>CM046858.1:47794095-48994095 GCA_025617745.1 Heliocidaris erythrogramma
CCTCCACAATTGTTCTGGTAGACAAAAGAACATCCCTTCATTGCTATTATGTAAATAAGTAGAACAGGTGAATATGCATGTGACACCTGTTCTACATATTTTTACATAATAGCAATGAAGGGATGTTCTTTTGTCTACCAGAACAATTGTGGAGGGTACAATGAGGAGCTGTATATTTTGTCTGCTTCTTTGTTTGCCATGTTCATAGTGATTTCTTTATTAATTGTCTTTACTTTATGAATCCTGATACCTCTTCACATGGCATTTATTGTCTTGTCTTACAAGTATCGTTGAGAGCTGTTGAGAGCCAGAAGGGCTTTACCTTTGCATGCATATGCATATGTGCATTATTAGCACAGAGTTAATTCCCTTCTGGCACTCAACAGATAATCCGTTATGCTCTCTTCTGTTGTTTTTTTTCCTTCTCTTTTTCCATTTTCATTGTCCAGTTTGCTAACTTTACCCTTCATTTCAAACCTTTTTTCTCTCTCTCCATCTCTGTCTGTCTGTCTGTCTGTCTTCCTCTCTCTCTCTCTCTCTCTCTCTCTCTCTCTCATCTTTGTTTTTGCTTTAATTACCACATAGTATTATTTCCAGTTTTATCAGTTACTTCTTCCCTTTTTGTCTGTATGTCTCTCTCTCTCATGTGTTACATATGTTCTTTATATATTCTGATACATACATTGTATTAGCATGTGCGCGCCGGTAAAAAGGGCGACTGGCTTTGAATGCTCCCCAGTGGAGTGAAGAAGGTGCATACATTGTGTGCGGGCAAGCCTGAATCCGATGACTGGGGTAATGTACATGTATCTGTAAAGCGCTTAGAAACATCGTAGATGTATTAGGCGCTATATAAACCCAGATTTTTATTATTGATATTATAATGTTGACATACATGTAGTTGGCTCCTGACTGTAATCTGATATTGTACACATGTACATGTACATAAGAGGGGAAGGAAGAACTCATGATGACTACATTTTGGGTTGGAAGCTCCAGGAAGCATAAATTACAACTTCCACCATTCCTTTAATATAGAGACGTCATCTTTTCTTGTGAGAACGTCATTTCAATGATATTGCATTATTTCCAATGAGGATTGATTGTGCTTTGATTACCTTGAGTTTACACTCGATATACTTCAAGAAATAATGACATATATTAAAAAATATACATGTATAGACCTCTAAATTTAGTTCATTTTAATAGATGCAAGTGGATTTTACTGATCATTATATAGGTGTGTTTTAACATACATTTAATCTTACAGACAAAAAAATAGAGGTGCAGCTGAATAAATATATTTTAAAAAGTAGACAATCATACTGTCAGTGATATTCTACTGAAGAAAAAAAATTGGAAACTTGAAAAGAAATGATGTTCTGCAGAAATAAATTACATTTTGACATAAACTATAAGTTAGAAGAAAAATATTGAAGGATTTATAATTTTAATTGTTATAGCCAGTTAGTGGGAGTACTATTCCAGATATTATGTAATCTGCACACCAATACTTGATGAGGAGATAACTGTACTTCCTGCCTTAATTAATTGGTCAACCACATAGGTCCAATGTGGGTTCTGTTATGAGCATACCGATACTATTAACCTGTTGAATACTTTTAGCCAGAGATAACACTAGCTAAGGTCTATGGATGATGCACGTACAGTATAGATTCAAAGTAAGGGCATTCTACTTTGTTCTGTTATGAGAAAGCAATCAACGTCATATCATTCGTGGAAAAACAATGACGAAAGGGATCCATTACCAAGTTTACATGTATGACTGGTCACATATGAAGCCGATACAAGGTGAAGATTGATTTACAAAGAACATTTAGGGATAAATGATAAGTGAAGTTGAATAATTAAGGAGGAGGTAGGAGGAGTACAAATCATTTCTGATTCTGTGAGTAAGCCTAGCCAAGAATTTTTAAAAGTACTATTAATTAACGTTTGAAAGTAGATGAAATCTGACCACAATTTCATGGGAGGAGAGATTCAATGGGAGATTGCTTTGGTATGGAAATTTGCTGTGCCAGTTAAGACGTTTTTTTAATTATAAGGTGAAAGCTCTTACTCAAATTGAGCCAGTGATTTCCCCTTCCTAAACGTTGATAACTTTCTTAAAACGTCAGGGATGTTTTCTTACATTCTGAGCCAAATTTGGGAACAATAGACCTGTTTACGAATATATTTCAATTTACATACTATATACATGTTTTTCTCCAGAATCCTCAGTTACATGTACCTATTATTTTAAGTGCGCATGCTAGGCATAATGGCATCTATATGGATTGAATCCATAATGCATATATTAATAGTTACATTGCTGTGTTGGGCAATCCTCTGGCAAGCCTTTGAGTTGTCAAGAGAAGGAGGATGATATATCTAGTAGAATTTGTAAAAGACTAGCTCCTGTACCAGGATAACGCAATCAAGTAATTCCTAGCTCCTGCCCTAGTGCCCCTTATAGACAAAAAGTTTTCAATAAAGTTTAGCAGTCCACATACTGAACAAATCATTTTGAGATGAATTCACATAATCTCTTTCTGTAGATTATTGCCCTTTCGAATTGATTAAAATTTGGATATGAATTTCATACTTCTACTTCTTCGAGGATACTCTGTAGGATCTATGAGTCAGGAATACTGTATTCAGGGCTCAACACTAACAGTCGCCCGGGACCCGTGGGCACCCGTGGGCACCAAAAATCTAGGTCTAGACCCCCCCCAAATTTAACAATTTTAACATTTAATTAGGCGTAATGAATAGAGGTCCTAATATTTCAATCCGGACCCCATACAAACAAAGGTTGTTTGGAGCTCTGCTGTATTCTTCCCCTAACCCATAGACTATGGGAACTGGGTAGCTCCTGCATTAAGCCTATGAGAGTTAAAGAATTCAGTAGTCAACGGTTAACCCATAGACTATGGGAACCGGGTAGCTCAGGACTGTATTAAGCCTATGAGAGTTAAAGAATTCAGTAGTCAACGGTTACCCATAGACTATGGGAACCGGGTAGCTCAGGACTGCATTAAGCCTATGAGAGAAAGAATTCAGTAGTCAACAGGTTAAGACAAAAAGCCTGAATAGAGTGTCTTCAAACAGTTTTAGTCTGTTTGAATTTGTGTGATATTTTTTTGGCAATTAATCTCTCGCTCCCCCTAACCTATACCCCATTCAAACCAAAAGCTTTAATTCAGTATTATCTTTGGTTTCTTTCATACTTTATAATGCAGTACACCTTTCACTCCAACAGTTTAATTTAGACTTTGTCATTGGTGTGTCCTGTTTATATGACAAATGCCCCCATTTAGTTTAATCCAGTATGAGCCTTTCAGGGTCTTATGTAAACCTGTACACATTTGATCAAAGTTAGTCTAATTTATAATACCAAAATCTTAATTTAGTTTCAGTCAAGGGTGTCATATTGTCATACATTAGTCACATTTCAATCAAATTTTTTTTTAAACTTCTTTATTAAAATACCTGTCTGACCAGTTTTCATAGTCAAGAATGAAAATTAAATCCATTCCATCTAACCCACTTTTTAGTTTTGGATGACTAGAACCTTTACAATAACACACTGTAAAATTGATGATTCTCTTTGCATAATTGTAATACCCCCCTCTTGTGTCGAATGAATAATACAATGTTTTGCTATCTCTTGTTTCTTAGCTACATGTAAAGGATTCAGCCACCCACAAAATGCTTCCCTGTGCCATGTAAGATCAGAAGTGAGATGTTTTTAATCATATTTATAACAGTATATTTCTAGAAAACCAGTTTTGAACTTGAGAGATGCAAATTGTTTAAAAACGAATGCCCCCCCCCAAAAAAAACGCAACAAAAACTTTAAAAAAAAAACCCCAAACCCCTGACATGTACTCCTGGGCCCTGTATCATAAAACTTGTTATCAGTGACAACTGCCCCATTTCTGTGACAAATTTTGCACTTAGCCAATCAAAATCAAGGATTTCAGCAGCTTATAACAATTATTGTAACTTGTTACTGATAACAAGTTTTATGAAAGGGGCCCTGGCCAATCCTGGGTGGCTTTTTGAAGAATACAATAATAAACGGTGAATGGGTATTTTGCAACTCAATGAGTTTCCTTGATAGTTCCTATTTCACCTAGCTCTGTTACATTTAGATCATTACATAAACGAATCCAATGCTGTTGATGTCTTCATTTACTATGACCATGCACCACATGTATGACAGATCACTGCCTCTGTGAATTGGCAACCCTTTCAAAGACATCCTCTTTTACTTAGCCAGGTTAAGAACAATTGTTATTAATGTGGTTTGCACTTGATATTATAACATTTAACTAACTGTCAGTCCTTCACACGCTAATACAGATGTCAGAATTACTTGGTGTGCTACTGTATGTGGTGGAGAGAGGGGGGGGGGGGCTCTCAGGTAGGTAGAGGGAGAGAGTGAGAGAGAAAGAGAAATAGAGAGATTATAAAGGAGATCAAAGAAAGAAAGGGAGTGAGAGAGAGAGAGAGAGAGAGAGAGAGATAGGTTGCATGAGTAGAACTTTGGAATAAATTGCCAGAAAATATCAAAAATTGTGAAATTGTTGACAACTTTTATTTATTATTATGATAGAGTGATGAAGAGAGAGCGAGAGAGAGGGGGGGGGGGGGGGGGGGGGGAGACAGTAATACTGATGGACTGTAGCCAAATTATTTTCATACATATTTCCTCTTTGTATAATGTATTTCCTCCTTGTAGGATAGGATGTATTTACAAGATAGCACTTCTTGTTCGGATATATTTCTGAATGATTAAAAAGCTGTAGTATGTCATATTCTGTTCTCTTTAAGTCTTTCAAGAGCATAAAAGATTTAAAGTCATAATTTGTTGTAATCAGTAAAAAAAGTACCCCAGGTCCTATAAGCACAAGGGAAAGTTTACCCATATATAGTTCGTCTAATTGCAATAGCGGTATTATGTCAGATCATTTTTTGAACCATTTCGTTTAGAAGCGAATTGTCTTGGTATTAGCATGTACTTCCAGATTTCTACTGATATCATTTGATGGATAAAATCATTTGCATATTAAAAGAATCAAATAGTGTTATGACATGGAAATATGTATGATTGATGTATTTTATAAGAGATCATATGAGCAAAAAAAGTTAACACTTTCTTTTGCATACATGTTATTTTACTGTCTATAACACTTTGGATTGATTTTGTCATGAGCCCCTAAAATACTTCAGATAGTAAGCAAATAATTACTGTTGGTGAAGGTGATGGGACAAACTATCACTTCTGAGGCGATCTGGATGTAGCTATCTTTCCGAAGCGAAGTTAAGGAAAGATAGCGTTATACATTTAGATTGCCGAGGAACTTATAGTACGTCTCATCGCCTGAAATCAAAAGGTGATGATTTGCTTTATTTTCCACATCTGAAACATTTATTATTATTTATTAGTATTGTGTACTTTTCGAAAAAGACATTAAAAGACATAAACCCATAAACCTTACCCCTACCTGCGCACAATTTTTTATCATTTTAAGCATGCGATTGGGCAATGCGCGCTTATTTTAGTAAGCCTATGGAGCTATTCGTAAAGGTCACACACTTATCATTTTGACTATTCGTAGAGGTCACACACTTTCCAATTGACTATTCGTAGAGGTCACGCACTTTCATTTCGCGCATACCTAAAATATTGATAACGCATTGTGACTGAAGAAATCAGTGAAACACATATAAGTACTATTCCGTCAAGGTCACAAACTTTTCTTCTTGGGTCGATTGATATGGGGAAAACTATGTTTTATCAAATGATTACCTTTTGACCAATCTAACAGCAAGATTCTTAGTATATGGAATATAATGTAGGCTAACAATGATTCTCCTTCATTTCCTATTGGGGAAGCTTTCATTTTAGTCAGTCTGACTCATTGATGAGATAATGAATTGCTCTACCGGTATCTTATCATCCCACGCAATATCTTCCTTCCTTCCGGCCGGAGAATGGAAAATGGAGTACATCTCCAGTAACTGGTCTTCATCTGATCTCTTTCTCATCTGTAGCAAGTCCTCAGAGCGTGGAGGACCTGCAGTGCGTCACCCTCAATCTCACCACCAGGACAAAATGTCTGACCAAGTTTCTTCAGACTCGAGTAGGAATGATAGTAATGCTCTATCTTTAATCTGTTTCCCATCTGTAGCACTATCGTCAGAGTATGGAGGACCTGCAGTCCGTTACACTCAATCTCAACACCAGGGCGAACTGTCTGACCAAGTTTCTTCAGAATCGGAGTAGGAATGGTAGTACGGGAAGGAATGGAACCAATGTACCTCAGAGCGTCCCAGCCTCTGTCTTGGTGCTAGTCGCTGAGATCGTAACGGCAGCAAAGACAGTCATATCCTGGCTTGACAGGTAAGTGAAAGTGCAGTTGTTCAATGTCCTGTAAAACCTGAAATTTCTTGTGACCCCAAACTTTCCTGCCTTTTTTGCGCCATGAAACGTTCACAAAATTGAAAAAAAAATAAATTTGTCAACTTTTCAATGTTTTTTAACCTTTTCATTTTTTCATGTTGATTTATCAAATAAACATTAACACAGCCGATTATGTAGGTATTGTTAATGTTATTGTCATAAAACAAAATATTTTGTACAAAAGTGAGGTTTCGGCTTAATTTTGATTTAGATCTCTTATAACCTGAGATCTGCACATAACCCCTTTTCATAATTTTAAGTGTATAACTTGTAGAATTTTTATCCTCTAAGAATAGTCCTACAGTATTGTTATTTTTTTTGTTTCTTAATATAATGTTTCTTTCTACGATGTTTTCTTTTGTGTGAATGACCCTAAGTCATGCCTACATGTATGTAGGTGGGTTGGGATTACCCATTTCAGTCGTAATCTTGTGATGAAAGGTTCCATTCCAGATGTGACTAATCAAACTCCTAACAGCCCTGTGTGCCAGGAGATTAAATCCGCCTCTTTAGATTATTTTATTTTGAGCAGGGTAGTATTTTTAATTCTGATTGGAGATTATGTAAAAGTAGAAGTTAGAATAAGGACATATCATTCTAGGCCAGGGTTTGGGAGTGTGCCATGAACAGGTGGGTCGGGGGCAACGTCCCTCTTTAGCTTGATATAATTGATATCTACATCTATAATGTTGTTACTGCCTTAGCTAGGCTTATAGGTGTTGATTAGTGCTGATGAAGTAGAGATACACAAGGAGAAATTACCCGTTTCATGGTTTGCAAGATTCAAATGGCTGCACTTTTGTAGATTTACAGTACCGTGTTATCAAATTTAATTATGGTAATAAAAACGACGATGCTTCCTCTTTAATAATTAGTCAACATTGGTTTTGGTTGGAATTGTATATATATTGTTGTGATATTAATCAGTAGAAATGCAGGGCTGATAAAATGAGGTTATTTCTAAAATAGAACAAGTATTAAAAGCAAGGATAGGAAATAGGGACAAACTATTTGGAAGCATGTGAAACTCCGTCATGTGACGGATCCAGTGATACATTTTGTTTAATTACTGAAGAGTTTTCTCTCATTGGTGATGCAATCCGGTGAGTTAGTAAAAAAATATAACACAATCAGTTTTTACAACAATTTTGTGTTCCATATTCTTGATTTAGACCTCCATTCGTGACTGGGGATCACTTCTTCAAAATGTTTCGAGAAGACATCTTAAACTCTGCCTTAGAGCTGACACAAGTTGGACAACAGACAGGATCTCTAGCACTGATAGAAAAAAAACTACTGGAAATAGTAAGTATTATTATATCCCTCGTTAATGGATTATACTGATGAAAAATGTGCTATACCGTGACGTCACTCATGGTAGTGCACTATACATGAATGTCGTACAGAATATGTCGATCAGTTTTTCATCGATATACGTGATAAATGTATTGTAGTATCAGTAAACACTTTTAGCCCGCTGTGTAAACCACTTGTTTACCGCTGTAATTTTTATCAATATTTTTCAAATTTTTGTTCAAAATTTGGAGGGATATAAATATATCATGCACTGTTTCGAGCCACTAGTGAAATTATGGATTCCTCGGTGACAAAAATAGCACTATTTTCTTCGGGGCTACGCCCTTCAGAAATAGTGCTATTCCTGCCATCTGGAAATCCATAATTTCAACTAGAGCCTCTGAGTGCATGGTATATTCGTTTACTATTTCATTCTTAAAGACTTGTTCAATTTTCTGTTGTATACTGCCCCCCCCCAAAAAAAAAACCCTGCTGCAGTAAAAAAAATAAAAATTACGTGTCTGCCTCTCTGCCCTTCTCCACCATTCTTTTCTCTACCCCTCTCTCTTTCTGTCTCACTCTATATCTCCTTTCCTTTCCTTTCCTCATTTGTCCCTCTCCTCTCTCTCCCACTCTTTCTCTCTCTCTCTCCCTCTGTTACCCTCTCTCTCTCCCTCTGTTACCCCTCTTTTCACCATCTCTATTACTGTATCTTTCACCCTATTTCTCTCTTCCCATCTCTCTTCTCTTCCTATCTTCCTCTTTTACTCACTGTTTTATCCCCCTTCCCCCCTCTTTCTTCACCCTCTATCTTCTTATCTCTCACTCTCATCGTACATGCATGTTTCATATGTATGTCAACTATTGTCATGATTCATTGTTCTATTTATATAAAATGGAAATCATTCATTTAAGCTTGGCAACCTTCGTTTTTAAGCTTTACTACTCCTCTATTTCCTTGAAAGCCTAGTACACTTCTCGTCTTTGATCTATCATTGCCAATTTAAAGAGATCAGTTACAGATCTGATATGGCGTAGAGACATTTGCATGAGATAGACTCCTAGAATTAGATAACATTTAATGTCAACTTTTTCTTTTTGAGTAGTTTGAAAGAGTATCTCTCTGTCTCCACGTTATCTCATTCTTTCTCTTTCTGTTTCTCTCTTTCTCTCTCTGTCTCTCTCTGTCTCTCTCTGTTTCTTTGTTTCTCTTTCTGTTTCTGTTTCTCTCTGTTTCTCTCTGTTTCTCTTTGTCTCTCTCTGTCTCTGTCTCTCTGTCTATGTCTAGCTCTCCGTTCTGTCTCTCTTTTGAGTAGTATAATGAAGTGTGAATGAGTTGGTGCAGGTTACGAATGAAGTATGGTTAAGAAGAACAAAAGAATGAAAGTTTAGCAGACTGCTTCATGTTTTTACAATCCCTGGTTTTACAGTTAACTTTGGTTTGCCAATGGTTTCTATGATGACTAGTAGCACTAATCATTAATACATGTACAGGTAGCTACATTTTAAGTCAGCATGACATCTTAAGGGTATCTAACGATTCCAACTCTTCGTTTTCTAACAGGATGTCTTTAATTTTGCGACAGGAATTCATTATTTGTTACAAAAATTAGTAAATAGTCTTTCTTTGATAAGCAAGAAGGTAATCTTCAGATACTCAGTTTTAACCTACATACATTTCCCCTGCTTTGTATGATGTAAGATTGTTTGCCAAGCAAGCAAGGAAGAAACAAATTATAAGACGACTCCTCATATCTCCAGCTATCATTTTTCTGAGGAGTTATGTGGTTGTCATATGTACATTGTAGATACCTGCATTGCCTCCTGATGTTCTTACTATAAAGTGCTTAAGCTTTTCAGCGCTCACGCATGAACACTCAGGAATAGCATACTTTTGCAAGAATACGGTACTTGAGTAATTGTCAAGCTTTATGAACTTGTAAAGCGAAACTACCTCCCTCCCCCCTCCCTCCCCCCTCAACATGGGATTTCAATCATACCCAACCTCAACGTCAAATATATATTTTTTTTCTTTCAAGAAAGTTAAAGCTCTTTTAGTATGTACATGTAGATAAGGCAGAATACTAAAATGTTATTAATCAATAATTTTATATTTAATGTTTGTTTTTACTAAAGCTCTTGAGTTTTCCAGGGGGGCATTTCATCAATTGTCTTGTCAGTGATTTTTACTGACAAGTTTGCTCTTAGCCAATCAGATGCAAGGATTTCAGTAGCTTATAACAGTTATTGCAACTTGTCATTGATGACAAGTTTTATGAAACAGGGCCTGATCTCTTTTGACGCTTTCTGGAGCTAAATTTCTCTATTAATCTCGTAAATATTTTTTTTACTGCTGGAACTTAAGCTATTTGATCGAAATTGCTCAAGCTGGAACCCAAAATCCCCCGATCTTGACCAAATATATCCCCACCCTCCTTGAATGGCACGTTTCATTGAACCTCTTCCGTTTAACATTCTTTCCAATAATTACAGTTATTGTAAATACGTAAGGTCCATATTTAACATTTCTATCATTTCAATCAATCCAGTCATCCTTGGCAGGGGGGAGGGGGTGTAGGATCACTTTAGAAACTTGCAACCTTTGGGATCACAGCAAATCAACTAAGGACACCTACTGAAAGGATTGTAAACTTTGCTTTGTTAGGAGAAGCAACAATAGAGATACATTGTGACCAGGACAGTCAATATACCCTGGGTCGGTACATGAGTTAATACTACGAGTTGGGAAATAAATGAAAGAGGCTTCCTACTTGTAGCTCTCTCCTGAGAGGTGTTTAAGTTGAACTTCCTATTGCGAGGACAGACTTGTTTTTACAACCATGGACTCTGAGTCTCAGCTACAATGTAGATATTTTGTTCTTGAGCTTCACGAGACTTCATTTATGATTTCAGGTAGGCGTGTTGATGGTTACTTAGAATGATAGTCGTTTGGTTGTAATGTTTTTCTTTGGAAACCTGGAACAGACGTGAAAGGGAAGTGCGTGGTGTGCATGCAAATGAGATGTTGCCCTTTTGTTGCAATGTTTGAAAGTCAGTGACTTGTGTCGCCTGCTGTTTTTGTGGTGATCAGGTAACATAGAAGCCTTTGTGGGAATGACTGCACATTTGTACATGGATATGTGTCAGCACCGCTACATGTAATATACCTGTGATTTGCAGTTGGTAAGCTATGATTATTTAAAATCATCAGTTTTTCACACAGTGCACAGATATTTTAGCTGTGTTGATCAATATGCATCAGCACCTAATGGATACAGTAGCTCTTGGTTACTATTAATCTGTATGGATTTAAAAAAAAAGGTGTGGGGGGGGGGGGGGGGGGGGTTAAGCAGTGTTAAAAATACTTGTTGTTGACAGCTAGTATATTGTGTAGCTCTTTTAATGTATTTATATACATGTATAGTAAGTTTGAGATGTATGTATAACAATTTAAATGTACAGGTGTATTTGTTTGCTTTTCAAGATAGAGCTTGTCTTTTTCCATTCATTCCAGGCCCGTAACTATGGGGTTCGAGGGGTGCATGCGCACCTCCCACCTACCGACTAGAGATCCTCTTGACAAAAAACAAACACCTTTTTGGTCTTCAAAATTCACCCTTAACTGATCATGCTCATACATGTACATGTATATGAATGATTTATCATTGATTCTATTGATATTAACATTATGTGATACTATGAAAATTAATCAAAAGTAAAGATTTAATATATGAAATATTGCTTGATTTTTCTTCGGTGTAAAGTCAACGTAAGGAAATATAAGTTGGTTGGTATAAACATTCTTCATAGTCAAAATTTGTCATGGCAACGTGAATGTTGAGTGAGTGTGCAGCTAAATAAAGTCTGAAGCAAATTAATGTAGAAGCATGTGTTGCTAAACCCTTCTTTCTCTATATTGGTAAGAATGTAAATTGATGTTGACACTCTGCAAACTTCTATTACAAAGACAAGCTCACGTAATGGATCTAGAAGCATACATTTGTCTTCCTTATTTATCATTGGCAAAGTTCCTGCAAACTTTTGCTGAGGTTAAGCGGTGAATATGATAGAAATTAATGACTTTGCATTCTGCAACCACTGGGATCGTGTTAGAAATAATATTTCCTGGCACATTCCTGAAATATCCTGGATATTTCCTGGTAAATTCCTGAAAAGCTCCTGAATTGTCTCACGTATATATATATACTTTGCTAATAATAATGCCAATTAAAGGACAACACTAGCATTATCCAGGTCATGAACAATGGTTAAACAAAATTTTGAGCCAGAAGGGCGTTAAAGGGAACCAATTACCAAAAAGAATTTTGCTTTGAATGTGTTGGGTCCATGCCTGTATACTGTGTTAAAAAAATCAGCTTTAAATATTTCTGTAATGAGAAAGTGCAAGTTTGAATACTCACTAGGTATGTGAAAGTAGAAGCGATATGTAGGTAGTCCACTTGATGCACTCGATCGTAAACATGCGCTCGATTGTAAACATGCGCTCGATTGTAAACATGCGCATGTAAAGCAAAGTTTGATTTGGGTTCTATGCATGGGTGTTTAATGCTATAGCCTTTAATTTCTTTGTACTGGATAATGTGTTGTATACATATAGCTGATTTTATGCATACTGACTGTACATTAAATGGTTCTGTCGGGTCTATTAGTCCCCTTTAACCCAAAGCAGTTCAGAGTTTTCTTATGGTCTGCAATAATCAGTATTCCCTCCTCAAATTGGCAACATTTATTCTTATTTTCCACTCCTGCATAGTTTGAAAAATATTAAGATGTTTATTAATTGAACTAATGTGAATGAAAATCATAAAATTTAACAGAAAATTTGCCAATTTGTACACAAAAATAGTGATTATATATTTTACTCCGCAATGCCAATTTAGAATGCCAATTAAATCACTCTTATTTGTAAACGGCACATTGTACTGCATTGGAAATGGACTCCATTTTTTTTGGTGTGTTTTATGCTCTTTCTCCTCATTTATGTAAATCCAGGATTCTGGATCAAAAGATAAATGCAAAACGTCTCTAAAATGCATTAACACTATGCAAAGTTATGAGTTACATGTAATGTCTCTATGGCTCTTGATCAGCAGACAATACATACTGCTCTAGCTCTATCAACGATGCGAGTATTATTTCCCTTCTATATCATCCACTTCCTACTACAGTTACACCAAATATTTGATTCTTTACATTTAACTATTGAATATTTATTTCTCTACATCATAGAAGTATAAAAACTACTTGTCTCTGTTGTAATTTCTTTTTCTGTTATTAATTGTATTTTTGCATATTATGTATACACCATTAGCCCTGTCCTATAAATGTTACAGTTTTGATTGTAAAGATCAATTGTAAAGCCTTTCATTGATTAACAATGAGTGCATTTTTCCTTTTTTCCTTTTCTTGTACAAACTTCTCGTTTTCTATTCTTAAAGTGCGTAGAGACATGCAATTTTGCCTATGTGTTATGCGCTATATAAAAATGTTTAATTATTATTATTATTATTATTATGCACTATGTTAGGAGATGTAATTGATGTAGGGTTTTTCTTGGTTGCATACACATGCACTTTTTGAAACTGGGGACAACTGACAAACAATTCAGATCCACGATCATATTGATTTAGTGGATATTGTCGATAAATTTGTTTTATTGCTGATTATAATTTTTGTATACCGGTATATTGGGGTTTTCCCTGGTTTTTTTTGTATCATTCCCCAAGTTGGATTATACTAAGCATTGTACTGTTCACCCCAAAAAAAAAAGAAGTTGAGCCCTCCAGCCTGACCTTCATGAGGTCATTTTCATGTACAATGTATTTGTGAGAGCTTTTATATGGCTAGGTTGGACATCAATATACATGAAGGAAGTTGGAGTCCATAATTAGGAGAGCTAGTGCAATGTTAGACTGAGGTGAATGGGAATGAATACATACTGTAGTTAATTTGCTTAGAGCAAGAGAGGCATTACATGTAACTCATATACAGCCATGGAAAAAAATTATTAGACCAAGCATGGTTACCGATAGTGTTATTTTTGTGGTAAGAAGGAAATAAAATTACATAAAAGAAAGGTATAATTGCTGGAATTTGGTATTCATTCAATGAAATACAAACTTAAGACAAATCATTCTTATAATTTTGCATGCATATTATGGTACCCTTATTACAGAAGCTTGGTCTAATAATTTTTTTCAGGGCTGTATGTACTTAATCAGAGATAATGCCCTTCTGGCTCTCAACGGATGGTACATCAAGAAAGAGAGAATAGAGAGGGTGAGTGAGAAAGATAGATGATGAAAGATAAATGAAGAAAAGAAGAGAATTCTAGAGGAGAGACAGAGGAAGAGAATGAGAGGGAGGTAGAGAAAGAAAGAGAGAGAGAGAGGGGAATGGGAGAGATTTGGAGGGAGATATATGTAGTCAACGCATTTGACAATAAGGAGATGAGATGAAAAAAAATAATTAAACAACACTTATTATTATAAAGAGAAAGGAAATGAATTCTAGAGAAGAGGCAAAGAGGAAGAGGAAGAGAAAGAGGGGGAGAGGGAGATGGGAGAGATTTTAGGGGAGATAGTCAATGCCTTTGACAATCGGGAGTTGACATAGAAATATAAAACCATTTAAAAAACACTTACCGGTATTATTTACAAAGGATTACCACAGTATCTTGCAAAATTTTTCAAACATACATGTACATGTACATGTAGTTGAAAAATAATAAAGGAAGCTCACACAGGAGAGTCTTTAATCATATCAAAGCGCAACAGACCCCTGGGGAGCGTTTCATCAATCGTTTTGTCAGTGATTTTTACCGACAACTGTTATAAGCTACTGAAATCCTTGCATCTGATTGGCTGAGAGCAAATTTATCAGTAAAAATCACTGACAAAACGCTTGATGAAACGCTCCCCTGGTGTACCTCCAACCAGATTTTAAATTTAAACCTCACTACGTGTTTCATTTCAGAGTCATGAGGGACTCTAGTGATAACTTGGTTAAGGAAGCATCATACCCTTCCTGTACATGTACATTGTACATGTACAGTACCTTTATACCTAACCTTTACATGGTCAGGACAGGAGATAATTTATGTTGCTTCAGTGATAGTGTGGTGGAGAAAGTTTCAAACTTTTCACATATATGTACCATTATACATTGGTCATTTCAGAGTCAAGAGCTACAATGTAGGTGACTTCAGCGATGACTTGGTGAAGAAAAGTTATGATTTATAGTAAAAGTGGTAACCTGGTAAACAGTGTTATAGCTAGGAACTTTTTAGTGGTGGTTCAAATTTCACTGACTGACGAGCAACAAGTCATTCTAGCGAACGGAGCCTCGCAATTAGCAGCTTCCGGTATACGCTACGTAAAACATGATATATATTTGTACGTGCAAATTACGAACAGTAGTACAGTATAGTGCGTAACAAAAGACAACAAAACTCGGCAAATCTTTAAGAAATAATCATTTATTGTCAAATAGAAAGCATGATTCTTGTACGATTGCAAATAAAACAAGAATAAAGATGGAAATATGAATGTAAGTACCACGTTTCTTCACAAACAGTTACGTTTAATGCTGTTTCTTATGTGAAATTAGTGCCGGTCGGAAGCAGTGTTTTTCACCCGGAGTGGTGGACGGAAATCCCCCGTGCTGGTCGGGCCCGTCCACCGCCGACCACCGTAGCTATAACACTGCTGGTAAATAAATCATCAGACCATTCCTACATGTATACCTCTGAACACCAATAACTTAACCCCTTCCCTGCCACCATATTTTTTAGCAAATGCCAATAATGAACTTTCAAGAGTTAAATATTAACTTTCAATGAGTTTTGATAACGTGGTGTAGGAGACATTACCAGGTACGTGTACATGTAGATCATTGATATATCTTAAATCCCTGATATTTCCAAACCTTTTATCTTTACAGAGTCAAGAGTTAGGTGACTTCAGTGATAACTTGGTCAAGAAAGCATCAGATCCTCTTATCATCCAGACTGCTACCATTGACTTTGTCTCCATTAAGAAGAAGAGATCAGACGAAGAACTTGGTCTAGAGATTAGGACGTCTGCTATCGATGGGACACATCTGATCACTCTGGTCAAACCAAATGTAAGTTCTGTTCGTCATCCATTTTGTACCCGTTCCTTTCCATACCTGTTCCATTCCATACCTGTTCATTAGATGTCTAGAGGAGGCGCGATGGCTCATTGGTAGAGCACTGGTCTCTTAACTGATAGGACCTGGGTTCGAAACCAAGTGGATGTGCTAGTGCCCTTTGGTAAGGCATTAATTAATCCTCATTACCAAGTCCCTCAGAGAGGACTTCAAGCTGTCAGTCCCCTGCTTTGTTATTAGTATCCAGGTAAAATAAACCATCAAGTCCTGGGGAGCGTTTCATCAAGCGTTTTGTCAGTGATTTTGACAGACAAATTGGCTCTCAGCCAATCAGATTCAAGGATTTCAGTAGCTTATAACAGTTGTCAGTAAAAATCACTGACAAAACGCTTGATGAAACGCTCCCCTGGTCCTCTCTGTACTCTTTCCCAGACCTGGGCCCTGTTCATAAAACTTAAAATCAATTACTGCCTCTGTCATTTCTATGACAAATTCGCTCTCAGCCAATCAGATTTGAGGATTTCAGTAGCTTATAACAATTATTGTAACTTGTTATTGATAAAAAGTTTTATGAAACAGGGCCCTGTGTAGACTAGGGCCTGTGTGTACTTAATCTTTTCAACTCCTTAAAGATTTGTCTCTCTCTCCCTGTACCTTGTCATCTCTGTTGTGGGTCTTCTCAACAGAAGACATAGCCCTCTCTGTAGTACTGGACCCTCTCTGTAATACACTCTCCAATGTACTTGACAGAATATACTTCTGAAATATGTTACAAAAAAAAAATCAGAATTTCCTGCACACAACTCTTGTCAGCTAGAATATAATGTAGCTTGTGAGAAACCGGTTTATTATGCCTTAGCTACATGTGCATGTACTCGTACATGTACGTGTAAATGTTTAATCAATTTATCTGTGTTTTAAATAGAGGGCGCTGTTTAGCAGCTAGCACTGATTTTTAAATTTCTTTACTCAGAATGATGATTTTCTCTTTAATTTCACGTTTTTGAGCTGGACTATGGATATTTTATTGGATGTATGTTTTGACTGGATTGTCTGGAAACATTTTTGGTAACTTTTTATTATGTTTGTATTTTTTCTTTGAAATATGTCATCATATCTTACTTTTTGACTGTGACATCTTATTTGGTCATCAACTCGAAAATTTGGAATAAATAGATTATCAATATACTACATACTCAATACTCAATGATGATAATACTATTAATCTACATGTATTAAATTTATTTATTATACTCCTGTAATGCATTTTGATAATGTTTAAGTATGTAAATTTTCATTGTTGTATGTTTTTATCAATTATATTGTAAATCATTCACAATTCAGCCACTGGCTGCAATGAAATGATAATAAACCTTCAATTCAATTCAATAAATGGAACTGTTTCTTTCATGATAATCTCTTTTTATGTTTCTTCTTACAGAGTGCCTCAGGTTCAACCGATAAAGTTCATATTGGAGATGAGATCCTGCAAGTAAATTACCAAACAGTGGTAAGAGGACGATAGTAGTCTTGATATAAGATAATACAGTCAAACCTGCTTTAGCGACCACCTGTCTATAAAGACCATAATTTTGGTTTCCCTTTAGAAATGTTTCTCATTGAAACGTGTATTAAAGGAACCTGTACATAAAGACCATAAAGACCGCTTTTCTTGTCTCCCTTGAGTGGTCTTTATAGACAGGTTTCACTGTAGAAAGGATGTGAGCAGCAGAATGCTTGTTGTGGGCAGAGCCATTAAAGCAGTTATTTGTATCTGTTTTGTTTCCTTGTATTTGATTCTGTGTGTGTGTGGGAACAAGCTGTTCTATCAAACTCCAGTTTCCAAACTATTTTGGCAGATTTATCTTAGTAATGCGTATGGTAATATTTATGATATTTTTCTTACTGATGACAATGGGAATGTAGATTAAATATTTGTAATGAATAGAATATAAAGTATAATTTTTATCATTATTATTTATTTATTTGACCATGAAAATGAATTCGAGTTATGCATACAGAGAAATTGATAAAAAAGATATATAAGACAGAATGGCATGTGGGTCAGGGTTCACAAAAGAGAAATGCTTCCCTGTTGCTTGCTGTAGGCATGTGAAACTGCACATGCCTTTCCAAGAAATATAATAGATGCTAATTATACGGATGAAAACAATGATCATCACGAAAATTATAGTGAAGCATTAAAATTATAGTGAAGCATTAAAATTATAGTGAAGCATTAAAATTATAGTGAAGCATTAAAATTATAGTGAAGCATTAAAATTATAGTGAAGCATTAAAATTATAGTGAAGCATTAAAATTATAATGAAGCATCAAAATTATAGTGAAGCATTAAAATTTGCCAAATGTAAATTTCATCGGATCTGGATAAAGCTGCTTGCCATCAAAATTGATTGATTCATAAATATATCTGTTTGATTGAGGCCTTGGAAAAAAAGGAATGAATAATGCATAATCCAATATTTAAAAAACAACTAAACCTACTCTTAATGTGTAATCCTATAGGTTGGTTGGCACCACAGCAAGGTGATTGATGCGCTGAAGTGCAACGTTGGTGATATCACCTTCACCCTCAAGAAACGTCCAAGACATCTTAGTCAACCGGGTCAGATCCAGAGACCAAAACAGAATCCTTTCCTTCATCCAAGCAACCTAGGTGTCAGCTCGTTGCCATACCGTCGACCTTCCGCTGGAAAGAAGAGGGTGGTTGTTAAGGACGACATGTACCTCCCCCATAGGGAGGCTGATAAGAGGGAAGAGGAGGAAGAAGAAGAAAGGTTGGTAGAGAGAGAAAGAGTTTTGGTTCAACACTTTTATGTCCCTATTCTTCTTTATTTTTTAATTCAATTCAATTCTCATTTATTTCATTTTCAATTAAAAAGTACATTCAAAACAAATACAAAATAAGTCATAAACAAAATTAGAAAATGAAATGGGGAACTACATAAATAAAGCCCTTGGGGCTTGTACAAGCATAGTTCCCTAAAAATGTTGCGAAAATTATATAGACAACATATATCATTTGGAGTCCATGTTGAATCAGTGTAAATTGTAAGGTCACTTGGCCCCTGGCCCGGTGAAGGTCATTATCAAGGTTATAGTCAGGGTTCTTGTTAATGCTATTGTCAAGGTTTCCAAGAAGTTAATTACCAAGGTTATCATGGACACATTTACTGGGGTCTCTACTCCTTATTAAAAATCAGGTAGTTGTGATGTAGCAGGTTTGTATTGAAATATATTGAAATATATTGAGCCAAGATATTTGAAGTACATGTAAACCTAGAACTGTGGATAGGAGGGATCACTCGTATCCTCCTCAGTCAAAGCTGTGATCTCAGAATATTGCAGAGCGTCCTTTATGAAAATTTTAAGCATTTGAATTTTAAATGATCAAATGATCAAATTGTATAACTGCTACAATTCAACTGGATACAATCAAATCTGTTTCACCTCTTATTCTGACACCCCAGTGTTCAGAAAATATTCATAAAAGCCTTTACCTCAAGCAAGCAAAAATAATAGGGTTTTCATGCATCTGTCTAAAAAACATCCCCTCCTGCACAAGCGTCAGAACACCGGGCAGCCACTATTTGACTCTATTATTAAAGCTGGTAAAATTAAGACAAAAGAATACTATGATGTTCCACTGTATAAAATAAATGTGTTTTCTGACTTGTAGGTTTGGCATCACTATCACAGTGCCCAAGAGGAAGCTATCCTTAAAGCAGTTTAGGTATCAATGCAGCTTCATACCTACAGTGTGCATCTTTCTGTTGTTAACGACATCTTTAATATATCATAGACTATTGATTGAGAGTGGGAATGCAGTTTTAACAGCAATCAATATTTGACTTGAAAACTTGAAACCAAAGGCTCAAATTCACGAAAGAGGTTTAATTTACTACAATAAATCAATGTACTAACCTATTTTGCTGGTCTTCCGACTACGCAAGCCATTCGAGTAATTAGCCATTGTTTAAACCTCCATAATTGTAGTAGGTGCATTGTCCTATTGTCCAGTGGGCGGTCAATAATGTGCTTATACAATGTATATGCTTATTTACGCTAAATTTAGTCCGCGGCGGAGGTTTAAGCCATGGTTTAGACCATGGTTTAGACCATGGTTTTAAATAAACTTCTTTTGTGAATTCGGGCCAAAGAGTTTGATTGTCTGAAACATCCATGCTTTGTTGTTGTTTTTTTTTCTTATTTGGCAAGCTGCATGGATGCAGTGCTATTTATTTGCATGACCATTATGCCCTTGCCCCATTTATATTTTGTTCTTCTATTCTTCCCTTGTTATTCCGTTTATGAAAGGAATTTTTCTCTTCCCCAATCTCTTTTGCCATTTGTATGTGTATACTGCTTTGTTTTTCATCCTCATGTATGCAACTTTGAATCTAATATTTGAAGTCTTGTTGGAAACTTTTAAAAATCTAGCCATTTATTACAAATTTTGTGTAAGTGCTGCTGCTACAGTTAAAACTAAATGATGATGAAATTTCCTATCCCATATAGTAAACTTTAAAAAGGATTTTGATATCAGCTGTCTTCAACCCTGAAAATAAAATGACGTCATTCTGTTATTATTAGCAGTTATAGCATGATGTAGATATACATGTACATGTACATAGGATGAAGTGCACAGTTTTGTAGATGATCTTTTGTTATTGAAAAAGGTCCTTGATATATAGGAATATACACTGAACATGGCGAACAAAGAGAGCGTACAAAATATACAGCTCCTCATTGTACCTTCCATAATTGCTCTGGTAGACAAAAGAACATCCCTTCATTGCTATTATGTAAAAGTATGTAGAACAGGTGTCACACGTTCATATTCACCTGTTATACTTAATTTACATACATGTAATAATAGCAATGAAGTGATGTTCTTTTGTCTACCAGAGCAATTGTGGAGGGTACAATGAGGAGCTGTATATTTTGTCCGTTCTCTTTGTCATCGTGTTCATAGTGATAATCCTATTTGAAGATGCAATCTTTCTACCACCCAGGGGATCCCTCTACGGCCGACGCCTTATCTAACCAGTTACATTTCTTTTCCAGGCCTCCAGACACCCCATCTGGGATCATTGATTCACCCCTAGATTCTCCCCTGCCAGATATCGCCTTCCTACCACCTAGGGGATTCCCCTTAGGTCGACGCCCAACCATGGTGCCTGGTATGGCTCACGCTAGGAGGAAGAGCAAGGTCAGGCAGGATAGACCACGATCACTACCTTCGGATCTCGAAGAGCTACGCAAAGGTAAAATTAAAAGAGTCTTGTTTGTGGAAATAGCGAAGGTTACAATTTTTGGCCCGAATTCACAAAGGAGGTTTGGTTTAAACCATGGTTTAACCCCCCTCCTGGGTTTTTTAAGCGTACGTGCGCACAGAATCCGATCCAATCATATATTTTCTTTGAGCGCGCGCATGAGCAATGTGCGCTTATTTACGCTTATTTTAGTACGCTTACAGAGGTTTAAACCTCCGTAAGTGAATTGTGAATTCGGGCCTTTGAGTTTTAGTAAAGGTGAAATGATGGGTCATCATCCTCATTCTTTTTATTACCATGTAATGAATGTCATTGTACAAGTAACATTGTCCAATGCAAAGGATTGCTCGCGAAATAATAATTATAATCTAATAATAGTCTGCATTTATATGGCGCCTTTCCAGTTAGTAACTGCTCAAAGCGCTTTACAGTGTATTATTACCTCGGTTATTGGATCCTCTTACGATTCTGCACTTCTAGTGCACTTCTAGTGCACATTCTCCACTCCACAAGGGAGCATTCTCATATTTCAAATATGTACCAAGTATTATAATGTATCATGGTAATGCTTTATTAGAGGAAGTATATGGACATGTACTTGTAAGGAATGTTATGAGTGGATGGAAGAGCTACTGTATAGCTGATTACACCGATCTTACTCTAAGAGCTAATTTGTTTTACGGTATCATAGATAAATAAAATGTAAAGAGATCGTCATCAGTCGTTATAGGATCATATTAAAGATTGCAGTTTACATTCAAGTGCTAATTTCTATTTTCTCTTTTCACTCCGAAGAACTGAACAAGTCATCGTTCGGGAAGAACGATCGAGCTCAAGAGAAAATAAAACCTCTACCAGACAACTTCTGTATCCCAACCAAAAAGATAAACGGGAGCATGTTTGATACGGAGCCCATGCCAGAAACAAAGGGCCTCTTCCCTCAGAGTGATAAGGAAGATGAGCCTGGGGTGAAAGTCAGCACACCGGGCATAGCATCGGAAGTAACAGCCCCGCCCCTGGTCAGCCGGAAGCCAACTGCAAAAGGAAGCGTGACGTTTAAGGAAGATGTTGTTAGTCCTAGGAAGGAATCGGATGGTTACGACGACCATAGCGACACGGTCGATGGTGTTTGCAGGCAAGAGAGTGAGGTCAAAGTTGAGGGGTCAAATGACAGCGAAGGTGTTGTGAACACGAATAATAATGAGGACACTCAGATTCCCAAAGAACTTAAAGATTTGATGGAAGTGGTAGAGGATATATCTGTTGTTGATGAATTTGTGATGATAGACATGCCAAGTCCAGATCAAAGTGATGGGTAAGACAGGTTCCATTTCTCTCTTCATGTATATCTCTCTCTCTCTGTCTGTTTCTCCTTCTCTATATCTCCCTCTGTGGCCTGAATTCTCGAAATAAGTTTATCTGAACCCATGGTTTAAACCTCCGTAAGTGTAGTACATGCATGTCCTCTTGTAATATGCATATACATGTACACTCTTATTGCGCTTATTTTAGTCCATGGTAGAAGTTTGAACCATGATTTGGACCATTGGTTAGATTGACCCTCCTTTGTGTTTGTCTCTCCCCCCCCCCCCCCCTCTCTCTCTCTCTACCTCAACATGTACCTCTCTCTGCATCTCCTCTGTGAGAGAAGTCTTTATTTTATATGTTATTAATATTCTAAGCACAATTCTAAGTTTTGTTTTCTAGTTATCCAGCTACATGTACATTCTTGTATCCTTCCAATTATTTGATGCTTTAATCCTCTCAGTCCCAAGCCATAAAACCCCATTGAGTTAATACACATTCTTGCACCTAGGGGACTCAGAGGGTTAACTTAATCAAGTTGAGCGGAATGTTGAATTCTGTAAATACTTCGCCTTTTATTCTAATCTTCAGAATCAGTGTGATACTACATCAAAATTGTCAGCATCCTTCCTTTTGTGTTCCATCTGTACTCTAATTCATTCTTTGTTTTTATTATTAGTTTTACTCGTCATAAGATGTATCCATTTCAGCCATCGCTGATTCTATATAATTACTTAATAATGTACATGTGCATTGTCAAATGAATTTATACAGATTTGCTGAAGTGCAGGATTCATGTCTATGCATGTAGGAATAATCAAATTCATTCTAAGTTTCTTGTTTCCTTTTTGCTTTAGACCTGGAAGATTAAAAGTGCCCAAGAGAACTGAATCGACATCGACCATTAATTCTACAGACTCAGTAGTGAGTGGCATTTTAATGTTGCAAATACTTCATACCAGAAACTATGCGTTATGAAACGTTTGCGAAATTCGTTAGTTGTTCAGAGTTGTGAAAGTTTTTTTGCAATGAAATATTTAAATCACAACTGACACAAATATGATTTTTTTGTGATTTTTGTGCTAAATTTTCACTTTGAAAGTTGCTAGTTTTCCAGTAGCTAGGATAATGAAAGTCTGACAATTGGATTGTAAAAATTTATGTTTGTTCAAGGAGACCTCATTGTTAAATTTCCTTGAAGCAATTTTCAAATTTCTGGATTTTTTCCATAAAGCTTAATCCTTCCCTGCTCCCTTTTAAGTTTTTGTTTATTGGTATTGCTTGAATTTCAGAAATCTTGAATTACGGTTTTACTTTAGAACATTCGTTGCCTTTACACCATCTAAAGCTATTGCTATGCTCCACTTATTTCTTAAATGCATCCAGTTTTTATAAAGTTCTATGTCCAGTTGATAATATCATTATGGGTATCTCTTATAATGCGTCTGTCAACTCAAATTGTGAAGTTTGGAGCTCTTTTTGGGGGGTGGGGGGGGGGGGGGGGGGCTTGGAACTGCTGTATTTTGACAACGGGGATGATTCAAGCTGCAAGGATTCTTTTTAATGGAATCCTTAAATATCTTTAAAATCTCAGGTAAGACTTAGGAAACACAAGAACAAAGGGAGATTCAAGAGAGGTATCTCTTGTGCTGATCTAGGCCCAGGAGAATGCGAAGGACTCCTATGGATGAAGAAAACTGAGAAGCTAGGCCCAAAATGGACCCAGATGTGGTTTGTTCTCAAGGAATTCGTTCTCTATTACTACAAAGACCAGAAGGTGAGATACCACTTTGGAAAAAAATTACAATCTGATGATTTGAGCAGAGTTAGACCAAACTATTCTGTGATGAACAGGAATACAAACAACAGTCCGTTGTAAAATAACACAAAAATGCATTTTTAATATGACTGTGGTGCATTTCGTGTCATTTTTTCGCTGGTCAACAAAGTAAGAAGAGCTATCTTTAAAACCATTAGTAAACAATTTTATTATGCTTGAAACTTTCTCAATATATTTTCCTCCAATTTTTGGATCCCTTTTACAGTGCATGGAGACATACATTAAGAACTATATAAGGCCATAACATTGTTTTTGTAATCAAAGGCTCTAATCAGAAAATGACTTTTGATGGTATCTTACAGTCGGATAAAGCCAAAGGTGTGATCTGTCTGCCAGGATTTCAAGTCAGCCTGTCACCTGAAAGTAAAAGACCTCAGTAAGTATTGTATCACTCTACATACTGTATAACCTATTTAACCCATTGTCTATATGCACCTGGGCAGCGTTTCATCAAACCATCATAAGTACAATACATCCCATTGAAACGCGTGTATGAAAATTAACATGCGTTTCAATGGGATGTCGGCGAACTTGTACTTGACGGTTTGGTGAAACGATGCCCAGGTAGACCCTGTATTAAATCTATAGGAATGAGAGAATTCAGTTGTCAATGGGTTAATAGCATCCACCAGTATGAAATATCACATTTTTTGTTTCCTCAGGGCAGTATACAAAATTGGCTGTAAAGTTGACCAATATTAGATTTTTTACAATAAACTCCATGAGGGGTAGTCCTTAGTTGGACTGTTTATTATTTCACTGAAAGGAACCAATTTTACAGAGAGCTTTTACAGAACTACTTGTACAGTACATGATTTCTTTGGTATAGAAAGTTTAATAATCTTTCAAAGAAAGACGAGATGCTCTGACCATTGTCAGGACAAGACTCCTGTTAAAGATGTAGTTGAGTTCTGGTCATGAGATTGAATTGTGAAAGAAACTGTCTCAAAGCAATTGGGAAAGGTTGGTTATATAGCACATTCAAATTGCTGTATGCTGTAAGGTGTTGGAATCACAAAAATGAAAAGAAATTGACTCAATCCTGCTAAGAGTCACATGCACTGCACACAGAAATGTGTATGTGGGACTACACACAAATGTTTGGCCCAAACATGTTTCTTGTCATCTGTTGAATGTGAGGGCATTTGAAGAGCAATCCTTTTCAGGGGACAAGACTATGATAATCTTCCAAACTAACATAAAGTCACTCAAAGCAGTGATGGATATTTTCATTTTGAGCTATTCAAACATACTCAAGCAAATAGTGGTATTGAACCTACACTTTGGTAGGGATAGGTATTATCCATTTAGTGATGAAAAGCAGTATACACAAAGAAGTGATTTAATTGTCTTGTCTAATCTGTTTTTGACAGTGCCTTCAAATTAAAGCACCCAGGAGTTATCAAAGATATCTTACTAGCAGCCAATGATGCAAAGTGTCTTAAGAACTGGATGGAGAAGCTGCAACTAGCTACCATCATGCTGCAAGATGAATCGCGTGTGAGGCAATCAACTCTCGTTACCGAGACTGTCCTACAAAAATTTGGTCCTTCACTGTTAGGTAAGTTGGGATAGGTGATGTGGGTGGTGTGGGGGGGGGGGGGGAGGGGGGTGATGCTGATAATGTTGATATTGTTGGCTATGGTGATGATGATGGTGGTGGTGGTGATGATGATGATGATGATGATGATGATGATGGTGATGATGGTGATGATGGTGATGATGATGATGATGGTGATGATGATGACAATGATGGTGATGATGATGATGACAATGATGGTGATAATGGTGATGATGATGATGATGATAATGGTGATGATAATGATGATGATGATGATGATGGTAATGATGATGGTGATGATGATGATACTGACGATGGGGGTGGTGGTTAGGTGCTTATGTTAGTGGTTGTGCTGATAATGATTGTGGTGCTAAATACATGTAGATCATGAGTGATAATAGCTCTAGTTGTGGTAACAGCAGTGATGATAATTGGGACAATGATGATGTTGATGATATTCAAAGAACGACAGAGCACCTTTCACTGTTCTCTGTAACATGTAGCTATCTAGTTTCAAGACATCTTGTTAACACCCCAAACTTAATATTGGTTAGAACTGTTTCTAATGAAAACTTGAATTTAGACCTGTTTGTTTAGGGATGTTCTGATATATTCAGTCATATTACATTTCTTCTTAGCATAATACGAGGGTATGTTTTATGTATCATGATTCTGTTTAATGAATGTCTAGTGAACCATGCCTCTTTTTTCAATAAAGGGTTAGAGGAAATGCCCTTCAGGTCAATACTCTCAGATTACCGGTAGACATGCATCCTGTTCAACCAACAAAAAAAATGCATCAAACCTTTTTTTCTTTTTTGTACAATTTTTTGTACAAGTAAAATTTCATCATTTTCGTTGTTAAAATCTTTGTATCCAAGGCTTCACTTTAGGAATGTCAATATCAATTATTTTTGTTAGCTGATCCTGTGGTTAAATTCCATTTCCTGTATAGGGATGTGTGGAGTATGGTTACCGTATATGTACATATTTGTCATTGGGTTCGTATTGAAAGGGTTGTTTGAGATATACCAGCATATCAGATGGATTGTAACATGATGCAACAATAGGGGCATGTCACGTTTTTTCACCATTGGAGGAGGAGGAGGGGTTGTAGCTACATTGTACATCTACAGAATGATACCTTTACAAACAGGCTACGTGTACATTGGTCTACGTAATTTTTTGTCAGTTCATGTAATTATCACTTATCTTGTTTCTGGGTGCTCCTGATGGAATCCTTGTAAAGATTTCATCTCTCTCGACCCTTTATCATATCATAATATCACTATGATTCCGTTCAAATGACATCTAATTTCCACAAATATTTACAATTTTATCAAGAGAATATAAAGAAGATAATAAACAATAATATATCAATATATATAGAGGCCTAAAGAATACTGTGTGTACAATGTTAGATTTACACTTTATAAATCATGTATTGAACAAACATTTTTGATGTAAAAAGTAAAATATCAATATCATATCAAGGGGAAACGAGACTGAATGATATAAATGAGAAATTAAAAAAAATATCTCGTTTAGGTTTTGCCCAAAATATAAGTTAGAATGAAAAAGGTCTCCCATATTGACAGGCTACTTACATGTGTGTGTGCTTGTACACATGTAGATGACAACCATGGCATATTAATTTACACACTTAAGCTTTTAATAGACCCAGAAACCAGAGACACTGTAAGATAGAGGAAGGAAGCTACAAACCCTTAACCCACCCCATTGCAGATACCTGCAGGATTTCTTACACGGACATGTACATGTGTAGCATGTAGAAAAAGACTATCTGTTACATTGTACAGCCTGTACTGGTAGTTTAACATTATACAAGAGAAGAGACCATTACAGCAGTGATAGAATGGGTAGTCGGGGACGGATTAGTTTATCTTTTTTCCACAAGAGAAAAGCGAGAAAGGAAGATGATTCTGAGCACAGTAAGTTTGGATTGTAGTTGAACGTAAAGTAAGAATTTGAAATTGGTTTGATTTTGTAGGGTGCTTGGATGAATGAGTATGGTGTTGTTGGTTGTTTCTTTTCAGTTCCCTTCTTTTTAAACATCCATAGTCTGGGTTTCGTTAGAGCTCAGTCTCACTCATTATTTACATTTCTTCATGGTGTTTTCTTCTCTCTCATTAAAAAAATATAAGTTTTAAACCTTCATGACCAGGGTTAGCAAATTGTATTCAGCATGAAGCAGGGATGTAGTCGAGGCCGGCAGATCTGAGTCATGAGGCTTCTGAAAACTGTTGCCTTCCGTAGGGTTTGTACATGTGACCCGGTCCAACTTCAAGGACAAGGCCACTAATATCTGGCCTCCATGCTGGACTCGACTAAATCACAGATATCGAGCATACATATTGATGTGTTAACAGTCTGAGAAACGATGTAAATTCTGAAAAAAGCAAAACTATCCATCATGCTCCTACCATTTTAAACCAAGTAAGATTAATCTAGTCAGATATTGATTGAGTTCACTTTAATTTGAAACAAATTTTTATTTCAGAGCAAGCAATCAAAAATCGATCATCACCCGTAGACCACTATTAATGAAGTCGATCAATGTCATAATTGTGGTTGTCTCTCTTATTCCAAGTAGCACATATTATACCATTTAGATCAAAGAATCTATGGTTTGTTTTTGGATCACTAAAATAACGTTCTTGATGTTTAATTTTTGTTTTCCTCATTGTGAATGGTGCAGGTGGCTACCACAGCAGTGAAAGCACCGATGAGGACAGCCGCAAGGGAAGCTACGATATCACACAGGACTCTGGTGATTCCTCAGATGCTACATCAGTAGGTACCAACAGCCAGCCTGGAACCATCAACTCCATGAGCCCAGGAGCAGCGGAAGCCATAGCGACACTCAAAGGTGAGCCACAGCGGCCCCTCACCATGGTCAAGTACGACAGCATGTCGTATCCTGCCGGGGCCAGGGAGAAAGGTAGCCGTCCTAGGGGACAGCTCTTTATGCCTGAGAGCCCACCAACATCATCGGAGTCCACCCCATCCTCAAGTCCTTTTGCACAGCGCAGGGGATGTGCGCCTAGATTCCTAGGCAGCCTGGGCAAGTCCCAGAAAGAGCAGCGAGAAATGCAGATGGAATATGATTTATCGACGTGGGAGGAAGGGCGAGGAGGAATTCCTGAATACACAGAGGTTGACAAGGGTCCAACAAAGACTGCGACAGCAGAGAGCAGCAAGGCAGAACAAAGTGGTAAGGAATGGTGGCTTGATGGAAACTTTTACCCAAAGAACCAGGATAAAATCAACAAGGAAATTATTAGAAAAAGAGACACATGTATACTCTGCAAAATATTTCAGAAACCCATAAAGGCATTGATTCTTATATGTCCGGTAAGAGAACAGAATTCAGTTATTACTACCATTATTTATGAACTCTTGTTCTCCAGTGTAACACTTAGAAAAATTTGCCCTTAACTACTTGGGCTGATTTTTATTTTTAGATCACTCCAAATTATGATCCTGAGTCATTGCAAAAAGGATTATTTTCTCCAAGTCTTATAGATAACCAAATATTGATTGTAAACCAAATGGTGATTAAGATTTTGATTCTTGTCTTTTATCCAGGTTCTCATGGTTCAAGATCATGTTTTGAAAAGATGAAGTGTTCTGATTATCCTGAAAGATTTGAAAATTGCTAAGAAAAGAAAACAATATAAGAACTGGCTTGAGTACATGTAAGAATAACAAAAAACTGTTGCCACCGCCCCCCCCCCCCCATTTCAAGCCTTCAATGTTTCCCCCAAAATATCAAATAGAGATAAGAAAATTTTTGCCAATTTTTTATTTTTAAACATTGAATATGATCAGGATGCTTTGTAAGTCTGTTTATAGGTATGATCAGAACCTCATCTTTTCATGAATTCTAAGCTTGGAAGTAGAAATGGGCTTCTTAGTTTACTGGGAAAATATCACAACATCCTCTGAGTCTAATGATTCTCAAAATGACTCCATGTAAAGACATATCAGCCTGTTGGGCAAACATACATGGAAATACATGGGAACATACATAATAAAGAGTGCCTCTACAGTTTCAGTTATGGATATAATTGGAGATTTTATTCTCTGGGAACCCTTATCTTGCCTATTGATAAGGAAACCATAATTCAATGATTTTAAAATGATCCCAGCTTCCCAAGATAAAAATCCTAGATTTACTTGAGGATTCATATAGCATGACATCGTAATTTACTGGGAGTGAATTTGAATTTTTTAATCTGACCCAAATCTTCCCTCTTTCGTGATTAGTGTTGTATTGAAATTGAATTCCATTTCTATTTCCAAGCTCTACAATGGGACCTGTATTTTCTAATTCATTTCATGCATTCTTGTGCCTGTTCATTGCATGTATTTTATGTTTAATCATATACATGTACTAGATATTAAATGAGAGAGGAAAAAATGAAAATTTCCCCCAGCATGCAGTGATATTTCACTTGATTTCAACTATGAACAATGGAAATGAAGTAAGGCAAACAAAGTGTGACCCGCAATAAAATGAAAATAAAAAAATAGAAAGAAAATAGACAATTTGTGTGCAGCAAGTTTCGCCATGCCTTTTCTATAATTTCTATATTAGCCAAATAGAGGTACATGTATAACAGAAAAATGAAAAATTTCTTTTAACAAAATATTTGAATGATCTTTATGTAAATGTAAAAGAAAGATATTATTACATGTTGCCATGCGGCAATACTCTCATTCTGCTGCTGCTGTTTATAGGAATGTCAAAGTTGCTAAAAAGCGATTAATATTTAATTGCTTTTTGCTATTTGATGATGAATGTGGATTGTGCATGAAAAGATGATTGCACAAGTGTATGCATTGTATCACCTCTTTCTCTGTTTATGTTGCCGTTCCCCCCACTGAAACGTGTTATAACTCAGAATTTTTCGCAAACACTTTGCATGCATGTTGAGTGAGCAAGAATGACTGCATTTTTCAAAATAATGAAATATTATGTCGTCCCTGATCAATTTATGTATTTCAAATCTTCCGCTGCAAATTTGTGAAAGTGTGGAAATATTCTTGAAATAGGAGTAAGAGAGTAATGAAACTCATACTGATGCTCAGTTATAACGAGTTGCTGGAAAAAAAAAGTTCTAGCCTTGTGTCTTTATATAACTGCACTATTTGTTACTTTTGTTTGTTTGGGTGTGTGCATGTGTGGTATATATGATTAAATGTTTGTAGTGCTTCAGTGTGCTTCATGCATGCAATGTAGGCGTATTATCAAGTGGGTTCGAGGGTCATTTACAACTCATTTTTCATAGATTCGTTCCCTTTATACTTAATCTTGATCATTTAGCATAAGACTTCAGGCTAGTCATCATACATGTAAGAAACCTGATGATATGATTTAATACGAGGATCTTTACATTAATCATAGATACTGTATGTTACAATGTATCTACACTGTATGTATCAAAAAAAAAAAAAAAAAATGAAAACTGTACAGATCAATGGTAAGATTTGCATAATCCATTTTAATGATGAGAAGACATATTTTATAGATTCCCAAGCATGCTCAATTTCAATTTTGCATTCTGTCTATAGCAATATAAAACTTGAATGTCACAAAAAAGGTTAAAAAGTTTTGATACAGAACTTTACCAATTGTAATATTTATATTTCTTTATAGCTGGCTTCTTCCGCTGTATGAAAATCCACTGTTTTATGATTTCTCAAGAGCATGATATCATTACATTTTTATTGATGCATCCGTAAATCTTCGGCATACTGTTGTGCTTGCTTTCATTTGCCTGCCTGCGCTTGTTATCATCAATTGCATGATCATTACAGAGGTCCAATGTAAAAAAACAAGCCACCATTCTTTATTGTTCTACTTTGACCTGTGCCTTCATTCTATGTAGATTGTATTTATTTCCCTAAAGCTCTCAAGATACAGAATGAAATTTTGGTCATTGGAAGGTAAGAATCTGTCAACCTCGTGTATCAAATTTCCCCTTGTTGCTGGTAATTGGGATGCATAGTTTCAACCATGAACAGCTCTGTTCTATAGAGTTGGGTCAAACATCAACAACTTGTTTTGACAATTTCCTGTCAAATTCCTACAATACGTCAACAAAACACCAACCAAATGTCATGAGCTTGCATGATGCCTCTGTTAGACTCTAATTAAATCTAGACCTGGAAAATTTTTAATTGGAAGATCACACAAAAAGAGGCACAATCGGAAGGTTCAAGTTTTCTCCACTTTGTGATAGCGTGCTCGCACAGCTCTTGAAACAAAGCTTGGGTTACCGTACCAGTTATAGACCACCGTTTAATTTCTGATAAAAAATAATTGTAATGGTGATGGTGATGATGGTGATGATGATGATGTTGAGGATGATGATGATGATGACGAGGAGAATGTCATTGATAGGACAATGATAATGACAAAAATGATCATGGTAATGTTAACGGATCTTTCTGATGAAAAACCAGCAAAGATGAGTTTGTAAAGGGAATGAAATATGATTAATCATGTAACAGTTAAAGGTCTTGATTTGGATACCAGTTTCGAAGATGATGGTGATGATGGTGATGATGATAATGATTATGATGAAAATACATGTAACTGTAATATAAAAATCCCTTTCTGACTTCCTCTCCCATTCTCTTGCTCGTGTAGAAAAGGCCGATAAAGATGAGCTTGTTGAGGAAAGGAGAAGATTAGTGATGTGACATTGAACGGTCATGATAGCGATACCAGCTTTGATCATATTATGATGCAATGGTGATGATGTTGATGTTGATGATGATGATGATGATGATGATGATGATGATGATGATGATGATGATGGTGATGATGCTGATGATGATGGTGATGATGATGATGATGATGATGGTGATGATGGCTGTGGTGGTGGCTAGATGGTGGTGTTGGTGGTTAGATGGTGGTGTTGGTGGTTGCAGTGATAGTAATGGTAATGCTCTTTGTTGATGATGATCATATTATGATGGTGATGATGATGATGGCTGTGATGGTGGTGTTGGTGGTTAGATGGTGGTGTTGGTGGTTGCAGTGATAGTGATGGTAATGCTCTTTGTTGATGATGATCATATTATGATGTGATGATGATGATAATGATGGTAATGATGGTGATGATGATGATGATGGCTGTGATGGTGGTGTTGGTGGTAGTAGTTGGATGGTGGTGTTGGTGGTTGCAGTGGTAGTGATGTTAATAAAGAAAACAATAATGATGAAAATGATGGCAATACTAACTGACTTTATCTTCCATTCTCTTGCTGATAGAAAAAACCAATAAAGATGAGTTTGTTGAGGAGTGGAAGAAGATTAACGATGTGACAGTTAAAGGTCTGGATAGGGGTACAAGCTTTAGAGCCAAGAAGAGAGATAGACCAAGTCTCAAAGTGCCAAAACAGGAGATGGGTGAGAAGGCTAAGAAGATGTTCCAGAAGAATATGCTTCAGAGAAAATTAAAGGTAAGATTAAAGGATGAATCAGCTAGTAATCTTTGAATTCGCAACACATACTTTTGTATTTTACGCTATCCCTATAAAATGTACCAAAAGAACATGCTTCAGAGAAAATTGAAGGTGTAATTAAAGGATTGATTAATCATAGTTTCTTCTTCAAAGTGGGAACACCTTTTGTATTCTGTATTCTTCTATTGTATTACCGGAAATTAAATAAGATAAAAAAAAACAATTATATTTTCTTTTATTGTATACTAAGTAGAGAAGCAAGCTATTTTTCTTTCAGTTGGCAACATTCAACTTTTTTTAACAGTTCACTATCACTCCAAAATTATATCAGGTATTTGACAAAAATACATGAATTCAATTACACTGAAGTTTAATGTAATCCATAATATAATGGAATAAGGATGACAGTTTATGTGAAAAATTTTTTTTACAACATGACAGCGTATTATAGGTCAATTGTACTTGGTATAATTGACCTTTATCTGTATATGCGCAAACTCTAATTACGAACTGGCTTATTTGTCGATTTCAATACCTTTTGAAACTCCTGGAGTTAGATAGTGTTTGTATGGGGGAAAATGTTAATAAGTTGTGCATAGATTAACAATAATCTTTTAATTGTCCCATCAGGCAAAGCAAGCAGAGCTAGAAAGCGTCGATCGTCTCCTAGGCAACGATGTTGTGTCAGCGTCCGTCTTGAATGAGTGGAGAGAGCAACACGATGATATCTTGAAATCGTTGGACGGACAAAGCAAAGATCATGTCAGTAGTGATTCCGACCCAGAGAGGTAAGAAAAGAATCCTCCCTCAAACAAGGTGTGGTCTGTGCTGTAATAAATCAGTTAAACCTGGTGCAAGGTCGTAGTCACATTTAACCCTTTCATGACAGGAATTATTTAAGGGTTCAATTGATCACATTTTGTTCTTCAAATTGGCAACAATATTTTTCTTTTAGTGCTACATGGTTCTAATAAGGTGTAATCTCTTTGAAAACAACATACATGTACATGATCACAAATCTTGTTGAAAAGTTGAAAAAATTGCCAATTTTGACAAAAACAATGAATTTGAGCTTCTCTGCGTGTTGCCAATTTAAGGATTTTCAAGCTTATTCATTTTTCTAAAATTCCTGGCATCAAACGCAATATGGTCATGCAACAAAAAGGACATAATTTGTGCAAAAATTTTTGCTGTTTCTGCTTATGCATCTGGGATATATTTTTTGAGCTCTGAATCAGAAATAATTGAGCTAATGCACAAAATGTGTCAATTGTCTCTAAAGGGTTAACAAGAGAAAACCTGTTCCTCAGCTGTAAACTTTACTTTAGACTGAGCTTGAGCTCAACGTTGGGTTTGAATTTTAGTAGAATACAGACTTTTATGTATTAAACATGAGAATTGAGTTGATTATTTAAAAAAGAGAAGGATTTTGTTATAACATATTTTGAGAAATATAATTTCACTTTCTGATTTTTTAATTTTTTTTTTTAATGCTCACACTAAAATATGTATCATTGAATATCAATATATTCAAGAATATTTGGGCAAATATCAGGGCGAATAAACGAGGAAATGATGATTTTTATTATTTTAGCAGGGTATGTAGGAATTCAAATTATACAGTTTGAGTCAATAAAAAGGAAACCGAGATTCAACCCTGAATATCGTTGCTATCAGTTCATATAGATTAAGTAAAAGATACTCACTTTGGAGCCTATCATGTCGTTTGTAATATGACACCTTGATCAGTATAATCTGACAATCGACAGCTGAACAGTAGCATTTTTTCTGGCTAATATCAAAATTTCCTCTGCCCAAGTTTTAAAGGAAATGGGAGTTCAACCCAAGGTTAGTTGAATGGCCTCCATTCCAATTGAATGCACTCACACATAACGAAAGTTACTCCTGAACACAATTTCTCCAAAACCTGGGCAAAGGCGATTTGTACATGGGTTTTAAGCATGGCCAGTGCTCTGTCATCCATGATCGGATTTTAATGAGCAGACTTTCAAATTAAAGAGGACATTATCATGTACCATGCCAATGGAAAGTATTTCAGCAAAATTTTACTTGGTTTTTAAGATATTACATATTAGATTGCCCTTTAACAGTTTCTTTCTGTTGTAATCTAGAAATGTACAAATGGGCACTTGTAAATGTCAAAAATATTTCACAAATGCAACGTTTCAACAGTTCTATGCCATTTTTTTTCAATTTTGCAGCACTGCGGACATACCGTTATCATCCTCCATGTCATCAATAAACACCAACTCCACCACAACGTCCACTCATGAACCCACTGCTCTCCTCTGTGACGATATGGCAATGGTCAGTGATGGGACGACGTCCGGTTGCGATGTCCAGACTCCCATGAGTGATGCTGCACCAGCCATCGGCGAGGAGGGAGAAGAGACTCTGAAATCAGCAGATTTAGATGGCTCTACCCATCTTTCACCCGCAAGAAGGGATACGGATGCAACGAGAAAGGCAGAAGCAGGGCCAGTATGCGATGATGGGGAGTCTGCCTTTACCAAGTCTGAGGATGGGAGTTTGGTGGTGGTGGGTAGGACCAAGGACAATTTGAGATTAGGCACAGGGAGGTCAGAGAGTGAAGCTTCAGAGACAAGTCTTTAACAGCTATTTCAGACATGCGAATGACTGTGATATCTTAATAGATGTCTTCAGTACAGGACTCCATCCAAGCTTTAAGCTATGTCATTGATGCTGTCATTGACAATGTCATTCATCATGTCATTAACTGTGTTTCTTCAGAGACAAGTCTGAAATAGTCATTGCAGAGATGCCATTGACTGTTATACAATATCTTGATAGATGTTTCTAATGCAGGACTCCATCCACGTTTAGCCATGTCATTGTCTTTGACATTGTCTATGTCATTGACAGTGTCATTCACCATGTTTTTGACTATGTCCTTGCCCATGTCATAGAAGGTTACCATATGCATGTAGCTCCTTGATCAATGTTCTCAACATATGACTCCATTGCCTGTAGCTATGTCACTGACTATGTCATTGACTGTGTCATTGAATGCGTCATTGACTGTGTCATTGAATATGTCATTGATCATGTCATTGACTGTCACCATATAGCATCTTGAAAGATGTGTCCCTTGAAGCATTACATCAGCATCACTCTTACTATTGTTCCATCATTTTACCAACATGAATTGGATCTTGCAGTCTTTCTATGTGGAGTGAAAATGGCAATTCAATATTGAAGATTAGTCCATGTCGAACACAAAAGAACAAACTTGCCACTCACACATCTGTAAGTTCAACATTGTTCAATGTTCCCTGGGAAGCAACATAATGGCCAGTGAAAATGCTACCTTTATGGGCTGCACTTTACTATATACTCCAGTTTTTATGAATAAAGCTGTTATATTTTTAATTGACAAATCCCTGTTATGCCTTTACAGCGATTTTATTGATGCTCTCACTTTTTTTCTGACCTTGCAGAGAATTGAAATGAAACTCCACTGGTATGAAATGTTTAGCAGAGTTTATTGCATTTAAGGAGGAAAAGGTGGAGAAGGTTGATATGTGTATGTTAGCAAAAGATTTTCCATTATTATCCATTATTATTGGAGAGCCTGTTTACATACAGTGTATCAGGTAGATATAAGTTAATAAGGAATACAGTATCTTCAATTCTTAATTGTTTGTATGCGACTTGTACTCCACCAGTATTTCGATGCTGCAAGCTTGTTTGCTTCCATTCTATGTGCCTGGTCAGTGTGAGGAAAAGGGTTGTACACAACACCTGTTCCCATTGCCAATTAGAGAAAGATAGTAATGAAACCTGGTTCATCTTGACACAAGCAGAAAACCATTTTACAAGATTCTAGTGCACTTTACAAGTTGGTATGTGAACTAGTAATAGCAAAAATAGATTTTGCTTTGTAGCAGAAATATTTTAAAGTAGTTTACAGCTATAACAATGAATCAGTGTTTTGTTTTTATTATGACCAAGACTGTAACACGTGACCTAAAATGAGTACTGGTTAAAAGCATAATTATTATAAACTGGCAGTATGGATCAGACTGAACATATTACTATGATAAGTACATTTTTTTATGTCTTTGCTCGCTCACAAAGTATGGAAAGTACTACCAGACTCACAAATAATGCTTTAATTTCATCTTTGGGAATATATAAGTTTGCATTTGTTTACTCAATCTTCTCTGTCATTGTGGGAACTGATTAACATAAATGGCTTTTATGGTGCTTTACTATGAATCTTCTTTGCAACAGACTCTTGGGCTTGAAATTTGACAAACAATGTTGCTTTTAAAGTTTTTGATAATGCTGATTTGAATAATATGTGAGAAAAAATTTAGTTGGTGATGCATTTCAAATGCCTCATTTTTTTATTTCAAAATAATTATGATTTAATATCTTCTGTATAACATTATACATGTAGCTGTGGTGCTCCACTTTTCACAGTTATGCAAAGAATGGGAAAAAGTTTTATGGTGTTTGCTTATCATTATTTGTCCATTTCCATCTTTTATAGCAAACTTTGAACGATGCTCTCTGTAGAGTGAATATGTGACCCTCCGCCACAAAACGACCAATAAGTCGCAATGGGAGTTTTAGAGTAAACAGCTGAAAAAGATGGTGTGGGATGGAATTTTTTTATTTTAAGTTTTTTGTATTTTCTGAAAGTTCACATATCAATCTACCATCTGACAAAATTTCAGGGTAAAATCCCATGTTGAAATGTGTTTTTACTCTCATTCAAAATGACCATGTTTTCCTGGACATTCAAACTTTGTGTGTCAACTTGATGGAATTGTACTTCACCTCGCTTTTCTCGTATAGCTTGAGAACTGTGCACTGTCTGATATTCAAAATCTAAAGAAACAAAGAAATATATCCATTCTGAAGATATGGAAAGTTTCAACCCAATCCAATTAGTACTTCACAGTGTATGCTAGGGAGTTTTGACTGAACCTTTTGTGCGACAAACCGTTCCCTTTTATACAGTGGGGTGGGATCCGCTGCGGTCAGTATGCAAATGAGCAGCGGCCTCGGGAGTGATTCGATCCTTTCATTGGTGGCAGCCGCGTCGCCGAGTTGGTGCCTGTGCTGTTCACTAATGATGAACTATTTGATACTACTGGAACATCCCGTTTTTATCATGACAGGAGCTTGTCTCACCAATGGCTTCTTGCTTGCTCTCTTACGAGCATCAGGTAACAGTCCACCACCGAGCCTCTCCTCACCAGGCTCAAATATTCACTCTTGAATGATAAGCGCCTTAAAACATAAATAAACAAACAAACAAACCAGGCTTTACACCATCATCACTTGGTTCAGACTTTAGCTCCACTTTGAAACCTACAGACTCAGCAGCCTTTGACTTGCTTGGCTCAAAGGGCGCAACCACGTGAACAACCTTCTGTTTGATAGTGTAACTGTCTCTGGTTCCCTGGTGCAGGAGTTCAATGTCTGTCAAGTGCTTGTTATAGAAGATAATTCACTCATAGCCACAAGAAACAAGCAATTTAACACAAAATCACAATAAATTCTGACGCATATCTGATGTCACATCATGTAAACCTCTTAACATCTGGTTGAAGACCCACAATATTAAAATTCTGTTTTTAAGCTATTGATCAGTATATTCTCTCATTCATATAGGCTTAATACAGAAAGCACCTGGTTCCAGTAGGCATGGGCTAATTTCCACTAGGTCTGAGTCTTTTAATAATAATAATAATTTTTTGTTAAGATTTGTTGTTTTATCAAAGAGGAAATGTTTACTCTCCTTATTAAGCAGATACATTGTACCCAATTGCACTTTCATTATGAGGGGTAAGAAAATAATACATGGACTTTATAGTCTGCGAGAGCTAGAAGGACGTTGATTCATAACAGTTTTCACCGAGTTAACGCCCTTCTGGCTCTTGACAGATGATATACTGTCTCATGTTATGGGATAAAGGCATTAGCTCCATTTTGTGGCATTTGGCAAATTCAGAGAAAAGCGTTTAAAAAATCAGTGAATAGTCCCTCAATTACACAGAAGCAAAGAAAGTGTTTCTACTCTGTAATGTATATCTTGTTGATGTATGTTGCTGTATATGGTATATCCACACTATGCAATTGAAAGCAGTTTTCACTGAACTTTTGTTTATTTGGTGTATAGAATGTTTGTGTAAATATGTATGAATGTAAATACCTGTAGATTATGAGAATGTTTATAAAAGATAAAAATACTTGCCTCATTGAAATAGAAGTATCATCTCCCCTTGCATGTATTAGAAAACAAGAGAGGAATGCTTTTGTATATTTATACTAATCTTGATTTATTCACAGTGGCAATTATCATGTTAAAATGATTGCCAATACTTCCGAAAAATCCACTCAAGGGCCATTTCAATACCCTATTGTGTATCGCATAGATACATGTATCAAATAGATACATGTATCAAATTCAAGTTGCGTAATATGCCGCTCTAATGTTTGCACTTTTCGAAAGGTGATGGCCTAGGATATTGAAATGGCCTTCCAGTGATTTTATGAAAGTCTTTGCGATCGTGTTTATTGTTTAATGGGGAAGAGAATAAATTCAGTAAAAGGTACTATTATACATTCATACCAGTTCAAAATGATATTGGTTGCAATATAAAAGCGGTACAAATGAGATTTTTTTTCTTTACATAAATGACATTTCAGAGATTACTGGAAAGGTTTTCTCTTTGCGCGGCCAAATGACGTACATGTAGGAACAATATTTTAAAAAGGAGGTAAATTGCATTTTAATACATGAAATATAAGATATTTTGCATTGAACTCCTTTGACCGTTTGTGATAGATATATGCAACAAGTTAAGCAAAGGAAAAGATTTTAACTGTGTTGAATAGTAGCTTTTCATGGATTGAATTAAATTTAAATTTCATTCCACATATGCAAAACACTTCATATTTGATGATATAAAAAGTATGTCCCTATAACAAATTTGTTTCAACTTGTAGCAAAAAGATGTTTGGGAGAGTGTATAGTATTCTCCTTCACAGTTGTTAACTATATAACTCGTCATATATTCTTTTTGTCAAAATGGTCAGCTTTATATATATCGTCTGTTTGGAGCCAGAAGGGCGTTAACTCTACAAATGATGGGACTCTATGCCCTACTGGCTCTAAACAAACCATATACAGTGTATTATGATTATGCAGAGTGGCATTGAGTGCTGGAAGGGCTTTAGTGATCAATAACACATTTTGGAACATCAAGCCATGTACCTCATCAGTTTTTGTATTTTTACACTTTTGTACACATTTTTGCAAATTTATGTCATTTGGGAGTGAGATCCAATCATGCAACGTGGTTCCTGTTTGATAATTAGTATGCAATGTTTTCTTGAATTTTTAGGCACAGACTACATAAGTTCATATTTTAACTATGTGTTGTGAGATAGCGATAAATATTCAATATGTTCAAACATTCGTATTACACTTCAATGGTAGCAGTGACAACAAATACAAAGGCCTGGGCCCCGTTGCATAAAACTTACCATTAACGGTAACTTTGCCATCAATGGTAACTCACATGGAAACCTTGATTTTGATTGGCTGTTGAGTGATGTTACCATGGTAGTTACTATTGATAGCAGAGTTAGCATTAATGGTAACTTTGCCATCAGTGGTAACTCCCAGGGAAACCTTGATTTTGATTGGCTGTTGAGTGATGTTACCATGGTAGTTACCATTGATAGCAGAGTTACCATTAATGGTAACTTTACCATCAGTGGTAACTTCCAGGGAAACTTTGATTTGCTGTTGAGTGATGTTACCATGGTAGTTACCATTGATAGCAGAGTTACCATTAATGGTAACTTTACCATCAGTGGTAACTTCCAGGGAAACCTTGATTTTGATTTGCTGTTGAGTGATGTTACCATGGTAGTTACCATTGATAGCAGAGTTACAATTAATGGTAACTTTGCCATCAGTGGTAACTTCCAGGGAAACCTTGATTTTGATTTGCTGTTGAGTGATGTTACCATGGTAGTTACCATTGATAGCAGAGTTACCATTAATGGTAACTTTGCCATCAGTGGTAACTTCCAGGGAAACCTTGATATAGATTGGCTGTTGAGTGATGTTACCATGGTAGTTACCATTGGTAGCAGAGTTACCATTAATGGTAACTTTGCCATCAGTGGTAACTTCCAGGGAAACCTTGATTTTGATTGGGTGTTGAGTGATGTTACCATGGGAGTTACAATTAATGGTACGTTTTCTGGAACGGGGCCCTGAATTCATGAAAGAGGTTTATCTTTAGCCCATGTTTAAACCTCCGTAAGTGTAGTATACGCATGTCCCGGCCTCATGTCCAATGGGAGGGCAGTAATGCACTTATATACACCTATTTACGCTTATTTTGGTCCTTAGTAGAGTTCATACCATGATTTTAGACCATGGGTTAAATTAAACCTTCTTTGTGAATTCATGCCAAAGTATATAGAATGCTCCCTGTTGTTTTGCAATCATTATTATAGTATTGTAAACTGACTTTTAATTTTGTGTCCCATCTTGGACTGTATATTTAACACAGTGGTTCTGATACCAATTAATTATGATGATGAATATGAATACCATCCCATATGTAACATTAGTCACAACACAAGTCATGGATGCGAGCAAATTCTTGCCATGCTTGGTATCATACATCAGTCATTGTGCATTGAAAAATTCTTTCTTCTGTATCTCTCTAAGGATCCTCAATGTTGCTACCCCATGTTTTTGTCACAAAGGTTGTTCTTTTTTTAAATAATAATTTAAAGATAATTCTATTCACAAAAAATGCATTTTCGACGTTTCATAACATTTGCTATTTGGGGGATGTGAAAACATTTCCATAATGACAAAAATGTTGGTTTTGATGAATATTCATCAAAAGGAGTGTCGTATAGCGTCACAATCATTATTTCTTCTATGTAGAAAGGAACAATCTCATTTTATATTTCCTACGGAAAAATATCAATCAAATAATTATTAGTTTTGACAATTCTGGTTTTATAATAGACTCTTGATTTTGTTTCAGTTGGCCCCTCCGCAGGAATGTTAGTTATTGTCAATTTCAATCTATTTAGGTATTTGAACTGATTGAAAAGTGATGAAATTCAGGTGGGTGGACTATTTTCTCATATGAGCATAATATAGACAATAGAATGTTAACCTCGTATGATCCTAATATATTCAACCAATGCCTTTAAATTTGATAAGTGACTACTTATTCACCTCGTATCATCAACTGCCTTTTTCAACTCGTGTAAGTCTTTTTGAAAAGGACACTTAATACTAAATGACTGCCTTGAAAAGAATCATATTAAACAAAGTGTAAATGCTGTAAAAATACACAAGCCTTTCCTTTTTTAAAAATCTTTTCTCATTTATCATTGGAAAAAAAGACCTTTATGCAGCTACACTACGTTTTTATTTCCTAATTCATTTGGTTGCCGGTGGAAATATTTTTTCAAGGAAACCAATTATTTGAAGAGCTATAAACACATAATCACATATGCGTATATTTGATTTCTCTGAAACAATAATGTAGAGTCATCTTTAAATCTTATTTGCAAATATATTTAAAACAGGAAGAAATCAGTGTGCATTGTAATTTGTACATCAAAGTTCTTATCATATATGATTATATTTGCTACTGAATTTTATCGAGATATATTGCTATGGAATAAAAAAGAGTATATGGGATTCGGTGAAAGAAGTCCTGCCTTTTCTCTGTTTGTGTTTGTCAAAAGTTAGTCTAGTTTTATCGTGTCTCAAAGAGGGAACCGATAAGAAGAAAAAAGTACAATTGCGGGAAGGAAGAACGCAGTAAAATGTAATATATGAGGAAAGGAAGGAGAGAGATAGAGAGAGAGAGAGAGAGAAATAGAGCGAGAGAGAGAGGGAAACAGAACAGAGGGATAGAAGCAAGGCAGACAGATGGGAGGAAACAGACAGAGAGAAGGAGAGAGAGAGAGAGAGGGGGGGGGGGGTGGACAAGAAATAAGATTTCTTGAAGTTTTAAAAACGAGGGATAATTTTCCTACAAATTTTATAACGAGGCTTGAACAAGTTACTTTTTTTCAATGAGGAAAGAGCAGCTTCATTCATTGAAGCATATTTGTTCGCTGCCTGTACGATTTCTGATGATTTTTCTTTATTATTATTTACAAATAAAAATGACAAAAAGAACACGAAATTCGTCTTATGTAGATTGCAGGTTACATAGTGAATAAAACCTGTGGTTTCTTTAACGTTTTTCGTAATTCTTCTAGGTTTACGATCATGGTTTCCACAACTAAAGCTAAAATTGGACATTGTAATTCCACTGCGCAGTATACTTTACGCATCTGCTCCTGCGCGAAGCGCGCATCCACTAAAACAGCCAATCAAATCAGATGAACACGCATTTTAATTGTGACGTACATGTACATTGACGCAAGATGACGTGTATGGTAGCCTAGAAACACATTTTTATACACATATTAAGGTATCCCATGCCTTTTCTGTCAATTTATCATTATTAAAAAAAAACAACCCTTGACAGCACATTGTTATCTCACCGTTTGGCAAATTAGAGCATATATATTTAAACAGAATCACTGCGACGGACATTCAACGATTGTATATTTCAGTCATATTTTACTTAAATTCGCAATATGTTCCTCTCAAATTCTACATTCGGCGTTGTGGCTTCGTCTCGTCCGCAGATCGTAGTCATCGATCAAGGACGAACCTCCTCTGTAGAAGTCAACGAAAGCAATCAACAATTCTTCTGCAACCAGTCTCTTCAAACGTATTCCGATTTGCAATTAGGTTTGTCAATTCGAAATCAAAACAAACACGAATTTCTCGAACACAACGGACTCTCATCAGAGGATGCCGCCATGATAGGATGCGAATCCAATGATAACTACTTGGTGCTAAAAACTAAAAACAGCGCAGGAGATACTGTATCTGAGCTGTCTGAAATCAAGATAACCAACGTTCGATCACTTGCTGCAAATCAACTAGCTAACGAAACGAAGAGTTCACAGGATGAAGCGTCGAGGAACAAAATTGGCGAAGTAGAAACAATTCCTGATATGAATTACGGCTTAGACATTAAACGGCCTAAAATGATATCTAGGTCAGATGACCAATCAAATTTGAACAATGGACACAAAAGGATGCGTAAATGTCCTTATCCATTAACAATACGAGCGAGTCCTAGCTCGATTCACGAACTTAGAAAAATAAGACCTCGACCTTCCTATCTTAATCAAGCCCGGGTAAATTGTGTGGAGTTATCGAGGAAACACAAAACCCAATCTAATTTAACACTTGAACAGAATTCGATACCTGTAAAACATTTGAGAAGCAGTAAACGAAGGTTAGTGAAAAACAATGATGAATCGGGCAGTATATGTCAGAAACAGATCAACGCGGTTCAAGGGTTTAATAAACAGAGGTATGTTTACAGAAAACTATAATAATGATAATTATGAAATGTAATGTGTCTGCAGTTCTGTTTTTAAGTTTCATGCCTTTAACAGTGTTGCCTAATATTTCTAATATTTACTCTTTTATTCTCAATTAATATCATTTTTCTTAACGGTTTAGATCATAATAATTCAATTGTTTGGTAAGGTTTAATCCAAATTTGTCGTTTTTTATACTAAAGTGAGCATTGTGGTTTTCCGCTGTTTGATCAATTAGATTTGTGTCTGAAGACTTTAATGAAACTTCATGAACACCACGGTATATATGAAAATTTTTATCCGGCAGAAACAATATTGTCGAAATAGAGCGACTCTAACAAAGATCTTGCCCCATAAACTGAGCTCTGAAGTTAAAAGTTCAAGTTCAAGTTCAAGTTCGTTTTTATTTCATATTCAGTGGTGTTGAGTATGATTGCATATTTTTGGGTTTATATATTCATGTAGAAATCCGATATTCATCTTACCGTCATCACATCCGAGGTTCAATCCAGTCATTAGCGGAGCACCAACTACATCAAGTTTAGAAAGCACCATCAAAGCACAACTTCAAAAATCTTCTGCTCTTGAATTGGGTATGACGCAGACGCTTCGAATGAACAGCGCGCCAAACTCGTCACCCCAAAATGATTCGGATACAATATTCCCGTCCTCGACTTTACCTGCAAATGTCACTTCCAAACCTCTCATACAAGACTCAGATCGAATGAAGTCAGTACGCCTCCGCACCACCACAAAATGTTCAAAAGAAAAGAATGGGAGAGACCAACCCCTAACAGACGAACTCCTCAATGATCTCGCAGTAGTTCGAATTCATCGTCGTCCTCATTTCCAGTGTCAAGAAAGCCGAGAGCTGGTCGAGGTTCGTCCCCGCGGGTTGACAGATGATGCGCCTACCCTTCTGGCTTACCGTGACGTGTCGGGTCACATACTGGTCGACTGGACGGCCAAGAGTAACTATCGAGCGGCAGAAAAGATCAAGGTATTAAAAAGAGTAATACAAAGGCGTAGTGTCAGTGGATATAAGGGCACTCGCCTCTCCCTATGCTCAACATGCTGAATGGCAAGAAATTTAAGTAAGGAAGAAATACAGAGAGGGGATAAAGGGAGATAGAGATGGAGATAGAGGAGGCAGGGAGAAAGATAGAGAGACAGAGAGAGAAGGGGGGGGGGGGGGAAGGCAGAAATGGACATATAGAAATCAAGACACCAGAGAGAGAGAGATAGATAGAGAGACAGAGAGAGAAGAGGGAAGGGGAGGGGGGGGTGCGAAAGGAAAATATGGGGGAAATCATGAAAGCAAGACGAACCAACCCTTCCCAGACCCTCTGTGTCCCTTCTAATTTTTTTCAGTCTGGTACACAAGTGCCCCTGTAGATAAACTTGTAACACTATAGTCTGTCACGTCTGTCATCTTTTCAATATTTTCTTTGAAAATTACTCGACTCATGAATCTACACACATCGTTATGACACCGAGTGATGGCGCCAGAGTATTCCATGTTTTCAACATGATAATAAGGAAACTTCAGGCGAATTGTTTTCGCAGTACACTGCAAGTTCCAATTTGCTTTTTACTTGAAATCAAATCTACGCAAATAGCACGGACGATTTGTCATTATTTACCAAATACATTTTGGCCTTTTAAAGTTAACATATTATTGGTAATCAGTGGTAATATAATTGGAATAAAAGAACATCACTATTAACGCATCCTGAGTGTCGGAAATATCAGCCTGGACATTGTAATAATTGTGTTGAGATTTATTTTGAGGATATCATCTGTTTCATACTTTTTATCTCATCCCCAAATCAGAAATTGATGCAGTCTAACCCCGAGTGGACAAGCCACCAAGATCGAGAATCAGGCCCTGCGTACAAAACTGCTTCTACCACCACTGCGCATTGTCCTTGTGACGTCACGTCGCTGGCTGCCAATGGTGTAGTGTATACCATCAGTGATAAGTAATTTCATTACGAATGAGGCAACACGAAAACATAAGAGAATGGACTTGTTATAGAGGAAAATAATTCGACGAAGAGATTGTGATTTTTAGTTACTTTAGCCTTTGGTTTCAGAATGGTCGCACGTGTAGTGCAAATATCGTCAACGGTTTGCCATCATTCACAATAACAAGCAACGCTACAAAAACGAAAACAAACGAAAAAACACCCCCCCCCCTCAAAAAAAAAAAAAAAAAAAAAAAAAAAACGCCCGCCGATGTTGTACACAAATAAACTACAAAATTTATTATTAATGCAGCGCTAAATTTTGTAGGTAACTCGGGGTATAACTGCATTTTAAAGTCTCCATGAAGAAAGGTTCGGATATGGACATTAAACGAGGTTTAAATTGTGACCAGATTGCCTGGCTGGTAACTTGTTGTTATGATAAAGAGCTTTCTGTATTTTAGCTTACTACTCTGTGCTTTTGAACTTAGCCTCAAAAGAAAATGGTTACTTTTCAAGGGAGATTCACAGGCATTTATAAACAATAAAGGCCATTACTTAATTTCTAATGAAACCATAAAATTTTGTCTTTTTTCGTTGGTTCATGGTGTTCGCTTTCTTATTCCAGTCACATGTGATGATAATGACACTTGTATATATCATAAATGTAACTCTGAAAATGAATATTAAAAGGAAAGATGAAAAAGCTAATAGATATCCACTGAGATCAGTTGATCACAGCTTCATGAATCACTCAGTCAGTCAATTGTTCTCTCATCATTCATTCAAGCAATCATTCTGTTCGGGGGGGGGGGGGGGGGGGCTCACAAATGTCCGAACATTTTCGGACAAGAAAAAAAAAAGAAAAAAATAAATCATACCAAATTTTCTTTGGTGGTTTTCCTTTAGTATGCTCTGACAAGCTAAAAATCAAAAGGGGTTATCAGTTGGAAGGGGGGGGGGGGGGCACAATGAGTTTTCTTTCAAGGGGGAGGGGGGGGGGGGGGCACGGGCCGGAATCCCCTAAATCCGCCACTGATTCTGCTGATCATAGATTCATGAAACTAGTCATATAGTCTTTTATTTTTCGACATGACTTCATTCACAACGATCAATTGAGTGAAAGAAGTCATTTCACAGTTCACATGATCACATTTTCATGATTCATTCATTTGGTTGTTTTTATCAGTCATTCATTCATTCACTCGGAGGCGAGTTGGCTCAGTCGGTAAAGCGTCTGCCTGTCGAACCAAAGATCGTGGGTTCGAATCCACCCCGGGCCGATGACTGAAGCCTGCGTTGTGTGTCAACGTGCCCCTCTCTTGTTTCATAGACACAGGCTATGTTACAGTGGAAAACACTCCGTCCCTCGGATAGGACGTTAACTGGAGGCCCCGTGTAGAGGAAAGTCACCACCTTTGCACGTTAAGAACCCACAGCACTATTCGAATAAGAGTAGGGGGAAACCCCGGTGTAGTGGTGCACCTGCACATCCCAATCAGTTATATCGGGAGGAGGGACCTAAGGGTTACAGTGATTAAGTTCGCTTTCCCCTCTGAGGCACAGGTGACGCCAAATACTTAATAATAATTCATTCAATCATTCAGTCGATCATAATAATTCATGAATTATTCAATCAGTCGGTTGTTCTTTCTTTCATACAATCAATTACTCACTCGATCATAGTTTCATAAATTCGATTGTTCTTCCATTCAGTTCAATCATTCAGTTAATATTCATGAATCATGTAATCATTTGGTTGGTCTTTGATTCATCCATTCATTCAATCAATAATTTAGTTGGTGATATCCTTATTCAATTGATAACATTCGACAACCTTTTCATTAAATCATCCTGTTGGTTCCCCCTCTCATTAAATTTCTTTCTTAAATTAATCATATCATATATTGACCCTCTAAGTCTTCAATAGATTTTAGACTGAATAAAGACACAATGCGCATTATCTGTGCGGAAGGCAAAATTTTATTCTATTTGCAAGTATTCACGGTGCTAAGTGAGATATCACAACATTGCAACAACATATATCATCATTCGCAAAAATCATTCAAATAATTCATGACACCATACATAATCATTCGTATGAGTAATTATCATGAATTATTCCAGTGAATATTGCAAAATTGGCGCAGTCATACTAAACCAAGCCTACATTTCGTAGAAAAAACGTCATAGTAAGCCAATAGGCAACTTACTTGTTTCATTACTAATGTCTTATAAAATATCTGTCATGCAATATCCTTCTGAAAACTAGTTATATGCAGACATTAGTATATATTCATTCCATAGGCGGAAGGCCTTTTGCCATTCCTTCAGTCTTCACCAATAATAAAATTGTGAACTGCAATGCTTTTCCTAAAGCGGAGAATAGTTTCATACAAATAATTGTTGATATTCCAAGTACATGTTATACAATAATATTCAAAATATATGAAACATCTGGCTCCTTTAATATTATAACAGATAAAGTTTGTAAACAGGCGATTTTAACAACACGAGATTAATTATTTGTTTTCTTAAAATGTAAACGTTGTGAAAATTGTAATAGTGTTACTACAAAACCACGAGAACAGCAATGGAAACACATACATGTAAGTTATTCATAATTATACATAATAATTTTGTGTCGATAATTAATCGCAATTCATCACACATTCAGCGAGAAACATTTACCTGTGATGATCGTATTATCACAATAATGAAGATATTAATAATCTCATATAAACAATATGTGGTATTATCACAAACTTGAAATTAAAATACCATATGGAACGGAGTGCAAAACTTTGTAATATATAAAAAAAAATATATTTTCTCCATGAACCAATATCACCAAGAAGGCACTTCAAAATCATTTCAGTTGTATCACAATATAAAACATTCTCTGATAATCGGTACAGTGGCCCATGACTCATATTTACAATAATACACGCGGTATAAACTTTACAGTGGTACATAACAATAAAGAAATAGCAAGACTTTGTCATCTCAAGTGATATATGTCTTCTTGCACAAATATCACCGAGGCACTGCATGATATATTTTTCTTTATATAACAGTCATCATTTAGACGGATTGTCGCTTTAGTGACATAATTCTTCATGAAAGGCATTACGGAAAAGTCTTAAAAGTGGTATGTCACGCTACAGCTCAGTGATCCTGCGAAAAAAATAACAGAAATAAACATCATACACTACATGTATACATTCTTTAATTCGATCATTGGAGAACAAAATCATTCCCAATAGCATGTAATACTCTCTGCAATCATTCATTCTGAACGATTATAATAATTCTGGTTGGAAGTCCGAACATTTTGTGTCTTATCGGAGCATATAATCAAGAGAGTATAGAAAGAGATAACCGTCTTTAATTTTGAGTTTCAAAATGAAAGAGTTGCCTCACAAAACAGATAATGTACACACATGAAATAAAAGCAATTCATAAAACTGACTCTGATCTAAGTCTGAATATCTTTCTTGAATTCACGATAGGTATGGAAAAAAACGGTCAACTCTAGATTGTTTGAAAAGGCAAAATATCTGATCATCACCTAAAATGTACATGCATCTAATTAACAGTTAAATATAGGATATACAATATACACCCAATAATGCAATAATGCATTTATATAAAACTCAAAATAGACATAACTTGTAAAACATTACGTACACTAAGCAAAATTTCATTGTATGTTACTATAACAGTTTCACCAACTTATTGCTGTACGACATTATGATAAATGGTTCTATTGCCAAATTATGTTTGTATAACAATTTACCTCATATTTGTGTGCACGTAACAAATGTACAAAATTCTACTATCATACCCTCACAATTTAAAGAAAAAATATAGAGATAACGAGATAATAATACAGACTGAACTATCGTTTTCAATAAAGGTTTTACCAAACACACAATAATCATGAAACATTAGCATATTTAGGGTATAAAAATGCTCCTATCACAGTGCCACGATTAAAAAAAGAATATGAGAAGGATAATAATACAGATCGAATCATTGTTGTCACTAAAGTTTTCACCAAATACAAATTATGATTGATAGTAAATTATAATACATCTGGAAGCATCTGTGTATATGCAACAAGAGTATAAAATTATACCATCGCATCGTTATGATTTTAACTAATAGAAACTAAATTATCATTGTCATGAAAAGTTCCTCTCAAGATACAACTGGAAGCATCTGTATATGTAACAAGTGCATAAAATTCTATTATCACCATGGTTACATCACATGTACAAAGAGATAAAGATGCTGATTAACTGATCGATGCCAATAAAATTTCACTAAATGTAAAATATAAGTGATAGTTCATATAATACAACTGGTAGCATTTGTGAATGTAACAAGTGTACAACATTCTACCAGCAACATGATCTCATCACATGTACAAAGAAATAAAGACACATATTAAGTGATCTGTGGCTCTTAACGTTTCACGAAAATACATTAAAATAGAACTAGAATCATTTGTGTGTATAGTGCAAGGGTATATAATTCAACATGTAATATCACATCGTTACAACGTAACATAATACTATATCATCACATGATAGTTGTCAGTAAAAGTTGCACCCACGATATAACCGGAAGCGTCTCGTGTGAATGTAACAAGTATAAAACTTCTACCATCTCTTTGTCTATATCGTCATGATTTAAAATAAGCATGCATTTAGTTAAAGATAAATAATACAGATTAACAGTCCTGAGGCGTGCATGATGACTATATGAACGTCTCAACCGGGACAAGGGCAAGGACAAAAACACCAAATTACTCCATTGAAAGAATGACGTATATAAATATGAATTCTTCCCAAGAACCTGTCGAGCGTGGAATGCCCTCGATCAGAAATCAATTTTGTCTCCATCTGTAGAAAGCTTCAGGGTCACCCTCTAGAATGCACTACCACGCCCTACTCAAGTTAGCGACACGCGGAGTACCGCCCTGCTGACTACAACTTCAGAAAGTTCAGAACGGATGGTTAGTTTAGATTCATTAACTAGTACATACAAATTACATGCAAATTTGAAATATTTGTGATTCTGCAATAAGTATCATGTACCCTATTAATATCGTGTGGTAGTAATCTAAAATACAACAATTATGATATACATCTACATATGAAGTGATTGCTGCCACAAAAGTTTAACTGAATGCTCATTATTACTACATGGTATAATATATATATATATTTCAACCATCAAAGAGTGAACTATAACTAAATTCCGGATGTAAAAGGTGGTTTTGAATAATAATAATAATAATAATACATGTGACTTGTATAGCGCACTTATCCATCCTGATTAGATGCTCAAGGCGCAAATTATTACCCCGGTCATTGGATTCTTGCACGCCCGCACACAGTGTATGCACATTCTCCACTCCCTGGGGAGCATTCCAGCCAGTCGCCTGTAAGCGCACATATGCTAAGCAAAGGACATTACCTTTCGCCATCCTACCGGGTACCCATTTAACACCTGGGTGGAGAGTGGCAAATGTAGATTAACGTCTTGCCAAAGGACGCTAGTGCTGCGGTGGGATTCGAACCGGACCTCGTGGTTCACAGTCCGGGGACTTATCCACTGATCCACAACACCCCTACATTTTCTCTTGTTAAAATCTTCTGATGACAACATCCATTCCAATACAAACATTATCGATAATGTATAATAAATGGTTGATAACAGACATATAAACTAGGGTGTCTGCAGCACATATATACAGTATTATCTCATCATGGTTGATAATACTTCAACCACGATAGTAATGCTTCAAAGACATTCAATACAGCAAGAGAAAGTTATCTCTATCGTTAAATACAGTTCGACAATACCATATATGTTTAAACTATATTTAGTATATATCAAATTTCAATAAGCCGTACATAACCTCTGTAACGTTTACCAAATGGTTAGTAACAGACATATGAACTTGGGTGTTTGCAGCAAATATATACAAAATGAATTCATCATTGGTGATAATACTTTTAACCACGATAGTAATGCTTCAAAGACATTCAATGCTGCAAGAGAAGAATATTTCTATTGTTAAATACAGCCCGACAATACCATATACGTTTAAAATATATTTAATACATATCAGATTTCAATAAACGGGACATAACATCTGTAGGAAACATAATGAATTTCAATCAGTGATGCCTCTTTAACATGAATATAAAATACAACTTTCATCTCGTCAAAGTGTACCCACAAAATAAGACTAAACATACAAGATATTGATCATTTACGACAAACATGTTACTAACTATTACGTATATGGAAGCTACTCTGACAACATATGCCACTCCGACATATAATTGTCTTTTTTAACCACACGTATATGCACCGCAAGAACTACATGAAATTTCGCTTACATGTATATAATCGTCTCGACAGATAATATGATAGAAATGTAACGCTTTAATCTGAATATACACAAAATAGTCAAGAAATTATGTAACAAAGAATCGATAGTTGTGTGACAGGGTAAATGATTCAGCAACTATACTGAAATGTATTTTCACCTGTATAACTTTTCCTATATAACGTCAAAGTTACAGCGTATTATACAGAAAAGGGTAGAATCTCCACGAGGGTAGCATAAAAGCATGGAGAGTCCTGTTCAAAAATTTATAAAGAGCATCCACAATATGTATATTTTACGTTAAACTTATGATCATTGTTATTTATAAGCATATAACATTGATTAATGAACACAACACAGTATAATTCAAATAAGTAGAAGGCGTTACTTGTACAGCGACCTCTACAGACACTTAATTTGATACAATATTCTATTGGATTCTTCATTAAACAAATTTGTCGTGAAGCTTGGCATAAGAATTCGTAGGCATTATTATATTATTGTAATAATGTTTACATGACGTAAAATATATAATATAAACATTGCTTACTCGATAAAATTCAGACTTAATCTGATTATTTATTTTTTTCTCCTTGAACGATTATTTATGACCATACTCTGTGACAAAAGTGAACGAAGGAACAAAAGTGAAAAGATCGACATATTTACATGTGTGACGTTAGCTTGTTTATAATTACACTGGCTTCGAAATGCACAATCAGTTGATCAAAACTAATTCAACGTAGACTAGCATACATTTATTATCACATGGTAAACCATTGATTATATGATGATTTTTGGCTAATCTTATATTTAGTTATAGGTAAGCATAAACTTGATTTGATTATTCATGTCATGTTAGTTTGCAGTATATTGCTAAGATAGGAGATAGGAATAATATTCATTCATAGGCTTAGGAAGATTTTCAGGAATGGGGGGGGGGGGGGGGGGCCTCGATCATTTGTTTTTTGACCCGCCGTTTGAAGATTCCCCCCCCCCAGTTGTCACCATTTTAGACAGTACAAAACGTCATTTTTTGGCTGTTTTGGCGCCTTTATAGAGTCTCTTTTTGCGTAAATTGTTAAGCCTTCCTTTTTCTTCTCTCTTTGCTCTACCCCCATTTTTAGACCACCACTAGGGAGGGGGGGGGGGGGGGGCAGTTACCTGGAAACACAGTATTTTTTGCCTTTTGGGTCTAAATTATATACCCAATAGGCAATAAAATCATGCGAGCGCATAGCGCGAGCTGATTTTTTTTTTCTCTCTCGATAAAGTGACCTGAAATCACTGCATTCTAAACCCTTATTTTAAAATCCCCTGAAATAATCATTTTAACATGGGTTAAATAGATTAAACAAATATGGCGTCGGAGGTTCTAGGACGCTGATCACGTTCGGAATTCCATACATGCAGTTAAACCATGCGAGCGCAAAGCGCGAGCCGAAATTTTTTCGATATAATGACTTGATAAAAAAGCATTTGTAGCCTTTCTTTTGAGCAGTTGAAGAAATTAATAAAATTAGGCCTACTTGAAGAAATCGTTGAATTGTAAGATATTCAGTTTATTTTTATTAAGTTAGACAAAGTACTAGGTGTTAAAAAAAACACATTTAACACCTTTGGAAAAAATAATACGCCAGGAACGTGAAAAAAAAAACTTTTATTGTCACACATGCCTATAATCGGACATTAAAAACTGAAATGTGGCACCACCCAATATCGGTCATTGACAAATGAGCCCCCTCAGTCAATCTCCCAAAATTTATAAACTCTCAGTTTTAATAATAATTTGAATACTAAGTCGATCTGTAGATTATAGAAACGCATGAAGCTTCAAGCCCAGAACATAAGTGTGCAAATATATTTGGGGAGGGCGGGGTCAATGGTAGCTAGCCTATCCGAGCCCGAACAAAATATTGGGGGTGGGGGGGGGGGGGGGCTCCATGATATCCCCCCGTGAAAAATTATTCTTCGTCCAGACGTGACACCTTTGTATATTTTCGTTGTGAAATGTGAAAAATAAATTCAAATTCAAATTCATATCCGAGATCCAACACAAATAGTGAGGGCTCAATGATATCCGAGCCCCACAAAAATATCGGGGGGGGGGGGGGGGGGCTCCGTGATGTTATCCGAGCCCCACCAAAAACAATTGGGGGCTGATGATATCTGAGCCTCACCAAAATATGGGGGGGGGGGGGGCTCAAAGATATCTAAGCCCCACCAAACTATGGGGAGGGGGGGGGGGGGGTGCTCAATGATATCAGAGTCCCGCCAAAATATTTGGGGGTCTCAATGATATCCGAGATCCACCAAATATATTTTTTGGGGGTCAATGATATGCGAGATCCGATGTCTGAGCCCCCCCCCCCCATCCCCAAATAAATATTTATAGAATGTTTATATTTGAATGGCAAGTCTGTAGATGATAGGTATGCATGAGTTTCATGCCTAGAATATAATGATTGGGGAGGAGGGGTTTAATGATATCCGAGCCCCGCAATAAGTATTGGGGCGGCTCAATAATATCTGAGCCCCACTTAAAATATTGGGGGGCTCAATGGTATCTAAGCCCCACCAAATTTTTTTATTTTTATTTATTTATTTATTTTTTTTTTTTTTGGGGGGGGGGGGGGGCTCAGTGATATCTATAAGCCCCGCCAAAATATTGGGGGGGCTCAATAGCCCCCCAAGCCCCCCGGTTCCTAAGCCTATGTCATTTGTTGTGATGAGGACGATTAATCTTTTAGATAGATTATGATTGTAAATATTAGTGTGGATGCATTGTATTATATGTGTCCTTCTTTTCTCTTTCTTATCTCTCTTAGTTAAATCACTTTGTCACTACCTGCTTCGTATGTTGTCGTCGACGTTATGAACTGTCATAACTTCATTGTAATTGCTGTAAATAAAGAGCATGTGTAGAAATAGGAAACGTCCGTTTCTGCATTGTTATTTCGGCATCTGAAAGGAATTTGGAGCGAGTGATTGTGAAGTGCGTTTAGCACAGGTGACCCCCCGCAGTGTGATGCTCCAATAACAATGTAATGAACCTGTAACTGAATTTAAAGATTTGCAGATAATTTCACGCAATAGACCGCTTCGGTAATGTATGCAAATTTTATGCATACCTTTCAAACAAAGGTTGTTCTTGACAACCTGAAAGCTTGCCGGACATAGCTACAAATAATGTATGCAAACTGGATTCCAAGCATTGAGGCTCATTTATAAAAAGCAGGTTCATGGAATAGCTCGTCACTAGGTGCGCAGAGAATATATGTGCATAAATTTGTATACATTACAGAAGTGGTCTATTGCGTATTTGAAGGAGGGGCAAAGGGGAATCCCCTTGACAGATTTCCGAACAGAAACAAAAGAGCTACACTTTCATATACTAAATGTTTGCAGTTTAAGTAACTATTTTGAAATTAATAAATGCATGAATTCGCAGGTTTTAATGGAATGTTTCAAGAAATGCAAAGGAAACGCCACAATAAAAATGTTCACTCCCGGGGTTCACACCTTTCGCTCTCTCGCATAAAAAGGATTGTTGCTCTATGTTTGAAGCTTTCAATCTACTGTTCCAGCTTTCCCTTTTCATCTCTAAATAAGTCTTGACGTCAAGGACTGGATATACCACGTAATACATCATACAATATCGTCTTCATATCATGGAGTGATATAAGTTATCAATTTTACTATAATGCCCAGGCCTACACCGTCAAAATAGAACATGGTAGCATAAAATATAATATAACATAAAATATATTTACAAATTATCAAGTTGGTAATTAACCATAATAACTCTCACTGGTATCCAAATGACTAATTTTGTTACCTATATCATTAGCGTGATAACATTTTTTGAGACGGGAACCATGATATTACTACATGTGAATCTGGCAACAGCGAAATAGTATTATGTATACAACATATGTACAAACGATTCGAATGAAACAGATGTAAATTGTAACACCAATCCTTTATCCTTACAGTTTATCAACAAATTTAGAATTTGAATTGTTTTTGGATTTGCTCTACGATGTCACTAGCACATTGCCTGGCTCTCTCTGCGTTGGATCGGGAGAACCTTTCACAAGGGATTGTGCATCGAAAGATGCCAGTGTCTGGATATAGACAACTGTTCACATCAACGAGCCTATTTAGTTGACGAGCACATTCCGTGACAGTCTGGTTACTGAAGTGTCCCCTCAAGTCAGTCACCAGTATATCCAGGTTGTGGGAGGAGTGAGAAGTCCCCCGTGAGGCATACTGCGCTGCTTTCAGTGCCTTCTCCGCTGCATGGTAACTCTTGTAGCTCACCCATTCGTTCGGTTCCTTTCCCAGACCATTAGACGATGATGCAAGGTCTGATTTAGCTTGTTTGAACCACGACGAGGCTTTTGGCATATCGGGTTCGGGTGTATCGTCAAACGAAGGAGGACAATGCCTTGATCTGGCATTTCCAAAGTGTCCACGCTCCCTGTAAGCTCTTCGGTAAGATTCACTCCTTCTACCTTCTTCTCGTGCCCAGTTTCTCATGAATTCAAAAAAGTCATCGTCGAAGAAATTGTCGCCACTTCTTGGTCTAGGGCCACTTGAAGATCCCTGGCTCTTCCCAGGGCGTCTTCTCCCCGCTTTCAGGCGCTCGATCTCATTCTGCAAATGCTTGAAGACTTCAGTAGCGAGGTGAATTCTTTCCGGCGGATGCTTGTCCGGGTGCCACCTCAAGTACAGTCGTCTGATTGCTTTCTTTCGCTCGTCTTCATCGAGTTCCCAGATTTCTTCAAGTTGATCCGTAACCTGTTCCTTTGCTTCTTCGATGTTTTCGGGGTAAGGCTGTGGTGTAGGGGGAACCTCTGTTGTTGGTGGTGGTGGAGTCTCTGTTGCTGATGGACCCTCTGTTGCTGATGGACCCTCTGTTCCCTGTCCTTCAGATGACGGGCAGTACACCATAATGGACATACCAGTATCCTCAGACTCTTCCGGTATCAAAAATTTGAACAGGTTCAAACCACTAACCCATACAGGATCCTCCTCTCCAATGTCGATAAGATATTTGTTGCGGAGAGGAGAAAGGAGATTTTCAGGAACATCTAGCACTTGAGCGTAGACATGGATAGGGATAATGTGTACTTCAAGGTCATTCTCGATCTGACACGCCACATATTCTCCTTTGATGAACACAACAAAGGGATCTTGCTCCAGTAGATGCAAGATGTCACTGGGAATTCTGGAACCCAACTTTGGCGGAGCCATTCCTTCTTCATGCTCGGGAGCTCGTCCCTCTGTTCTAATCAGCTTGTAACAACGAAGGAGTTTGGGTATCTCACATGGAGAATCCGCCGACAAGATGTCCGCCAGAAAAGGCAGATGCTCCTGGCCAATGCCACCTACATGTTGTAATATTGCTCGGGAAATACCCTTTACAACTTCCATGTATGCTGAACGCGCATTGTCCGCAGTGTGCGCAACTCGTATACATGCCTCTCCAGTATCATCATCGTCATCAGAAGTCATGCAGGAAGTGGATTTCGCTTCACTTCCCTCTATTCTCTTCCCATCGATGTACAAAGACGTGGGTAACTCGGCCATGCACTGTAGTCGTATTCTTTTAAGCTTGTCAACACTTTGAAGGAGGGTATCGCCATTACTCTCCACATCTAATATACGCTGTATTGCTCCTGCAAATTCCATTGAAACGATAATGCCGTTGAGTCTGGTACCGAATTTACACTGGCCAACCTGTTCATACAGACATGGTCTTGCTGTGTCGATTCTCTCGGTCACGCAAACTTTTACAGATCTTGGTTTTAGATGTTGCGGCATGGAGTCCACCAGTGCATGGACATCTGTGAACAGCTTCGTAAGTTCATCTGGAAGAAATGGTACATTGGATTGTACAAGGCGTTTGGTATGATCAGTTTCATCTTTGATGAAGATTTCTGTCGAGGGCAACAGTTTTCCCTTTGATGAAGCAGGAAGATGTACTATCTGAATACCTTCCAGATCAGCTTGTAAGGTCAATCTTTTTAGTGTTGTGCCTGATGTCAAGGTCTCAATTTGCTTAAAGAACAACTGGGAGGCAGTTATAACGGCCTTGAGCATGTTGGGATTCTTCATTTCTTTGATGCTGTGGCTTGCAAGTCCATTCAGTACTGTGGCTAACTGAGGAAATGAAGGAGTCCGGGTGGAACCAAGGCAGTACAACAACTTGCTGAAAGGGATCAAACTGTCTGGCAGTTGGTAGAGATGAGGCTGGAAAAGGTCTCCATATACCTCTCTGCACACTAGGCTAGGTCTGACCAGAGGAGGAACACTTTGAATGACGACGCAAGGTACGTCAGAAAGCTTTTCGCTCATCCTTTGACAAGAACTGCATCTATCCGTGCGATCACTGCAACGCTGATCCATCTGACGTTCACAAGTTGAATTCAAGTACCTGTAGGTTACTTCCATGACTTTGTTCAATGCCTGAAAGTCGGTCTGTCTCCCTTGATCATGAACGCTACAACACATCTTCCTCACATTCTCAATTACGTTTTCAGTGATTGGTTGCATCAGCACACCAAGCTTTCCTAGGATGTGATTCTTTTTGTGATCGCAGCTAAATCGAATGCTGGAAAAGTATTCAGGCAAGAGCCTCATTGAGCACCACACAAGCTCAGCATTTGCTGATATACTTGATGAGTCGAGTCTCATTCCCTGATTCACGTCCATGTAATACGGATGTAGTTCCTTCAAACTCATTTCAGGGGCATCAGGAGTGATGAAATCGATGAATTTGACCCTATTGAGAAATGCGTCATTCTCATAAAGGGTACAGTTCCGGAACAGTTCATTCACTAGTGTTTTAGATTGCTCAGCGCGCTTTTTTCTTTCTTTTCTTTCATTACTGGTTTTGGCTGACAGCTCTTCGGCAAATTCAAGAAACATTGCTGCTGTTACTTTTGATTGAACACCACATTTGAGCAAGAAAGAATGGTCAAGCCTCTCGATAATTTCTTCAGAGGGAAACTTTCTCCCTGACAGCATTTCTGCAAACACTTTGTTCCTTTGGTCGAAGAATTCCCTACCAATCCTCATTACACCGTCATCGTCTTCCAGTAAGGGAAACTCTTGGAGTTTCAAACATTTCTCAATTTCCCCCCTTTTTTTGAGTGTGGGTTTGAGGAAACGCTGTACGTATTCAAGATGTTGTAGTCGTACCTTTGTGGACAGCAGGTGAAATTTTGGAAAGATGAACTTGGACAGGGTTTCGCACTCAGACACGAAAACACACCCGATTGCCTTGAAAAGTTCTTGCAAGCCAATATTTTCACTCAGAAAAACATCATTGTATTCTGCCATCCACATCGTGACCTCTTCACGGGGTAGTCTTGCTCTTATCACATAAACCTTCGACGCATGTGAAAGTGAAACGTATGTCTCGTCTAACTGTTTATAGCAAGGGAGATTCATGATGATCTTTCGATTGTCGACATTTTCCACCCAACTTTCTGACAAATGAGTCGCCAAGTAGGACAAGATATGGTCACGCTGGAAGGTTTTCAATCTATTGAAGAGACCGGCGTCTATTTGAATGATGTAGTCGAACACTGCAAGCACTGTATCTGGGTGTTCCTCATGGGCGACCAACTTTGTGATAAGTTGTTTCGCTTCTTGAAAGTCCAGACTCCAATCTATTTCAGAAACTCCAAGTGCATTCAAGGCTGGAAGTAGATGAGATGTACCACTGAGCTTATTCATCACGGACGTAGCTTTTGCCAATGGAACGAGGTGATGGGTTACACCCATACCCCCATTCTTGCGGCATGGAAGTATGCTCCAGGACGAAAGAAACTGAAAGTCATCAAGATCTCTGCATTGAGCAAGACATTTCCATAGTCCGGTGATCCATTCCTCAGCCGGTTCGGACTTATCCCACTGAACATATTGGTTGCATTCGTATTTAGTAGGGCACAGTTCCTCTCTTATCAAGCAAGAAACACATGGAATGTCAAACTTGCGGATCACATCCAAATCCCCACTGAAGTAATGGCTTATTGATTGGTCCAGGAACTTGCTTCTGCTTGAAGGAAAGAGGTAGTCAAATTGGGTATTGTATACTGGAGTTTCAGCTGAGAACGTTCTTAGAAGTCCATCTGATGTTGCCAAAAGGGGAAGATTCTCAACATTGTCTATGAAATCATCACACTGTGAACAATATTTCAAAATGACTTGCAGCGTTGGAATGTCCTTTATAACTGTGTCAGACAATAGCTTTGGTAGTTGCCTTGGAGCCAATCCTACATCTTCTACTGCATTGCTTGATAGATGACTGATCAAGGTAGCAGGGGTGATTTCAAGAATATCCCCCTTCCTACAATCCTGCAAGCTGTCCGCAAATATTGTTTGCACACTCAGCGAACATTCAATTAGTGGGAATCCAAGATCAGACACAACAGACCTGAAGAGATATGTTCTGATTGGAGAGTCGAAGAAGCCTTGTGCTTGTGACTGTCTTAGTGGTGTCCTCCATTCTAGATTGCTTCTTTTATTGACTCCACCGGTGTCATCTCCATCTGCATTGTAAGATACTCTTCGCCTAATCGAAGGGAACATTGGCTTGGCGGAATCGGCGATTGTTCTGTAAACGTTTGTAATGAGTTCTTTCCAGAAACTGTTCTCTGCTGTTACAGGAAGAACTGCTGTATATGATGATACAATGTTGTGAATTTCAGATTCATCCTTTGCTTCTTCGACTTGAGTCATGGTTTTCGTTTGAAGATAACAAAGAGCCTTGACATATGCAGGTGAAACGACTTGCTTCATGATTTGACGATTCCACTGTGCCCGGGCATCTTCTCTATCTCTCCAAATGTCACGTCTGCGTTCATCCAGCTCAATAGAGCCATTGACATGGACAGGGAGACCAGTGTCTATAGGAAGGGGAAGAAAACTGTATGCCTTCGATGACACTTGTTGCTTACCCAAAGGTACTGCGACTCCGCCCAAAGGCAAAACATGAAGGTAGCCACTATTGTATGCATCTAATATCGAAGCAGGGATGTCGTCTGTATTTCTAAAACCATGCTGCTGATAAATCAGCCAGTCGTCTGAACGTGTCTCCTCGTCTATATCTTGCTGTTCTTTTACAGTCAATCTCATCTCGTAATGTACGTCTGTCACCGGAATGTCTTTGAGGGATCTTGCGACGCCTGTTACTGGGTCATTTCCTGCAGATGTTATTGAAGAGAGGAATACATCCAAGTCTGCTTGGTTTGTTTCTGAGATACATGCTTGGACACTTGAGGTATCTTTCATGTTTCCTTTTTCATCAATAGTGGATATGCTGACCTTTTTCACGTTGTTCAGGAAAAGGAGCAAGTCTGGTAGACCTTTCTTGAACTTCTGCAATAGCAACTTGACGCTATCAGCATCATGTGAATTCGAAGAGATCTGTGACTCCTTGGCCATGGACTCTGTACGCAAGGGCAGTCGGAAGATAGTTGAGCCCTGTCCTTCGAAAAACTCAGGCAGATAGCAATTGAAAACGTTCGGGAAATCATCCTTCAGTTTGCCAGTTGGTTTGGCCATGAAACCTGGATATGCTAAAGATGCGTTAGGAATGTACATGACATTTGGATCAAACATACCCAGCGTATCGCCGTCTGTGTAGAAGCTTGGACAGTCGGTTAGATGGTACACGGCATTAAAGCCTACACCAAATCTTCCTACCTTTGCGGACAGGTCCCTTTTGCTACCCACTCCGAGTCGTTGAATACCTTCTATGTCTGCATCGGTGAATGCTTTGTTGTTGTACACACACAGAGCAGGACCTTGCAAATGAGACATTTCATCTCTAAAGAGGCGGTCTTTTGGATGATTACGGAGATCAAGTACTAAGTGAACTTCCGTGGCACAAGAATCATCTGCATTCTGGACAAGCTCTTTCAGTATTGTATCATCGCAGGGGTACCCCTTAAGAATATTTTTGATTCTCTCTGTGAGAGGTTCACGCTGCCCAAACTGCTTAACATTCTCAGATTCGAGTGTGTGTAGGCCAGGGACTGGCACGGAATAGCTTCCAAGGATGTGTTGCCGAATGTCCCGTACTCCCAGTTTCTTCGCCCAAGTAATAGGGATATCTCCGTGAGCTTTTATAACATTATCTGGAAGTGAAATCCAGTCAACGTCGCAGAAAGAAAGCTCATTAACCATTCTGAGGTAGCCGTTGCTATCAGGTACATAGGTATCTTTAAGAGGCACATCACGCAGTAGAATCGGGTTCATCGAATCGGCTTTGATCAGGCATTTCAGGAGTTTCATAACTTCTTCAAACTCACTCTTGTTCAGTGTTCCAGAAATTGAGTCATGGATGGCCTTCAGGGTAGACAAGAAGTCGCGTGTTGTGAATGTTCTTTTTACGTGTATGGCTGTTAAGAGGTAACTAAAATTGCGCAAATAGTCAGGGACACGAAAGAGGTGAGATCCAATGCACTCTTCCTCAAATTCTAGTGCCAGCTGATCAACACTCGTGAACATTCTGCCAATGAATAGACACTTCTCTGTTGCTGGTGATTGGAAGAATTCTCGAATCTGGGCATTGTCATCTCCTTGTTTCAGCCGTAAGTCGAGGAATCTATAGATATCTTGACAAACACGTGAAAGGTTTTCAATATTTTCTGGTTGACTGCTGATGGATTGAAGTTGCTGTAATACAGCATGCACGGGCGGATCTGTTACTATCCCGAGAAATTTTTTAACCTGATCGGGAAACCAGGTTTTGCTTTCGTCTAAAACTGGGGCAACTTCGCTAACCAGTGACAGATTTTCGTACACGTATATGGTATCACATGAAGCCTTTCTCGTAGAGGAATTCTTGTAGTTGACAGGAAGGAAGGCTACACTCTTCAGCTGATTGCGAAGATTTTGGTCCTTAGCCCATGACGATTCGTCTGCCCTAAGTCTGTAAGTGAGATACTCGAGTAGTACGCTATCATGTCCGCGGTCAATAGGTGTGTGTGATAATTTCTGGGCACACTGGATGAAATCGGGGCCGGATATGTCATCTTGTACCATTCCCAAATTCACAAGAATATGCAGGTAGTCCCAATTGGCAAAGTTGCCGTAGGGAAATCGTTCGTCCTCGTCTGCGAAAAGGGCACATGCTTTTCCTTTCGGGTGAATCAATTCCGCAGGCCTCTTCAAGTTCTTACCGTCAGGTGAAGTCGGAATGCAGGCGATTGTCCTTAATGTTTCTTGTAGTTCAACATTGGACAAGCAGTAGTGAATCAGGCCATCTCGAACGTCAGGGGGGCAGACAGATATCTGTGGAAGAAAATGTTTCTGGAAGAATGCATGCTCAGAACACGTATGCCTATTCAATTGCTCCCCAAATCCCAGACTTTCTAGAGTAGACCGTATCTTCATTGGCAGCTCTGTAACTATTCGATTCGTAAGTTGCATCTGAAGGACCTTCTTCACTGCCGAAGCAACATGTGGTGTGCTTTGAAGTACTGGATCGATGAAGACAGCCTCTTTGAATGACCATATTTTGTCTCCTTCCCAGAATATCCCAGGGTCATGTGTGTCAGAGGTCATCAAAGATTTATAGAATCCATAAAGCATAGCATAGCCATCACTGCTTTTTGTAATGTTGGAATTGTTAGGCCATAACCTGAAGAAGTTCTCGGGTGAACTATTTACACCAGAAATGGGTACATTATTGGACATTTGTGCCACGCGTGTCTGGAAGTCTTTATTAGTCAGCAGAGTTATGTAGGCCTTGGATATTACATCGTGAAAAAAAGCTTCATTCCATCTAATGTAGTAGTTTGCTTCTGAGTCACCTGATGGTTTCCAAAGATTTCGACGGTCTGCAGAAATGGCAAAGAATCCATTACAATGGCAAGGTAGATGACTTTGCGGCACTGAGAGAGGTAAGCCGTTGTAGAGTTTGCCATCTTCCTTTCCAGTTAATGGCAACTTTACTGCCACGCCACCAACAGGAGCTAACCCCGACTTCTGTCCTTGTGGAGTTTGCCACATTTCGTGTGCCAAACTTTTTCCGATGCATGTTATTGATATCAGCTCGTGTTCTTTCGGCTCCTCGTGAACTTGCAGGTATTTCATTCCATATGGAGTTATGTTTCGTACGACATGCTCTTGTTTGAACAAAGGTTTAATTTGTTTCTGTTTGTTGACATCTCCTCTACTCTGCTGGAATTCGGCCAAGATATTTCGATCACTTTCAGAATCCTTCGCAATCGTGAAGAGTTGGCTCGCTTCAGACGGGCGCTTTGTATTGGGTAGTAGCACAAACGCACTCACTTGGTGGATACTTTTGGTAAATACCAACAGATCTTCGGACGAACGCCATAGATCGGTGAGTAGTGACTTGCATTTGAGTTCATCGTAATGTAAGTCAGAAATCTCACTTCTCAGTGCTGCTTGTCTAGATCGAAGAGGCAACCGGAAAAGAGTGCCATCGTAGAGTTTATTTCCGCTATTACTTGCTCGCAGACTGCAATCGAAAACGCCTTCGTACGGTGCAAACTGGTCTTTGAACATGTAGATGGCGTTGTTGTTCCCTCGAAGATTTATTCTAATACCCGGACTTTCTTTGCTCTTTAGCATAGATGCAAGATGAGTCGCATGTGGATCAAATACCTGCAAGTAGTCTCCACTCAGGAAGCTGGGTACATCTGTCAAATGGTACACAGCGTTGAAGCCAAGCCCAAAACGCCCGATTTTGGTCGTGTCATGTTCTTTTGTCGCACCACCAAGCTTTGTAATGTTCTGAAAATCTTCGGGTGTGAAACATGCATCATTGTACACCCACAAAGCCGGCCCTTGACAACCTGTCATGCCTTTGTCAAAAAGGCTTGTTTGTGCTTCAGAATTTTCCCTGAGGTCCAACATGAAGTGCACTTTTGTGGCTCCAGCGTCTTCAGCATTTTGAATCATTTCTTTGGGGATGGAACTCTCAAGGTAGCTGTCCTTAATGATGTTCTTAAGTCTTGTGGTGAGTGGTTCAAATTGGCCAGCTTGTTCTATCCCAATCAAATCTTCCGCGGAGAGAATCTTCCGACTAAGGGGTTGAATTCCTAAAGCACGAAAAATATCTAGAGGCAGTGTTCCATCCACGATGAAAGTGTTGTCTTCCTTCAGCTTATTTTGAACTTCAACGGAGTCTCCGCGACCCTCCACGTCTAGAAAAACACAGCACTTAGGGTCAACCAATTCCAGGTAGTTTTCGTTGTTGGTTGCTACCAGAATGCTTTGGGATTGCCAACAAAGTTCACCTTTGCATATTTCGTACAGGAGTACCAGTGCCTTTTGCACCACACGTTTGTTTTCTATGCAGAAGCGTCTCCGTTCTTCTACAGAGCCGAATTGTGGCTCGTTCCTCTGTATCTGAATGACAATGTCCCGAATCTGTGCTGCTGATATACATTTCTTGACCCCTAGATCTAGAAACAATTGTTCATACTTGGTGCTAAATTCTTTAGGTATGGAAGAAATGTATGGGTGGAAATCGTTCACACGGTTTGACATGACTACTTGATGAATTTCCACAAATTCTGTTCCAGTCCAAATGCATGCAGGCAAGCGTGATTTCAGCTTTGGTATCACTTCCTCTTCCTTTTCAGCAGTTAAAAGCAATTGGTACAAAGCATGGACCATTTTCTCCTTTCTCCTTGAACTATCTGAGGCTCCAACTTGGCCATGGCAATCCGAAACAGCAGCAATCTGTTCAAGGATATTTCCGATGTTGGGACGTTCTTTTACTCCTAGACTAAGCTGGAGGGGGTGTTGAACACTCTTCGTGGGAAAGGGTACGGTTGCACCACAAGCTAGTATGTTGACTTTAGTAGGAATCACAGTTTCGGTTGGACTGATCAACGTTATCTCTGATCCTTGCCATGGAATGTCGTGAGGATAGAAATCTGGGCGCTTCATGAGACATGGGATGCATTTTTTGTCTGCCAAGAACTGCTGTAAACTTTGATTGTCATCATCCAATCGTTCCTTCAGTTTGTTTGGATATTCTTTCAATAATGACATCAAAATATCCGCCTTCTTAACGTTGTGTTCTCTGGCTATTTCTTCAACTGACCTGGCTAATTCGTTTGCTGTCACATTACTGTGGTGACGAAGACCAATCTCTCTCAGTTCTCCCAAGAGGCCTCCATTGACGTATCTTGGAGATGGAAAAGACCCTTTGTCGAGGAGTGCGGACATGTACCGATCCTCTGGGTCAAAGAGACTGTCAGGCGACTTCAGCTGACCTGCACCAGTAAGGATGAATGCGTGAGACTTCAGCTTGAACACATGGTTACCTATATCTCGTTTAATAGCTTTCAGATCACGCAATATCCAGAGTCCTACATCCTCCAGAACGTTCTTGTCATTCATATTGCAAATAGCGTTGACCATGTCTTTCAGCAACTCCTTCTTGGGTTTTTCACTCACCCCTAAATCCGACAAGAGCTTCAAAGTGGAGTCGTCATTGCAGCAAATCATATCGTACTCCGGAAGGTGATATTTCGGCAACTGGTCTGTGGAAGTCCGACAAAAAACAAGCCTGGCATCACTTGCAGACATAACTCTACCTTGGCATGACGGGGTTCTTGGAATTGCATCGAAGAGAGGAATTTGACGAAGGAAAATTTGCTCTGCATCGGTGAGAGAACAGCTAGTGCAGAAACTTACCATTATTTTTCTCTCTCTATTGGAAATACCTCTGATGTTTTTCTGTAGCAATCTCAGATTGGGTACCACTGTCAGTGCCGCAATTACACCCTTCCTTGATGGACTTCTGACGTATCTATCACCTACGAGCCGAGCTATGTCTATGAATGTCGGACAGGAACATATGACTAGGCCAATCTTGGTAAGAATCTCCTCCTCGTGGCGATTGAGCTTGTCGGAGCCATAACTCTGGTTGATGTATATGGAATTTCTTTTCAGGAAAGCAAGAACTACTTCTCCCGATGGTCGCTCTTCAACCTGTATCAGTGGAAGGTCTACGTATTTCTCAAGTGACTCACGTGGGGATGGATTCAGTAGGTCCCATATACCTTTTAGCCATCCTCGAGGAGGTTGATTATCTTTGCCAGGATGCCAGATTACTGTACTTCCATGGCCTTTAACGAACCATTCTTTTGGTAGAGTGTCCCGAATAAGACCCGACAGAGTTTCGTCCGTCATCATTTCCAACTGGACAGATCCATGTTCAGCTAGAAGAAATAAAAGAGTAAAAGAGAGACAGAAAATAATGCTTATTGTACGACAAGGTAAAAGTAGAAACATAAAGAAAAAATACAAATGACATGTCTTTGTAGATCGTTTCACAACTTTGATGAATGCTAAGTAGTAAGTAGCGGGTCAATATTATTTCATACAACCACAATGTTGATAAACATGACAAAAAGAGAGCCAATAAATCAAGCGCGAGCTGAACTATTTTTACGATTTCACGTGTAAGTATTCTCCATGTGTGTCTAAAGGAAATGCTTAATTACACATGTGCTAAGGAATAAAGATTATTTAACAATGGGCTAAGTTACATGCATGAATAAAGACAAAGATGCCTCTTTATCAATAACAAATGTTAAGTTAGCAAGAATTCCAGAACATTCTCTCACCAGACTTTTCTAGGAGTTTTCGCAAGCTTGCGTTAAGGTTCGGCAAGACGAGCCTGTTGCCCGTGTTGTAGCAAATGTTCGGGTCAAGTTCCCTTTCAGGTATGAAAACAGACGCCGTTGAAGCAGATCTGGTGGAAAACGGTACAAAGTCCCCGTTAGCCAGAGGCAAAAGCCTCAAACCGATTAGTCGAGGAGTCTCCGTCGTGGCCATGATGTACTGCAGTAACACCAATTTGTCATCGCTACTCAGGTTCTCCAGGACTGCATGCTGGCTCTTGTAAATGCAACCGATGATAACCTCGGGAGAGATCACTTTGGTGTTGAAGTTGACATACTCCCTGCTTTGGAGGATGTTTTTGATGTGAAGTGGAACTGAAGCTACAGAGACATTCGCTGCTCTGAGGATGGTCAACAAGATCATTTCTGTGTTCACGTCTACATCAGTCAAGAAGTTGAAGACAGTATCCTCAATCTTCACCCAAGAACCGGTCCCATTGCCTGTCGTTGTGTAGATGACTGGATGTTTGCTTAGCAATTGGTACATTGGTTTAAGAAGCAGTTTCCATTGTGGCTTGACCTTACTTGGGTCTGGCCAAGCCCTGTATATTTCATCAGGAGGCAGCCTCTGCTTTCTGATTGCAAATGTCAGCATGTTCATGTAGGCATCTGGTAGGAGCTTTGTCACGAGTAAGAAGTTCCATTTCCCGATATCCCCCTGTACACGATCAGCACCAGGCCACTTGATTGATCTTCTATCGTTGTTTACACCAAAGAAACCATGGATGTGAACTGGAAGTCCTGTTAAGCTCTCATCTCCAGGAGGCAAAGGGAGAAAACAGAACACGCGACCGCTGAAATCGTATTGTCTTTCGGATGGCAAATTGTATGGCATGGCTACACCTACCCAAGGTATGTACGCATGTTTGTCAGCCATACTCACTACATTGTCGGGCATCTCACTACCTCCAACAACCTGGCTCACGATCCAATCCATACGACGCTTGTCCTCCGCCACTTGCATGATCAGCGTGAGCTGATGAGTCAAACAGGCACGTGTTCTTTGCTCGACTCTCATCTTGCTATTTTCTTCTAATGCAGCGGAAAACCTCTCTCGTTCGGACTTCATCAAAGCCAGTGATTCCTGGCATATTCCTACTCTGGATTGGATCTGGGTTTGAGCCGGATCGATCCTTCTGCTGATGTCAATGGTCTCCAGTGATCGAAGAAACAGCAGTACAACATCGGCATCGTCGACGAAAGAATCCAGGAGCCGTACTATCGCAGCGTCATCATACTCGTTTTTGCAGAGTACGCTTCCCTTTTGTCGTATCGGGAAGCGGAAAACCGTTCCATCGAAGGGTTGCCCACTACCGATGGCGTAAGGCGTTTCAGTGAACAGGTCGTTGTATGGGGTAAATTGATCCACGAACTCTGGTGAATTGAAGATGTCGGCATGCTTGATCACATCGAATTTCGTTCCTGTTTCTCCACGACCAAAGAGGTGCCCATGGGGGTCAATGAAAGCCAGTGCTTCTCCGCTGAGGATGCTTGGTAAATCTATGGGAAAGGAAAGGAAAAGATAATAAAAAATAAGGCATTAAGCCACAAGGAGACCTCGGAGTGAATATAAATATATATATACGTATACTGTAAGTGGTACTAGTTATTATATAGCAGTGACACTATCCTGATTATTCAAAGTGATAAGAGAATAATTTATATTACAAAATAAGAGAAATCATTATAACAATTTAGAAAATAGGCAAATAGACCTTGATGGGATATTTCTTTTTTGCATATAACATGCAAAGTGTGAACAATAGCCAGCCAAAACACCAAGGATCCAGAAGGCTAATCAATGGTTCACTGCAACTCATTTAAAAATATATATAACTAGAATTTAATTCTTCATGAGGACGAATTAGGTGGTCTGTCTTTCAATTTGTATGATCATGATTGTAATCAGGATGATCATGATAATGGGGAAATACTAAACTGAAGATTGGAAGTCAAGAATGCCACGCATGGCGATGCTTCTTGAGGACAGGAATTTAGAAATATGTCTGAAATGGTAATTGGAAGATGTGATAATATTTGTGCAAGATAACAATCATAATGGTGATGATTATCATGACGGTGATACTATATCATCACCATCATCATCATTATATCATCATAACAGTGATGATGATAATGAAGTTGATGATAATCATCAGCATCATCATGAAAATCATGGCAGTGATGATAATCATGATGATGATCATTATATCATCATGACAGTGATGATGATAATGATGTTGATGATAATCATGATGATGATCATTATATCATCATGACAGTAATGATGAAAATTATGTTGATGTTAATCATCATTATCATCATCATCAACATCATGAATATGATAACAGTGATGATGATAATGATGTTGATGATAATCATGATGATGATATAATGATGATGATGATGGTGATGATGATGATGATGATGATAATGGTGATGACCATGACTGAAATGATATTGATCTTAGCCATGCCAAATATGAAAGAGAAATGAAATTTAGTGAAGAAGATACAGCCATGAGTTGATTTTTACAAAAATGCCACCTGGATGACGTCACAATAATCTTATGACTTTGAAAAAGATGCGGGGACTTGACCTTATTAGGATTGATGACTGACGAAAATTTGAAGATAATTGACTATGCCAACTTTGAGAAATTGTGATATCAAATAGCACTATTTGACATAGCAGGATTCTTGGGAGATAAAGCCCATAGCTCTAATACACGACAGGGAATCAAAATTTCCATAGGGTTGTACACAAACTACTGCACACTACTTTCTAATAGACATAACATGCAAAATAAGGCATTTTATTACTTGGTTTGTGATTGCTTATGTTATAATAGTCGAACAAGATTGTAAAATGAAAGGCAAAAAGAAGCAAAAAAAAAAAAAATTTTAATGGACCCACCGGGGATCGAACCTGGGTCACCGGAGTGAGAGGCAAGTGCTTTGACCAATATACCAAAATATTTCCCATAGAGATAACACGTAAACGAAAAACGTGATGCTTACTTATAAAAGCTTATAGTCTCAGCTATAACATACTAAAATCTGGAAGAAAATAGACCAAAAACAACTGAGATACAGCTCAGAGAACAATGTCATGTAGATTCATGATTTGAAAAAAAAAATCATCTTCCATAGACATAACACGCAAATAGGGAAAATTCTGACATGGCATTTTTAATTGAAAATTTCACTGTGATGACGTCATCAAAATGAAAAATGGTGGTCACTGATTTTGTAGGAAATTGCCTCAGCTACAACATATTAAAATCTGGGCGAAAAACGACCAATAATTACGAATCTAGAGCCAAATTTGCATAAATGTGATGACGTCAAAACATAAAAATGGAAATTTTGACTTCTGGCGCCATTTTGATGTCGTCATAATGTTTTTAAGGGTCAAATGATACATGAAATGCCATCTACGATTCATACCCTACCTGATGATGACAAAAAATTTGGGGGTCAACGGACTATCTAACGAGCTACAGTGAATTTTGTATAGGCATGTTTTTGCCCATATATGGCCTATAGTGAGGGATCGCGCCCGCGCGTGCTGCAAACTTTGACGGACGATAATTTCCTTATTAATGGTCGTAGAAAGTTAAAAAGAATATCAAATTGCTCAGAATTTTATTTTCTATGAGAGTACACAAGAAAAAACGGCGAGTTTAGGCTCCGTCATGGTGGAATACGGGAAAATGCGTGCGCACCCTTGTGTGCGCGCAAATTTTTGAAATGTTCAAAATGACCTGAAACGTGTGCAGACTTGATCCTACGTGATTTTGAGCATTTTTAAATTTTGACGCGCGCGTACGCGCACGTCCTGACCTCTAGATGACCTGTGAAGACATGACTTGATGACCTGTCCAGTGAAGTTTATGTGATGTAAATATAGTTGATCTTTGATCTTGTAAATTTACAAAATGGCGTCTTGATGTCACGATGACCTGATGACCTCCAAAAGCTTAATGGACCATGTCCATGATTGACCTCATACATGACATGAAACTTGATATTGACCTGGCCGATTTTGAGATTTGGTGGGAACAAAAATTTGTAATAAAAAGAAATAAAGAAATAATAAAGAAGAAAATTCTTGACAAAATTAAAAGGTGATCTGTCGATACCGACAGACCACCTAAAAAGCAATTTAAGGAAAAATATTGGGCAATAGGTAAAACATTGAAGTCATGAAATGCGATTTGCCAAAAGAAATCTATGCACACGCCTTTTAAAAGAATTTAGTCCTGTACAGGAAGGCGTTCCAACAACAGGATTTGGGAGACTGTGCCAAACCCTTGAAGCCGTGTGAATGGAGCTTCTGTCCAATTGATGAGTTTTTGCAGTGGGTAATAGAAAAGCGTGGACAGGAGAAGATACACTAGCTCTGGTCATTCGTCTCCTTTCTAGAGGCGGAGGGAGCATTTCACTAGGAATGGATACATCTTGAAGGGCAGTGGATTCATCAACACAAATAACCTTGAGTGTTTTTTTTCTGAATGTTGTCTAACATGCTAAGTATGGTAGAGGAAGCATTTATCCAGCATACAGATGCATATTCCATTATGCTGCGGACCTGTGCATTGTAGACAATAGCTCTACCGTTTATATCAAGCTTACTAGTAACTTTCCTTAGAGCCCCAAGTCTTTACCCAGCTGTAGAGGCAACAGTCTGTATATGCTTGGTCCAGGTTAATTTCCTGTCAATTGTTACACCCAAGATTTCGATCTCATCTTGAGCGACAAGAGGACAATCACCAAATTGCAAGTTTAATTGTGAGGGGGTTCTCTTCCTTGAAATAGTCATTTTAGACTTGGTAGGTTCAAATATGACTTTCCATTTGTTAGCCCAGGATTTTATGTTTGATAGGTCCCTGTTGAGACTATCTTCAATTGATCTGATGTCACTGATTGCAGGAAGACGAGCAAACAATGTTGAATCATCAGCATACAAGTACAGCTCATTCTCACAGACATCCACAAGGTCAGCGATGTAGATGGAGAAGAGCAGTGGTCCCAGAACAGAGCCCTGTGGTACTGAAGCATTGACAGGGATGGCTTCAGAAGCTTGACCAGCAAGGACTACTGAGATGTGACGGTCTGACAAATAATGGAAAAGCAAGGGCTTTTCCATCCACTCCTTTGGATTTCAATTTCGATACAAGACCGTTGTGTCACTTTGTCGAATGCTCCCTTAATATCAAGGGCCACAATACAGACCTCTTCTCCTTTATCGAGTGAAATGTTACCTTCTTGGGAGATTATTGTTAGGAGGTCGGCAGTACTGTGACCTGGTCTAAAACCAAATTGTCTGTGGGAAATAAGATTCCTTCTGAACAAATAGCTTTGAAATTGTAAAGAAACGGCAGATTCCATTACTTTACTAATGATACTAAGTAAAGAGATGGGACGATATTTAGTGGGGTCAGACTTTGACTCCCTTTTATGAATGGGAACAACATTTGCTGTCTCCCAAGAACTTGGGAAAACACCATTGTTGAAGTAGAGTTTGTAAAGCCGACTTAAGAGGGCTGGCCAGCTCAGCACTACATTTAAGACTCTGGTAGGAATATGGTCCGGACCAGTGGCTTTATCTGGGGTAAGTTGTCTGAGATGCCTATTAATAATCTTTGGTTTGAATATGACATTCTCAAAAGAGGACTTATCTAGGAAAGGAGCATCTTCTTGTGCTTTTTGAAGGTTGCATTTTTCTGGAAAGGTATTACAGAAGGCTTGAACCTTTTCTTTAGCAGTACTGTGCACAACATTGTCGCTTACTATGACAGGTATATCTGTGTGACCCGATACTGATATTTTGGTCTGTTAGATGTTCTTTGAGTTTTAGGTTGTATTGCTTTTTTGGCTTTTTTCTCTGAACGTAAGACCTTCGGGCTTTAGTGAATTTTACCTTCGTGGAAGTAGGATTGTCCTTCTTGTTTTGACGATAGATTCTACGTTTCTTTGTTGCTGCTCTTCTACATTCATCATTAAACCAAGGTTTGTCACATGTCTTTTTTATGACCATTTTGTGAGGAATGAATGTTTCCATGGCATCATAAATAATATCAGTGACCTTAGTGCATGCAGTTTCTGGGTCCTTGTCATGAAAGACTTCTGGCCAGTAAACGGATGAGAAATGGGAACGCATTTCCCCGAAATCAGCCTTCTCATATTGCCAGACCTTTCGTTTGAAGGGCTTCTCCCTAAAAACATGGAGGTCCAGGACTGGGTTATGGTCTGAAGTTCCTACATTTGCTAGGGTAAAAGAGGAAGACGGCAAAATCAGGACAAGGTCCAAATTTGATCCCCTCTAGTCGGTTCTTTCACTATTTGGTTTAGACCATGTGAGTTGGCAAACTGAAGCATGAGGCGTCCAGCAGCGTCCGTATTATGGCTGCCCAACCATTCTTCATGGTGGACATTCTTCATGGGGGCAAGCAGTCGATTCCGTGAAGGTCTGTCCATTCGAGGCCTATTTATTGACTTTGTAGCAATTTAAGAAAAGATGCAGGGGCAGCTAACCCATGCACCTTTGTGGAAGCGCACTCGAGTTGTGCGGCAGAGATACACACTATACATGGCCTGGACTGAAAGCATCTTTGGACTCATATCAGACCGGGTTCAGGAGGAACCACCAGTGGCGGATCTAGCCGGATTAGACAATACATTTTATAGGCCCGCTTTGTTTGTGCATAATGGCGGGCCCCTAGAATGTATTGTGTCTTACCAGGCTAGATCCGCCACTGGGAACCACCTAGCCAAGGATGAGGTGATCAATGTCGACATTGAAGTACCTCTACTACCCTACAGCATATCACAATTTATGATAGAAAACAAATTCATTGAACAACAAAGTGAGAGTGGATATTCATGAAGGGGGGGGGGGGGGGACAAAATAAGAAACATGGATTTAATGTAGAGAGTCATATATTTTTATACTTTCCTATTTCAAATTGTTTTCTCGTAAGGTCATATATCTGGTAATTGCGTTATGTGCTCTTGAAATCATAGTATCCAAAGAGGATTTCAATGTAGTTTCAAAAAGCAAGTATCGCCAAATGTCTTCAAACATGTCAAACACACTTCTAGATGATTGATCACACGCAATACCATTTGGCATAATGACAAATGTTCTCCTTTTAAAGCAACATTGAATGAATGAATGAATGAATTTATTACAATTTCTAAAACAATATATGAAACATATTTACAAGGCATTTACAAATGTGAATGGTAATGGGAGACCACGAAATAGCTGAAATGGCTAATGAATATGTGGTTCCCTGACAAAAATTATGTAAATGTGATATAATTAAAGACTACGTAAAACACTAATTAAATTTTAAGAATACAAATACTCTACCAATTAAGGTCTTACAATAATCAGTAAAAACTGTAAATACTGGCAAGAAGAGTATGTATATATACACACACGCAATCAACATCAATAAAAGCAAAAACAAAAGTTTGTTCATTGAGTATAAACAAAATACCTGTATCTATAAAACTATAGGTTATATATTCACAAATACCAAGGGGGGGGGGGGGGGGGACAAAACAAAACAAAACACACAAAAACAACAAACAAACAAACAAAAAAGTGATACATCACTCTAGATATTCCATTAGCATCATTTCTCTTAACTTCCTACAAAATGTTTTGACAGACGGTTTCTCTTTAATATCTAAGGGCAATGAATTCCATATTCTAGAACCGTAGAATGAAATTGACCTCTTTCCATGCTCAGTCTTTACTTTTGGTAAAATGAGACTTTTGCTATCTTTTTGTCTCGTATGATACCTGTGATCGAAAAACTGGCAATATTCATATACAGAATGGGGAAGTTGTTGATGTATTAACTTATACATGAAGGTAGCTGTTTGAAACCTGTGAAACTTGTAAATATCTAAGATTTTCAAAGCGAGAAATAAAGGCGCAGACGGTGTCATAAATCCACTAAAGGTAATAGCCCTAACAATCATTTTCTGTATAATGAATATTCTGTCAACAAATGAACTACATGTATACGCACATCTCCATACTTCAAGGCCATAGGAAATGTGTGGCTGAAAAAAAGAATGATACAACAATAATAGTATGTAACGTGGAACAAAGTGCCTCAACCGATACATAATTCCAACTTTTTTGCGGAGCACTGTACATGTTCTATTTATATGATTCTTCCAGGTTAAATAATTATCAATGTAAATCCCAACAAAGGATGCAACTTCAACCTCATTCAGAATGTGGCCCTTCATTTTGATCAAACCTTCCGTATTTACCCGTTTTCTTTTGGATTTAATCACCATATAATTTGTTTTATTGATATTTATTGTTATTTTATTTGCATCACACCAACTGCGCCTGTAATCCAGCTACCAGTGGAAGTTATAAACTGATTCAGCGGACCCAGGTTCGAGACTGAGTCACGTCTTTCGAATGGTGACGTTAAAGGTCGGTCCCAGACGTAAATAATCATATCTGATTGATACACGTCTGTAAAAACCCAATTACACACACACCAATCACTTATATAAGGTCAATTCCAGCGTAACGGACATGACATTCAGACAGTTTTTTGTAATTCAAAACAAGAAAATTATAACTAATTTTGTTATTTACTAGATAAATCTATGTATCTACCTATTTGCTAGTTTCCCAAACTATGCCGTCATTCGAGAAAAACTAAGTCTTGAACGCGCAGCCCCTGCCCGCGCGCGCGTACTCCCCGTCCACCAATCCAATCGCGCCACCGCCATACTCTTCCTCTTCCGAGCAGTCAGAGACAGTTCTAGGACATGATGTCAGACAAGGAGAGGGGCTGGAGGGAGGGACATAGGTAGATACATAGATTTATCTAGTAAATAACAAAATTAGTTATAATTTTCTTGATTTACAGCAATAAATCGATGTATCTACCTATTTGCTAGAATAGCACGGATAAAAACCCGGGTGGCAGCTCTCAACCCAGAGGTTGCAAATCTAACCTCACCCGAAGGAACATCCTTAAGATAGAAGGATGTGAAGGAAGTAGGGGAACGCCAAAAAGCGGCCCTCAAAATGTCTTCCAAAGGAAGACCCTGAAAGAGCGCCCAGGAGGTGGAAACACTCCTAGTATCGTGCGCTCGTGGAGGATTCTCAGACAGGAGAGCCTCCGAACCCGCAGCTTGGATAGCCTCGACAATCCAACGGGAGATAGTCTCCCGTGATGCTGGGGAATAAGGGTGACGGGAAATGAGAAAGAGCTGATCATCCTTACGAAAAACCTTAGTCCTATCCAAGTACCATTTGAGAGCCCTAACAGGGCACCAAGACCTATCCTCCTTGACAGAAGAGAAATCTGACAGAGGACTCAAGAACACTTCGATTGAGCCCGAAGAATCCGTCTGATTCTTAGCAATAAACGAAGGTCGAGGGACAAGACGTACACCTTGCCTTTCCCATCTGATATGCCCGGGCGCAGTAGAGAGAGCCTGAATAGTGCTTCTCCTCTGCCCGGAAGCAATAGCGATGAGGAAAGCGGTCTTAATCGAGAGATGGTGTAGCGACGCTTTGGACAACGGCTCAAAGGGCGGTTTGGCCAAGGCGTCTAAAACCAAAGGAAGGCTCCACGCAGGAGTCAACTGGCGATTTGCTGGTCGTTTCAAAAAGAAAGACCTCAGCAAATGAGTCAAGAAAGGAGAGTTTGAAACTCCGAACCATCAGTAAAACCAAGATGAACCGCAGCAATAGCTGACCGGTAACCACGAATGGTAGAGAGGGACCTGCCCTTATCAAAAAGGGCGATAAGGAAATCCGCAATAGCACCCACCGGGGCAGAACGGGAAGAAAATCCCTTCTCCCCACACCAATCATGAAAGGCTTCTAATCTCGAGTTGTAAACAGCTCGGGTAGAATCTCGTCTGCTCTGGACTATGAACTGGGAGGCTCTCTCAGAGAGTCCTGCAGTCCTTGCATCCTCCCCGATAGAGGCCAGGCGGTCAAATGTAGAGCCGTCGGCCGATGGTGGAGGATCCTCGATAGGGGCTGAGATATGAGGTCTGCTCTCTGGGGAAGGGAGAGAGGTCGACCGTCCAGCAGAGACAGAAGAAGAGGAAACCAAGGTCTCCTCGGCCAGCGAGGTGCTATGAGCAGGACCCACGCCTGATCCTCCTGAATCTTCCTCAGGACCTGAGGAATTAAGGAGACCGGCGGGAAGGCGTAACCCGGAAGTTCTTCCACTGAAGGGAGAACGCATCGAGGGCCCAAGCTTCCGGATCTCGCACTCGAGAGCAGTATCTCGGGAGGCGATGATTGAGAGCTGTAGCAAACAGGTCTATCTCCAGAGGGGCGGAGACTGAACTGAGGTAGTCGAAGACCTCTTGATGCAGTGTCCACTCGGAGGGGAGACACATGCCCCGGGACAGAAAATCTGCAATCAGATTGTCCCGCCCGGGAACATAGGAGGCGATCGGGATCACTCGGTGAGACCGACACCACCTCCAAAGTTTGGCGGTTAGATCGTTCAGGGTAGAGGAACGAGTCCCGCCTTGTCTGTTGATGTAAGCAGCAACAGTGGTGTTGTCCGTCAAGATCAGGACGGAGCGACCTACAATCATGTTCTCGAAATGGCGGAGAGACATGAAGGCTGCCATCAATTCCAAAACATTGATGTGGGGCAAGGTGCACAGGTGTGACCAGTCCCCCGAGACCACCTGGTCCGCACAATGGCCGCCCCATCCCTGTAGGGAGGCATCCGTCGAGATGGTGACTGACGGAAGGGGCGTGCGAAGAGACTTGCCCTGTAGAAGGAACGACTCTTTCGACCAGGGAATAAGCAGGCGTTTGATTTCCTCGGATAGAGGAATCCACACCTTGAGCGAGTCTACACTGGGCTTGAAAAACTTCAGTAGATGAAGCTGGAAAGGCCTCATATGAAGTCGACAGTCCTTGAGGACGTCTACAAGGCTCGATAAGTGGCCCAAAAACTGGAGCCATCGGCCTGCCCGAACTCGATGTAAGAGACGAAGAGATCGAGCTAGTAAGACAATTGTCTGAATTCTCTCCCGACTGGGGCGGGCAAGTTGGTTCACGATGTCTATTTCCGCACCCAGATAAATGGGTCTGCGGGTAGGAGTCAACTCCGATTGTCCCAGTTGACTATGAATCCTACTTCTTGTGTAGTACGAAGAAGTAGTTCCATGTGTGACTGAAGGACAGACACAGAGCTCGCCACCAGGAGCCAGTCGTCCAGGTAAGTGAAAAGTCTCAGACCGCGATACTTGAGGAAAGCGGCTAGGGCAGAGACAACTCGAGTAAACACTCGAGGCGCCGGTTTCAGGCCGAAAGGTAAGGCCTTGAACCGGAAGGTTTCGCTTTGAAAGGCGAAGCCTAGAGGGTACCTTGAAGAAGGGTGTATCGGTATGTGAAAGTAAGCATCTTTCAGGTCTACCGAAATGGCCACATCTGACGGTCTGATCGCCGGAAGAATCGAGGCCAAAGTTTCCATGCGGAAACGCTCTCTTGGAATGAAGGTATTGATGACCTTCATATTCAAGATCATTCTGAGTTTCCCCCAGCGTTTGGGAATTATAAAGATAGGGGAGAGACACAGATGGGGGTGGTCTCTCACCCTTTCGATCGCGCCCTTTTCTAGCAGCTCTTGAATCTCGGAAGAGATGTGCTCTAGAAAGGGGGGCGATAGAGTAGGCGGGTTGCGGCGGATGGCTAGGTGTGGGAGGGGCTCTGCGAGTTTTATGCAGAAGCCTCCTCGCACGATGGAGAGCAGGAATTTGTCGTCGGTAATTTCTTCCCAAGCGGGAAGAATGTACTGAAGACGGCCGTCAACCCTCTCCTTCAACGCTCGGGGCGCACCCTCAAACTCGCCGCGAATCGCAGGCCGAACCTCGGCCCCGACCGCGACTACGATACCTTCCCCTACCTCGAGGAGAAGGCTCCGCCCTGGCCCCCTGTGTGGGAGGGGCACTGGGCTGAACTTGCGGTGCACGAGAGGCATGATAGCGGGAAGTGCCACCGCGTCTAGGTGGAAACCTAGCCTGGGCCTGGGCCTGGGCCTGGGGCTTAGGAGCCGAGGACTTAAGGCGTTTCAGAAGTTCCGTCGCCTGCTTGCGTGAATCAACCTCAAGTTGAATCACATCAGACACCTTACCTCCAAAGAGGTGTTGACCGGAGTGCGGGACACTGGCCAAGAGGGCAGGTATGTCCGCATCCGCAATGCCCAGAGAGGAAAGAGCAAGACTCCTCCTAGCATTAGTGGCTACTGCTGTCGACACAGACAGTTCTGACCACAACGAGCCTGTCAAGGACAAGAGGGCTTCGTCTAGCAACATGACGTCCGAGTCGGACATGACAAGTTCCTGGCTCCTAGTGCGTAGGGAAAGAAACGTACCCAAGTAGGCCGTCAGCCTCAGGCCAGTCCTGGAATGTGCTTCCATCAAGGACTAGAATTTCTCCTTCTTGGCGTAAGGTGTACCTTTAAAGTTGACACCAAGCCTACCACCTACATGTAGGAGGTCACTGGAACAAGACTTTCTCGTAAAATAATCGAGAGAGTCTTGTTGGGAGAAGGTGAATTCCCTGGCTGGGGGACGGAGCTTGCCAAGGATTGAAAGAGGCTGTGAGGCGAAGTCAATATGGACTCGCTTAAAGTCCTCCGTAAGAGGGATGCCCTTGGAGGGACGCTCGCCTTGAAAAAGGAGAGACTGATGTCCCTGATCGGCCCGACTCTGTAAAAAAGTGTCGGGAAGATATTTCTCCAGCAGGGCTTGAGTCTCTACCGCCAAGGACCGACTGGTCTGGGGTGTAATCTCAACCTGTGAAGAGGCATCATCCTCCGAAAATCCGGACTGAGAAACCTGATCCCAAGAAGGGCGGTTTAGGCAGTCCCAGGATTCCTCCCCAGGCGGAGCACCAAGTGCCGCTGGAATGGGAGCAGTCCCGACCGGACGATCAAAGGCTGAGCGTGGTCGGGAGACGCCCGAAGTGGGGCGGCAAGACTCCTGTGTGTTGGAACCCAAACACAAAGAGCCGGATACCTGAGAATAGGAACCGGATCCCAATCCACTGGTTGCAGTGGTGGTAAACAAGGGAAAACCAGTGTTCCTAGCCGGATAACCGGTAAAACCGGATTCGGGACCCGGAAAACCGGTATCCGAAACCGGTATCCGACCCGGACCCGGGTCGGGTCGGGTACAGGTATCCCCCCTTCCCCCTTGGGGGGAGGGGTTGGAGTCAGGCGTGGTGGGGAGTACAGACACAGAGTCTGACCAACCACTCCGCTCCACAATGATCTTGAGATAATTCAAAAGTTCATGGGAGACGCCTAACTCAGAAGAAGTAGTCGCCCCTTGGGGGCTAACCTTCTTCTTCTTGGCCCCCCCTGACACATGAGGTGAACACACAGTCGGTGTCAAGGGGAGAGAGTCCGCCTCGCCTGTTGGTTGGGCAGTACTCTGGCGCTTACGCTTCTTGGGCAGGTGGGCATGTTTATCGCCCCCTTTACCCTTTGAAACGGGCACCGCCTCCGTAGAAGGCCCTGAAGGGAGTACTTTTGGAGGATCACGACTCTTTTTTCCCTTACCCGCCTTGCTTGTGTTAGAAGCATGCGGAGAGACAAAAGGAGCCGATCCCTGAGCAAGCACACCTATGGCTGGAGAACGAGGAATGCTGCTCGAGCGAGACGAACTGTGGGCAGGGATAACACCCACAGTTTCATCGGTGAGAGGTATTGGCCGGAGGCACTCACTCTCACCGTTATACAAGTCTCTTTCTTCGAGAGAGGTATTGGCTGTGTTCCAGCACTCACTCTCTCGGTTTTCCCCGCATGAGTTGGTAGTCAAAAAAGACGGCGAACTCATAATGGGGCGAGCCGTACACGAAGTAGGCCCTAACTTACCGACAGTCGAAGCTCCAGGGAAGATAACGGTGGTGCGAGAGGAACCTCTCGCAGCCAACCCTCCCAAAGCTAGACGATTTCCCACAGGGGAACCACTAGCTGTAGACGGAGCCTTCGACATTGCTGTAAATTAAAGACAAGCAAGCAAAAAATATAGAACTAAAAAGGCAACAAACCACTCACAAAACGGAGTGGGAATAAACTCCTGTATACGGAGACTAAACAAAAAGGTATAACAACCCACTCACAATACGAAGTGGGAATAAACTCCTGTATACGGAGACTAGCCAACGTTCTCTACAAACCGCTTGTCTAAGCGCGTTGAATCAACCACCTATAATACACGGGGAAGATGCCCTGACACAGTGTACTAGTACACCGTCTGTGTAAAGCCCACACGGGGAAGAGAAAAACGGCGATCTTTTTTGATTAAATTAACCGTGAAGGAGGTTGACTTATAAAAAAGTCTGATACACCAAAATGAGTATTAGGATTTGGTGAACGGGATTTTTATTGCGAATAGCAACCAAAAAAGCTTTTGGAGGTAAAAATCTCGCACTTTAGGCTAAGACTTAGCTCATAGATGTCACTTCACTGACGGGCGAGAAAGGAAGAGGAAGAGTATGGCGGTGGCGCGATTGGATTGGTGGACGGGGAGTACGCGCGCGCGGGCAGGGGCTGCGCGTTTAAGACTTAGTTTTTTCTCGAATGACGGCATAGTTTGGGAAACTAGCAAATAGGTAGATACATCGATTTATTGCTGTAAATCATCACACAATAGAATTGGCAGTCTCCAAACAATTTTTATTGAGTTTATCAGACACATTTGACTATCAGGGATATACTCATGAAATTTCACATCATTTTATTGAACGGTTGTGGAGAAAATGCACTCGTTGTGAGCGTAACGGACATGACACAAAATGGACAAGGCTTTTTAACCTACTTTTTATTATGAAAATTCCTGTGAGTTTTGGGATAGAATGAACCTGGTTTGGGTATTAATTAAAACTTAAAGTCATGCTGTAATCATAAATTCATGTTTGAGATTAGTTTTACATTGCATTCTTTTTTATAGCTCAGAATGTAGCGTAACGGACATGACAGTTTTGTTCACTTTTTGTGAGCAGACATACATGTATTTGTTTTATTACGAGATATGGCGGATATTTTATTGTTCATATGGTAAGGTTGAAAGATAGGGACACACATCATAAGTGGTATTCTGTGCTATCTCATATATTTCTGTAATTTTAGAAGGGTTGGTTTTTCAATGTTTACACAAGATATAAAAAATAAAGCAAACTTGCTTCTGCACCAGCTAGCTACAATTTATGATACATTTTAGTTAATACTACCCTCCATACCAAAACAGAACAAATTATTAGTTGATGCTATGGTGTTTTCTCCTTTATAGGCTAATATTTCTCAGATAGTATTAATATGCTAGCGTAACGGACATGACACCCTTGTGAAGTGAACCATATCTTCACTTCTTTCTTTCAAAAAAAACATTTGGCATAAAAAAGACAAAACTAACAGCTCAGTACTACTACAATGCATGGAATATAATGCTTAGAGTACCACAACAACATACAACAAAGTAGAGCACGTCTCAAGCTTTGAGGCAAAGAAAACTTAATGAACCAGACCTGATCAAAAGTTTGAACATATCATGAAAATGTCCTGAATGATTCACATCAGTTTTAAAGAAAGAAAGTTAACTACATGTATCTGCAACATGCACTAAAGCAGTTCCACAAAACCAGTGTCATTATGAAATGAGGTCTAAGTTATCATGGAAAAGTGCTAGGGAGATGGCCAATAGTGGAACTGCATTGTCTTGGCTTCAGTAATCCACTATGTAAATAAACAGGGACATACCTGCTGCTGCATGTTGGTCATCAATCATGATCAAGATGTTGGAATGGGATTACATAACAGGGCTAGCAAGGTCATCTGAAATCTACAGACTTCCATGGGTAAGCTGGAAAATCTGCTTGTTGTTGTGTCTTAAATATAACAAGCAGATTTATATTTATGAGTCACTAGTATCTAGAAACATCCCACTATCCTCAAGCAATTGAAAATAATAATCAATCTATTAAATGGAGCCCACAATGTGGTTTCTGCCACTTGTCGTATATAAAGTGTCATGTCCGTTACGCAAAGTGTCATGTCCGTTACGCCATTTGCTTGAAAACTGACAGTGGTAAGGAAAAATGGTTGCTACACATGTAAGGGGATTTAGTTCTAACATAGAAACTGAATTTACAGTAACCAAATACAAATTTCCTGTTGGCTATGAAAACTTTAAGTGAAAAACGTAACGGACATGACACTTCTAATGATAAAGAAATCACACAATTTTGAGGATCAATGCCTCGAAAATTGATGAATGATATAAACATTCATTGTGATTTTCTGTTGATATGTAACACTGAACTACTGTTTAAAAGTTGAAGGAGACCTCCAGTAGATTTTAGGCCTTCATTAGAGACAGGAAGAATAAACTCTTCAAAAATAGCCACATTTTTGTGTTATTGCGATACATCATATTAGATTTTCACTGGTGGAAAAAAATAAGAAAATTTGTCAGTTTAATGATTTGTCTATTGGAAAATGAACATTTATACATTACTTTTCAAGAATATTTGAGAGTTTAAGTGCAATTGCAAACTTCATTTTTTTACTAAAGTGAACATTTTTCATGGAATTGCCCAGAAGTCAAATTTTTGGTAATGTCTGATAAATCAATGTTTACTTGATTGGAGGGAAATGCATGGAAAATATTTGAATCATCTGCAAATAGTCTGAAATTAAAATAGGTAGATGATTTAGGTAAGTCATTAATGCATATTAAAAACAGAGATGGTCCCAAGACAGATCCTTGAGGAACCCACATACAATTGGTGAAAGCGAGGAAGTTGCACCATTGTGGTGTACATATTGAGACCTACAATGCAAGTAATCTCTAAACCATTTTAATGCGAGTCCACGAACACCATAATTCTGTAGTTTAGATAATAATATAGTGTGATTAATAGTATCAAAAGCTTTCGCAAAATCAGTGAAAATACCAACAGTTGTTCTTCCTTCATCTTGATAATGTATCAGTTGATTTATCAAGTTTATTACTGATAGTTTGGTACTATACTTTTCCCTGAAACCATATTGATGCTTATACATGTACAATATGCTGTTTCTTTCCAGGAAACTCACCAAGCGATTATTAACCAATTTTTCAAAAATCTTACTTAAAACTGGTAAAACCGATATGGGTCTATAATTACCTGGTTGCTTTTTGGCACCCTTTTTAAAGACTGGACTCACTTTCGCAATTTTCATTGAATTTGGAAATTGGCCTGATTGTAATGATAAGTTGAATACAAATGAAAGTGGCTGAGATATATATATATATATATATAACGCGATGCTTATATAGCGCATATCACTGCCATTGCGTCTCTATGCGCTTAAAGAATTGAAAAGTAGGAGATTACAGATGCCATTCAGTTGGAGGAAAGTCATTTATAGTGCTTTTTGAATAGATAGGTTTTCAAGGAGGATTTAAACTTCGGTATTGTGGGTGAGTTTTTTAAATGAGATGGGATATCGTTCCAGAGTGACGGAGCAGCATGAGAAAATGACCGCTCTCCATAAAACTTTGTATTTACATGAGGGCATTGTAAGAGGTTTTTCTGAGCCGATCTGAGCTTTCGGGGAGGATCATACTTCACTAAAGTTTCACAAAGGTAATTTGGGGCCGTGGAATTAAGACATTGATAGGTAAGAAGTAGTATTTTAAATATCAAGCGTGACTTGACTGGCAGCCAGTGTAATCGTTTCAAAACTGGGGTGATGTGAACTCGTTTTCTTGTGCAGGTTATTAATCGCGCAGCAGAATTTTGAATTACTTGGAGTTTTTTCAGTTGCATTTCAGGCATGTTATATATCAAACTATTGCAGTAATCGATGTGGCACATAACCAGAGCCTGTACAAGTGTTTTAGTTGTTTTGTGATCTAAGAACCGACGCACCTTCCCAAGTTTACAAAGAGCAAAAGATGCTGATCGACATTTTGCAGAAACAAATTTGTTCATGAGCATATTCTGATCAAACATAACACCAAGATTTCTAGCAACTGTGGTAGGAATAATTGATGTGTTATCTATGTTTATAATTTCTGGAAACTGCAGTCTCTTGCGGAACTGCGATGAGAGATGCAAAATCTCTGTCTTTTTATCGTTCAATTTTAGACCATTATGTATTGACCATTGCTTAATATCCTTTACACATTTTTCAACTTGGGAAATTGCATCTTGGAGGTCACATGGCTTGAAAGAAATGTAAATTTGCGTATCATCAGCATAACACATCCCAGACATTCCATTTGATCTGATTACATCATATATAGGAGATGAGTACATCGTAAATAACAATGGGCCGACCACAGAACCCTGGGGTACACCTATATTAGGCTCGTGAACGGAAGATTCTAGGCCATTTATGACTACCCTTTGTTCTCTGTTGGTCAAGTAAGATTCAAACCACTGGTAAGCTAGACTAGTGATACCATATCTGACTTTCAGCCTCCTTAGAAGAGTTTCATGCCTCAAAGTATCAAACGCTGAAGAAAAATCGAGCAGTACTAAAATAGTCTCATAGCCTTTGTCTAAAGCAGAGTAAATGTCATTTGATACTCTTACTAGGGCAGTTTCACAGGAGTGGAAAGGGCGATATGCCGACTGGATTGGAGACTGTAGGTTGTTATCTGAAAGATAATTTTGGATTTGAAGTACTGCAGCTCTCTCTACAGTCTTCCCAAGGAAGGAGAGATTTGCGACTGGTCGATAATTCTTCAAATCATCACTATCTAACTTTGAACTTTTAAGTAGAGGGTACACTGTGGTGATCTTGAGGCTCTGTGGAAAAATACCTTCAGCAAATGACTTATTTACAACCATAGTTATATAAGGTACAAGATCGGAAGTACATTTCTTAATAAGAGATGTAGGTACAGGGTCTAATTTACAAGTTGCTGAGCTTGACATTTTGATAATAGTCTCAATCTCACTGACCTTCATCTTTCTGAATCTAGAGAAAGATACATTTACACATGGCTGTTCATCAACTACGTATGTACCAGTACACATATCAGATAGATCAGAAGATATTCGTTCTACCTTTTGTACAAAGAAATTCTTAAAACATTCAGGCAGCGACACACAGGCAGAGTCGGATTTTGGGAGAATTAAGGAAGATTTAGGTTTATACAGTTTCTCGAATTTCTGAAACAGTTCGCGGGGATTACAATTCTCGAACTGTTTTTGATGGTATTGCTTCTTCCGGGCAGTAAGCATTTTCTTGTAGCAACACGAAGCCTCCTTGAAAATTTGATGATGGACTTCTAGCTTAGTTGAACGCCACTTTTGTTCCAAACGTCGGAGATTCTGTTTCGCCTCACGAATATCACCATCAAACCATGGAGCATGGGGTCTGGGAAGGATCGAACGGCTGATTAACGGAGCATGTTCTTCCAGCAGCTCATGAAGAACGGAGGAGTACAGCTCGACCTGCTGTTCCAATTCATCAGGTGGAGATGTATATAATTTAGACTGATGAATGGCTTCACGAAACATATCAAGGTTGATATTATGGAGCTTCCTGAAGTGTATCTCAGTTTTCTGCTGTCTCGGACGTTTCATCATCACAGAACAAAGCACAGCGTAGTGGTCTGATGGAAGATAACTAGTAAATTGGATATTGGAAACAAAGTTATCAGATTCACGTGACAACAGAAGATCGAGGATATGTCCACTACGATGGGTTGGCGAGGTGACATGCTGTTTCAAGTTGACAGAGCTCACAATATCAAGAAATCTAGTTGCATCTCTGTCGGAAGGGCTGTCAACATGGAAATTGAAGTCTCCTGTGATCATGAGCCGATTAGGATAAACGGATAACTGTTCAAGAAGTGAAGTGAACTCTTCAAGGAACATTTGCGATGTAGACTGAGCTGTTCCAGATCTTGGTGGACGATATACTACTACAAGTCTAAGGGGTGTTATTCCATTCGCAGAAATCAATATGTCAAGGTACTCAAAAGACGAGTATTCAGTCATATCATACCTTTGGACCTTGAAGCTCCTCTTAATGCACACTCCAACTCCTCCACCCTGACGACCCCTCCGAGGGATGTGATGAAATTCAAAATCTTGGAGGCAGCTAAGCAGATCTGCAATACTTCTGTCATCTCTGCAGTCCCCTGATAGCCACGTTTCAGTAAGCGCAAGAATATCAATATGATTGTCAATAATAAACTCACAGATAATAGGTGCTTTCGAGTTTATGGACCTTGCATTCCATAGGGCGAAGTTGCAGACTGATGGATTTCCAATGCCTGAGGAATGACAATGCAAGATTTTTGAACGTTTCTTGCCTCCTTTCTTTCCTCTTTTCGTTGGTCGTTTAGCAGATATTCCAAGGTTGTTGATGACGGTCCATGTTGGAGCATCGAGACGGTAATGAACACATTTGATAGCACATAGAGTGTTCCTGTCATACTGAATCCGTTTCGTTGTTGCTGGCACAGTGTGCAAGACTGATGAAGCTGCATGAGAATCATCATGAAGATTACTTGCTGCGTGATGTAACGAAGGGCCTGGGTTCAGCTGAACATCACCACATTGGGCAATAGTGAAAGTAGAATCAGAGTTACTGTAATAGAGAACTGGTTTGCTCATGAACTTCGATCTGACAGTGGAGCATTTAAAATACCTCTCTGGTGACATAAAAGGATCACTCCTTGATAAGCCCTCTCCATTGTCTGCCTCTATGATGGTACAAAACAAGGCTAGACTGACAATGAGCCTAAGATGAATAGAAGACATTGTCCAATAAGTAGATGAAGTCTGAACAATGCAAACAATTGTAGTGACTATCTCTATCTCACTGAGGCTGTGTCAGGGGTAATGACCATGTACTGGAGTGTGCAGTCAGCTTTAATTGGCAAAAAACGAAAATGAAGTTATAGATTTGCAAAATATGACAAGATGAGACTGAATAACTACCCCAAACTTGTCCTGTAGAGTCAGTGTTGCTTCCAAAATAATCTGGTGGCAAGATAAATGAATTAAATCCACTATGTCTGGCGAAATAAAACAGAGTTGAAGAGAGGAGGATCAGGCAGCTGTTAGGCGCTTGACTCTTCACAAATAAGCTTCATCGGGACATTATCATGACCACACGCCTTTTTTCTATGATCAGAGTCTTTCAACACATTTTCTATTTCATTCTTAGTAATTGGAAGCCAGAAAAACGATTCTTGAACAGGATCACATAGATAATGATCAAATTTCATATTGGCGTTCTGGATTTGTTGAGCTAAATTATGACCAACATTAACAAAGAAATCATTAAAAATTTCTGCAACTTCTTTAGAGTTATTTGATTCACGCTGGACACCATTTATGTCATAGTTTAATTTCTCCACTGATGCTTTGCTACCATCTTGTCTACCTAATAATTCATTGATTGTATTCCAGTTTTTACAAGCATTACCTTTGTGCTTCTGGAATAAGTTCCCATAATGTATTTGTTTTGCCTTACGCAAAGTTGTCGTTAACATATTTCTATATTTCTTATACTTTAAATGCACATCAGGATCAAAGTTTGATTTGAGAACCTTAGAGTACAGTCGATGCTTTGTCTTAATCGATTTGTGAATTGCCTTTGTTATCCACGGTTTAGAATGTATTTTAGAATAAGATTTTGTAACAAGTGGTGCATGCTTATTACAAGTTTTCATGAACAGAGCGAGAAACTTTGAGTATGCTTTATCAACTTCTTTACATTCATATACCTCATTCCAAGGTAGAGATGCAAGATCTTCATGGAACGAAGACTTCTGATATCGTCTAAAATTCCTCATTGTTACCTGAGGAGATTTTGTACAAGATTTGGTGAGACATACATTCTTGAATAAGGCACAGACTGGAAAATGGTCTGAGACATCAGTAATTATTGTCCCCGCACGAATATTACAGACATCTATATTCGTATAAATGTGATCAATTAGAGTTTTGGAGTATTTTGTAATACGAGTGGGCGTTGTTATAATCTGTTCAATACCTAGACATTGTAGAGGTGATGTAAATGAGTTTACTGAATTATCATTTGAGTTTTCAATACCAATATCAACGTTAAAATCTCCCATCAGAATACAACTGTGTTTGTCTATCTTGCATTGGTGTAATACATTCAGCAAACTTTCCTGGAATTCATCTAGATTCGTGTTTGGTTTCCTGTATACAATTGCCACTATAAAAGATCTATTTCATATAGGGATATGCAACCAGAGAGATTCTGCATGACAAACATTCATTTCCAGAACATTATGTATGCTCCTACACCACCCCCTCTACCATTCTCACGACACGAATGTTCAAAATTATAATTACGAACAGAAAATAAACTGTCCTCTTTTATTTGCCAAATTTCTGATAAACCAACAATACTGAATTCATGCTTAATAACTTCTTGGTAGAATATTTTGAAACTCTCAAAGTTTCTATTTAAGGACCGAATATTGATATGCGAAACACTAAAATTAACATTAGAACAGGAACAAGAAATAAAGTTATCATTAAATTCCTCGGGCGACCATGCAAAAGACTGAATTGTGTTAGATGAATAATTATCGTCAGTATCTATCATTATCACATATAATTGTATTGATCAGTAAAGGAAATTATTGCTTCTTAATCTTGAGCAGGTCTGCTTCAGAAGCGATCAATATTGCAGTAGAATCAGCACTTTTCTTCACTAGGATTTTCCCATTGTTTGTCCATAGGAAGCGGTAGCCTGCCTCCTTTCTTGCTATGCCAGCTTTGTAGAGAAGTTGTTTTGTAGTGGGCAACAAGTTCTCATTTATGTAAATGTTCTGTTCGGACCTCAGACCAAGCTCAAGGTCTTTCACTTTCATGTCTTTTAGGCCCTTACGTAGTTTGTATACTTTACCCCGCGCCTTCGTTGTGGCAAAACGCACAAAAATAGGCCTGCTACTCCTTGGTTTTCCCTCTGAATCACCTCCCTCTGTTTCCAAACTAATGGTAGGGCCAAGACGATGGGATATGTCAATATGTTGGCCAGTAATGCTGCCATCAATCTTTTTTATGACGGCCAGAACGATGTCCTCAACATTTTTCCCAGGGGTTTCTGGAATTCCAGCGATCTCTACATTCTGGCTTCTCTGCTTCTGTTCCAAGTACGTACTGGACATTAGACTCCAACTTAGATAGTTTAGATTGGAGTACTTCGTTCTTCTTCCTCAGTTCACTGTTAGAATGTTGTAGGGACATTATTTCTTTGGACATAGTGTCAAATTTATCACTCATGAACTGAATTGAGGTCATGACCTGAGCCTGACCTTCCTTTACTAGAGACAGGTCAGTTCCCATTGACGAAAGCTTTTTCATGATCTCAGCAAGAGATGTTGCGCTAGGAGCTGACGATCGATGTAGTACAATTTGGACAAAGTGGAATATCATTTTCAAACACCTGCACACCTTTCTTTGCTGGACAGCATAAGCACTTCATGATGTACTTAAGTGAAAAGAAGGTATAAATATTCAGGAAATGAATAATAAACAGTTCACTTCAGCAAAAGTAGAATGTGAACGACACCAAGAGAGTATTCGGCGTTGTATAGACTATAGATGCAAATAGATATGTGACAACTCACACGAACACGAGTACACGGGACCAGACACTGTTTTGTGTAAAACAAAGAATCCTCTGAAGTAGATGTAAATCAGTCATATAGTCTCTATCAGCACTGTACAGATGATTTAGTGATTTAGTCTTACTATAACTTATGAAATACCTCTCAAGTTTGCAATCCTTTGGCTGTCGATCGAGTAGAGGTGAGTGAGTAAGCTGATAGTGATAAGTCATGTAAGTTGAGAGTCATGAGAGAGAATGTATCCCGCCATGTATCCCGCCACAGTATTATGTGTTGTTCTTGTTGACAATGTTGTTTGAATATACAGATGAAGAAAAAAAATACTTACCGGTGAGATGGTAGACGGAGCTAAATCCGCTGCCAAATCGTCCAACTTTTAGCGGGTTATTCTCCTTGTTGCTTCTGCCTGGCTTCTGAATACCGTTCCAGTCTTCTTCCTTGAAGAGTGCGTCGTTGTATACATACAGGGCCCGACCTTGATAAGGGGCTAGAGATGGCCAAAGAAGGTGACTGGTTCCGTGTTCGCGGCAGTCATAGAGAAATCGAACTGTCTTGGCACCCGCGTCCTCAGCATTCTGGACGATTTCCTATTTCATTCAAAACAAGAATATAAAACCATTACAAAACTATGACAAAAAATTGTAATAAACGTTATTCTCATTTGTATCACCACAAAAAAAGTCATTTATAATTATAAAAGGGCTTGTTATATAGGCCAACATTTGATGTCATTAATAGAATATGACTACATCGACGACAATGTATTTCTGCTCTTTAGAAAATACTGGGTAAAGATAACAGAACCAATATGTATTTGGTGAGGACAGGCCTCATATTCGAGAATTGAAACCTCTCTCTCTTTCTCTCCGATCCCTCTCTCTCTACAGTACATATCCTAGGTGTTACAAAAAACACCTGATTACAAATTTACTTATATTGGAAGGTGTAATATATTCCTACTTATTGGCATAAATCATTTTCTAATAAGATATCAGAAAAGGGTATAAATAAAGATATTCCAACACCCGGTATCGTCTCCTACTCATTTACCTGGGGGTTGCCATTTTCTTGCTGATTTGGAGTTGTACATGAACCATTGAGAAATGTTCCAGTCAGGAAGATATTTTGAATCCAAATCCTAAATTGATTTTCTTCATTACCTAAAATCCCATATGTGACGGGAAATATAAAGTGGGTGTTTACATGTATTATAAAAATTAAATCTTTATAATGATACTTTTAAATTGTCTGGTTTTGCTTAACAAAAATCTATTTTCTTGGGTTTGCCAAACAAAGCAGAACATAATATATGCAGCATGCATTCTGACTTTTCAAGTCCATTATCCGAAAGCAGGTGAATGCATAGTTTGCCGCTATAGATGCTCAGGGAAGAAGCATCCATAAAATTTGAATTAATTTGCTCCGTCCCATACGTCCAGTATCGAGAAAATAGATTTCTATTAAGCGAATATCGATTTTCAACAGAAATATATAAGGAAATCTTCAGTTTAAAAATAAATTGACATATCTATTCTATATTTTTAATCTCAAATGGGTTTTTAATTTTGAAAAAGGCAATTGAGCATTTGGATTAAGAAAATCTTGTTGTACACATAAACAAAATGGCAGCCCCCATGTGCTGCTAGCAGACGATACATATTGCTAGCAGATGGTAAATTTTGCTCAGAAAAATTTGATTCGTATCGATCTCGTATATTTTGACGCGAAGCCATATAGTCTAACAAGTAGGAATAAATAACACCTTTGAACACTATCGTCTTTATTTTTGAGCGTAATTCTCCTTTAATAGTTCGAAAACTATATATCAGATAACACTATCATTGATATGAGTAAATAGCTGAATAATAGTGTACAATTTAGTTGGAGGTAATTTGAATATGAAAGCATAAATAAGTTTCATTAAATCCATGATTAATTTTAAAGTTAGGTTCCCTATGTACAAAACTTGAACTTTACACAGGAACCAATGATGTGTATGTGAGTGTGTGTTTAAAATGACCCTGAACAATGGACATGAATATCACCTTTTCAGAGCTCTGCTGACCAGGTTTCTGGTCTCTTGCTCCAAGGCACATGAATGCTTTATTAATAATTCATGATGGATTGCCCCGGGCACTGCTAGTCTGAATTCCTGGTAAAGGGTAAAATGCATGCACATGAAAAAAGTAAGCACATATGTTTCCATGTGCTTGCAACATCATCATCATCATCACTATCATCATCATCACTGTCATCATCACCATCAATATCATATGTTTTCGCCAAACCTTCAAAAATCGCTCAGTAAGGGGTGCAGTTTCCCTCCATAATTCCATAACAAGCAAAAAAAAAAAAAAAAAAAAAAAAAAAAGGTCTTCACTCTAAAAGGGGGGGGGGGGCCACAATCGAGAAAATGGCGGATCGTCTATGGTCAAAATTCATACTTCTCTTCCAAAAGGGGGGGGGGGGCACGGGCCAGCTGTGCCCCCCCCCCCCTGGATCCGCCACTGCCAGGACCGGCCCGGGTTTCGCACGTGCTTGACCCCTCAAATGTCAATGCCCCCCTCTCTCCATCTTTCTCTTTTTTTCTTTCTTTCTTTCATTCTTTTCCTCCTTATCTTTTTTCCTTATTTTCTTTCCCCTTTTTCTCCTTCTTTCCTTCCCCCTTTCTTCTTCTTTATTTCTTTTCCACTCTTTTTTTTCGCCGCCAATAGGGGGGGGGGGGGCGGGGGCCGCGGTCGATTCGGCCCCCCTGGATCTGCTGGTGAAGTTCATCAAGGTCTAGTACTTTGTCGGGCGTCTGCCCCTTCTGATAAAGGCGCGCATCCTCCTTCGCAGAAGGAATAAATTTCACAATGTTGCAATACTTTTTGGCAAGGGAGGGTAGATAGATGATCAATTACATATGTTAAAATAACATTAAATTTAGGCAATATTTCATGTACCTTTGTAATTGCAGTTGCGTTAATAAGTAAATGACATAATTAAAATCACAAAAACAGGAGGACGTTTATTCTTTTGATTTTTCTATGCTTTACCTTCATTATTTGTCCGTCGGTATATTCTCGCAGGAATTTCTTCAAGGAGTCCAGGAGCGATGGTGGTGTGGGGCCAAAGCGTGCTGAAAAAAAAAAAGATAACGCTAAATATAAAGGGAAATTTCTTTCACCTGCCACTTTTTGTTCATTTATTTGTAGCTGTTTTATGGCTCCCAACCCGCTCATCACATTTATTATTTTCTCTTTCATTATTGAAGCCTTATTTAGATGTCCGACAGGAGATGATTGCATAACCTTTGCCTGTTTTTATTCTACAATGCCATATAGAATTTTGATAGTCTGACAGATTTTCAAACATCATTTTGATGTTCATGAAATGGATATAATTACGGTATGTGGATATGTGTGGATATGTCTGGATATGTGGGAGCATCGTGGTATAGTGGTTCATTCACTTGACTCTCGTTTTATCTACAAAGTTGTCTCTCTCCACCGAGGTGTTTAACACCTCGGTGGAGGTACCCATTTAAAAATGGATAAATGACAGGATTTATAAATTGAAATGCGCTGTACGCTGATTACGGCCGCCGGAGCTAAAGCCATGGTAATAATAATTATCCAATTATCAAATTGTAATATGCGCTATACAAGAATTGTTTCTTCATCTTTGCAATGACGTCCTTCGTCATTGCCTTGTTTCCGTTCACATTCTGCCTTCTTCTTCTTGTTCTTCCACCAAAATCTTATTTGTTTTGCACTTAGTGCTTGTTATCACTTTCTAGATACTTTTCTGATGTCCATTTTCTTCCAAATTTCGTTTGCATGTTCCTTGACATTTCATCCTGGTCACCAGTCAGACCCAACTCCGTAATACCGAGCACAGGTATATACTCCGAAAACGGCGTATAGAACAAGATGAATATAGAGCCCTCATCGTTCAGTATGAGACAGTGTGTACAAAAGGCATGTGGAAAATCTTGCAAAGTCAACCTGCCAACGATATACATATTCTTAAAAATAATGCTGCGTGTCAATTATCTTCAAAATCCTTGAATGATTCGTCATGTGAAGTGAATTTCAAATGACAAACATTTGAAATAAATATATCCGCAGCATTATTTTTGAAAAATATATTATCAACAGCAGGTCGACACTGCACGATTTTCCCCATGCCTTTTGTACACACTGCCTCGCACTGAACTATATTCATCTTGTTCTATACGCCGTTTTCGGAGTATATACCTGTGCTCGGTATTACGGAGTTGGGTCTGACTGGTCACTGAATGCTTCACTTTACAAAATCACTCATGCATGACCGTCCAGGCGCCATTTTGTCCGTTTGGGACCATTTTCATAGCCATTTTCATGCCTTTCTTTCTTCTTGCCTATCTCACTTTCCTAGATGCTACAGACTTCTAACAAACTGCTATAGATAGTGTAAGACGTGCTCTGTCCACTGCACCCTATAACATATCCTTTAAAATTCCATATTCATACTCTTAATTCAATTCCCAAATAAGCGATATCAAGAAACGCTAAATTTCTTGAAATATTCACTCCGGTATTTGAAAAATTCCTATGACTTTCTCATATCAAGTAATTTTCGTCTCAAATTTTAATTGTTTCTTGGTCTTGTCATTGCACACATCCCTACCAAATTTCACGCATCGGTAAGTACGCATAATATAAATAGCGCCCTCTAAATTTCTCATTTTTCAAATATCTGATTGATACACGTCTGTAAAAACCCAGTTACACACACTTATACACCCCCCCCCCACCCACACACACAAATTGTGGCCGTATCTCCATCATGCCTGGCTAAACCCGTACCCTTTTTTTGATTTAGATACTTCAAGATATACCCAAATAAAATAATATATAGCCTACCTTATCATTGATCACGATATTTACGGAAATGCCGAAATAACTTCAACTTGCTCTAAATTTGCTAACTTTTAAGCGATGCCTTTGAAATTTGATGGGTATGTGTATTTATGTATATTTGACAATCGTCAGCCAGATATGGTGAAAACAGCTGACGTCATCGCGAATTTATTGCGAAAAAACACTATTTACTTACTATGCAGTTAATATTGATTTGTTTAAAGATGATACTGTTAATGAGTTTCTTTGGCTTAATTCTGTACTTGGTAATATTCCCGATTATACAAACCCCAACTCGTATTACATCAAGCACTGCTACCCTTAATTCTAATAAAAGTTCTAATAATAATACTTATCAATCCAGTTCAAATCGTCGTTATAAATAATTTCTAAAAAAAAAATACCTTGGATAATGAAAGAAAAAAAATATAGATATATAATCTGTTAACCCTAAAAAGGCCGGAATATTTTGGCTATGCCACACCGGGGGGGGGGGGGGGTGGAAACCACCCCCGAGATCTCGACCGTCGACTGGCGATCGACACCCGAGATCTCGACCGTCGACTGGCGATCGCGCCGAAAATCGGCATGCATGTCGTCCACAACGTAATCTACAGTTAAATGCTCCGAAATTATGCAAATTTATGCATAAAATAAAAAATTTCGCTCTAAATCATTAAATAAATCTTTAAAAAATGCTAATTTTTGGTCTAGATACTCTTTCCAGTATTCCTAGCAAATATACTTGAAAAAAATTCGGTATCAAAATTGATTTATGTATTTTATTGTATTTAAAATTTCTTATGTATTTTTTTTAACCTTTTGTTTGTTATTTCTTTTTGGATGAAATTTGTTAGGGACACTTTCGCGAACATAAACAGCATAAAATAAATTAATTTTAATCAGCAAATGTAAAAATATTCATAGATAGAAATCACGTTTTGGAGCAATTTTTAGTCTGACGTGCAAATACAAAATGTGGAGTAACTTCAGAACCGCATGCCCGGACATCGCGAATTTGGTCTCAACAGATGCGAGAGATTCGAAAGAAAAAAGCCATGAAACACCGCGGCGACTGCTTTGCGCGTTGCGGACATATCGCGAGAAAGGTTTGGGGGGGGGGGGGGTGGATTCCACCCCAGGCCCTTTTAGGGTTAAAGCATGCAAAAAAAAAATCATATTTTTCTAACAGACTTTTTTCTTTCAATTTAATAATTGATGAAGAATTGAATTGGTCCAAACACGTTGACAAAGTAACAAAGGTAACGCAGAGAAATGTCAGTGTAATAAAACGAGCGAAGGATTATTTACCATTAACATCTTTAAAGATGCTGTATAATGCACTCGTGTTGCCTCACTTTGATTATTGTTCCTCTGTGTGGTCGAATCGATATCGGGGACAAACGTATAAGCTTCAGAAAGTTAAAAAACGAGCTGCTATAATAATTTCAAACAAAAGTTATAAGACTCCATCAAGTGAATTAATTAGCCATCTGAAATGGATGCCAATTGAGAAACGATTTGAATTTCAGCGTGTTACTATGATGTTCAAGTGTACACACAATTTGGCACCATCCTATTTACAAGGAAGTTTAGTTAAAGTAAGTGACATTCATCAGTATCATACGAGGCAGGCAAATGAAGGTTTACTTTCTGTGCCGAAGTATAAAACAGAATGCTTTAAACATAGCCCCCTCGTATCTTCAATTATAGCATGGAATCAGTTGGACAGATCACTAAAAATGGCAAGCTCTGTGAACACATTTAAATATATGTTCAAAAGATCTTGCAAAATCTGTTCCCAATACGAAATTTTATTCAGTTTCTTAGCTGAAGTTCTACTCTCATTCCTTATTGCATTTCTACGCATTCTCTTGTGAAAACAAAGGATTTGTTTGATTCGTTTACATAACAGCATGGTAAATGAGCCATATTCGTTCTTATTGCTAGAAAATTTCACTTGATGCTATTTTATATTTGTCTTCATCAGAAATATGTCATTTTTTGTTGCCCTGATTTGCAAAATATGTTTGGTCTGTTTCTTTGCCCAAAAATGTACGACATAATGCTTTTCAAAATGTATGAATGATTTCATATCATTCATAATCAATAATAAATAATTTGCATTTTATTGTTTCATAAGAGACACTGTACATTCGATTGCTATACTATATTACATGCAATCATTGTGTAATCTTTGAATAAGTATACTACCCTATAATGTTTTGTAAATATGTATATAACAATTTTGTTTCTATACTGAGCTAAAGTAGTCTTTATACTTCTTGTATGTACTTTCAAAACTATACAATGCCATTTCAAAATAACTCATATATAAATGGTTACTATTCAACAGATTTTAGAAAATATCACCGTCTATACATTATGAATTAAGATGATAGGAATGTGCAACAATTTCAACATTTTCGCAAAACCAATGTTGATTACGAGGATACCATATTCTTTGTATATACATGTATATATATATATTTATGTATGTTCTTATCTATTTTTGGTTATGAGTTTATTTTCATGATTTTATTGGCTATTATTGTTACTTACTATTGCTATCAGGGCCTCATGGAAGACCACCAATATTGGTGATAATGAGTCACCCTGTATAAATATCAGAAATAAATAAATAAATAAATAAAGTCATTTAAATGTAAAACAAAACAAACTTGGTCAGTTATCAATTCATTACTAAATAAGCCTAGAACATCTTTACCTGAATATTTTAATAATGAGACTGGAAATGTTTGCGATCCACAACATATAGTAACTGAATTTAATCAACATTTCATAAACTGTTGTAGACAGATAACTAATACAGTGACCAGTTCTCCTAATAATACGTCTTTTAAAGATTATCTGACTGGTTTTTATCAATAATGCTATTTACTTTAATCCCATAACAGAACATGAATTATAAACATTAGTAATTCATTGCACAACAGTAACTCTGCTGGAGTACTAATCTTAGTACTAACTTAATGAAAAAAAAAATCATATTTTATATTGTACATCCATTGATATTTATATTCAACCTCTCTCTTTCTACAGGCATAGTCACAGAAATAACTAAAAATTGCTAAGATAACCCATGTATTTAAAAAGAATGACCCTCATGAATTCGATAATTATAGGCCCATTTCTATTCTGCAATCCATATCAAAATTGTTAGAAAAATGCATCTATAATCGATTATATTCATTTCGTTTAAATAATAATATTCTTACTGACTGACAATATGGGTTTAGGAAAAATCATTCAATTACACATGCTTTGATAGATTTACAAGATAAAGTTTTGTCAGCAATTCATACTAATAAGCTCGAAACAGGGGCTTACCACTAAGTTGGTTTGAAAGTTATCTTTGTAATAGATCTCAATATGTAGTTTATAACAATAATTCTTCCAATTTCTCTTCTCTTACACATGGGGTACCACAAGGCTCAATCCTAGGTCCTTTATTGTTTTAAATTTATATCAATGCTCTTTCACATTCATTTGACAAATTTGATTACATCATGTCCGCTGATGGTCCGCTCGCTATTCATAAGGACCACTATTCATTTAACACGTTTTACGAATAGCGGTCCTTATGAATAGTTATGAATAATGGTCCTTATGAACGGAGGTCCTTATGAATAGCGAGGTAATTTGTATATGGTTTGCTTGCTATTCATAAGGACCGCGATTCATAAAAAAAACCCTGCTCTTCATTTAGTTACACGTTATGGATAGTGGTCCTTATGAAAAGCGGTCCTTAGGACTAGCGAGGTTACCCCCGCTGATGATACCATTTCAATTTACACCCAACCTAACACTCATAATTTACAAAATAATATTTATATTGAAATAGAAAAAGTAACAAAATGGTTCAAATTAAATAGATTGTTGATAAATCCTAGAAAAACAAATTACATAATAATAATAATATTCAGTTTTTATATAGCGCCTAATACATCGAGGATGTCTCTAAGCGCTTTACAGATATATTATTACCCCGGTCATTGGATTCTGGCACGCCCGCACACTGTATGCACATTCTCCACTCCCTGGGGAGCATTCCAGCCAGTCGCCTGTTAAGCGCACACATGCTAAGCAAAGGACATTAACTTTCGCCATCCTACCGGGTACCCATTTAACACCTGGGTGGAGAGTGGCAAATGTAGATTAACGTCTTGCCAAAGGACGCTAGTGCTGCGGTGGGATTCGAACCCCGGACCTCATGGTTCACAGTCCGGGGACTTATCCACTGATCCACAACACCTCTACATTACATTAAGTTCTTCCATAGGCAGTCTAATTTAACTGATTCACTTGATAGTTTACCTCTTAAAATCAACAATGATCCTTTAAATAAGGTGAATAGTGTTAATTTTCTAATGGGGTATACACTGATTATAATATGCATTGGGATACACATGTCAATAAGGTCACTCAAAAAGTATCTAAATGTATTGGTATTTCGTATAGATTAAGAGACTCGCTTCCGGCTTCTGCTTTAATACTATTATATAATTAATTTATGTTCTCATACCTAAATTACTGTGCTGCTGTTTGGGGCAATTATAGTCGAACTAAATTAGATAAATTATTTGAATTACAGGAAAGGGCGCTTCGCATATGCCTGGGATGTCCCTATCGTGCCCCTTCTGCCCCATTGTTCAAAAATTGAAATCTCTCAATATTTTTGATTTGAACTATTACCTTGCTCTCCTTGATTTCTTTTACTTTGAAAATAAATTACCCTCAAATATTTCTCAAATGTTCACTTTTAAAGGAATACTCAACAGCATATTGTGGACGTTTTTATGCCGCGAGAGGGCACCGTGATCGTTACCTGATCATGCCGTTGCCCCGCGGGGCGCAAACTTCGGCCAGTCTGGTCACCGCACAACATGCACGCTCCGCCTGAGCTGGAGCTCTCGTGCGAGATTCGTTCGGCTTCGTGCAATCCGAAATGTAATCCCAGCAGTCCGACGAACGCGTTCGACGCACAAACTTTGTGTACGAGTGAACGGGGCTTACGCAATCATGACTTACCCCACGGCCGGCCGGTGGCGTATCCCTTTAATTACCAGATACATAATCATAATACCCGTTTTGAGGATTCTTTTCACTTATGGCCAGTAAAAATAAATAATGCAATGAAATCAGTACGACATAATTTCCCTGCAATTTGGAACTCAATTATATTTCTAACTGCAATACAATCTCTTCTTTAAAAAAAAAAGCATTTTCTTTCCCTTAAAAATGTATAGTTATTTTTCTGTTCCTATTCTTCTTTGTTATAAATATTTGTGTTATATTTTAGTTTTAGTTTTAATTTGTTTTTTATTTGTTGCCTATATAATTTTCGCTATATTTTTAGGGAACCATGCTTGTACAAGGCCAAAGGGCTTTATTAATGTAGTTCCCCATTTAATTTTCTAATTTCGTTATTTTGTATTTGTTTTGAACGTACCTTTTAATTGAAAAATGAAATAAATGAGAATTGAACATAATATTGAATAATATGCTTATTTAAAATGGCGCGCTAATGGCAGTGGGCTCAAAATGACCGCAATAAAATTCCCTTTACATGGATACCACATCAAAGACTTTTAATAGTATCAAGGCAGATTACTCTCAGTATAACACGTGAAAAGATGTCTCAATTTTCCTTGATTTTTCATATCTTTTCAAGTCTGATTTTTGCATGAGAGAAAGGATGGATAGTTCAAAAAACATTTCTTGAACCTTCATTGTCTATAAATGCTGCTATGAATCCCTGAGATCATGCCTGCTTTTTGAGAGAGTCATCTGCAATAGGGTTAACACGTAAACGCATGGATTTTAAGAATGATTAGAGTTCCTCTAGTATTACTTTGAATTTAGTGAAATATGGCTTACATGTAATTTGAGACTCTGAAAAAGCTTAATGAAGGCTCAAAAAGTGGAAGGGACCCCGCATAAATCACCGGGAATATGCATGCTTTTGGCCTTCCAGCTTCCAAAGGTTAACACGCAAACACAGGTATTTTCGAATGGTTATAATTCCCCCCAAATAAAAATAAGATTTTGAAAAATGTTTCTTAAATAAAATTTAAAGCTCTGAAAATGCATAATTCAGACTCAACTCGTCGAATAGACCCAGCATAAATCCCCGGGAATATGCATGCTTTTGGCCCGCCCACCCCCCAAGTTTCGCCTGCCATAGGTTTACACGCGAAAACAAGGAATTTTAGGATGATCATAATGGGGTCTGCTCGCTAGTCATAGGGACCACAATTAAAAAAAAAAGGACCGCTAGTTATAATAAAACATAATTTTCCCTATTCATAATATGAAAAGAGGGTCGCTATTCATTAAGGTCGATATTCATAACGGTCGCTATTCATAATCGAAGAAGATGGTTGCTATTCATAATCGGGGGAGAGGGTCGCTGTTCATAATCAGAGAAGAGGGTCGCTATTCATAATCGGAGAAGAGGGTCGTTATTCATAACCGAGGCAGGAGGTCGCTCTTCATAATCGGAGAGGAGGGTCGCTATTCATAATCGGAGAAGAGGGTCACTATTCATAATCGGAAAAGAGGGTCGTTATTCATAACCGGAGAAGAGGGTCGCTATTCATAATCGGAGAAGAGTGTCGCTATTCATAATCAGAGAAGAGGGTCGCTATTCATAATCGGAGAAGAGGGTCGTTATTCATAACCGGAGAAGAGGGTCGCTATTCATAATCGGAGAAGAGGGTCGCTATTTAATCGGAGAAGAATGTGGCTATTTTTAATCGGAGAAGAGGGTCGCTATTCATAATCGGAGAAGAGGGTCGTTATTCATAACCGGAGAAGAGGGTCGCTATTCACAATCGGAGAAGAGGGTCGCTATTCATAATTAAAGAAGCGGGTCGTCATTTAAATCAAATAAGAAAGGGAAATGGATGGAGGACAACCCAACCGTACTGTATTTAAGAAAGCCTTAGAATGCATTTCCCGCTTTTGTCAAATATATCCTTATTTTCTTTTAAAGTGATCTATATTTATCAATGCTCCCCACACTTTGAAAGGCGCTTTGCCAGTGCCTTAATGATTAAAAAACGATGTCTAATCTATACATCTACGTGGGAGGAGAGGACCCCCTCCCCCTCCACACACCCACACACACAGATCCAGATCCTCCCGTTTCTCAACTCCTGTGGAGACCCTAATCCTTAGACTTTTCTCAAGTTCCAATTCTCAAGTGGGATTGTCGTATGGGGTAGTTGTCCTGGAGATTAGATGTAGTGGGTAGTTGTCCGGATACGGGCTTAGAAATTGCCGCGAGAGAAATTTGTTTTTTTAAATATTTTTTTGGGGTGGGATATCAAGCCCTCTTAGCAATATTTTCATAATACGTGATTTTAGTAACGTACAATTTATTGGCATCTACCGTTCTTAGTCTGCCCCTATTTATGGCCACGGACGTGGGAATGAACTATGCCCTCCTCCCGCGGTTGCATGGGACTTTCAAATTTTCCCTGAGTTAAAATCACCTTTCAGAGCATTTGAATGCATGAGGTTTCATGGTAATTACTAACTTGCTTAATTTCATTATTTTCTTTGAAATCTTTATTTCGGTCTTCCTAATCATAATAAAACAAAATTATGAATAATAATCATCATGGTCATCCTCCTCCCTCCTCCTGATCATATTATTTGATCATGTCATTTATTGAATGTGAATTATTGCGGGGGCAGGAGGAGGGTGATGATACAGGCCAATCCTACAGGCCACACCCCCCTCCTGAATTGTTTGGGGAATATATCACACATCCTGCCCCTCCTGGGATACTGATACCCATGCTTCCATAGCATTTAAAATATAAATTCTACTACTAGAACCGTCGTTTATGAACTCCTCTTGAAAAAAAAGTGCAGGGTATACATGTATATATCGTATCCGGACAACTACCGCCAGACAAGTACCCCCTTAGGTCAACTACCCCCAGGACATCTCTGCCTTATGTTTGTTCATATTTTCATCCTTTTATCTTTTCTTCTGTACTAAACTTAATATTGCTTTATCTTTCTGCATTTGTTTTCCCTAATGTTATTCTTTGTTTTAGTATCATTTATCTTTATCTTTCCTTTATTTTTCCCCCTTCTTCTTGATTTGTATCCTTCCCTTTATCTCTTTCTTCTTCTCTTTTCTTTCCTTTTTTTTTGCTTATATTATTCTTTGTTTTGGGCTTTCTTTCATCTCTTTCTGTCCTTTCTCATGTTATTCTTTGTTTTGATCTTTTTTCATATTCTCTTGTTGACTTCTCTCATGCACTTTTAGGGGTGTTGTGGATCAGTGGATAAGTCCCCGGACTGTGAACCACGAGGTCCGGGGTTCGAATCCCACCGCAGCACTAGCGTCCTTTGGCAAGACGTTAATCTACATTTGCCACTCTCCACCCAGGTGTTAAATGGGTACCCGGTAGGATGGCGAAAGGTAATGTCCTTTGCTTAGCATGTGTGCGCTTACAGGCGACTGGCTGGAATGCTCCCCAGGGAGTGGAGAATGTGCATACACTGTGTGCGGGCGTGCCAGAATCCAATGACCGGGGGTAATAATTTGCGCCTTGAGCATCTAATCAGGATGGATAAGTGCGCTATACAAGTCACATGTATTATTATTATTATTATTATCTGCCTTTGTTCTTCTCTTGCTGTAGTTTGTTCTTTCTGACTTTCCCTATATTGTTCTTTGTTCCCTTCCTTTATCTTCTCTTGCTGTTTTCTTTGTTTTTTTCCTTCCATCATTTTGTCTTTTTTCTCTCATGTTTTCCTTTATTTTTTCCATCTTTCATCTCTTTCATCTTTTGTTTAACCCTACCCCTTATATTTTTTCATTATTCCCCTTTCATCTTCGCTTTTGATTTTTCCTCTATCTCTTATTCTTTGTTTCTTCCTTTTATCATCTTCTCTATTCTGTCTTTCTATTCTAGCATCTTCTTCTCTTTCTTCCTTTTATGTTTTCAGTATTGTGACGACATTTAAACCTAACTGAGATCTAGGATGCGTTCATAGGTGCCGGAAGTGGGGGTGGGGTCACCCCCAACAAAAAGGTGGGGGCAAATCGCGTTTTCGATCTCCCCATATGCGTAAGTACATAATTTGGGGAGGGGCTGAAGTTTTTTGCCCGAATTTCAAGTTTCCCTTTTCTAGGTATGAGCGAGAGAAGCGAGAGAGAAAAAGATTTCGACATTTTTGTAGTGAAAATGTACAAAAAATACATGTATTCCAGTATTAAACTATCTAAATATGAGGATATTTGAGCAACTCGCTGCCCGTAATGAGGTGATAGTTGAGCCAATATTGCCCTCTCAAAATCCTCAAGGGGCTGCAGCCCTTCGTACGCCTATACTTCCTCCAAGTTACGGAATTGTACAAGCTAGGGAGCAAAGCGATTTTTTTATTTTGGCATTTTCAAGCTGCAAAAACGTCATTTCTTATTCGATGTACCAAGGAACATTCGCAAATAACCACTGCGATCTAGGCCAAGATCCAAATATTGAACACTGATAAAAGTTCGTTTTCTTTCTCAAATGGGGGCACGACACTGACGGAACAAGTGAGAAATAATCAAGCAATTTAGGAAGGCCACCGTTGATGTTTCTTTCAAATGTATATAGAACATTTAAAAATGCGATTTTATATGCTTTAACATCATTATACTGGGGAAAAATATTGAAAAACAAAACGTAACTCGTACTAACTACGAGGGGGTATGGGGCACGTGCCCCGCAAATCAGATGGGGAAAAAAGAAAATAATGAAAGAGGAGAAGAGAGAAAACATGGGGGATAGGAAAAGGAAAAGAAAATAAGACAATAATTGGACCCCTTTTTGCTTTTCTTTTTGTTTTGTTCAAGCGGACCCTGCTCGCCAGCGCCCCCCCCCCCATAATAAGGGCCTGTGTATCCTGGATTGTCTGTGTTTGCTTTGAACTAATTTCAATTCAATCCAAACAATTCCTAGATAATTAAAGGAGCTACTCGGAGATGTACAAAGACATCAAAATGCAATAAATTTGGTATCAACGGAAAGGGGAAGATGCCCTAAAACATTCCATCAACATTCGAAATCCATAGGTGTTCATAAATTAATATTATTATGTTTCAAATGTGGGCCGAAATATTCGCATATTTCCGCCCGCGAGGAGTTTCTTTTTCAACCCTGGAAATGTGACGTCATACACGGGACGAGTCCTGTCTAAGCAGACGATGTCCCATAACATCTTACACATTTTTCAGTGCCTGTTTTGTCATCTCCTCTTCATTTATTTCTCTTACTTGACTAGCGTCAGTCTTAATGTTAGTCTGTTGCCTCACTGTTAACTTCGTGTATGGTATTATTTTGATGAAAAATGCAGCGTTAAAAAAATAAAGGAATCAGTCACTTGTAAACAAAATAAGACGCCATTGTATTTTCAGCTGCTTGCACCGGGGCATGTTCGGTGTTTCAAGAGGGAACGAATACCATCTATGCTATTATTCGGAGGGCTTTTCAATTTGAAAATGAGGTTTATTTCATTGATCACTGACCCTTCTCCTGTGTATTTGCAATCAAACGGATTTAGTTATCAGAATCAGGTCACTTTCCCTTTTAGAATGGTGTGAAATAAGGTCATGTTTAAATGTACCAAACTCTTTATAATTTGATAAATAATTGCATTGCAATTACGTTCATTCATTATAGGACGTCGTCTGCTTAAGCAGGATTGGTCTCAAGTGTGACGACATCAAAACATCGCTATATTTCTGGCGAATCCTCGGATATTCCAGATGCTTAGAAGAGCTTTTATTTATGTTGTTTTTATAATCATCAGATACGCAGTTGACATAAAACTTGTACGATTGCCATCTGTAAGCTTCCCAGTTTCTCGTGATACATTAATTGCCATTATTTGTGATTTTCGTTGGATTTTCTTTGGATAGCTACTTTAATCAAAACTAGAATTTAATTCGTCATGACGACGAATTAGGTGGTCTGTCTTTCAATTTGTATGATCATGATCGTAATCAGGATGATCATAATAATGAGGAAATACTAAACTGAAGATAGGAAGTCAAGAATGCCATGAATGGAGATGCTTCTTGAGGACAGGAATGTAGCAAAATGTGTGAAACGGTCATTGTAAAATGATTATGGTGATGATGATAATGGTGATGATGATGAAGATGATATAATGATGGTTATAATGATTATGATGATATAATGATGATGGTGATGATATAATAATAATAGCGATGATGATCATGACAGTGATGATAATGATGATGATGATGATGTAATGATGATTATGATGGTGATGATAATCATGATAATGAAGGGGATAATGATGAAGATTGATGATGTGATAATGGTGATGATTATGGCGATGGTGATTATGAAGATGATTGATGATATAATGATGATGATGGTGATAATGATGATAATGATGGGGATAATGGTGATGACCATGACTGCAATGACAGTGACCTTAACCATGCCAAATATGAAAGAGAAATCACATTTCGTTATGAAGATACGACCATAAGTTGATTTGTACAAAATGGCGCCTAGATGACGTCACGATAACCTGATGACCTTGAAAAAGATGCGGGAACTTGACTTTATTAGGACCGATGACTGACGAAAATTTGAAGATAATTGAGTAAGCCAATTTTGAGAAATTGTAATATCAAATAGGACTAATGATATTGCAGGATAGCTTTAATACACTTCAGGGAATCAGATTTTCCATAGGGTTATACATAACTACTGCACACTACTTTCTAATAGACATAACACGCAAAATAAGGCATTTTATTACTTGGTTTGTGATTGCTTATGTTATAATAGTCGAAGAAGATGGTAAAATGAAAGGCAAAAAGAAGCAAAAAAAAAAAAAAAAAAAAATTAATGGCCCCACCGGGGATCGAACCTGGGTCACCGGAGTGAGAGGCAAGTGCTTTGACCAATATACCAAAATATTTCCCATAGAGATAACACGTAAACGAAAAACGGGATTCTCAAATCCCACTTTGGAGTGAAAAATTGGGCATGATTCCGACATCTCATCAAAAATTGGAGACCACACTTATAAAAGCTTATAGTCTCAGCTATAACATACTAAAATCTGGAAGAAAATAGAGCAAAAACAACTGAGATACAGCTCAGAGAACAATGTCATGTAGATTCATGATTCGAAAAAAATTCATCTTCCATAGACATAACACGCAAATAGGGAAAATTCTGACATGGCATATTTAATTGAACATTTAACTGTGATGACGTCATCGAAATGAAAAATGGTGGCAACTGATTTTGTAGGAAATTGCCTCGGCTACAACATATTAAAATCTGGGCGAAAAACGACCAATAATTACGAATCTAGAGCCAGATTTGCATAAATGTGAGACGTCAAAACATGAAAAATGGAAATTTTGAATTCTGGCGCCATTTTGATGACGTCATAATGTTTATAAGGGTCAAATGATACATGAAATCATATCTATGATTCATCCCCTACCCAAAGAGGAAAAAAAATTGGGGGGGGGGGGGGGGTTTGTGGACTATTTAAAGAGCTAGAGTTAATTATGTAGAGGCATGTTTTTGCACGTTTTTACGTTATTTTCGCCATAGACGCGCGCACGGATTTTGAACTTTGACGCGCCCGTACGACCTTATTATTGATTAAAATTGATTCCAAGTTGATGGAAATGATGAACAAAAGTGTCAGGATTGCAAATCAATCGAAAAAAACAGCGTTTTAACGTTATTTACGACTTGCGCGCGCGTAAAACGCGCGCGCGGACGCTTACGCACGGACATTTTTGAAATGCTCAAAATGACCTGAAACGTGTGCAGACTTGATCCTACGTGATTTTGAGCATTTTTAAATTTTGACGCGCGCGTACGCGCACGTCCTGACCTCTAGATGACCTGTGAGGACATGACTTGATGACCCGTCAAGTGAAGTTTATGTGATGTGAATATAGTTGATTTTCGATGATCGATTATGAAGATATAATCGATGTATACAATTAACTAATGTATAGCATCAACGTGACATTATTCCATCAGTGCCAAATTTAATGGTATACTGTAAAGCATACTGCTTCAGTGGCGTATCCAGGATTTCCCAATAGGGGGGGCTCCAGGAATTATTGATCGCCGTCATGGGGGAGGGGTCTTTTTTTGCTTCTGAAGAAGGGCTGAGATGCAAATAGTGCTATATGTGACCAATTTTGAAGCCTATTTAATGAACAATATTTTCAATTGGTATGAGGATTTTTTTTTTTTTGCTATTTTTTTTTTACGACGGCCAATAGGGGGGGGGGCGCGCGCCTGTTGCGCCCCCCTGGATACGCCCCTGCTGCTTGCATGCAAACAACCATAGGACCAACGGCTTTAAGTCCTCTCCGAGGGACCTGGGGTTAATGCCTTACCAAAGGACACGAGTGCATCCTGGTTTCGAACCGGGTCCTTCAATTATAAAGCCACTGCCCGACCATGTACCACTGAGCTATCTCGCCCTTTCTGAGGATTATGGACATGATAGAGCTGATGGCAACACCAACTACAGCACCCCCACCCGCACACAGACTATGCCATTTATGAATTACTTTCACGAAAATTGTCAGTACTATGTGCTTGTACCGAGGCAAGTTGGGTCGAATGGCGCAACGTGGTCGGACTGATTGGATGGGGTGGGGCACAGGGGCGTAGCCAGGATTTTTCAATAGGGGGAGGGCGCAAACGTGAAGGACCCAACCCCGTTTTTTAGGGCGCGTTTGTGAGCACGCAAAGCGTGCTTCCCAAGGGGTTGGTGTAGGGATGGGCAGTCCCCCCCCCCCTCCCGCGCGAAGCGCGAAAGCTCTGACGTTTTAATAGCAAATTTGGCTCGTAGCACCTACTGTAGACAGAAAGTTAGTTCGACGTCAATTATTGTCAATTATTTGGACACAATAATGCACTGTATGTAATAGGGGTGGGTGCAGGGAGGGGGGGGGGGGGGGTGTAGACCCCACAAATGTAAAAATCAACCACAAATGTAAAAATAACCACAAATTTAAAAACATTGCACGGGCAAATGTCTAAATAACCACAAATGTCATAACATGTCAATCACAAATGTAAAAATAATAACAAATATAATAAAAATTGCCCACAAATGTAAAAATCTGTTTAGCCACAGATGTAAAAAAAATTCGCCTACAAATGTAAAAATTTCCATTTTTATCTCAAATGTCATAACATGTCGACCGCAAATGTAAAAACTCATTGCTTGCTTAATGTACCCATGTAATTTATAAGTTATTATGAAATGTATGTGTTTTTGCGCGTGTATGGGTGTGTGAGAGGTTTTCCTGACCATTAAAATCCCTAAAATATTGAAACACCCTTTACCACAAATGTCAAAAAATGTCAACGACAAATGTAAAAATTTATTAAACTAGTCGTTTACTAGTGGTTTCCCTTTTTATGATCAGTTTACAGAGACGGAGGTCGAAGAACTAATCATAAACTTCAATGGCAAGAAAAAATCAGATAATCCATCGATCTCTACATAGAACAGCAACTAATACGATTCCAGTGAGGGTAATTAATATTGTATCTCCCGAAAGTAGCCAGTCCATATCATTATTATTAACAGAATCAGACGTCTAGAGCGAACTCGAAAATATTGTAAAAATAAAATTTATTGCCCGCTATTTAACACGCAGAATCCCATATTGACTTTCGAAACCGCGCAATAAACAATTTATCGGCCCGCGATTATGTTACCTTGGCAAAGCCGGGCAATAAAATGTAAATATTGCATTGCTCAGATGTCTGATATGGTTAATTTTTAAAATCAGCACTGATTTTCTTATTTACTATATAAATCTATATACCTACCTATTATGCCTGTAGTCTTGACTACGGGACCCCTTCGAGAATTATCACACATGTGTCACAATATTGTGCGCACCCCCCGTAATCCTATTGTCCCCTTCGCCACTCACGCGCGTCAATACGCTACGGCCATCTTCCTCTTTTGCGAGCAACCCCAAGAAGAAACATGTTGCTTGCAAGGAGCGGGGAAGGAGGGAGGGTCATAGGTAGGTATATAGATTTATATAGTAAATAAGAAAATCAGTGCTGATTTTACAAATTTACTGCAATAAATCATATATACCTACCTATTATGCCAGACCAGCGCCAACTCAAAGACCGGGAGGCATGTTTCGAGCGGAAGGAAATAGGATTACACCAACGACTACAAAGAAGACACAGCGGCCTTCAAGGTGGCTGACGCAAACAAAGCCTCACCTGCGGGAATATAAGGTAGCAAGAAATGAAGGAATTGGGCGAACGCCAATAAGCAGCCTTCAAAATATCAACAAGCGCCACACCTTGAAACAGAGCCCAAGAAGTGCTGACACTACGAGTATCATGAGCACGAGGCTTACTGTCGGATAAAAGAGCCTCTGTGCCAGCGGCCCTAATAGCTTCAACGATCCATCTAGAAATGGAATCAAGAGAGGCAGGAGAAAAAGGCTCTCTAGTGATCAGGAACAACTGATCATCCTTACGATAAGACTTAGTCTTATCAATATACCATTTGAGAGCCCTAACAGGACACCAAACTTTGTCCTCACGCACCGAAGAAAAGTCAGAAAGCGGACAAAGAAAAATCTCAACAGGACCGGAGGTAGCTGTCTGATTCTTGGCAACGAAAGAAGCCCTAGGAATCAACCTAACACCTTTTCCCTCCCAGCGAACATGACCAGGAGTAAGACAGAGAGCATGAAGAGTACTGCGCCTCTGCCCAGAGGCAATAGCTACCAAAAAGAGCGTCTTAACCGTAAGATGATGAAGCGAAGCTTCACCTAACGGTTCAAAAGGAGGTTTCGCCAAGGCCTCCAGGACCTTAGGCAGACTCCAAGACGGCACTAACTTAGAAAACGAAGGTCGTTTCAGAAAGAACGAACGAATCAAACCACTTAGCAGCGGGGAATTGGAAATCCCCGAACCATCCGAAAAACCCGAATGGATGGCCCCGATCGCCGAACGGTAGCCTCGGATAGTAGAAATAGATCTCCCTTTGTCAAATAACGAGATTAAGAAATCCGCAATTGAACCAATAGGAGCCTTAGAAGGGGTTTGATTTCTCTCTTTGCACCAAAGGAAAAAGACCGAGAGACGGGAATTGTAAATTTCCCTAGTAGAGACCCTACGACTGGACATTAAAAAGTCCGCGGCTCTATCAGAGAGACCCGACTGTCTTGCAGATTCCCTGACAGGGGCCAAGCAGTCAAATGAAGAGACTCCGGATTGTGGTGAAGAATCCCCGATAGGGGCTGTAACACCAGATCCGCTCTTAACGGGAGAACTAACGGTTGAGCCCTTAGAAGGCTCATAAGTTCCGGAAACCAATTCCTCCTGGGCCAAAAGGGAGCTATTACAAGCACCCTCGCCCGATCTTCCCTGATTTTCCGCAAGGCACGCGGAATCAGTTGGAAGGGAGGAAAGGCGAATCCCTGAAGGTTCTCCCAGCTGAGGGAGAAAACATCGAGAGCCCATGCTCCCTGATCGCGAACACGGGAGCAATACTTCGGCAGCTGGTGATTTAGCACCGACGCAAATAGATCCACTTCCAGTGGACCTAGGCAACTGCGAATGCGGCAAAATACCTCCGGATGGAGCATCCATTCCGATGGAAGATACCTGCCCCGGGACAGAAAATCCGCAATGAGGTTTTCCCGACCCGGGGATGAAAGAGGCCACGGGTGTGATTGCCATGCGACGACACCACCTCCACAGCTGAGCTGCTAGGGCATTCAAGGCAACCGAACGAGTGCCTCCCTGCCGATTGATATATGCCGCCACAGTAACGTTGTCCGTGAGAATCAGAACCGAACGACTGAGAAGTCGACTTCTGAAATGGAGCAAGGTCAACAGAACTGCCATAAACTCCAGGACATTGATATGAGGAAGAGTCCCAAGATGAGACCAATCCCCCGCAACCGTGCTGCCGTTGCAGTGTCCTCCCCACCCCAACCCAGAGGCGTCCGTCGAAACCGATATCGACGGAAGAGGGACAGAGAAGGACCTGCCTCGCGCGAGAAACACCTCGCTCGTCCAACAAGCGAGAAGAGACTTGATCTTTACTGGTACTGGAATCCAGACCAAAAGAGAGTCTTTTCCCGGCTTGAAGAACCTGAGGAGATGTCTCTGAAAGGGTCTCATGAGGAGCCGGCAGTCCTCTAAAACATCGACTAGACTGGCTAGATAACCTAGAAACTGAAGCCACTGTCTGGCCGAGACTCTTCTGGCCAGCAAGAGCTTGCGAGCCGCAGAGACAATGGTGAGAATCCTGTCTCGACTGGGCCGAGCTAACTGATTCCTTATGTCTAACACCGCCCCCAGAAAAACTGGGCTGCGAGTGGGGACTAACTCTGACTTTTCCCAATTTATTAGGAAACCTAAGTCTTGAGTAAGAGAGACGAGCAAACGAGTCTCGTCCAACAAACGATCGCGCGACTCCGCAAGGAGAAGCCCATCGTCCAGGTAACAAAACAACCGCAGGCCGCGACGCCTCAGAAAGGCCGCTAGCACCGCTACAACTTGAGTAAAAACCCGAGGGGCCGGGCGCAGCCCGAAGGGAAGAGCCCGAAAACGATAAGTCTCCGAGAGGAAGGAGAACCCCAGAAGATCGCGAGATGCGCGATGAATGGGAATGTGAAAGTACGCGTCCTTGAGATCTATCGAGACCGCGTAGTCTTCCCTTTTGATCAACGGAAGAATGGAGGCAAGAGTCTCCATCCGAAAATGAACCGGAGGAATAAATTTGTTTATCCTCTTTAGGTTCAGTATCAAACGAAGTTTTCCCGAGCGCTTGGGAATAACAAATATTGGAGAAAGGGAAAGAGACGGCCTGTCTCTTACCCTTTCTATAGCCCTCTTTTCCAAAAGAGACTCGATCTCCTTCGAAGCATGAGACCGAGACAGGGCAGACATGGGAGGTGACCGAATTCTTATAGCCCCTCCGGGGAGCGAGGCGCAAAGATCTATGAAGAATCCGTCTCGCACGACGGAGAGAACAAACACGTCCCCGGAGATGGCCTCCCAAGCGGGGAGAAACGCATGAAGTCGGCCACCTACCACATTCGGTCGAACAAGCGCTCGGGGAAAAACATCAAAATCCAGGCTTGGCCTTCTGCGAAGCCATCGCCTTACCACGAGAACCTCTCGAAAAGCCCCTGCCACGACTCCCTCTCCCACGAGACGGAGCTGGCTGAGGCTCAGGAGGCGGGACCCTAGACACGCGACTGCGTTGACCCGAAACGGGACCAGCAGGTCTACGCCGAACAGGGGCCCGCGTTGGCTTAGAGCTAGTGTGAAACTGCTTAGTCATATCCGAGATCTGCTTTCGCGCATCGATCTCTCTTTGAAACACCGTAGCGAATTTACCACCAAAAAGCGAAGGACCCCGAGACGGAACATCTCGGAGAAGTTGAGCAATGCCCGACTCTCTAACACCCAGTGCTGAGAGAGCCGAGGTCCTGCGACGGAACGTAGCCGAAGCAGCTGCTGTGGAAAGCTGCGACCACTGCAGACAAAAAAGAGTATGCAGCAAGTCGTCAATAATCAGCTTGTCACCATCGGTAACATTCAACTCCTCCGCCCTGGACCTAAGGTCGGAGAGAAGCCCTTGAAAAGCCGCCAAACGCATCCCTGACCTAATGTGGTTTTCAATATTAGACCAAATCTTATCCTCCGCCCTGAACGCAGCGGAGGTAAGCGGATTAGTCGCCCGCAAGCGACGACCAACCTCTAAAATCTCAGGAGAAAGAATCTTAGCCTTGAAAAAGCTGTCTTGGTCCTGAGAACAAAAGGCAAAGGCCTTACCCCTGACCGCATTAGATCGCTTAACCAACACCGCGGCCTCAATGCGGTCATACTCCAGCTTGAAAACCTCCTCAAGAGCAATACCCTCAGAGGAGACCTGCTGCTTGAAATTCCAACGCGAAGTCGAACCCTGCGCGCGGGTTGACTGAACTTCAGGGAGATATTTGGACAACAAAGCAATCGCTTCCACTCCACAGAGATTGAGCGATTGAGACTCCGCCTGCCCAAGCGATTCGGGAACCGAAGCTTGAGAGGACGCATCCAAATCTGGTTCCACCCGAGTGGAATGAGACAAAGGAACGCTAACAAAGGCCTCCGCAGGCGGGTCCCCGCATGGTTCACCAAAAGTCTCCTCGCCCGGCGGAGCCCCGAGGGCCGCGGGAATAGGAGGCACATGCGAATCAGTCTCAGACAAAGAGGAATCAATCACAAAAGGCTGATTAGACTCAAAGCGAGATCCCTGAATAGGGACAGAAGTCAGGGTTGAAGAAGCCGGTACAAAGGACCAACCCTGATTCTGAGCAAAAGCCCGCATCATACTGAACATGTCAGCTTGAGAGGAGCTAGCCGGGTCAGCCAGGCCAGACGGGCAAGAGGCCGGCAAAGCCTTGCCGCTTTTCGCCTTCTTCTTGGCCTTTTTCTTGGCTGGCTCGACAAGAGTCGTAGCCGAAACCCTTTTCTTAGAACGCTTAATCGGATTCGTTCGGATCCCCGAAGCCTCTTCGGAAACACGAACCGATCCCTCCGCGGAGGGACGTTCACTTCCCATAAAGGGATTGGAGCGCTCATGGCGTAAGCCTAGAGAATCGCCCAAATCACCCATATTGGCTAGGCAAGAAGATGCCATAGCCATGGGTTGGGAGCTAAAAGCTCCCAGTGCGTGGGCAGACCGAGATGACTCGGTATGTGCCCGATGACTACTAAAGGCATGTGAACCCACTATTGGACCGCTCGAAAGCAGCAATAGGGGAGCACTAGTAGTCACGCACTCAGGTGAAAACACCTGTTGCTCCGAAGAGCGTCCATAATTGTTAGCTCGAGCATTCCCATCAGCTGGCAACTGAGACAGCCCAGAAAGTACTCGTTCCCCCATATGGCGTTTGCCGGGGGCTAGGGTTTGAGAACCCAGACCAACATGGACTAAGCCCGTGGGTTGCCCTGCAGTAGTGGGGCGCGTCTCCCCTAACGGATCAGAGCGAGTGAACGCTACCGTACGGGAAACAACAGCCCCCCCCCCCCCTCTGGTCTCAGCGACCGGGGGATTGGATTCGAGATATCCAAACCACTAGAATCTGACGCCACCCACCCCGAAACCACAGGCTTCGGAGTTGACAATCCCGATTCAGTTAACGCCACCCGTCCCGAAGCCGCAAGCTCCGAAACTGGCAAACTCTGCAAGGGAACACCACTAGGCAACTTACCTTTAGCCCTCCTCCCTCCCCCGCGTACCGCTGTACTCGGGGGAGTTCTGGAAGGCCGAGTCGTCTTGCTAGACAACTCTTCGGAAGAAGCAGGTCTCCTTGACCCAGCTGCTTCTTCTTCCGAATTCATACCACTGCAATAAAACAGACAATAAAGTATACTTTTCAAATTAAGAAATACTTCAACTGAATGCAGTAAATAAAACTAAAGTTTATTTGGGAGATACGCACTAAAGAAATTTTCACAGCCTAAAAACCGTAAGAACAAACACCGAACCCGAAGGCTCGGTGACAAACGGAAACACCCGCAAACACGGAAATATCTACGTGGGGCTGACCGTGAAAGAGAAAACTAAATGCCAAGAAAGGGAATCAAAAAATCCCTTGCAATCGGCAAGAGTGACTAATAAAACACAAAGTACTATAATCTAAACGAATATAGGTACCTAAAAGTGCTTTAACTATGTGAAAAAGCGCACCAAAAAGATACTATACGACCTGATTTCAGGAGCGCTGTGACTATACGTCCTAACTCGTCGGGGGCGAGCAAGAAAGAGGAAGATGGCCGTAGCGTATTGACGCGCGTGAGTGGCGAAGGGGACAATAGGATTACGGGGGGTGCGCACAATATTGTGACACATGTGTGATAATTCTCGAAGGGGTCCCGTAGTCAAGACTACAGGCATAATAGGTAGGTATATATGATTTATTGCAGTAAATAATACTTTTTTATTCACGCGATTTTTAATGATGAAATATTTGAGAAATGCCTGAAACCTGAATGTTATCGTTTCAATCTATAGTGATAATCAAATATAACACAAATGTAGAGGGCCTACACTATACGACGTACGTTGTTGTTTGGATTAAAAATTAAAGGGGGTTTATTGCCACTTGGTCTACAGCCAGTTGGTCGAATACCAATTGGTCTAACATCATTCGGTCTAATATTAGTTGGTATAATAACCAATTGGCCTAATCATCATTTCGTCTAATTACCATTTGGTCTATAGTCAATTCGTCTAATATCCATTTGCACCCACCCCTGATATATGCAGTGCAGTATTGCGTCCAGTAATTGAAAAGCAGTCCGGGTGTCGAACTAACTTTGCTACATGTACGAGCCGCCATCTTATTCTCAAATTTGCTATAAATCGTCAGAGGTTTCGGGCTTCGCGTGGGAAGGGGAAAACTTGTAAACCAGTCTGGGCGCCGAACTATGCCTATAACTTTCCGCCTAAAAAAGAAACGTCAGAGCTTACGCGCTTTGCGCGGGGAGGGGGGCACCCTGCAAAGCCCACAAATGTAAAAATCAACCCCAAATGTAAAAATTACCACACTTGTAAAAACATTGCACCCGCAAATGTCAAAATAACCGCAAATGTCATAACATGTCAACCACAAGTGTAGAAACATTTCGCCCACAAATGTAAAAACTCATTTCTCCTCGAGATTTTAATGATGAAATATTTGAGAAATGCCTGAAACCTGCATGTTATCGTTTCAATCTATAGTGATAATCAAATATAACACAAATGTAGAGGGTCTACGCTATACGACGCACGCTGTTGTTTGGATTAAAAATAAACGGGGTGTATTGCCACTTGGTCTATAGCCAGTTGGTCTAATACCATTTGGTCTAACATCATTCGGTATAATATTAGTCGGTATAATATTAGTTGTTATAATAACCAATTAGCCTAATCATCATTTTGTCCAATTACCATTGGGTCTAATTGTCATTTCGTCTAATTACCATTTGGTCTATAGTCAATTCTTCTAATAGCAATTTGCACCCACCCCTGATACATAAAGTGCGTATTGCGTCCAATAAATGAAAAGCATTCCGGGTGTCGAACTAACTTTTATTCTCAAATTTGCTATAAATCGTCAGAGGTTTCGCGCTTCGCGTGGGGAAGGGGAAAACTTGAAAACCAGTCTGGGCGTCGAACTATGCCTATAACTTTCCGCTACAAATGTAAAAATGCCCATTTTACCACAAATGTCATAACACGTCGACCGCAAATGTAAAAAGTTATTATGGTAAATTGTAACTTGGTCTAATGCCAATTGGTCTAAAAACCAAATGGTCCAACATCATTTGGTCTATTCGTCTTTTTAGGCTTTTTCCTCTCACTTCCTCCTCATTTCGTTCTCGCCCTTTTTGTAAGAGCTGAATAAGGGGGGGGGGGGGAGGGGCATGGCCCCCCTTGGTCCGCCTGGCTAATCCGGGGGTGTAATTGTTTCATCGCCCCTACCCATATTGCTTTGACACAGCCGTGGGGGTGTCTCCCATCCAATATTATAACATTGTTTGCTAATCTAATTCTTCCATACTTGAGTGCTTCATTGAACACTGAAAATTATATTCCAGTATTTTACAAATAATCCTAAACCTAACCTTTACTTCGATTATGAATAGCGACCCTCTTCTTCAATAATGAATGGCGATCCTCTTCTTCAATAATAAATAGCGACCCTCTTCTCCGATTATGAATATCGACCCTCTTCTCCGATTATGAATAGCGACCCTCTTCTTTGATTATGAATAGCAAATCTCTTCTTCGATTATGAATAGCGACTCTGTTCTTTATGAATAGTGACCCTCCTCCCCGATTATGAATTGCGACCCTCTTTTCGACTATGAATAGCGACCCTTTTCTTCGATTATGAATAGCGACCCTCTTCTCCGATTATGAAAAGCGACCATCTTCTTCGATTATGAATAGCGACCCTCTTCTTTGATTATGAATAGCAATCCTCCTCCCCGATTATGAATAGCGACCCTGTTCTTTGATTACGAATAGCGACCCTCTTCTCCGGTTATGAATAGCGACCCTCTTCTTCGATTATGAATAGCGACCCTCTTCTCCGATTATGAATAGCGGCCCTCTTCTCCCATTATGAATAGCGACCCTCTTGTCCCATTATGAATAGCGACTCTCTTCTCCGATTATAAATAACGACCCCGATTTGATATTATGAATAGCGACCTTCCATCTGTATTATGTATAGCGACCCTTATGACTTATTATGAGTAGCGGTCCTTATGAATAATGAACCTTTTCTTCGATTATGAATAGCAACCCTTCTCTCCTATTATGAATAGCTCTCCTTATGAATAATGGTCCTTGAGTTTATCAATAGTGAACCCCTTTTCGCTTTATGAATAGCGACCCTTCAGGTATAGGAAATTACACGTTATAAATAGCGGTCCTTATGAACCACTGGTCCTTAGGGCTAGCGAGGTTACCCCATTATAATTCCCATAATTTTTATTTGAAAATATAAAAAATGTGATTTACATGTAATTTGAGGCTTTGAAAAAACTTAGTGACCGCTTAACAAATTGAAAAGACCCCACATAATATTATATTTATAATGTACAAGAGGCAAAATTCAATGTGTTAAATTCACAAATTTATATAATCAATATTCTATCACTGCATTACGCCGAGCCAAATGGCTAATGTTAGATCATGCAAGCAGCATGGAATAGCTGAGCTGAATAGCGACCGACAAGGTGTCTAGCTCTAGCTAGGCTAGGTCCACAGCTCTGCGATCCCGATCGAGTGTTCTCCTAAAACTTGGCTTATTAAAGTTTTTTGCTTGCTGATCGTTTACAGCCAACGAGACCGACAGCCCCGAGAGACCGACAATGTAGTGGGAGGGGGCTTCTGAACCCTATTATGGATATGAGTCTGACACTGACAGTCCATGACAGGGGCAAAAGGGTGGTGGGGGGGGGGGGGGCACAAATGCAAGGCTGTCAACTTTGGGGAACTGCTTGAAGGAAGATTCGCATTCTTTCCTTCTCGCCAGCCCTCCAAACGTCAATAGGGATTTTTTTTCGCCAGCCCTCCAAAAGTCGCTCAGTGGAGGGGGTGGATTATCAGATTTCATGGGGTACAGTTTTCCTCCATCATGTCCATAATTCTCTGACAAGCTTACAAAAAAGTTCTAAAAGGGGGCAAAAAAGGCCCCTAAATCCGCCACTGGTCCATGCCCGGACTGTCACGTCAGTCTTGCGGGGTGGGCCTTTTTACAAGTTTTCTCGGAGGGTTAATAGATCGACATTGTTAGCCTGGTGGGCTCGTAAACTAATGATGCTCGATCTGGTTTTATTCAAATTTTAGGCAAGAGCCCGTATGCCAATTGGGTTTCAAAAAGGGGACCGCGGCCGATTCGCCCCCTGGATCCGCCCCTACTATTCTGTCATGGATGTGAAAAAAGGGGATTGCATAGTGTTGGTGGTCGATCTCATTGAATTAAAGATTGAAATATATCGGAGATAATTATTTTGTCCTTATTTCTATTCAGTCATTTTTACAGATCGGTTGTAAGAGAATAAGAGAGGATGAGAAAATGAAAGCCTGAGAGAGGGGGAGGAAGAGAGAGAGAGAGAGAGAGAGAAACAAAGGGAGCTGGGGCAAAAGGAATGGGATATACCTACAAAGACAAAATAGGACTGGTAATAAATAAATTACATCATCAGCTGCTATTGTTGGTTACTAGTCAATTCAATTCAAAATACGGAGTCCATCCCCCACCTTTTCGTACAATCGGTAGTCATTAGGCCCTATTGCGTTGGTGAGGGCTTCGGATCAAGCCCCTGTACTGTTTTCTTTGCCTGTCGTCTGTAATTGCTACAGCGGAATATTAAAAATAACTAATCGTAAGTTATTTAGATTGGTGGCCTATCCAGGAATGCAGGGTGGGGGGGGGGGGGGGGGGGGGCTCACGCCTGACGAACAAAAAAAATCATTCTATTCTGAATTTTCGGACAAGTAACGAAAAAAAGTTAGATCACATTTTTCAGGTTCTTCTGTGCCGGGGGGGGGGGGGGGGGTGGGGGTGGGGTGGGGTTACACATTTACTTTCATTCAATGTGTGACTAAGATATGTCAGATTTGGTTTTGGCTGGCACATTGGGGCACATGCATTCCTGAAAATAAGAGAATCTTGGATACGCCACTCTTAATTAATCTTTAAATAGGCCAATAAAATTACATACATAGGTCGATAATGCCTATAATTTCCATGAATCAGAAAAGTCATATCTGATTTTATTATTTGCTAAATTGATGTATCTACCTATTATTGCTAGTTTGGTCCAACTACGCTACCATCGAGAAACTAAACGTCGCACTCGCGCACGCCCCACCCCCGTACGGCATGCACATTGCCATAGTCACATGCGCACGCGCACGACCGCCATCTTCCTCTAACGAGTTGCCAGAGACAACGTTTGGAACATGTTGCTTGGCAAGGAGAGGGGACGGAGGGGGGGGGGGGGGGCATAGGTAGATACATCAATTTATTTAGCAAATAATAAAATCAGGTATGATTTTTCTGATTTACTATAATAAATTAATGTATCTACCTATAGTCTATTGAAAGACTAGCAAGGATAAATTCCGGGGTGGCATGTCCCAAGGGAAGGAGACTAACTAAAGACATGGATTCCCTTGAAGCAGGGGAGAAAGTTCACGAGTAATGAGGAACGTTGCTCGTCCGAGCGGCAGTTCATGGTTCTGTCTAAGTACCATTTTAGCGCCCTCACCGGACACCAGACTTTGTCCTCCTTGACCGAGGAGAAGTCTGATGGAGGGCTGAGAAACGCCTCAACCGATCCGGAGGAAGCCGTCTGATCTCTGGCTACAAGGAGGGCTTGGGAATAAGGCGAACGCCTTGCCTTTCGCAACAGATGCGACCGAGAGAGGTACAAAGAGCAAGAATATCTGCCCGGAAGTAAGCTATAAGAAAAAGGTCTTGATAGACATGGAGAGACGCCTTGCTCATCAGAACAACGGAAGGTTTTGATAGCGCGTACGGAACCTTAGGAAGGTTCTAAGCAGGAGCCAGCTCGGATTTGCTGGTCGTTGTAAGAAAAACGATCTCAGCAACTTAGTCAGGTAATGGGAGCTAGAAACTCCCGGACCGTCCGGAAAGCCAAAATGAATGGCGGCGATGGCAGCGGTGTCCACGGATAGTGGAAAAGACCTACCCTTATCAAACAAGGAGATCAGAAAACTGCGATCGCGCCTACTGAAGCCTCACGAGGTGAAACCCCAAGGTCTTCAAACCAAACTGAAAAGGAGAGACGGGAGCTGTAAAGAGACCTCGAGGACTCTGAACTATACTCAGAGGCTCTCTCAGAGAGTCCCGAAGCCCTAGCGCCTCCCCCGAAAAAACGGCCAAGCGGTCAAGTGAAGGACCTCGGGCTGCTGATGGAGGATCCGAGAAAAAGGCCGAGACACCAGGCCTGGCCTCGGCGGGACGGAAACGGCTGTCCATCCAGAAGGGACAGGAGTAGGGGTCTAAGGTCCCATCGGTCAGCGCTCGATCCTCCTTGATCTTTCTCAGGATCTGAGGGAACAAATGAGACGGAGGGAAAAACACACCCCCGAAAGTGTCCCCAATGGAGAGCGAAGGCATCGAGTGCCCAAACCTCCGGGTCCCGTACCCGAGAGCAAAAAACCCCGGAAGACGGTGGTTAAGAGCGGTCGCGGACAGATCAATCTCGAGCGGCGACCAAGTCGCGTGGAGAAGATCGCAAACCTCCTGATAGAGGGACCACTCGGATGGGAGACACTTGCCCCGGGACAGAAGGTCTGGTAAGATTTTCTTGTCCGGGAATGTAGGAGGCAATCAGGACAATGTCGTTCGTCCGACACCACCTCCATAACAGGGCGGCCAGGAAGTTCAGGGAACTGAGCGAGATCCACCCTCAGGATAGATGTTGGCAGCAACCGTGGTGTTGTCCGTAAGGATAAGCACGGAGAGAGCCCCCTAATCGTGCGCTTGAAATGGCGGAGCGACATGAATGCCGCCAGCATTTCCAGCATTTCGAGTTGGCAGCAGGTGAGCGATCTCCTGAAGGCGCATTCACATATCCCCACCCCGATGCCCGCTATATATCTACGCCAATGACTTTAATGGAATAACGCTCCTCTAGCATAATGCTTGCCCCTCAAACTGATAATATTCATGGAACATTTTTTTTCTTTTTTAAAGAAACAAAATAGATGTAGAATATACTTAAATAAGATGAATTTACCATCGAATAAAAAATGAATACAGGTGTATTCGGCCTAATCTGTTTCCAATCTATTAACCCAATGAGGCATTTACTGTAGCGCGGGTTTTAAAATTTAAGTAATGTATAGAATCTGCTCTGACACATAATGCGCATACCAAGGAGGTGTTTTGGGTGTTTTAGGTGTTCAAACACCCCTGGTTTGGTGTTATTTGAAGTTAAAATACCCCCTTTAGAATTCCTGATAACCCCCTTTTTTTTGCCTGTCAGATTTTTGAAAAAAGACCCCCCCCCCAATAAAAAAAAAATACTGATTTTTTGGGGCTTGGCAGAGATTTTTAAAGTAAAAACCGCCCCCTTTAAAAAATCCTGGGTACGCCACTGCTCTGACATACGGTAGGATAAATTCATCGTCAAATGTTGTCAAATGCAGTTTAAAAAAAATGGTAAGTAGGTCTTTACCTATTTTCAATCCTGAAAGAAGCAGCGGTCAGTAAGGTATTTACTGCTGGACATTTCGAACCAGCCAAGCCGTACTATACTACAGCTTTTTTTTTTTTTTTACTAAATACAGATCGAATAGGGAAAAACAGAGCCCACAAATACTATACTCAAACACTTTTTGTTTTCAACAACGTCACTCACGTCCAAAGTTAACCTTAAAGGAGAATTAACCCCTGATTACAAATTTACTTATATTGGAAGGTGTAATATATTCCTACTTATTGGCCTAAATCATTTTCTAATAAGATATCAGAAAAGGGTATAAATAAAGATATTCCAACACCCGGTATCGTCTCCTACTCATTTACATGGGGGCTGCCATTTTCTTGCTGATTTGGAGTTGTACATGAACCATTGAGAAATGTTCCAGTCAGGAAGATATTTTGAATCCAAATCCTAAATTGATTTTCTTCATTACCTAAAATCCCATATGTGACGAAAAATATAAAGTTCATATATAATCTTCAGTTTAAAAATAAATTGACATATCTATTCTATATTTTTAATCTCAAATGAGTTTTTAATTTTGAAAAAGGCAATTGAGCATTTGGATTAAGAAAATCTTCTTGTACACATAAACAAAATGGCAGCCCCCATGTGCTGCTAGCAGACGATACATATTGCTAGCAGATGGTAAATTTTGCTCAGAAAATCTTGATTCGTATCGATCTCGTATATTTTGACGCGAAGTCATATAGTCTAACAAGTAGGAATAAATAACACCTTTGAACACTATCGTCTTTATTTTTGAGCGTAATTCTCCTTTAAAATATCGAAATAAACGGCTTTTACTGCAGGTTTCTTCCCCCGGAGTTCATGCAGCCAAGGCTGCAGTGCTGGTACCGCTCAGAGGAGAGTGCAACGACGCCGAGACAGAGTCCGGCTAAAAAGAGAAGAATTTCATCAATAACTATACAGAGAATAAATAAAGGGACAAACAAAGTCTATAAATAAAGTTTCTAACATTATTTAGTTCAATATAAAATAACTCACGTCCAAAATTATCTTTAGAATGTATGAGTTCGCTCGGGAATTCGCAGTCATCTCATGTTGAGTGCTGTGCATGCATTGTTGTATCGTAAGCCGTCTCGTATGGTTGGATGGATATGGATATATGCAATCGCGTCGCATGCATTGAGCTTGCATTGAGGTTGCATTGAGATTGCACCACAGTCTGGTGGGTGCTGCTCCTACATGGTATACTAATCACAAAGCGGATTATGATACAAATCGTATGTACTTTTTTTTCAATAGTTTTTATTCATTTCTATATATAACGGACATTCGTCTTGAAGGAATATAACAAATTACAATCACTAAAATCATTGAAACAAGGCATATACAACAAAAATATCATTGAATGAAATGTAATTATCAAAAGAAAAGACAAAAAAAAGCCCCCTCCTTACCTCAAACAAAGAATATCAAACTTTATAACATAATACATTCTTACTATAGACTCCTTATTCCACTTTACTTCCATCCCCCTCCCCCTTCATCGCCCTACTTAACCCATATCACAGCACATACACACACACTCAACATACACACCCACACAGCACACATACACACAAAAGCACCCACACGCATCCACCTATTCATATTATACCATCTCAGGTTCCCTCCGCCTGTCCACCCTCCTGAGCAATAAGCAACGTATGTACGTATCACGGACCTCTACTGAACACACCCATAGCATAATTATTTTCTTACGTGGATTCCCCCGGTGAGAGCTACAGAGTCTGCACTACGTACCGCTCGCCGGACGCACGCGCAATCGTCGTCTGATTCGGTCGACGGCGTGGCAAAGCACGCGGGCCAATGGGATTTGGGCGTTCAGGACGGACGGGACGGAAGGCGGCTCGCGGCGGGCAGCGGGAAAACATTTTATAGAGTCCATCGGAGCCCTCCTGCAGCGCGTGCAAAGTCAATCGGGGCGGGCGCGGGACCCCCCGCGTCGCCTTAGCAAATTAATTATATTAGATAATTATGTTCGAATAGTATATCCATGCATAGAGCTAGAGAGAGCGATTTGATCATGTTTCTGTGGTTTAATAGCGGTACGTCCCATGTAAAGGATGCAAAAATTAGAAGAAAAAAACCCCTCTCCTATTTATTTTACATTCTAACAGTTACATGTTCCTCCCATTCACCTTGTTCTCATCGAACATCAACTCCCACAAAAAATTGAAGCACAGAAAGAATTAAGTTCAACTAAGAAACAACCCCCCCTAAAAAAAAAAAAAAAAAAAAAAAATGCTGAAAGTTCAATTTATTAGGTAACGGAATGCTTACATAAATCAAACTTCCAAAAGAACCCGAATTTTCACAAATAAAAGGCATAAAAATTTACGGGCACCTGAATTGATCCGAATCGATCGCGACGACCGCCCCCCGGGGGATGTCTCATTGAGACCTGTACATAATCCGCGTACATCACTTGCTGAATTAAAAAGCAGATTGCAGCAGGGGCAAATTCTGATACCCTAAACAGGGAAACCCGTCTATCTCTGATTTCTATACCATTAACGGTGTTACAAGTCATGTTTATCTCCGTCTTAGTTGCTAAGCAGTTAATCCAGCCAGTTTGACTGACTGCCCTAGATGTAGCACCTGGCTATGTCTTAAAAAATTGTTCCTAGTACATGCATGTAGCACAGGCAGCGTATTTGAATGGCCTGGCACAGGCCAGTGCTTTTAGGATAATTTTATTCATGTTCCTTTTCATTCAGCACAGGTTTAATGCAAGATTGCCATGTAGGTTCCTTTCATGGGTTGTTGCTAGGAGATAATAATAAGGTATGGGAAAACCTAAGTTCTTTGGCAGGGTGTAACATTAGGGGTGGTTAGTTGACTTGAAGCTTTGATTTTGGGAAGACAAGTTGGTGTTGTCTTGGTGTCTTGCAGCAGGCGCAGCAGCAGTTTGCTAGGTGCAGCTAGGCGGATGGCAGCATGTTTGAGCTGCTGATTTTTCCAGCTGTCACCAGCATTTGTCTGTACTGGACTAGCTGTACGAGCTCCTTGGCTTATCAATCTGGTACTTGCCTACGGAGCTGTACACGGCCTGCTATTCAGGCCCGTGTTGGAACGTGTCAACACAGAAATACTATGCCTCATAATCACCCATTCCCACGCACGGTGAATCTTGCAAACCACCCTCGGTATTTGCTGTGGTGGTTCTGGTCATATTTCAATTCTAAATTTAGTAATCTATACAAAATATCAAAACTTATCTACAAAAATTCGGCAGCGGGGATAGGATTCAGGTTACCTTCCGCATGTTTTTTTAGAAATGTTTTTATTGGATAAAACGGTCGATTATCTTCCGCATGTTGCTGTAAGAATTGTCATTATCATGACAAACGATGACCTCTAACGGCCGAGCCGGCGCAGGGTCAGCACTAGTCTCGTTCTGGTCGTTTTTAATTATTTTGTCCGTAAAACCATGAGACTATATGAGCTATACAAACCCCTTGTATACGCGTGTGCGCACCCAGCGTAGAACGGTGCGAAGTGCACTGATCCACTCTCCTCACAAATTCACCTTCCCCGAAATTTCGGGTTTCTACATAAAACGTCTCTCTATTTCCTTCATGTTTGGATCGAGACTGTTCCACATTTTTGGACCTGTAAAGACGAAAATTTTGAGAGCTAAGAGCATTCTCGCGCGGGGAAGGTGGAAAAAGAGCAAGAGCATTGGGATGTTCATTATTACAAAGAAAAAACAAAGAAAAAGCTTATCAGTATGTGAGAGATAACCTGTAAGGAATACAATCCTCATTGTCCTTTGTGAGCACTAATAATCTGTTTAAAGGTTGCGCGGTATAGTTGCCCCATGCTAAAATTCCATAGTTAAGATATGGAAAAAATAAGGTTATTAATAAGTAAAGAGAAAACAAAATAAAGGGAATTCAATATGGAAAAACTTTACTCTGTCAGTAGTCTTAATGTAAAAGTTTAGCACATGATTCCTATCTGGCAGAGTCCTCTGACCAAATGCTTGCATTATGAATATAATTTTTCTCCTCTCTTGAAATTGTTGAAATATTTTACTATCCTTAAAAAATAAATTTCAATTTGGTTACGTGCAAGCTCATCGCAAGCTTGCCGCTTTCCATGCAAAAGTGTGCCGCAAGCTTGCCATTTTTCTTACAAGTATTCTGCAATCTTGCAGTTGTTTTGATGCAAGCTTGCCAACTTTAAACACAAAATAATATGAAAAAGTTTATTCAGATAAGTCTGATTGTAAATTTAGATGCACAGACAAATTTAGAAATTGTGCTCTTTCCGTCTTTCCCTCGTCTTTAATCTAACCTACCCAAAGAACATATGGATGACTGGATGAATACGGGTTATGGTGTCTGTCATGCACACTCTTTGCAATCTGTACACAGAGCCATTGCCACATATCTTTCTTTGCTTATTGTTGAAAAATCTAGATCTATTACATTTTCCATGAATTTACACCAAACTACACAAAAAAAATATTTACAATACTTAGCTTTCCAAATCTGAGCTAAATGGAAGAAAAATCAAATGTGTCTTTTTTACACCTCGTATAAGTGTGAAATACCTGATGAGGGGGTATCTTGGAGCACTCTTTTTGCCTTGGATGGTCCTGGAGTTTCCACCTCTCCACTTTGTTTCTGATCTGAGGTCGCCTGACTGGTAGATGCCCTGTCATCAAAAGGAGACTGCTGTTCCCAGCCACGCTTTCTCCCTCTCTTTTTCGGCATGGTTGAAAAATACCACTTTCCACGTTTTAGTACATGTACAAGTACGTGTGAGTTGACTTCCGTTGGCAGAAGAAGATGTTGAGAATAATTGACATGTTGATCATTCTGAGTATATGTAGGATTATCTGAAAGAAATAAAACAGCGAACAGACAATTCAGACATTTGGTTGCAATCATGTCACACCCCCCTCCCAAAAAAAAATGGAAGTAGATATTTCCAACACTGACAATTTCTTCTGAAACTTTTACATCAGACATTTTTACCGCTGACATTTTACCTCTGACATTTTTACCTCTTGCAGTTTACCTCTGACATTTTACCTCTGACATTTCACCTCTGAAAAAAATGACTGGAAGTAAGGTCTCTTGGCTAAGCTTCGCGAACGAAGATCTATGAAGGGGGCTGTCCACGTCGATGGCAGGCACGCTGGTGGCTGACAAGGCCGATGCGCGACAGGCAAGTCCGGCCACAGCGACTGCAATCAAAGGTCTGGTCTGGTACTGCTGCCGAGGCTACCCGGCCCTTCCTCCTGCAGCGTTTCTCCCTCAGGTTGGCCCTGCGGGAGCCTCAAAGGAAGAGACTGCCTGGTGAACGGTGTGGCGCCAGGCCTGCCGGTCATTTGCAAGTGTTGACCACTGGCGTTGGTCAATGTGGCAGGCGTCGAGTGACTTTTTGAGGGAGTCTTTGTAACGTTTCTTCGGTGCCCCTCTGTCACGGTGACCAGTGGAGAGTTCACCGTACAGGGCTATCTTGGGCAGGCGGTGGTCCTCCATTCTGGAGACGTGCCCCGCCCATCTTAGCTGTGACTTCAGCAACATGGCCTCAATGCTGATGATCTCCGCCTGGCCGAGAACCTCAACGTTTGTGACATAGTCGCTCCAATGTATGTTGAGGATGGTGTGGAGACAGCGCTGGTGGAAACGTTCAAGGAGTCGGTGGTGACGGTATGTTACCCATGACTCGGAGCTGTACATCAAGGTGGGAGTACAGCGGCTCTATAGACGCTGATCTCTGTTGTAGAGTCTGCCAGGAAGTAAGGTACTATTACAGTATTGGATGTACTTCTCAAGATTAAAAATACATGTAAGGGCTCAGAATGTTTAAGGGGGTACATCCATACCAATTCCATGCGTACGCTATATAATGGCCTACCAATGACCTACTTTAGAGGGAAGACCTGTCTCATTGGTAGGCCATTATATAGCGTACGCATGGAATTGGTATGGATGTACCCCCTACGTTCGATGGAAAGAGAGGGGCTATATGTGAGATTGTTACTTTGCTTCGACGGGAGCCCGGATAGCTCAGTTGGTAGAGCACTGGTCATGTAATCCAGGGTCCCGGGTTCGAAACCCGGTCGGGGCATTGTAATTTTCTCACATTTCTTCATGACATATTCAATTTACTTCAATCCTATCAATTATGATATTTAATTACGAGTTTAAATTGTCCTCTATAGAAATTCGTTGGCATGGATTTGCCCGACTTTAGAGGGGAGACCTGTCTCATTGGTAGGCCATTATATAGCGTACGCATGGAATTGGTATGGATGTACCCCCTACGCTCGATGGAAAGAGAGGGGCTATAATTATGTGAGATTGTTACTTTGCTTCGACGGGAGCCCGGATAGCTCAGTTGGTAGAGCACTGGTCATGTAATCCAGGGTCCCGGGTTCGAATCCCGGTCGGGGCATTGTAATTTTCTCACATTTCTTTATGATATATTCAATTTACTTCAATCCTATCAATTATGATATTTAATATATATATATATATTTGAACATTATTTATGTTCGCATTGTCATGCTATATTCATTTTGTCTTCATTTAATTTTGATTTGTCTTGGTAGACCCTGAAGAAGGCCAAATGAGGCCGAAAGCTTGGAATTAAAATCGAGGTTAAAGTAGAACACTAATGATTTTAAATATTGGCTTAATACTTATTATTGCATAGATGGCACAAATTAAACAAGGTTATCCAAATTTAAAGCTTGGAAACATTTGAATTAATGATTATTATCAATTATAAAACGGTAAAATACAGCCCCCGATATAGCAGCTGAAAAGCTCCTTGAACGCTGCTGAGATGTGTGACGACACAAGAGGGGCGAGTCCTGTCTAAGCAGACGATGTCCCATAACATTATACACATTTTTCAGTGCCTGTTTTGTCATCTCCTCTTCACTTATTTCTCTTACTTGACTAGCGTCAGTCTTAATGTTAGTCTGTTGCCTCACTCTTAACTTCGTGTATGGTATTATTTTGATGAAAAATGCAGCGTTAAAAAAATAAAGGAATCAGTCACTTGTAAACAAAATAAGACGCCATTGTATTTTCAGCTGCTTGCACCGCGGCATGTTCGGCGTTTCAAGAGGGAACGAATACCATCCAGCTATTATTCGCAGGGCTTTTCAATTTGAAAATGGGGTTTATTTCATTGATCATTGACCCTTCTCCTGTGTATTTACAATCAAACGGTTTTAGTTATCAGGATCAGTTCACTTTCCCTTTTAGAATGGTGTGAAATAAGGTCATGTTTAAATGTACCAAACTCTTTATAATTTGATAAATAATTGCATTGCAATTACGTTCATTCATTATAGGACGTCGTCTGCTTAAGCAGGATCGATCCCTCGTATGACGACATCAAAACATCGCTATATTTCTGGCGAATCCTCGGATATTCCACATGCTGAGAAGAGCTTTTATTTATGTTGTTTTTATAATCATCATATACGCAGTTGACATAAAACTTATACGATTGCCATCTGTAAGCTTCCCAATTTCTAGTGATACATTAATTGCCATATTTGTGATTTTCTTGAGTGTTCTACTTTAACCGAGAGCTACGTCCCGTCTCATTTATATCTCTCACGCTTATGTTATACACATCATGAGACACCGACTACGTTCAAGTCAGGAGACATCTCTCACACTATATATATATATATAGTGTCTGTAAATAGGCTTTTGTCATCGAGAAACCTATTTAGACAACGTAAAATGTGTAAATGGCGGTCTGAAAACCTTGAAATCCAAGATGCGGTGATAAGAACTTCCTAATATAACTCGCTTTGGGCTACTGTTTACCACATAAAGCTGTGTAAAGGTTTACTTTAGGGGTTAAGTTATTCACTGAACACGAAGAAGTACCACAGATTGTTACAATATCCTTTTATGCAAACCGGTATCCATCTAAGATGAACCCCGACTCCTAAAAATGGCCATAAATCACTATAGGTATACACCCTGTAGTAGCAATTCTGGTGTCTATATTTTGGTTTGAGGGTCAGAAATCAATTCAGACCAGGTAACATGTGTGCGGATGGTCAGGAAACCCCAAAATAAAATTTGCATCCAAAATGGCTGCCAATTTCAAATCACAAGAAGTGAGTAAATTTTGACAACTGAGATAAATTGTATTCGTTGTGTGTGTCAATGTGTTTTAGGGGAACGAGACAACTTGTGTTATCAAGATATTTGGTAGCCAGAAGCATGGGCGTCAATCGCTCCTCAAACGTGGGGGGGGGGGGGGGGGAAACATATTTTTGTTTTAACTAGTAATATATATATATATATATATATATATATATATATATATATACGTATAATAGTGTGTGTGCCCCCCCCCCCCATCTGCCGGCCCATGGTATATATGGCACTGATAATGTTCCCTGTTTGAATTTCAAGGTGGGGGGGGATGGGGAGAAACCGGCCCCTCCATGAGTACACCAGTTGGCGACATATCTGTCTCCCCCGTTGAAAATGCACGCAATCTTGTTGTCTACTTTGATGACTCCATGAGCTTGGACCGGAATATTTCTCATGTTTGCAAGACGGCTTATTTCCAGTTACGCAAGCTGGCAGCGATTCGAGCATTCCTCACTCGTGCCGCTGCGGAAAGTCTGATCCATTCTCTCATTACATCTAGATTGGATTCCTGCAACAGTCTTCTTGCAGGCCTCTCGACATCTTCACTTAACAGGCTATAATCTGTTCAAAATGCATCGGCACGACTTCTCACCGGACGCAGAAAATATGACCACATCACAGCTATCCTGACTGAGCTCCACTGGTTGCCGATACGGTCAAGAATTCAATTCAAGATATTGCTGCTAACCTCCAAGGCTATACACAGTCTGGCGCCAAAGTACATCACTTCCCTCATCGAAGAACGTCACCGCCGCCCTGGCTTACGGACTCCTGGAATTACCCTCCAGTTTCCAAGGACTAGATTCAAGACGTTTGGGGACCGTGCATTATCATCAGTGGCTCCACGGCTCTGAAATTCGCTTCCGCATGATCTGCAAAACATTACTGGACTTGATCGTTTTAAATCACGCCTCAAAACTTACCTATTTCAGCAAGTGTGTGACAAGTAACTTTTTATGAAGCAAGCCCCTTTGAATGTTTTTTTAACAGATATATGGGGCTATACAAGTGCTGTGCATCATCATCATCATCATCATCATCACCAGTGCATGAATTAGTCAATGTGCGTACATAAACATGGATGAAAACATTCTGACCAACTCGAAATAAATGCCAGAAATTGTGAGTCCTTATTGCTCAGTCTTACCGGTCGCACGTTAAATGTTAACAAACTAGTATCTTCATCCCTATTTCTATCCCACATATTGCCAATGTTTGAAGCAACTGGATGTGTACATTCTGTACTTCTTCCTGGTCACTGATGGAGTGGTGGAAGACACTGGTAGTGACCACAATCTAGTTAATTATTCTGTCACTTTTGCATTTTTAAAAAAAATTCTGTTTGAGTGCAGTCGTTTCCTTGGGTGTATACAAATAGATCCTTGTTTTATTTAATTAGTAAATGAATAGGTAATAAATGAGAAATAAATAAAATGATACTTAACGCAAGCTCAACAATATTTTAAAACAGTCTGTGCACCATTTGAAAAGTCAGCAAATTGTACATCTTTATTTATGTAGAACTTCCATGCTTTATAAGTGATGCACATATATACATTGCCTTTCTCGTTATAGCTCTTTAACGCCTGCCTGTCTACAGCTAAATGCCGTCATGAATTTCCATACATTTCCTCTCTTTTGAATGTCTTGTGAAAATTCTTCATTCATTGTTGCTTAGTTAATAAAGACAATATAATTAGGAAATCATTTTTCTATGTATTCTTCAGTACAAAGTTCTTCATCAGTAAAAAAAAAAGAAAGAAAGTAAAACAGTGTCTACTATAAAACCAATTCTCTTCATAATTATCATACAAAAGATATAAGTACTTCGGATTGTAAGACCAGTGATTATAAGTTAATTATTGCCAGGCTTAGCTTTGCAGCATGAAATTGGGATACTTCATATACACAGGCGTAGCCAGGATTTTTCAATAGGGGGAGGGGGGCGGTTGTGGGGCACGCAAAGAGTGCGAAATTGGTGATGAGCACGCAAAGCGTGCCCCCTAGGGGTGGGTTCCCCCCCCCCCTCCCGCGCGAAGCTCTTATGATTTACATCAAATTTGAGAGAAAGATTAACGGCTCGTAATACTTTTTTTAAGGCGGAAAGTTAGTCTGACGCCATGGCTGCTTTTCAGTTATTTTCAGTTATTTGGACGCAATAATACACTGTATGTAACACGGGTGGGTGCAGAGAGGGGGGAGTTCCCCCCCCCCTCCCCCCAGCGCGAAGCGCGAAAGCTCTGACGTTTTGGCAAATTCGGAAAAAAAAGAGAAGGATAAACGGCTCGTAGCAAGCAATTTTTCGAGGCGGAAAGTTATAGTTCGACGCCCTGACTGCTTTTCAGTGATTTGGACGCAATATTGCACTATACAGTGTGTGTACTGTAAGGCCATGTACACTATAGCTGCTCCTAACACACTGACAAGACCAGAAGGTAGCTGAATTAGGCTTATCTCAAGACACAATGATATTCTGATATTAATATTCAAATTAGGGTCTGTGCTTGCAGACTAGGTTGGTGCTCTGAAATTTTAGCATCTTCATTTTAAGGCGAAATGTTAGTCCACGGCCCTGCCTGCTTTTCAGTTATTTTGGACGCAATACTGCACTGTATGTAACAGGGGTGGGTGCAGGGAGGGGAGTTTCGCCCTTCCAGCGCAAAGCGCGAAAGCTCTGACGTTTCAGCAAATTTAAGAGAAAGATAAACAGCTTGTAGCAAACATTTTTTTAGGCGGAAAGTTATAGTTCGACGCCCTGACAGCTTTTCAGTTATTTTGACGTAATACTGCACTGTATGTAACAGGGATAGGTGCAGGGAGGGGGAGGTTCCCCCTTCCCGCGCGAAGCGCGAAAGCTCTGACGTTTAAGCAAATTTGAGAGAAAGATAACAGCTTGTAGCTCTGACGTTTTGGCAAATTCGGAAAAAAAGAGAAGGATAAACGGCTCGTAGCAAGCAATTTTTTTGAGGCGGAAAGTTATATTTCGACTCCCTGGACGCAATACTGCACTGTATGTAACAGGGGTGGGTGCAGGGAGGGGGAGTTTCCGCCTTCCCTTCCAGCGCGAAAGCTCTGACGTTTAGCAAATTCGAAAAAAAGAGAAAGATAAACGGCTTGTAGCAATCAATTTTTTGAGGTTCGACGCCCTGACTGCTTTTCAGTGATTTGGACGCAATATTGCACTGTACAGTGTCTGTACTATGAAGGTCATGTACACTATAGCTGCTCCTAACACATTGACAAGACCAGAATGTAGCTGAATTAGGCTTTTCTCAAGACACAATGATATTCTGATATTAATATTCAAATTAGGGTCTGTGCTTGCAGACTAGGTTGGTGCTCTGAAATTTTAGCATCTTCATTTTAAGGCGAAAATGTTAGTCCACGGCCCTGCCTGGTTTTCAGTTATTTTGGACGCAATACTGCACTGTATGTAACAGGGGTGGGTGCAGGGAGGGGAGTTTCGCCTTTCCAGCGCAAAGCGCGAAAGCTCTTACGTTTTAGCAAATTTAAGAGAAAGATAAACAGCTTATAGCAAACATTTTTTTTAGGCGGAAAGTTATAGTTCGACGCCCTGACAGCTTTTAATTATTTGGACGCAACATTTTACATGCGAGGGAGCGAAGCTAGTGGCGTATCTAGGGATTATGGCGCCCGGGGCAAACAATGAAGTTAGGGCCCCCGGTCCCGGTTATTGTAGAAGCGAGGGGGCAAAGCGACCGAGCGGCAAATTTTTCAATTTTTAACCCTAAAAAACGCATTTTATTGCGCATTTTACCCAGGAAATTTTGCATTTGACCACCGCAGTTGAGCGGGAGCAGAACGAAAACCCTATAGGCTTGAGAAAGAGTCGAGAAATTCAGCAAGGCGACCTGAAGTTGAGATTTCTTTCAAAAGTTGAACCTTTGCAAATGCTGCTTTATACACTTTATCCTAGTGGGAGCACAATATTTAGCAGGAATCATATGAAACTTACATTATATCGTTATATAGCGAGCAAAGCAATTACATCTTTATTTGTTTTCAAACTTTTTGAACCCTTTAAGCCATTAGAACTATATTGTTTGTTTGTTTGTTTGTATTTATTTCCGTATTAAGAAAACCACATACATTTCATAAAATACAACGTATACATGAGCTTAAAAAACGGAGGATGACCCAAATTCAGCAGTATTTACAAAATGCCGCTGTTCTTCCTTGGGGTCCCAAGGAAGATATATACTGGGGGAGCGAAATTACGAGATCCTGAAAGAAAATAATTATGCGAGGGAGCAAAGCGACCGAGCTTCGGAAAATTTTCGCATTTCAAACCTTCAAAAACTAGATTTTTAGTGCATTACCCTGCATGCGGATTTGGGGGCACGTGATCCGTAAAGTTTATGATTTTTCTTCATTTCCCCCTATTTTTCTTTCTTTATATACTGGGGAGCGAAATTACGAGATCCTGAAAAAAAAATTAGGCAAGGGAGCAAAGCGACCGACCTTTTGAAAATTTTTCGCATTTCAAACCTTCAAAAACTAGATTTCTAGTGCATTACCCTGCGGATTTGGGGCGCGTGATCCGTAAAGATTATGATTTTTCTTCTTTTCCCCTATATTTTTCTTTCTCTCCTTTGCGTTTTTTCGCCCCCTGCAAGTGCTGCCCGGGGCACGTGCCCCTCTGCTCCCCTAGATACACCACTGAGCGAAGAGACCTGTCTATAAAACTTGCATTATAGAGCGTCCCAAAATGGTTTTTAATGAAAATAAATAATGCACGGATCTACGCCAATGGACGGAACCCCTTAATTGAGAATAACAATAACGATTTTCTTCGATATTTTCGCATTGAAATAATAGCATTTATTATTTCCCCACTTCTAATCATTAAAGAATTTGATGGTATTTCAAGAGCAAACATGAGGTTGGGTAATTATTAGTTTTAAGTAAATGTATTATAATTCTTATCTTATCGACACCCATGGTAACAGGGGTGGGTGCACGGAGAGGAGAGTTATTTCCCCCTTCGCGCGCGAAGCGCGAAAACTTTTTAGCAAAACGTTTTAGCAAATTTTGAGAGCCATATAACGGCTTGTAGCGCCTTTTTAGGCCCTTTTCTCTCACTTCCCCGCTTTTTCGCTCTCGCTTTTTTTTAGTGACTGAATGGGGGGGGGGGATGGGGGAGGGCAGTGGCCCCCCGGTGCCCCCCTGTCTACGCCAGTGTTCATATACCTGTAACTCTTTCATGTTTCTTGCATTAGTCTACGACTTTATTACAAAACAAATACAACAGTAGAAACTAATACTAAGTAATCTTCATGAATAACCTCTCTTCATACACAGGTATACACGTACATGTTCTGTGCAGACAGGGCGTCTGCTTTAATAACAAATGAATGGCTACAAGTTCACAACTGCAGCATTTGCAACGTTGCAGTCTAGTCTTGAACAGTTTTCTGCAATACAAAACATACATGTAGTACAAAAAAGCTGTAATCACATATATAGCAAAACATTCTCCCAATTAACAACAAACAAGATACTGATATAGGTATATGGCGGATCTAGGGGGGGGGGGCACTTCCAACCCGTGCCCCCCCCCCCTTTGGAAGAAAAGTATGCATTTTGACCATAGACGATCCGCCATTTTCTCGATTGTGCCCCCCCCCCCCCCTTTTTAGACTGAAGACCCCCAAAATACGGGTCTACCTTTTCCAAAAATTGACAAACCTTGACATTTGTGTGCCCCCTCTCTGACTCAATCCTGGATCCGCCCCTGTAGGTACTTGGACTCCACCGTTAGTGGAAACATGAACATTTAAATCTAATGATCACATGTTCACTTTACATACTCTAATTCTGTTGTATTCATTTTTTTGGGGAGCAGTAGTATTTTATATTTAAACACTCTCACATTCAGGCTCTTCATTTACATGCTAATTGCATAATGAATATATACCAGAAACTTAGTTATTGCAGTTAAGGCAGTGAAAGTGCATGTATTTTACAATCCTATGTTTACTCCTCTTTTTCACAATTTCATTTTTCCCTTTAGTGCAAAACTAACCAGGCACTGGAAACATGCTCTATATTTCTTTCGTGGATAACAGAAATTTCTTCATGTCCAGATTTTACACAGAAATGCAGCATTGCATTGCACTATCCGTGGGTATTAAAAATAAATCTTAGCAGCATGAACATAGTAGACAATTTGTATGTAATGTACACACACACACACACACATACATATATAATATATATGGTAGGGTCAAAATGCTTAAAGCTTTATCTTTTAGGCACTTACACATACATGTATACACACACATTCACAAATCATCAAATGGCAAAATACAATAATATGCCCCGTGTGCAACACAAAATTATTGAGTATTTCAGGTAACAATTAAAGTTATTCAGATACACTGTTTTTCAATCACCACATACTCTCTCTCGTCACATTTCCATCATTTGCATGAAATGTCAGTTTCACTTACTGCACCGTAATAGCCAAACCACAATTTGTAAAATGTATTTCAAATAATTATGTGGAATTATTTTGAAATGAGAGACACAAAAGATTAAGGGGAGGTACACTTTTACTAAACAGAGACATTTGGAGACAAATATAATAGTCCTTATGAACTAAAATCCAATTGCTCCTTGAAAAAATACCTGCACAACAATACAATTAGTTTGTCATCTTTACTATTCAATGAAACATTTGGGCAGAAGAAAGCATGGTTTATTGCTTTTGCTTTTCGTTCCCATTGTTTGGTTGGTTTCTTTCATGCCAGGTTGGCTAGCATTTATCATTGCACTACTGAACAAAAAAAATGCAAAGAAACAAATTAGTGAGTCATCTGAAACATCAACCAACACACACGATTCACTTAAAGGCCAAGTCCACCCTAACAAAATGTTGATTTGAATAAATAGAGAAAAATCCAACAAGCATAACACTGAAATTTCATCAAAATAGGATGTAAAATAAGAAAGTTATGGTATTTTAAAGTTTCGCTTAATTTCGCAAAACAGTTATATGCACATCCTGCTCAGTATGGAAATAGACGAATGAACCTTGCAAGCTCGTTCCAGAGTCTATGAGTACATGCCTTGAAAGCATTGTCACCAGCTATGGTGTATGTCCGAGGAACATGGAGCAGGGTACTGTCTGTACTAGAGCGACGGCCAGGGCGCATAGACTGATATAGTAGGATGAGAGAGTTGATATATTCTGGAGCTTTGTTTTGGATATTCGATACTTGACTGGAAGCCAATGCAATTCTCTTAGCAAAAGGGTGACATGATCCTGCTTACGGGCATTAAAAATCAGCTTTGTCGCACGATTCTAAACCTTCTGAAGACGTTGCATTTGTGACGAGTTGATTCCATACAGATGTGAATTAACATAGTCAAGTCGGGAGAGTACGGGAGCTCCAACAGCATGCTCACATACTTTAGCACATGGTCTAATACGAGCTAAGCTGGTAATGAAATCCGCGACAGGGTGATGACACATGTGGATCCACTTTAAGTGCTGAATAATCCAAGAATCTTAGCCGCAATTGCTGTAAGAATGCAGATATCCGACATAGTAAGAGAGACATCCGACACATACTGCAGTGCTTGTACAGTACATACTACAAGAAACTCAGTTTTGTCACAATTGAGCTTTAACATGTTGGAGGCCATCCATTCCTGGAGATGCTCAATACAGTTTACAGCATACAAACTGATAGCGTACACCTTCATACTGTCCAGTTATGTCCGACAATGGTTGTGTGTTTGGAGAAGATAGTTTACAAGTAACTTTACATCTGCTGGTACGACCCGACAGGTAAGAAGTGAAACAGACTGAGCAGTGCCTGTGATGTTGAACACTTCAAACAGTCGACTGAGAAGGATTGTATGATCTACAGAGTCAAAGCAGCTAAAAGATCCAGTAGAATATCAAAAGCCACACGTTTCATGTCCATAGCCTGTAGGATATCATTCTTGATCTTCAAAAGTGCCGTCTCTGTGCTATGATGTCGCCGATAGGCTGACTGACAATCATTGTCGAGTTCTTTCAATTCCAGTTGCTCTGAAGCCTGACTAAGAACCGCCTTTTCGATAATCTTGGACAAAAAGGGCAGATTCGAGACTAGTCGATAGTTTTTTAAACTATCACGATCCACGTTGGGCTTTTTAATGAGAGGCGTGACGATGGCATCCTTCAAGGATGATGGTAATTCACCAGAGTTCAAGAATGTCTCAACTATTGACACAATATATGGAAGAAATATGCCACTATTCTCCTTCAACAACCACACTGGAATAGGGTAGAGTGAGCAAGACTTGTTCGGTGATTACATGATAACCCAGCGGACGCCATCTACTGTAACATAGTCAATGTCAGATAACTCTACTACTTTACTCAAGGCAAAGTCTTCACCAAGATGAAGATGATCTCCAGTTCTAGCTGCAGCAGCGTCAGAAGAGGGAGAAGCCGATGATAGAGCCTCTCTTATCCTTGCTACCTTCTGAGTAAAGTATATAGCGAATTGTTAGACAGATCATTGGCAGACATATGTATTGGGAGGATTGTCGGAGATCTATTCAAGAGCATGTTAAGTACACGAAATATTGTCTTTGCATCAGCATCACTTTCCTGACTAGCCTGCGTAGAGTGTGGATCTCGTCCAAGTATTTGACGTGATCCTCAGCTGTGCGACCCTTAGACCACGATCTTTCAAGTCTTCCTCTTGTACCTCTCGCTTCGGAAATCTCATCGTTGTACCAAGGTGGATGAGAACGAAATTTGTGATTCCGTTTTGTGGCTGGACATAGGCTATCCAGCACTTAAAAAAAAAAAGTCTTTACATCTGCAGAACCATATACGTACCTGTAGCTAGCTGTACGCTCCCGGTATATGTAACCCCCTGTTGCAGCCTGTCCCATGAAACTCGTCCACACGTGCCCGAAAATTATGCATGGGCCCTTACAGCTGAAGCTATGGCCCTTCTAATGTGTCAAAAATATCTGACATCAAGATGGGTTTTTTCGTTTTTATGTTTTCATCCGTCTGAATTAAGGTACAGTATAATATGATTCTTGTTTTATATATTTTTCATACGCATAAAAAATGCTAGGCCGGTGCTCCCTGCCAGTGACGCGCTGCGCGCACCCGGTGGTGGACAAGCACGGGCCATGTTTGTTTTGTTTTTTTTACTCCTGGGGAGGGATGTAGATCATAAATGACGGAGTCTACATGGGTTCTCTCACACATAATTATGTGAGGTTATAATTTATAGTTTAACCGTGTCTGAAAATGTATGCTACTGATCGGAGCATTCAGCATTCACCCTCGCATTAGGCCCCGGCAGGTCTCCGGGCAGCTGTGGCTAGCAGTCGTGATCCCATTTCAGTAAAGGCCACTGCACACCTTACGATCGGTCTGCGATCCGATTTCAGAAGAAAATGTAATATCATTTGACAAAATCATTTAAAGACGAAAAAAATATTTTTGATTGAGGGACTGAATAGTCATACAGATAGTAAAATCGATAATACGGCCTTTGCCGAGTTTTCTAGTCGGTGGAATGGCCAAATCGGCCCCGAGACGTAGTGACGTCACAAAAATCGTACGACTGCCTACGATTTGAAACTAATTTTGCCCTTATTCCCTGTAGAAAGCTGGCAGCTCATCAAAACCCTATGTTTAGTATTCAGAACCTGAATAGGGTAAATTTCATTTGTTAAAATGCCAATATTTAATGCCATATAGCGATTTACAAATCGGATCGCAAACCGATTGTAAGGTGTGCGGTGGTAGATCAATTTAATGAAAAAATGAAAACGGTATCGTTGTGGCTCAAAGTTAACAAACTTTCACTTAATTTAGAAAAAAACCCAACAAATGTATTCTTTTTAAAAACGTACAAAGTAACAGAAAACTAATAATGTATGAAGTTCCACCATTATATGTTTATAAAACTGTTATTGAGAGAGTGTCCACTATACAATTTTTAGGTATTCTCTTGGATGAGAATCTCTCATGGAAACCTCACATTTCTATGATTTCTAAATTTTTTTTAGCAAAATCACAGGATTACTTTCAAAACTTAAATATTATTTACCATTAAATGTATTATTCATGATTTATAATTCATTAATTCTTTCACATTTGTCATACGGTAATATTGTGTGGGAAAATACAAGTCGTAAGTGAAAACAATTATTCTTACTTCAAAAGCGTTGTTTGCGAATTTGTACAAATTCTCATTATTCAGCACATTCTAAACCCTTAATATTTATAATTTAAACACTTACCAAGTTGCTGTTTTCGTATTCAAGTGTATCAAAGGAAATGTGCCGCCATCTCTTGCCACATGTTTAAAACAACTCTATGATTTACAGATATGATACTCGAAAAAATACATATTTGGAATATTGATAAACTGTACATGCAACAATCAGTAAGATATACAGGGCCCACAATATGGAATTCTCTGCCACCATCCACTGTAGAATATACTTTCTTGAAGACTTTCAAGAAACATGTTAAAATATATCTGTTGTCCTTTTGAATTGTATTGTTTTCAAAAACCAATTAAGCTTCCTACATGTGCTCCTTTTTCCATTTTCTTTAATTCTCACAGTTTAACTTAATCTTATGTTCTTATGCCCATGTGTTTTGATTGTTTTCTTTATATACATGAATATAATTGAACTGTTTGTATTTATGTTGGATGTATATATTTGTATGTTGTTTGTTTTTAATGGAAATGAATAAACTTGAACTTGAAATTAAACTTTAAATGCTTTGTAGTGAATGATTGAGTGAGCTTTAATCTGCCCTATGACACGGGGCCCTATCAAGATCTGTCATTTTTGGCATGATGCAGTTTGAAGACAAGTAACCAGTAATTGGACAATCACTCACAACAAGGCATTTGATGAAATTAATGAAATACAGCAAGGAACTTTTAACAATGAGAATGTCCTTGGAAACCCCGCTAATCCAATCAATAACACACAAAAGAGAGAAATTTTCCCGTTGTGTTATTGTGTTCAGATGATTTTGAATGTTGGATACCCCCATCCAATAAGTAACAAAATAATAAAAATAACCCCTTCTGTGTTTGCAATGTTCAGATGTCTTTTGAAATTGAGGTTTTACTTGGCGAATGATTATGAAATCAAATCCCCAAGCAATTTGTACGAACATCAAGTATACCCAAAGCCAAAATATCGCTCATTTTGCAACATTTCCTTTTTAGTCCGTGGGCCAGAGGGGGCTACCGTGAACCCCACCCTCCCTATGACCATCCGTCTTGAGTACCATTTTGTTTGTTAGTATCTATATTGTCAGAAAAAAGAATGTTTCCAGGAATAAACTCATTTAGACTGTTTCTAAAGGCATTTTCTAAATCAATATCAAAATCCACTTATTTCAAATTTGGACCTTTTTCTTAAGGTATGCGGTTTTGAAACTTTTTGTATAAGCTATATCTCAACCAAAATATGATTAATGTCATTGTAATTTCTAGCACATAGCTTTCAACTCATTAAACATCACCATGCAAAATTCCAGCTTTTTATATAACTATTCTCATATGCAAATCAGGCCATGGAATTTGCATATCAATGAATATGGAAATTTCCCGCTTCAATTATTTTCAAAAATCGATTCCAAGTTTTATTTTCTTTTTCCTGCACTTTGAGATATTTTCTGTCAAACATTATATCAGTCTCTTTATCTACATCTCTAATCATTGGAAAATGATGTCCCCAAGGTCTATTGTCCGCTTAGGCTATGTTTTCAACCCCCTTTCCAACTAAGGTCGAAGCACGCTTTTCGATTTCCCCCCGTTTTTTCAGTGCAAATATATTTACTGCTACGAAACAAACCCAAAAGTCCAGTTAATAAGGCGAGAACTAAACAAAGGATAAGATTTTTGTCATTTCACATTTCATTTTTAAGGAAAATATCATGATACTGTAGCACCGACATTTTTCGGGTGGGGGAGGAACTACTATCGCAGCGGAAGAACATATTAAACAAGATGTAAAACTATAAAGTATCATTTCACATCTATTGCCCACCTATCGGTCTTCAGATAAATTAAAACCTTCTGCATGAAGGGACTGCGGAGGAGGCCGTGGCGGAAACAGACGTTGAGTGTCCAGGGCAGCCCCATGTGACGACCCTGCCGAAGCCCGGAAAGAATCGGGAGGCGAGGATGATCCAATGGAGGAAGACCCAGTGGAAGTGGATTCCCCGGGACAGGCTGTTGCTGGAGACCGATGCTCCACCCCTCCCAATGGACTCCTCTGTAGGTCCCAACACCCCGGCATACATCGGGGAAGTTGCGCAGGCGAGAAGTTTTTTTTCCGCACGCGTTAACGCAAATTCTCATGAATAATTCATAAGCTTAGCTGGAAGACCGAAGTGCGCAGACGCGTGGACTTGCCGAAACTGTAGGCATCATCGACGAGCAGACAGTTGGCAAATGTGCGAGCGGAGGCAAGCGGTTCTACCAGGGAGATGGGAGTTTTCAGGTTCTACACACAAGACACACAGATTTGATATATCAAACATGAAAATGCTTTCCTTCGGTTCTCTCCCCTCCCCCCCCCCCCCTCTCCCCCCTCTCTCGCGCGCTCCCCCACTCTCGTTTTTTTTCTCCCTCTCTCTTTCTCGCAGCATTGAGTCGCCTCTCTTTAGTATCAGCCATGGCAGTAGGCCTATAATATAGAAGGGAAAGCTTTTCAAATATTGTATACCTTAACAACTAGAATGACTGTCTTTTCCACAGGTAAATAATGATGTACGAAGTAAGTTAGTGCATTTAAAGAATTCGCAGGCCTTCTAATATTATGTCTTTACAATGTTACAAAATCAGTCAGTAGGATCATTTTTGTCTTAACCATTTTCTACAATATTAGTCGTGACTTCCATAATCATTACGTATTCAATTTCACGTGTCTCTTATTGGACAAAAGTTGTCACACGAATTTGTAATTTATATCATTTACTTAATGGGAGGCGCGATCTTGGCTCAGTGGTAAGGCAGTGGCCTCGTAAGTGGAAGGACCTGGGTTCGAAACCAAGTGGATGCGCTATGCCCTTTGGTAAGGCATTAATCATGTTTTCCCTCAGTTCTCATCCCCTCTATCTCTCGCTTTCTCCCTCGTTTCTCTCTCTTTCTCCCTCTCCCTCCCCCCCTCTCTCTCTCCTGCTCTGAGTCTCTCTGTAGTATATATCTGCGTTTATATCCGCGTAAATATATAAGGGAAATCCATTAATTAAAGTCTTTCAAATTTGCTTTTTAAAACAGTCAGTGGAATCATTTTAGTCTTTAGTCTTTACTCTTTACTGCTTTATCTTTTAAGTTTTTGTCCTGACCTCCATAAACAACACGTAAAATTCACGCGTCTCTTATTGCACAAAAAGTTGTCACACGAATCGGTAATGTATTAAGTTTATACAAAACAAATAACTCAGCAATGACTCATCTGAAGAAAATACATATACTTTCACATCATTATTATCATTATGTTCACCTCCAATTTCTTTAGTGTTGCCTTTTATGGGCCGACATGTATGTGTAAATTGTTTACAGTTCGAAATGGTGGGAGTAAGTAATAAAGAAAAAATAGCCTGAAACAGGTAACTGCGATTTAATTTCATATTAATTTTTATCATAAATTACGAAAATCTTGTTCACATGCAGTAATAAGGATCCAGATTATTCTCTTGATATTCCTACTTTCAGAAAGAAAATTTTCTTCTTTCAGAAATAAATCATGAATTTACCATCAAAGGTTTGGTTTATTTTACCTGAATGCTATGAAAACATGTGTATGCTTGAAAGTATGAAACCATGGGATTACGGCTTTAATAATGAGCCTTAATTACCAAAGGGCACTAGCGCATCCACTTGGTTTCGAAACCGGGTTCTCCACACTGCTACCACTAAATTCAGGCTCTACTACTGAACCATCGCGCCTCCCATTAATTAAATGACCAAGGAGTCATTGGTAGTACCTCCTCGGTTTATGGATTTACCTTTTACATACACTGATACCAAGGAGTTAACTCCTTGCTGATACTAAAGAGAGGCGACTCAAGGCTGCGAGAGAGAGAGAGAGAGAGAGAGATGGGGGGGGGGGAGGATAGAGAGAGAAGGAGAGAAAAACGGAGGCATTTTCATGTTTGATATATCAAATCTGTGTGTCTTGTGTGTAGAACCTGAAAACTCCCATCTCGCCCTGGTAGAACCGCATGCTTCCGCTCGCACATTTGCCAACCGTCTACTCGTCGACGATGCCTTCAGTTTCGGCAAGTCCACGCGTTTGCGCACTTCAGTCTTCCAGCTCAGCTTATGAATTATTCATGAATTTTGCGTTAACGCGTGCGGAAAAAAAATTCGCAGACGGTTGACCTGGAGGTGACCACGGAGAATGCCATCCGCCTATATGGCCCATGGCATTCGAGTTGAGCTCCTGAGCGCCAGAATGTTCCCCCAGACCTCCCGGTACAGCCTAGCCTTTTGACAAGGCCCTCGTGACTTGGCTATGTTTCTCGGCAAGTAAGCTAGTAGTGGCTGCATAACAAGACTAGCCACCCAGCCCGGTGAATGCGCGATCGAACGACCTGAGTCGCGAGGGCCTTTTGGAACCTGGCCTGTACTTCTTACGCTATGCTTTGTTCCTAGAGGATCTGCTACCTTATAGGTAGGAGTCAATCAGCGAACGTATCTTCGCATGACGTCAGCATAAATTTGGTATGCAAATTCGCCTTCATCTCGAGCTAGCTCGCACGGCACCCGGCGCCGAGGCCCGTGCAAGCTACAGCAATCATGAACGAATCACATGGAAAGCAAGCCCAGCAGATACCGTTGTGATTGGTCGATAATCCTCGGTAGGCGTGTTAGCATACGAATGTCAACTCGTGAATAATTCATATCGGACGATGGAAACCCAGGTTCCAAAAGGATTCGCGACTAAAGTCGCTCGATCGCGCGTTCACCCGGGCCGTGTTGATTCTTTTCGTCGCCGGCTAGTCTCATCTGAGGCACAGCGTGACGAGGAAAATAGCCAAGACACGAGGCCTTGTCAAAAGGCTAGGTTCAGCCGGGGCTTGGGTGAGCGTTCAGTTTGTTCCTTCAATTTTTTTTTTTTCAGTGCAAATATATTATTTGCTGCTACGAAACAAACCCAAAAGTCCAGTTAATAAGGCGAGAACTAAACAAAGGATAAGATTTTTGTCATTTCACATTTCATTTTTAAGGAAAATATCACGATACTGTAGCACCGACATTTTTCGGGTGGGGGAGGAACTACTAGCGCAGCGGAAGAACATATTAAACAAGATGTAAAACTATAAAGTATCATTTCACATCTATTGCCCACCTATCGGTCTTCAGATAAATTAAAACCTTCTGCATGAAGGGACTGCGGAGGAGGCCGTGGCGGAAACAGACGTTGAGTGTCCAGGGCAGCCCCATGTGACGACCCTGCCGAAGCCCGGAAAGAATCGGGAGGCGAGGATGATCCAATGGAGGAAGACCCAGTGGAAGTGGATTCCCCGGGACAGGCTGTTGCTGGAGACCGATGCTCCACCCCTCCCAATGGACTCCTCTGTAGGTCCCAACACCCCGGCATACATCGGGGAAGTTGCGCAGGCGAGAAGTTTTTTTTCCGCACGCGTTAACGCAAATTCTCATGAATAATTCATAAGCTTAGCTGGAAGACCGAAGTGCGCAGACGCGTGGACTTGCCGAAACTGTAGGCATCATCGACGAGCAGACAGTTGGCAAATGTGCGAGCGGAGGCAAGCGGTTCTACCAGGGAGATGGGAGTTTTCAGGTTCTACACACAAGACACACAGATTTGATATATCAAACATGAAAATGCTTTCCTTCGGTTCTCTCCCCTCTCCCCCCCTCTCCCCCCTCTCTCGCGCGCTCCCCCACTCTCGTTTTTTTTCTCCCTCTCTCTTTCTCGCAGCATTGAGTCGCCTCTCTTTAGTATCAGCCATGGCAGTAGGCCTATAATATAGAAGGGAAAGCTTTTCAAATATTGTATACCTTAACAACTAGAATGACTGTCTTTTCCACAGGTAAATAATGATGTACGAAGTAAGTTAGTGCATTTAAAGAATTCGCAGGCCTTCTAGTATTATGTCTTTACAATGTTACAAAATCAGTCAGTAGGATCATTTTTGTCTTAACCATTTTCTACAATATTAGTCGTGACTTCCATAATCATTACGTATTCAATTTCACGTGTCTCTTATTGGACAAAAGTTGTCACACGAATTTGTAATTTATATCATTTACTTAATGGGAGGCGCGATCTTGGCTCAGTGGTAAGGCAGTGGCCTCGTAAGTGGAAGGACCTGGGTTCGAAACCAAGTGGATGCGCTATGCCCTTTGGTAAGGCATTAATCATGTTTTCTCTCAGTTCTCATCCCCTCTCTCTCTCGCTTTCTCCCTCGTTTCTCTCTCTTTCTCCCTCTCCCTCCCCCCCTCTCTCTCTCCTGCTCTGAGTCTCTCTGTAGTATATATCTGCGTTTATATCCGCGTAAATATATAAGGGAAATCCATTAATTAAAGTCTTTCAAATTTGCTTTTTAAAACAGTCAGTGGAATCATTTTAGTCTTTAGTCTTTACTCTTTACTGCTTTATCTTTTAAGTTTTTGTCCTGACCTCCATAAACAACACGTAAAATTCACGCGTCTCTTATTGCACAAAAAGTTGTCACACGAATCGGTAATGTATTAAGTTTATACAAAACAAATAACTCAGCAATGACTCATCTGAAGAAAATACATATACTTTCACATCATTATTATCATTATGTTCACCTCCAATTTCTTTAGTGTTGCCTTTTATGGGCCGACATGTATGTGTAAATTGTTTACAGTTCGAAATGGTGGGAGTAAGTAATAAAGAAAAAATAGCCTGAAACAGGTAACTGCGATTTAATTTCATATTAATTTTTATCATAAATTACGAAAATCTTGTTCACATGCAGTAATAAGGATCCAGATTATTCTCTTGATATTCCTACTTTCAGAAAGAAAATTTTCTTCTTTCAGAAATAAATCATGAATTTACCATCAAAGGTTTGGTTTATTTTACCTGAATGCTATGAAAACATGTGTATGCTTGAAAGTATGAAACCATGGGATTACGGCTTTAATAATGAGCCTTAATTACCAAAGGGCACTAGCGCATCCACTTGGTTTCGAAACCGGGTTCTCCACACTGCTACCACTAAATTCAGGCTCTACTACTGAACCATCGCGCCTCCCATTAATTAAATGACCAAGGAGTCATTGGTAGTACCTCCTCGGTTTATGGATTTACCTTTTACATACACTGATACCAAGGAGTTAACTCCTTGCTGATACTAAAGAGAGGCGACTCAAGGCTGCCAGAGAGAGAGAGAGAGAGGGGGGGGGGGGGGGAGGATAGAGAGAGAAGGAGAGAAAAAAAGAGGCATTTTCATGTTTGATATATCAAATCTGTGTGTCTTGTGTGTAGAACCTGAAAACTCCCATCTCGCCCTGGTAGAACCGCATGCTTCCGCTCGCACATTTGCCAACCGTCTACTCGTCGACGATGCCTTCAGTTTCGGCAAGTCCACGCGTTTGCGCACTTCAGTCTTCCAGCTCAGCTTATGAATTATTCATGAATTTTGCGTTAACGCGTGCGGAAAAAAAATTCGCAGACGGTTGACCTGGAGGTGACCACGGAGAATGCCATCCGCCTATATGGCCCATGGCATTCGAGTTGAGCTCCTGAGCGCCAGAATGTTCCCCAGACCTCCCGGTACAGCCTAGCCTTTTGACAAGGCCCTCGTGTAGTGGCTGCATAACAAGACTAGCCACCCAGCCCGGTGAATGCGCGATCGAACGACCTGAGTCGCGAGGGCCTTTTGGAACCTGGCCTGTACTTCTTACGCTATGCTTTGTTCCTAGAGGATCTGCTACCTTATAGGTAGGAGTCAATCAGCGAACGTATCTTCGCATGACGTCAGCATAAATTTGGTATGCAAATTCGCCTTCATCTCGAGCTAGCTCGCACGGCACCCGGCGCCGAGGCCCGTGCAAGCTACAGCAATCATGAACGAATCACATGGAAAGCAAGCCCAGCAGATACCGTTGTGATTGGTCGATAATCCTCGGTAGGCGTGTTAGCATACGAATGTCAACTCGTGAATAATTCATATCGGACGATGGAAACCCAGGTTCCAAAAGGATTCGCGACTAAAGTCGCTCGATCGCGCGTTCACCCGGGCCGTGTTGATTCTTTTCGTCGCCGGCTAGTCTCATCTGAGGCACAGCATGACGAGGAAAATAGCCAAGACACGAGGCCTTGTCAAAAGGCTAGGTTCAGCCGGGGCTTGGGTGAGCGTTCAGTTTGTTCCTTCAATTTTTTGGAGGGTTAAATGCCTTTTATGCTTGGCAAGGTTTTACTTGCTCGACCTTGTTCGAGGGTTTTTGTTTTTATATTGTTAGCCGTGTTTTGGTTTCGTATTGGCTGCGTTTGGTGTTTACAAATTTTTTGTTATTCATGGCGGTACGCCGTTTGTGTTTTGGCTCTGTTTTGTATAGTTTTCTATAGATTTAATGTGTGGCCAACTTAACGAAGGCCAATGTTTGACCAACAAGACAAAGTCAAAGATCAAAACTAACGTTCACGTAATATAATACTGCGGAGTGAATGGTGGCTAAACCTAACTTTTATACTTAGGTTATGAGTAACTATACACAGCGCTGTTGCGTCGCGACAGGGCTGTACGACCTGCCCATTCTCTAGCGTTACGTACCGCGACTAAAAAAGTGCGACTACATGCTTTTCACTGAAATTACATATATTTTTCATCTATAAATTAAACTAAATAAAACTTCAAAAATTAAAAATTGGGCCATAAAATATCTTAATATAATCATTTTCTCTAAAGTGAACACGATTTGGGTCTTCTTTCCATAATTAGTCAATTACGGTATCTCTTACCTACAAATCTAGATTCGTACATCGCAAAAGTTTCCTCGAGTTTTCTCAATTTTATAAATTCTAAGATGCCGTAAGTAACACATCTTTTCATGTAAACGGGATGTTTGTATCACCAGCATTCATCTTCGCTGCCATTTTTGACATTTTGGAATAGTTTGGGAAAAACTGAGCCTCAAAATCTGTTTGGGTAATTGACGATAATTCCGATGGACTGTGATATAGACTGTTTTTTCGCCGGTGAGTATCGATATCATTGAGTCGTTTATCATGTCTTCGTGAAACAGTTTGTCAGGTCCATGACATTTCCGTAGATCGCCGACAACAGTTATGACTGTCATGGAGTTGATTTGATGAAACGACCCCTTGCATTCCAAGTTAGGCAAGAGTCTAGTCTCTAGACTGTAAATTCAAAATATTAACTTCAATTATTGTCACTGACTAATTAGATCTATGGAGATCTAGATCTAAGTTAGACTTAGAGAATAGAGACCTTTTTCTTATTTGTAGATTTAGATCTAACTGTTAGAGTTTATTTCTTTGTCATTGTTGAGTGACAGAATGATGGGGGTACGCTCGATCGTCATAAGGACCGCTATTCATAAAAGCAAATATTCATCAGGACCGCTATTTATAATAAACATAAGGGTCGATATATAAGGACCGCCATTCATAATAAGACATAAGTATCGCTATTCACAATACGGAAAGAGGGTCGCTATTCATAAACGTCAATATTCATAAGGGTTGCTATTCATAATCGAAGAAGAACGTCGCTATTCATAATTTGGGGGAGAGGGCTTCAGCCCCATCCCACGCCTCAGACGTTAATGCATACATACCCAAATAGCTCATCTAATGACAGTTGAACGATTTTAGAATACTCCTCCCGTGTCCTTATTTTTTCATCGTTTCATGTTTGTTTGTTTTAAATATATGTACGTGGTATGATACTGCCTTTTGACAATTTTATTCATAATAGTTAGGATGATGTTATATTATGCATTACTTAAAACAAGATTTTTCTTTCTAACTAGATTCTTTTAGCGGCCCGCATGATATACGTCTACTGGGGGTGCAAAAATACGAGATCTTGAAAGAAAATAAATGATTTGATTTGATTTGATTTTATTCGTCGGGTATATTGCAAAACAAACACATCAAGGTACCATGACAGGATAGCCCATGAAAGCCGAAATGGCTTATTTCCAATGGGGTCCTTACCTAAATAACTGATTAAAAAATACACTAAGAAAACACATTAGTATGGCTACAAGACTATCGTACAAGTACGACAAGTAATAACAATGTACTAAAGTAGCAAAATAAAAACATAACATTTTTATAAAGTAGGTGAAGATTACCTAAATGTGAAAACAAGACTTACTCAACGGAAAAAACTCTATACAGAAAATCATAATGAAACTATCGATAATAAACGTTGGTTACATAAGTCATATAATATAGGAAAAAACCCTCTGAGCTACTAAAAAGAGAGGAGAAATACAGTTATGGAGTAGACACAAATAAATCGCTATTCATAATCGAAGAAGAGGGTCGCTATTCATAATCGAAGAAGGTCGCTATTCATAATCGAAGAAGAGGGTTGCTATTCATAATCGAAAAAGAGGGTCGCTAATCATAATCGAAGAAGAGGGCCGTACGTTATTCATCATGTTCATAATAGGAGAAAAGGTTAGCTATTCATAATAGGTGAAAAGAGGGTCGCTATTCATAATTAAAGAGGGTCACTATGGATGAAGGACAACCCCACGGTAGTGTATTTAAGAAAGCCTTGAAATGCATTTCCGGCTTTTGTCAAATATATCGCTATTTAAAAAAAAAGTGAACTATATTAAAGCTCCCCACGTTTTGAAAGGCGTTTCACCAATGCCTTAATAATTAAAACGATGTCTAATTCATACATCTACAATGTGCTGAACCATGATTTCAGTTCATTAACTAAAAAGAAGTCCCTTCCGAGGGAGGAGAGGACCCCCCCCCCCTCCACACACACACACACACACACAGTCTTGTATTGCTTTACTTCCGAGGAAAAGTATTGTTCCTCTATTGTTCCTCCGTCCTCGGACAGTCGACGGAATAAGGCACAAATTCATTGTTCGACGTTCGAGGACTACTGTCCCGCTTCCGAGGACCATTGTTCTCATGATTTTTTTTTGTTCTCTGTCCGAAAATGTCCTCGGACATACGGCTAAACACGCCCACACAGACCCACACATACTCACACCGGTATACTTGTGTATCTTTCCCTTTGTTCTCTCTATTGTTCAAATAGCCACACAAGCAGCAAAAAAAGCCACACAAGCCTGACGGAATAAAGGCATCTATTGTGTTTGACTGTCCATTTAGTCACACAGGTATACCTCTGTTGGTACACACGCGCGCACACACACACACACACACACACATACATCCAGATCCTCCCGTTTCTCCACTCCTTTGTGGAAACCCTAATCCTTAGCCTTTATCTCAAGTTTAAACAATCGTCCATTTGGGGGAGGAGAAAGTTGCGGGGGGGGGGGGGGGAAGGGGGTTGTCGTAGGGGTAGTTGTCTGGATACGGGCTTGGGAATTGCCGTGATAAATTTGTTTTTGTTTTTGTTTTTTTGGGTGGAATATCAAGCCCTCGTAGCGATATTTTCATAATACGTGATTTTAGTAACGCACAATTTATCGGCATCGACTGTTCTTACAGTGTGCCCCTATTTATGGCCATGGACGTGGGATTGGAATATACCCTCCCACGGTTGGGACTTTCAAATTAACGTGAGTTAATGTTTCATGGGAATTACTAACTTGCTTAATTTCATTTTCTCTCTGAAATTTTGATTTCGGTCTTCCTAATAATATAAGAAAAATCATAACAAAAATTATGAGCACGTTGATCGATTGTGACCTTATGAATAGTAATCATCATGGTCATCCTCCTCCTCATGATCATATTATTTGAGCATGTCATGTTATTTATTGAAGGTGAGTTCTTGGGGGTGATGATACAGGCCATCATCCCCCTCTTTAACTATTTTGGGAATATATCACACATCCTCCCCCTCCCGGGATCGACACCCATGCTTCCATAGCATTTGAAATATAAATTATAGTACTAGAACCGTCGTTTATAAGCTCTTGAAAAAAAGTGGAGGGTATACATGCATATATCGTATCCGGACAACTACTCCGGGCAACTCCCCTATACAACTACCCCTTAGTCAACTACCCCCTAGGACAACTACCTCTTCCAGGAAAACTCTTCCTTATGTTCGTTCACATTTTTATCCTTTTATCTTTTCTTCTGTCCTAAACTTAATATTGCTTTATCCCTAACTTTCCTTATGTTGTTCTGTTTATGTTGTTGGTATCATTTAATCTTTATCTTTCCTTTTGCTTTATTTCCCCCCTTCATATTTACTTCTATCCCTTCCTACGTCTCTCTTTATTTTCTTCTTTCTGTTTTCTTTCCTTTGCTTAATATGTTATTCTTTGTTTTGGGCTTTCCTTCATCTTCTCTTTCTGTCTTTTCTTGTGTTCTTTTTTGTTTTGATCTTTCTTTGTTCTCTTTCTGTATTTTGATCTTTCTTGGATCTTCTCTTTTTGTCTTTCCATATATTTTGCTTTTTTCCCTTTATCTTCTCTTGCTGTCTTTCCCTTATTTTATTCTTTGTTTTATCCTTCCATCATTTTGTCTTTTTCTCTCCTATCATCTCTTTAATCTTTTGTTCTCCCCTACCCCATGTATTTCTTTATTATCATTTCATCCCATCTTTTGATCTTTCCTTTATGTCTTTGTTTCTTCTTTTTATCATCTTCTCTATTCTGTCTTTCTTATTCTAGCATCTTCTCTCTTTCTTTTGTTTTCAGTATTTTTCTCTTATATCTTTATCAGTTTGCATGATTTTGTTTTATATTTCTCTTCAAGTTTTCTCCAGAAGGGCGCAGCTATTGCGAATGAACCTGCCATAAATTGTGACGGTATTTAAACCTAACTGAGATCTAGGATGCGTTCATAGGCGCCGGAGGTGAAGGGGCGGGGGGGGGGGGGGGCACAGTGACCCTTTTAAAAGTAGGATGGGGGGGGGGGGGTCGTGTGTCCGGACGCCCAACAAAACTGAAGCCTTCTCTTTTATCTTTTAATTCAACAAAACCTATTCATTAAATATCACTAATCAGCATCAGTTTTGTTCTCCATAATATTGTCTAACACAAGTGTTACAAAATTTCAGAAGTATTGATTGTTAACTTATTTCCTTGGCTGTTCTAAATCGACTGTCCGCATACACAACCTGTCCAGACGCACATCTAGGTATACCCAAGAATTACCCCTTTTTACATGGGAAAAGTGCCCTCTTTCCAAAAGGAAATCTGTCACTTTTACTTTGACAAGACAGTGCCCATAGTAGTAGTAGTAATAGTAGTAGTAGTAGTAGTAGTAGTAGTAGCAGTAGTGCTTATTCATTTGACCAAACAAACGAATACATGATAGAGTAATAGATAAAAGATTCAAAGAACAGGATGGCATATGGGTCACGGTTCACAAAAGAAAAATTCTTCCCTGTTACCCATAGGCATGTGAAGCATTCCCAGAAATATAATAGATAAGGCCTATTGCACAATAATGTCAAAGAATTATGAACACGAACAATCATCCAGAAATTTATGGTAAAGCATTAAAATTAATATCAAATGTCAACTTTGGATCTGTATAAATCAGCCTGTCTTATGAAAAAATGGTTAAAATCAAGCATTTATCTACTTGAGTGCATGAGGCCTCAAGAGAAAAAAAGAAGAAAAGAAAAAGAAAGAAATAAAAAAAGAAAACATGGTTCTAGTTCCAAAGGTTAAATCATATTTGTACATCATGAAGAACATTAATTCATGTAACATTATAAACTCTTAGATGCACATTGATTTCAAAAACTGCAATGTAAGTATACATAATGATTTAAAAATAAAATGGATTGAAATATAATTGGGATACAGGCTACATTCATAGCAAAAGGTTGAGACTTGAGAAACATAAATATGGAGGTAGATTATATTACCAAGTTGCGTTAATACGTATAAATTGTAAATAACTGTGTACCACCATGCTGCAGATAGAAAAGTGGGTCAAAATAATTTAAAAATAGGAATCGAAGCATAGTAAATGTTGTCGTGTGTCAATTCCTGTTAAAGGCTGTATATATGTACAAATTGAATATGTTTGCAGAATAATGAATTATGGCATATGACGATTCAAGTGCTTTTAAACATAGGAGTATGATTAACTTTCTGTACATAATTATCTAAATTTAGGGTGATATTTAGCAATAAAAGGAATAAAAGGCCAAAATGGACTTAAAGACCATGTCCGAAGTGAAAAATGAAATGGATAATCATATATCTATCTGAAGCTTATGTGCCACAGAATACAGTGATTGCTACTATTTGCTCACAAAGTGTCATGCAGAGGAGAAATAATTGTTTGAAAGCTTGAATTCAAACTAGAGAATCAAAACCCGGAAATAATCTCACGAAAAACAGAAGACGACTTGATGACGTCATCATATGTAGAGGCTATAGCCAGGCCACCGGTTGTTTCTTCACGTGTGTTAACGTGCTGTCAGATGATAATAACTGAGAAAATTCAATATTAATTAACCCTTTTTATGTTATCCTTTATCCTCCCCCCTCTCTCTCTCCCTCTTGGGATATTCAATTGGGGGATGTGCCCCCAGTCGCCTATGAAGCTACACCCCTGATTATGTGTTACTTATCTGGGTCGGATTGCAGTGTCCTACTTATTATGGCCTTGATTTCACCCCTCTGAAAAACAGTTTAAGGTCATAATTATTGAAATGCAGTATAAATTAGACTCAGTGAACAAGAAAATATTCTTATATGGCCTCTAAATCTTTTATCATAAAGCAACATAATAATGATACTGGTTAACAAGACTTGAACAAGTAAAACTATACAGGTGGGCTGTAGAACCGTCTTGAAATAAGGAGTGAGTGGCATTTCTCAGAAAGGGGAAAATAGCACTTATTAGAAAGGGATTTCTAAATAGAAATGGGGCACTCTTCAGAATTGAAAAAGGGAGAATTGTCAAAAGGGGGAAAGGGCAATGTATGTGTGTGTGGGGGGGGGGGGGGGGGGAGACACTTGTCAGAAGTAAAACAAAAAGGGGCATCCATAAGATTTGAAAAAGGGTACTTATCAAAATGGAAAATGGGCATTAATAAGAAAGGGAAAGTGTAACTTATTCAGAAGGAAAGAAGAGGGCACTTAAAAAGGGGACTTAATGGAAAGGAAAAGGGGAACTTGATAGGATGGGGAAAAGGGCGTTCTTATGGAAAGAAAAAAAAGGCACTTATCAGAGGGGGAGAAAAGAGCACTTATAATAGAGAAACGGGGCACTTATCAGAGTAAAGAGGGGCACCTTTTCAAAATTAGAAAGGAACACTTTATGGGTGCTTGACAAATTGGGTGGAGGCGCTGTAAAAAGGACACGTTTGTATCAGTACATATTCTTGGGCTGTCACATGTTTCATCATTTCCTCCCCGTGGGTTGTCGGTCTACTGACTACTTCATATTGTTCTATAATAGGTAATGAGCAGTGACAAAATGCAATAAACATAGCTATTTTTGAGAAGTCGCAATGGTTTTGGGGTACAATTCAATTAGACGAGAACTTCTCCAAACTTAGTTACTTTTTACATTTATTAATGCGATATATATCATATGTGTATTGTTTTATGACATTTTCATACATTTCTGTGTTGATACAGTTCTGGCAACTGCCGTTTGAAGTAAAAAGGAACATTGTTGATTAAAAAGTACAATGAACTCATGCCTGTATGGGAGAGGGATTTCTAAAAAACATTCCAGTTCCTGGTTCGTTTTTTTTTCCAACATTGAAATGTTGGAATTTACATTGTTGATGTGTGACCTCAAAATTCACAGTGTGGTTCAGGTATAAATCAATAGATAATTCTACAAAGAGAATGTATATTCACTCATAATCATGGTATTGACGAATTTCCTTTTAGTTAACGACCTTAAACGGGAAAGAGAAGATTAATGAAGATATATACTTGAGAAATCGCAATCGTCTCAGTGTCATATCTGCGTATAAATAGACTTAGTTAATGTTAACTGCTGTTTGAAGTAACAAAGAAAAACGATGTTTAAAAACGTGCACACAATATATGTCTGTGTGGGAGGAGTACTTCGAAAAAGAAATGTCACTGTCTGGTTCGCTTGCTTTCAACATTGAAATGCTGAATAGAACAATGTTTTTTTTTAATCTCTAATATTAAAAAAAGAATACAATGAAGCCATATCTGTGTGGGAGGGGGAATTCGAAAAAAAAATCCAGTTTCTGGTTCTTTTTTTTTTACAACATTGAAATGTTGGATTTTGCATTGTTGGTGTGAGACCTCGAAATTCACGGTATGTCAGGTATAATCAAAGGATGTTTTATAATCAAAGGATGTTTTTATAAGGACAGTGACTCATGATCAGATGATCCTGGTATTGAATAATGTTCTATTGATAATGAAATGATTTAATGAAACATGCAGTCTAGACATATTCAATACAAGCTTCCATCGACATTGAATATTGATCTTTCTGCATTGTTCGTATGATTTTTTTAAATGATACCAGGGACGTACTCACCATAACGACAGACCCGAACTGCTTTCCACAACGGCCCTGTCAGCATTTACTATGTACATGACAATATTTTTAAAGATTGACATGCAGATAAAAGAATACAATCCCTTGTAGAAATTACTAATTAAGAAATAAATTAATTTACGTATATACAAAATCCAGATTTGAAGACAACTAAGAATAATTAGATTGAAGAAAAGTGTTAAAGTTTGGAAAAACACACACAAAAAAAACAAGATTAAAAAAAAGAACCAATTAAAAAATAAATAGAAACAATTTAACAGTTAACTTAAATTACAGTTTAAAGCTGCCATTAAAGCTGCCACAAAAGTGTCGAAATTTTTCCTCTCTCACTTCGCTCGCTCATACATAGGAAAGGGAAACTTTGAAATTCGGGCAAAAAGCTTCAGACCCTGCCAAAATTATGCATTTACGCCTATGGGGAGGGGGTTAGGGGCAACTTCGTTTGTCCTGGTGTAGGAGGAGAATAATGTCCGCCGATGGATCTCCACTGAATAATTTTTTTCTGCCCATAGCACCCCCATCAAAAAGGGGGGATCATTCCTATGCATGAGATTCGGTATTCGGTACGGTACGGACCACGTTACCTTTCCTTAATGACTGATACGCATGTCAAACCAACTATTAAAGGTGATATGTTGAGTGATTTCTACGTTAAAAATATACCCCTCTCAGACCCTAACCTCCTTCATCGCTTCACTGAGAAAGGTCCACTATTTTTTAGTTTGAACCCCCTTGAAAATCGCAGTTACTGGCCCGATACATGTATACAGGATCACACACGAATGATAAATGATAAATTAGACTTGCCGACTTTAAAAAGCCGAACCAAGTTTTAAGAAATACAATGAAAGGAACGAAACACACGAGGAGTAAGCCTGACGTGAATTGTCATGAAACAATATAGATATTACAGAAGAAATACATCATTACATAAGAATTGCCCCCTCCCCTCCCTCGCCTACTAATACATGTAGTGAGTGACGACTCTGGCATTAACATGTCATACATTTATATTATTTCTTTTCTGGGGGGCTAAAGTGGTTTGATTCTAGTCTAGTCTTGTCTTCAGGGGAGACCGAGTGACTTCTAAAGTGGGGGAGGGGCGCCAAGAAAACAGGGCACTTACAACAGATTATAATGGGCACTTATGAGAACGAAAAATGGACACTTATTTCAAAGAAGTTGGGAAATTGTCTACTGAAAAGGGGCACGTGACAAAATGAACAGGGCGCTTATCAGAGATCAAAAGAGGCACTTTACAAAGTCATTCACTTCACTCTCAAGCTTTCTGTTCTCTCTCTTTAGTAAGTCATTCTTTCTGTATGATTTTATCTTGTTCTCCTCCTTAATTTTGAATACATTGGGGGTTCACGATGGAACAGCCGTAGTGTGAATCAAAGAAATAGTCGGTCGTTGCATGCTTATAAGTTGTCACTGAATAACCCAATTAATAGTTGATATACATGTTTTCATCAAAATGTTTAGATATGATCAATCTCGGAAATGTGCTGTTATATGTTGTGTTTCCAAATCACTCATGTTGGCTTTTGCTAAACAGTCGGGTAACGTCGCGTCGCGTTGGTAGAAATTTTCGAACATTTTTCAGGAAGGTGTCTTCAAGGGGACAAATTGAAAAAGAGTCCATCTCAGTATGATTTTTCCCGTTTTCAGGCTAAAAACGACAAACAAGGGAATAAAGAAAACAATAGAAGGATAATGCAAAGAAAAACATGAACTATAAAGAGAGAATAGAAGGGTAGGAAGGATGGAAGAAAATATGATGAAAGGAAACAAAGAATACAACAAAAGGAAAGTTGGAAAGTAAAAATAAGTGGATAAAAACAAAGAATAACATAAAGAAAGATAGAGACATAAATGATAGAAAGATAAAGATATTAAGAGTAACATAAGGAAAGATAGAAGAGAAGATGATAATTTGAATAAAGGAATAACATAACGAAAGAAAAGAGAGTCTCTATGTGAGACGTTCACTATTTGCGTTATATGCAATGCTCGCTGCTCGCAGTTTGAGCACTCTGGTGACTCCACTATGCAATTCTTCCCCACAATGTGTAACCGCACAACAAGGGTCCCAAGTCTTTGTGTTGCCATAAAGCCATTATGGTAATAGCCGGGAGGGCGCATTGCTATACATAATTTGTATATATATATATATACAAATTATGTATAACAATGCGCCCTCCCGGCTATTACCATAATGGCTTTATATATATTTAATTTATTATTTATTTATTTATTTTTCATTTTATTTTATTTTTTTATTTTTATTTTTATTTATTTTTTTTTTTTTATTTTTATTTATTTATTTTTTATTTTTTTTTTTTGGGGGGGGGGGGGCATTTTAAGCTGCAAAAGTGTCATTTCTTATTCAATGTACCAAGATAAATTCGCAAATGACCACTGCGATTTAGGCCAAGGTCAAAATATTAAACATTGATAAAAGTCCCTTTTTTTTACTTCCTTCTCAAAAAGGGGCACAACACTGACGGAACAAATGAGAAATACAGGGTTGGAAAAAAGTTTGGAATATTTTTTTGGCGATGAGTATGTCTGATTTTAAATGCTAGTTTCTACTATATTGTGATGAATAATTCATCCAAATCGGATTAACTGTGTTGAATGAAGTCTACTGTTCCATCTTGTACCAAAGATTACGTAATATTGTTAAACATGTTACAATGGCTGACCAATGAACCACATGTTGTCAGATTTGCTCTATTTGTGTTTGAACATCTTGTTATACATTTCTGTACTTCACGTGGAATTTTGAAAAAGCTACGTGCAGTTTGCAGTCATTTTGAGGACTTCGGTATAGCAATTAAACTGTATCTGATTATTTAACTTTTTCGTTAGACATTTGCAAAAACAGCAAATATACGCTTTCGAATTCCAAGTGGACCTCTGCACTGTGTGATAAGCCTGATTTTTAATGTTGTGCTTTTAAAGTTAAAAAGGGACACATATCTTTTATTTGAACCTCAAAGAAGAACTTAAAATGACGAGGGATATGTTTAAGACAAGAAATAATTCTTGGAATAAAAATATTCCAAACTTTTTTCCAACCCTGTAATCAAGGAATTTAGGAAGGCAACCGAAAGTTGATATTTCTTTCAAATGTATATAGAACATTTGCAAATGCGATTTTAAAATATACTGGGGCAAAATGTAAAAAAAAAAGGGGGCGTAACTCGTACTAACTACGAGGGGGCATGGGGCACGTGCCCCGCAAATCTGATGGGAAAAGATAATGAAAGAGGAGAAGAGAAAGAGAGAGAAAGAAAAACAAAGATGGGGGAGAGAAATAGGAAGAGAAAATAAGACAATAATTGGACCCACTTTCGCACGCACCAGCCCCCTAATCAGCGGCCACATAAATTCAGTGAATTTTCCGAGTAAGACCGGTGACCCCCCCCCCCCCCCATGTTGCCAGTGCCCCCTCAATGGCTGGACTCTGGTTACGCCACTAGTAACAAAAGGCTGATGAAATTTACATGATAGTAGCGATAATTATTAATTTTAGCCCTTCAAAAACACTACTTATAACTAAACGGTATACCCTGCTCTGGGGCGCGAATAACGAGATCCTGGAGTACCATGATTATGCGAGGAAGCAAAGCTTTACAAAATTTTCGTATTTCAAAAACTGAAAATTATTTGTAATGCATTTACCCTGCTGATTAGGAGGCGCGTGATCCTAAAATGATTATGGGCTTTCTGTATCTTCTCCTCTTTTTCCTTTTCTCTATATTGCGTGTGCTTGCCCCCCACCCCTTTCGCCGTAAATATGCCAAATTATAATTATTATTACACATTGTTTCGCTAAATCCTGTTAGAAAAGCCAGAGTTCCGGATAGGGGGTGCAGAATAAATGTTTTAATAGGCAGGAGAGCAACGAGAAGAAAATTTCCCCTATATTTCGAACCTTTTTAAAATGCTATACACGTATAGCCAATATACGTAGGTAATAGAGATCCTATCGCAATAGGTGCGAGGGAGCAAAGTGACCGAACTTAAGGAAGCTTTCTGCATTCGAAACCTGATAACACAGATTTGTAATGCACTTAACCCTGCGGATTGAGGGCCAATACTTCTTAAGTATGAATTTCTTTCTTTTCTCTCATTTCCGAATTCCCTTTCCTATTTTGCACCCCTGCCTGCTAGCTTTCATAAAAGATTCGGGGTGCTGCAGCATCCTCAGCCTCCGCAGCACCCCCTGAAAAAGTCCGTTGGTCCTGCAGCACCCCCAGCATCTCATCTCCCAGAGACTTCCTCAGCCATTCACTCGGAGTCTCAGCCTGTATACCATAAACGGCGACCAAGCGGGAGTGGGGTGCTCAACCTAGTAAGGTTATTTGTATGGACTTGAATTTGTGTTAATTTTAAATCTTAAAAAATCACTCTTTCGTTGCATTTGCAGAGTGGTAAGAATTTTTCACGCTTTTTTTTGTTGCTTTCTTTGTGTTGTGTTCAAGCGGACTCTGCTCGCCTGCGCCCCCTATACCTGTGTATAGGGGGCCTGTGTATCATGGATATTCTATGTTTGTTTTCAACTTAATTCAATTCAATCCAATTTATTCCTATTTCCAGCAAAAATAATTCCTATAAAAATTAAACAAAATTAAACATAGAAACATATAAATTGTACAACAATATGATACACTTTGCATGATTTGAGTTCTAGAACTAGCTTTGAATTTACCATGTCTACAATTAATAATTAATGTTTAACTTTTCTTTACCTGCGTGAATTTGTATTTACATTCTGTGGCTGCTTTTCCCCGTGTTCGTTTTGCACTTATAATATTTGCCCTCTTGTTGCTACGGGGGCTACATATCCCGCATCCGAAAGTAAATTTCTCACGGAATTAGTGTCAATTTTATTTTATTGCACTATAGGCCTTATCACACCTTCCTATAACCATCACCACCCACCACCACCACCACCCGAAAAAAGAGTAAATGTTTGATTTACGGGCCGCAGAAGCGGGGCCCTGGGGCTGCAGATCCCCACAAATTCGCCCAACAACCCCCTCACATCCCATTGTAAAAGAAAATGTATATAATTGTTAACTGCTCATTTCATAAGCTTGCAAAATCATGAATTTACAATTAGAACGAAAGGAGAAAATTGGAGAGTATTCGGTTGTGACAGATTTTATTTCAGGTCTATTGGTAAAGTATACTTGATAGGTAGAACGTGAAGTAATAAGACCAATTAGAAGGAGAGGGTGCGTGAGGGGTCCTATCATTTCGCAACCTCCCCCTTCGCCATCTCCCCCTTCGCCATTTATTTCACCCCCTCCCCTCCAGTGGCTGCACCAAATCGTGAGAATCGAGAGAATGATATTCTTTTTTTAGGTTTGGGAAAAAATGCATATTGAGGTCATAGAGGTCAGATTTAATTCCGGGGAGACCACCATCGGTTATGTGTCATGGACAATCAGTGGCGTAGCCAGGATTTTTCAAAGGGGGGTGGGGGAGGGGTGGGCAGACGTGACGGATCCAACCGCGTAGCCAGGATTTCATTTAAGGGGCGGTTTTAGGGGGGTGGGTGCGTTCCTCCCGGGCGAAGCGCGAAAGCGCTGACGTTTTATAGCTAATTTTAGAAAGATAACGTCTCTTTTTTTAAAGCGGAAAGTTAGTGCGACGCCCGGACTGCTTTTCAGTTATTTGGACGCAATACTGCAATGTATGTAACAGGGGTGGATAGCTCTGACCACAGGCGTAGCCAGGATTTTGAAATAGGGGGGGGGGGGGGGGAGACGTCAAGGATCCAACCGCATAGCCAGGATTTCATTGGTGATGAGCACGCAAAGCGTGCTCCCCTTGAGGTGGGTCTCCCCTAGGGAAAAACTTCCCCCTCCCCCGCGAAGCGCAAAAGCTCTGACGTTTTATAGCAAATTTGAGAGAAAGATAACGGTTCGTAGCACCTTTTTTAAGGTGGAAAGTTATTTCGACGTCCGGACTGCTTTTTTAGTTGTTTGGACGTAATACTGCACTGTAACAGGGATGGGTGCAGGGAGGGGGGGGGGGGGCAGTGGGGGTTCCCCCTTCCCGCGCGAAGCGCGAAAGCTCTCAAATTTGAGAGAAAGATTAAATTTTTTAGGCGGAAAGTTATAGTTGGACGCCCCAACGGCTTTTCAATTTCTTGGACGCAGTATTGCACTATATGTAACAGGAGTTGGTGCAGGGAGGGGGAGTTTACCCCTTTCCACGCGAAGCACTTTTTTTAGGCGGAATGTTAGTTCGACGCCCTAATTTCTTTTTATTTATTTGGTCGCAATACTGCACTGTATGTGACAGGGGTTCGTGGGGGTGGGGGGGGGGGTTCACCCTTCCCGCGCGAAGCGCGAATGCCCTGACGTTTTAGCAATTTTGAAAGATAATGGCTTGTTTCAAACATTTTTTTTAGGCGGAAAGTAATAGTTCGACGCCCGGACTGCTTTTCAATTACTTGGACGCAACATTTCCCCCTTCCTGCTACTTTTTAGCAAATTTTGAGAGAAAGATAACGGATCGTAGCACTTTTTTAGGCCTTTTTCTCTCACTTCCCCCCGCTCTTTCGCTTTCGCTTTTTTTTTTGCCCCCCTGTCTACGCCAGTGGCTCTGACGTTTATAACAAACTTGAGAGAAAGCTAACGACTCGTAGCACCTGTTTGTAGGCGGAAAGTTAGTTTGACGCCCGGACTGCTTTACAATTATTTGGACGTAACACTACGCTGTATGTGACAGGGGTAGGTGCAGGGGGGGGGGGGGGGAGTTTTTCCACACGACCATATGAAGAAAAAAACCCAGCTGTGATTATTCCCAATATACAACACCAAATGTCACTTTTGTTATTCTTCAACATAGTCACATGAACAATTTAACAACTTTTAGAAAATTCAAATAAAGAATAAATGTAAACAAATCTTTCGGCATATTACTCCCAGTGTTAAAGATCGTGTGCTCGATCTGTAATGAAAAACACAAGTCAGAAAAAATTGGAACCAGCGGGATTCGAACCTGTCATCTACTGCTTGCCGGGCAGCGACTTAACCACCAGGCTATTCTGGTTCACTTGTGTTTTTCATTACAGATCGAGCACACGATCTTTAACACTGCGAGTAATATGCCGAAAGATTTGTTCACAAATTAAAAATTCCTCCCCAGTCAAGCTTCTTCGTTTACTAAAGAATAAATGGTTTCAAAATATAAAAATACAAAACTTCCGTCAAATCTTTGTTATTATTTTGATGGCTACAATGATGAATTTCAAATTAATTCTATCACGACATTCTCATCATCAAAGACGACATCACTCTCTCTCCAGCACAACTACAATGTATTTAGCGAATGTCGCGTGCGATGTGCACTGGTTTTTTGCCGTTTGTTGTGTAGCATGTCGTGTTGTCGTGTCGTGTGTCTTGTTTCGTGTTCGGTGTGAATCCTAATTAGGTTTTTTTTCATGTTATTTATCCCCCATATATAATAAGTAACCTAAGCTGCTGCTTTGTTGTAACAAGTGTTGGCAAATAGACTGGCAATTGCTATGGCAATCTGGGGATTCGTCGGATGTTGTCCATACGCGCATGCGCAGGGTTTTCCCCACCCGCGCCCTTCATTGAGACTAGATAGTTTTCGCTGAACGTCGCGGACGTACTTCTACAACGCACGGGAGCGAACCGAACATTCGTTACAAGGTGGTTTCGCTTTTCGGCGATCACAGACAGACACAGTAATAACAGTACATATGAATTACTTCCTATTTGACAAAAACAATTGTCATAATGACCATGATGAATTATATTGCACTTGTCTGACTTAAACACACACACACAGCAGTCCTATCTGGTCGATAACCCAAATTTCGTGACACAATTCCACAGAAAACAGAAGAAACTAATCTGCACATCGTCAGTGACAATGCACTAAACAAAGCAGTTTGCCAAACATGCAACACAATGCCACACAAAACACCATGAACTAACCCTCGAACACAACAGCTTTTGACATTCATATTTCAAAAATTTTCAACAATTTTCATGTTATGTGGAGTCTTTATGTTCATGTTATATTCATATTTTAACAGATATGGAAAAAAGGGAGGAAAAAACTCACCGAAAAACAGGAAATTCTGTTGATTCTAGTATGTAACAAACTTCAGCGAAAGTATACAGCGAAATGTAACAAGAGCACATGAATTTGGCAATCGAGTACCAGAACGTAGACGTAAGAGTGTGTTTATGCTTAATTTTGAAGGCAGAATGAGCGTTTTGAAACGCTCATCGTAAACGCATTTCCACGGGCTTCTGTTTCTGCTTCCCTTCTCCAGGGGAATTCGGGCTCTGCAGCTGGATTCGCAACCCTGCAGGGCACACGTAAGTAATTCATCCGCTCGCAATGCATGCCGGTGAGGTGGAGAAAAGAAGATTTGAAATTAAATGATTATAAATATTCATATAAAATCGATTAAATGTCCTCAGTAAATTTCAAAAGCGTAAATGGTGTTTGATAGACATACTCTTTGCAATTTGACACCTTAGCTGAAGTTGGCTAGCCTTTTATTATTTTTAAAGGATTTATTTTATCACTGGTGCACTTCCACTTTTTTCATGTGCGAATGGTGTGTGTAATTGGGTTTTTACAGACGTACGTGTATCAATCAGATATGATTATTTACGTCTGGGGACCGACCTTTAACGTCACCATCCGAAAGACGTGACTCAGTCTCGAACCTGGGTCCGCTGAGTCAGTTTATAACTTCCACTGTTAGCGGGATTACAGGCGCACGCCACAACGCCCAGTTGTGGAAAGTGAATAGATTCCAGTAGAAAACCAGAAAGAAATTTCTACAAGTCCAATCACTTAGACCAGTGAAAACCAGTATAACCAGTTTAACTATTTGACCTTGGTATGTTACTTACAAGATATGAAACTGGGCGGAAATTTCGGCTAGCCTTGTTTCAGCCTAAATATCTTTTTTATCGCCGGGAAAGTGCCCAATGAGGTACTTCATTTGGGAGATTTTTTGTTCAAATTATGATATTTAGACAACCTTCGTTATAACACGTAAGTGAATGGGGCCGTGAATTACTGCACTGAGCCCTGCACTGTGCATGCTATGTTGACCCCGGGAGGGCAGGTCAAGTTGGGGCGCGCGCGCTTTTTCGAAACTGTGTGAATACTGTGATATTTTCTGGTCGCGATCTCGCACTCGGCTATCGTCTTTCTCGGTCTCGATTTACAGTTATTATTTCAGCTATTTACGTCTAATATTTTGGTTACTACGTCCGTGGACTTCCTACCATGATGTGAAAAGTGAGAGCCAACCAACTCAATTTGTATTCTGTCTATAGTAATATAAAACTTGAATGTCACAAAAAGGAAAACAGGTGTGTTAATATACAGAATTTTACCAATTGTAATATATTCATTTTATAGCTTGCTACTTCCGCTGTATGAAAATCCACTGTTTATGATTTTTATAGAGCATGATATCATTACATGTTTATTGCTGCATCCGTAAATCTTAGGCATACTGTTGTGCTTGCTTTCATTTGCCTGCCTGCGCATCTTATCATCAATTGCATGATCATTACAGAGGTCCAATGTAAAAAACGATTCTATATTGTTTTACTTTGTTTTACTTTGACATGTGCCATCATTCTATGTAGATTGTATTTATTTCCCTAAAGCTTTCAAGATACAGAATGAAATTTTGGTCATTGGAAGGTAAGAATCTGTCAACCTCGTGTATCAAATTTCCCCTTGTTGCTGGTAATTGGGATGCACAGCTCTGTTCTATAGAGTTGGGTCAAACATCAACAACTTGTTTTGACAATTTCCTGTCAAATTCCTACAATACGTCAACAAAACACCAACCAAATGTTATGAGCTTGCATGATGCCTCTGTTAGACTCTAATTAAATCTAGACCTGGAAAATTTTTAACTGGAAGATCACACAAAAAGAGGCACAATCGGAAGGTTCAAGTTTTCTCCACTTTGTGATAGCGTGCTCGCACAGCTCTTGAAACAAAGCTTGGGTTACCGTACCAGTTATAGACCACCGTTTAATTTCTGATAAAAAATAATTGTAATGGTGATGGTGATGGTGGTGATGGTGATGGTGATGATGGTGATGATGATGATGATTGTGATGGAGATGATGATGATGATGATGTTGAGGATGATGATGACGATGATGATGATGACGAGGAGAATGTCATTGATAGGACAATGATAATGACAAAAATGATGGTAATGTTAACGGATCTTTCTAATGAAAAACCAGCAAAGATGAGTTTGTAAAGGGAATGAAATATGATTAATCATGTAACAGTTAAAGGTCTTGATTTGGATACCAGTTTCGAAGATGATGGTGATGATGATAATGATTATGATGAAAATAATTGTAATATCAAAATCCCTCTCTGACTTCCTCTCTCCCATTCTCTTGCTGATATAGAAAAGGCCTGTGAAGATGAGCTTTGTTGAGGAAAGGAAGAGGATTAGTGATGTGACAGTGAACGGTCATGATAGGGATACCAGATTTGATGATGATGATAATGATGATGATGGTGATGATGATGATGATGTTAGATGATGATGATCATTTGATGTGATGATGATAATGATGATGATGGTGATGATGATCATGTGATGTGATGATGACGATGATGATGATGATGATGATGATATAATGTGATGATGATGATGATGATGGTGGTGATGATGATGGTGATGATGATGATGATATGATGATGACGATGATGATGATGATGATGATGATATAATGTGATGATGATGATGATGGTGGTGATGATGATGGTGATGATGATGATGATATGATGATGGTGATGATGGTGATATTGATGATATAATATGATGATGATGATGATGATGATGATGATGGCTGTGGTGGTGATTAGATGGTCGTGTTGGTGGTTGCAGTGATAGTGATAGTAATGCTTTTTGTTGATGATGATCATATGATGATGTGATGATGATGATCATATTATGATGTGATGATGATGATGATGATGAGAATGTCATTGATAGGACAATGATAATGACAAAAATGATGGTAATGTTAACGGATCTTTCTAATGAAAAACCAGCAAAGATGAGTTTGTAAAGGGAATGAAATATGATTAATCATGTAACAGTTAAAGGTCTTGATCTGGATACCAGTTTCGAAGATGATGGTGATGATGGTGATGATGATAATGATTATGATGAAAATAATTGTAATATCAAAATCCCTCTCTGACTTCCTCTCTCCCATTCTCTTGCTGATGTAGAAAAGGCCTGTGAAGATGAGCTTTGTTGAGGAAAGGAAGAGGATTAGTGATGTGACAGTGAACGGTCATGATAGGGATACCAGATTTGATGATGATGATAATGATGATGATGGTGATGATGATGATGATGTCAGATGATGATGATCATTTGATGTGATGATGATGATGATGATGATGATGATGATCATATGATGTGATGATGATGATGATAATGATGATGATGATGATGATGATGTCAGATGATGATGATCATTTGATGTGATGATGATAATGATGATGATGATGGTGATGATGATCATATGATGTGATGATGACGATGATGATGATGATGATGATGATATAATGTGATGATGATGATGATGGTGGTGATGATGATGGTGATGATGATGATGATATGATGATGATGGTGATGATGGTGATATTGATGATATAATATGATGATGATGATGATGATGATGATGATGATGGCTGTGGTGGTGATTAGATGGTCGTGTTGGTGGTTGCAGGGATAGTGATAGTAATGCTTTTTGTTGATGATGATCATATGATGATGTGATGATGATGATCATATTATGATGTGATGATGATGATGATGATGATATTGGTGATGATGATGATGATGATGATCATATGGTGATATGATGATGATGATGGTGATGATGATGATGGTGATGATGATGATCATATGATGTGATGATGATGATGCTAATGATGATGATGATGGTGATGATGATGATGATCATTTGATGTGATGATGATGATGATGATGATCATATGATATGATGATGATGATGATGATGGTGATGATGATGATGATGATGATGATGATGATATAATGTGATGATGATGATGATGGTGATGATGATGGTGATGATGATGATATGATGATGATGGTGATGATGGTGATATTGATGATATAATATGATGATGATGATGATGATGATGGCTGTGGTGGTGATGCGATGGTGGTGTTTGTGGTTGCAGTGATAGTGATAGTAATGCCTTTTGTTGATGATGATCATATGATGATTTGATGATGATGATCATATTATGATGTGATGATGATGATGATGATGATGATGATCATACATGTATTATGATATGATGATGATGATGATGATCATATGGTGATATGATGATGATGATGATGATGGTGATGATGATGATGGTGATGATGATGATGGCTGTGGTGGTGGTGTTGGTGGTAGTAGTTGGATGGTGGTGGTTGCAGTGGTAGTGATGTTAATAAAGAAAACAATGATGAAAATGATGGCAATACTAATGGCAATACTAACTGACTTTATCTTCCATTCTCTTGCTGATAGAAAAAAAACCAATAAATAAAGATGAGTTTGTTGAGAAGTGGAAGAAGATTTACGATGTGACAGTTAAAGGTCTGGATAGGGGTACGAGCTTTAGAGCCACGAAGAGAGATAGACCAAGTCTGAAAGTGCCCAAACAGGAGATGGGTGAGAAGGCTAAGAAGATGTACCAGAAGAATATGCTTCAGAGAAAATTAAAGGTAAGGTTAAAGGATAAATCAGCTAGTAATATTTGAATTCGCAACACTTACTTTTATATTTTACGCTATCCCTATAAAATGTACCAGAAGAACATGCTTCAGAGAAAATTGAAGGTGTAATTAAAGGATTGATTAATCATAGTTTCTTCTTCAAAGAGGGCACAGTTTTTTGTATTCTCTGTACCGTATTGTTATATTGTATTACCAGAAATTAAATAAGATAAAATAAAACAATTATATTTTCTTTTATTGCATACTACCCAGAGAAGTCAGCTATTTTTCTTTTAGTTGGCAACATTCAACCTTTTTTTAACAGTCACTCCAAAATTATATTTTAACTATCACTCCAAAATTATATCAGGTATTTGACAAAAATACATGAATTAAATTATGCTGAAGTTTAATGTAATCCATAATCTAATGGACTAATGATGACAGTTCATTACTAAATATTTTGCCAATAAGCCAGTTCATGGTACAAATGACCCTGAAGTGACCCCAGTTTGCACGTAAGCACGCGCATTTGTTTTGGTGGACGCGCTACTTGTTTAACACGTAAAATCATACCGGTGCGCGAATCGTGGTGCCTACAACATGAGAGTATATAAAGGTCAATTGTATATGCGCAAATTGTAATTACGAACTGGCTTATTTGTCGATTTCAATACCTATTGAAACTCCTGGAGTTAGATAGTGTTTGTATGGGGGAAAATCTTAATAAGTTGTGCATAGATTAATAATAATCTTTTAATTGTCCCATCAGGCAAAGCAAGCAGAGCTAGAAAGCGTCGATCGTCTCCTAGGCAACGATGTTGTGTCAGCGTCCGTCTTGAATGAGTGGAGAGAGCAACACGATGATATCCTGAAATCGTTGGACGGACAAAGCAAAGATCATGTCAGTAGTGATTCCGACCCAGAGAGGTAAGAAAAGAATCCTGCCTCAAACAAGATGTGGTCTGTACTGTACTAAATCAGTTAAACCTGATGCAAGGTCATAGTCACATTTAACCCTTTCATGACAGGAATTATTTAAGGGCTAAATTGATCACACTGTATTCTTCAAATTGGCAACAATAATATTTTTCTTTTAGTGCTACATGGGCCTAATAAGGTGTAATCTCTTTGAAAACAACATACATGATCACAAATCTTGTCAAAAAGTTGAAAAAAATTGCCAATTTTGACAATTTGACAAAAAACCAATGATTTTTGAGCATCTCAATGTGTTGCCAATTTAAGGATTTTCAAGCTTATTCACATTTCTAAAATATGGTCATGCAACAAAAAGGACATAATTTGTGCAGAAATGTTTGCTCTTTCTACTCATGCATCTGGTATATTTTTTAAAGGGATACTCAACCGCAGATTGTGGACGTTTTTATGCCGCAAGAGGGCACTGTGATCGTTACTTGATCATGCCGTTGCCCCGCGGGAGCAAACTTCGAACAGGCTGTTCGCCACGCAACATGCACTCTCCGCCTGAGCTCGAGCTCTCGTGCGAGGTTCGGTCGGCTTCGTTGCAGTTCGAAATGTAATCCCAGTAGTCCAATGGACGCGTTCGACGCACATACTTTGTGTACGAGTGGATGGGGCTTATGCAATCCTGACTTTCCCCATGGTTGCCCGGTGGCGTATCCCTTTAAGATCTCTGAATCAGAAGTCAATGAGCTAATCCACAAAATGTGTCAATTGTAGAGAAAAGAGAAAACCTGTTCCTCAGCTGTAAACTTTACTTTAGAATGAGCTTGAGCTCACCGTTGGGTTTGAATTTTAGTAGAATACAGACTTTTATGTATTACACATGAGAATAGATTTGATTATTTAAAACGAGAAGGATTTTGTTATAACATATTTTGAGAAATGTAATTTCACTTTCTGATTTTTTAAATATTTTTTTTTAATGCTCACACTAAAATATGTATCATTGAATATCAATATATTCAAGAATATTTGGGCAAATATCAGGGTGAATAAACAAGGAAATGATAAGTTTTATTATTTTAGCAGGGCATGTATGAATTCAAAATATACAGTTTGAGTCAATAAAAAGGTACCGAGATTCAACCCTGAATATCAGTACTATTGGTATATAGATTTAGTCAAAGACACTCATCTTGTAGCCTATCATGTCTTCTCTAATATGACACCTTGATCAGTATAATCTGACAATCAACAGCTGAACAGTAGCATTTTTCCTGGCTAATATCAAAATTTCCTCTGCCCAAGTTTTAAAGGAAATGGAAGTTCAACCCAAGGTTTTAATTGAATGGCCTCCATTCTAATTCGAATGCACTCACACATAACGAAAGTTCCTCCTGAACACAATTTCTCCAAAACCTGGGCAAAGGCGATTTGTACATGGGTTTTAAGCATGGCCAGTGCTCTGTCATCCATGATCGGATTTTAATGGGCAGACTTTCAAATTAAAGAGGACATGATCAACTACCATGCTAATGGAAAGTATTTCAGCAAAATTTTACTTAGTTTTTAAGATATTACATATTAGATTGCCCTTTAACAGTTTAGTTTTGTCGTAATCTAAAAAAGGAAAAAATGGGCACTTGTAAAAGTCAAAAATATTTCACAAATGCAAAGTTTCAACAGTTCTATGACATTTTTTTCAATTTTGCAGCACTGTGGACATACCGTTATCATCCTCCATGTCATCATCCTCCATGTCATCAATAAACACCAACTCCACCACAACGTCCACTCATGAACCCGCTGCTCTCCTCTGTGAAGATATGGCAATGGTCAGTGATGGGACGACGTCCGGTTGCGATGTCCAGACTCCCATGAGTGACGCTGCACCAGTCATCGGCGAGGAGGGAGAAGAGACTCTGAAATCAACAGATTTAGATGGCTCTACTCATCTTTCACCCGCAAGAAGGGATACGGATGCAACGAGAAAGGCAGAACCAGGGCGAGTATGCGATGATGGGGAGTCTGCCTTTACCAAGTCTGAGGATGGGAGTTTGGTGGTGGTGGGTAGGACCAAGGACAATTTGAGATTAGGCACAGGCAGGTCAGAGAGTGAAGCTTCAGAGACAAGTCTTTAACAGCTATTTCAGACATGCGAATGACTGTGATATCTTAATAGATGTCTTCAGTACAGGACTCCATCCACGTTAGCCATGTCATTGTCTTTGTCATTGACAATGTCATTCACCATGTTTTTGACTATGTCCTTGCCCATGTCATAGAAGGTTACCATATGCATGTAGCTCCTTGATCAATGTTCTCAACATATGACTCCATTGCCTGTAGCTATGTCACTGACTATGTCATTGACTGTGTCATTGAATGCGTCATTGACTGTGTCATTGAATATGTCATTGATCATGTTATTGACTATCACCATATAGCATATTGAAAGATGTGTCCCTTGAAGCATTACATCAGCATCACTCTTACTATTGTTTCATCATTTTACCAACATGAATTGGATCTTGCAGTCTTTCTATGTGGAGTGAAAATGGCAATTCATACCATTTATTAAAGATTAGTCCATATCGAACACAAAAGAACAAACTTGCCACTCACACATCTGTAAGTTCAACATTGTTCAATGTTCCCTTGGAAGCAACATAATGGCCAGTGAAAATGCTACTTGTATGGGCTGCACTTTACTATATACTCCAGTTTTTATGAATAAAGCTGTTATATTTTTAATTGACAAATCCCTGTTATGCCTTTACAGCGATTTTATTGATGCTCTCACTTTTTTTCTGACCTTGCAGAGAATTGAAATGAAACTCCACTTTACTGAGGGTAAACCTTGCTTTGAGCTTGCCTACTATAGCAGTAATCGTTGCTGATATGAAATGTTTAGCAGAGCTTATTGCATTTAAGGAGGAGAAGGTGGAGAAGGTTGATATGTGTATGTTAGCAAAAGATTTTCCATTATTATCCATTATTATTGGAGAGCCTGTTTTCACACAGTGTATCAGGTAGGTATAAGTTAATAAGGAATACAGTATCTTCAATTCTTAATTGTTTGTATGCGACTTGTACTCCACCAGTATTTTGATGCTGCAAGCTTGTTTGCTTCCATTCTATGTGCCTGGTCAGTGTGAGGAAAAGGGTTGTACACAACACCTGTTCCCATTGCCAATTAGAGAAAGATAGTAATGAAACCTGGTTCATCTTGACACAAGCAGAAAACCATTTTACAAGATTCTAGTGCACTTTACAAGTTGGTATGTGAACTAGTAATAGCAAAAATAGATTTTGCTTTGTAGCAGAAATATTTTAAAGTAGTTTACAGCTATAACAATGAATCAGTGTTTTGTTTTTATTATGACCAAGACTGTAACACGTGACCTAAAATGAGTACTGGTTAAAAGCATAATTATTATAAACTGGCAGTATGGATCAGACTGAACATATTACTATGATAAGTACATTTTTTTATGTCTTTGCTCGCTCACAAAGTATGGAAAGTACTACCAGACTCACAAATAATGCTTTAATTTCACCTTTGGGAATATATAAGTTTGCATTTGTCTACTCAATCTTCTCTGTCATTGTGGGAACTGATTAACATAAATGGCTTTTATGGTGCTTTACTATGAATCTTCTTTGCAACAGACTCTTGGGCTTGAAATTTGACAAACAATGTTGCTTAAAGTTTTTGATAATGCTGATTTGAATAATATGTGAGAAAAAATTTAGTTGGTGATGCATTTCAAATGCCTCATTTTTTTATTTCAAAATAATTATGATTTAATATCTTCTGTATAACATTATACATGTAGCTGTGGTGCTCCACTTTTCACAGTTATGCAAAGAATGGGAAAAAGTTTTATGGTGTTTGCTTATCATTATTTGTCCATTTCCATCTTTTATAGCAAACTTTGAATGATGCTCTCTGTAGAGTGAATATGTGACCCTCCGCCACAAAACGACCAATAAGTCGCAATGGGAGTTTTAGAGTAAACAGCTGAAAAAGATGGTGTGGGATGGAATTTTTTTATTTTAAGTTTTTTGTATTTTCTGAAAGTTCACATATCAATCTACCATCTGACAAAATTTCAGGGTAAAATCCCATGTTGAAATGTGTTTTTACTCTCATTCAAAATGACCATGTTTTCCTGGACATACAAACTTTGTGTGTCAACTTGATGGAATTGTACTTCACCTCGCTTTTCTCGTATAGCTTGAGAACTGTGCACTGTCTGATATTCAAAATCTAAAGAAACAAAGAAATACATATATCCATTCTGAAGATATGGAAAGTTTCAACCCAATCCAATTAGTACTTCACAGTGTATGCTAGGGAGTTTTGACTGAACCTTTTGTGCGACAAACCGTTATACAGTGGGGTGGGATCCGCTGCGGTCCGTATGCAAATGAGCACCGGCCTCGGGAGTGATTCGATCCTTTCATTGGTGGCAGCCGCGTCGTTGGTGCCTGTGCTGTTCACTGATGGTGAACTATTTGATACTACTGGAACATCCCGTTTTATCATGACAGGAGCTTGTCTCACTAATGGCTTCTTGCTTGCTTTCTTACGAGCATCGGGTAACAGTCCACCACCGAGCCTCTCCTCACCAGGCTTTACACCATCATCACTTGGTTCGGACTTTAGCTCCACTTTGAAACCTACAGACTCAGCAGCCTTTGACTTGCTTGGCTCGAAGGGCGCAACCACGTGAACAACCTTCTGTTTGATAGTGTAACTGTCTCTGGTTCCCTGGTGCAGGAGTTCAATGTCTGTCAAGTGTTTGTTATAGAAGATAATTCACTCATAGCCACAAGAAACAAGCAATTTAACACAAAATCACAATAAATTCTGACGCATATCTGACCTCACATCATGTAAACCTCTTAACATCTGGCTGAAGACCCACAATATTAAAATTCTGTTTTTAAGCTATTGATCAGTATATTCTCTCATTCATATAGGCTTATTACAGAAAGCACCTGGTTCCAGTAGGCATGGGCTAATTTCCACCAGGTCTGAGTCTTTTAATAATAATAATAATAATAATAATCAGTTTTTGTTAAGATTTGTTGTTTTATCAAAGAGGAAATGTTTACTCTCCTATTAAGCAGATACATTGTACCCAATTGCACTTTCATATTGAGGGGTCAGAAAATAATACATGGACTTTATAGTCTGCGAGAGCTAGAAGGACGTTGATTCATAACAGTTTTCACCGAGTTAACGCCCTTCTGGCTCTTGACAGATGATATACTGTCTCATGTTATGGGATAAAGGCATTAGCTCCATTTTGTGGCATTTGGCAAATTCAGAGAAAAGCGTTTAACAAATCAGTGAATAGTCCCTCAATTACACAGAAGCAAAGAAAGTGTTTCTACTCTGTAATGTATATCTTGTTGATGTATGTTGCTGTATATGGTATATCCACACTATGCAATTGAAAGCAGTTTTCACTGAACTTTTGTTTATTTGGTGTATAGAATGTTTGTGTAAATATGTATGAATGTAAATACCTGTAGATTATGAGAATGTTTATAAAAGATAAAAATACTTGCCTCATTGAAATAGAAGTATCATCTCCCCTTGCATGTATTAGAAAACAAGAGAGGAATGCTTTTGTATATTTATACTAATCTTGATTTATTCACAGTGGCAATTATCATGTTAAAATGATTGCAAATACTTCCGAAAAATCCACTCAAGGGCCATTTCAATACCCTATTGTGTATCGCATAGATACATGTATCAAATTCTAGTTGCGTAATATGTCGCTCTAATGTTTGCACTTTTCGAAAGGTGATGGCCTAGGATATTGAAATGGCCTTCCAGTGATTTTATGAAAGTCTTTGCGATCGTGTTTATTGTTTAATGGGGAAGAGAATAAATTCAGTAAAAGGTACTATTATACATTCATACCAGTTCAAAATGTTATTGGTCGCAATATAAAAGCGGTACAAATGAGATAATTTTTTTTCTTTACATAAATGACATTTCAGAGATTACTGGAAAAGTTTTCTCTTTGCACGGCCAAATGACGTACATGTAGGAACAATATTTTAAAAAGGAGGTAAATTACATTTTAATACATGAAATATAAGATATTTTGCATTGAACTCCTTTGACCGCTTGTGATAGATATATGCAACAAGTTAAGCAAAGGAAAAGATTTTAACTGTGTTGAATAGTAGCTTTTCATGGATTGAATTAAATTTAAATTTCATTCCACATATGCAAAACACTTCATATTTGATGATATAAAAAGTATGTCCCTATAACAAATTTGTTTCAACTTGTAGCAAAAAGATGTTTGGGAGAGTGTATAGTATTCTCCTTCACAGTTGTTAACTATATAACTCGTCATATGTTCTTTTTGTCAAAATGGTCAGCTTTATATATATCGTCTGTTTGGAGCCAGAAGGGCGTTAACTCTACAAATGATGGGACTCTATGCCCTACTGGCTCTAAACAAACCATATACAGTGTATTATGATTATGCAGAGTGGCGTTGAGTGCTGGAAGGGCTTTAGTGATCAATAACACATTTTGGAACATCAAGCCATGTACCTCATCAGTTTTTGTATTTTTACACTTTTGTACACATTTTTGCAAATTTATGTCATTTGGGAGTGAGATCCAATCATGCAACGTGGTTCCTGTCTGATAATTAGTATGCAATGTTTTCTTGAATTTTTAGGCACAGACTACATAAGTTCATATTTTAACTATGTGTCGTGAGATAGCGATAAATATTCAATATGTTCAAACATTCGTATTACACTTCAATGGTAGCAGTGACAACAAATACAAAGGCCTGGGCCCCGTTGCATAAAACTTACCATTAACGGTAACTTTGCCATCAATGGTAACTCACATGGAAACCTTGATTTTGATTTGCTGTTGAGTGATGTTACCATGGTAGTTACCATTGATAGCAGAGTTACCATTAATGGTAACTTTGCCATCAGTGGTAACTTCCAGGGAAACCTTGATTTTGATTTGCTGTTGAGTGATGTTACCATGGTAGTTACCATTGATAGCAGAGTTACCATTAATGGTAACTTTGCCATCAGTGGTAACTTCCAGGGAAACCTTGATTTTGATTGGGTGTTGAGTGATGTTACCATGGGAGTTACAATTAATGGTACGTTTTCTGGAACGGGGCCCTGAATTCATGAAAGAGGTTTATCTTTAGCCCATGTTTAAACCTCCGTAAGTGTAGTATACGCATGTCCCGGCCTCATGTCCAATGGGAGGGCAGTAATGCACTTATATACACCTATTTACGCTTATTTTGGTCCTTAGTAGAGTTCATACCATGATTTTAGACCATGGGTTAAATTAAACCTTCTTTGTGAATTCGTGCCAAAGTATATAGAATGCTCCCTCCTGTTTTGCAATCATTATTATAGTATTGTAAACTGACTTTTAATTTTATGTCCCATCTTGGACTGCATATTTATCACAGTGGTTCTGATATCAACTAAATTATGATGATGAATATGAATACCATCCCATATGTAACATTAGTCACAACACAAGTCATGGATACAAGCAAATTCTTGCCATGCTTGGTATCATACATCAGTCATTGTGCATTGAAAAATTCTTTCTTCTGTATCTCTCTAAGGATCCTCAATGTTGCTACCCCATGTTTTTGTCACAAAAGTTGTTCTTTTTTAAATAATAATTTAAAGATAATTCTATTCACAAAAAATGCATTTTCGACTTTTCATAACATTTACTATTTGGGGGATGTGAAAATATTTCCATAATGACAAAAATGTTGGTTTTGATGAATATTCATCAAAAGGAGTGTAGTATAGCGTCACAATCATTATTTCTTCTATGTAGAAAGGAACAATCTCATTTTATATTTCCTAAGGAAAAATATCAATCAAATAATTATTAGTTTTGACAATTCTGGTTTTATAATAGACTCTTGATATTGTTTCAGTTGGTCCCTCCACAGGAATGTTAGTTATTGTCAATTTCAATCTATTTAGGTATTTGAACTGATTGAAAAGTGATGAAATTCAGGTGGGTGGACTATTTTCTCATATGAGCATAATATAGACATAGAATGTTAACCTCGTATGATCCTAATATATTCAACCAATGCCTTTAGATTTGATAAGTGACTACTTATTCACCTCGTATCATCAACTGCCTTTTTCAACTCGTGTAAGTCTTTTTGAAAAGGACACTTAATACTAAATGACTGCCTTGAAAAGAATCATATTAAACAAAGTGTAAATGCTGTAAAAATACACAAGCCTTTCCTTTTTAAAAAATCTTTTGTCATTAATCATTGGAAAAAAAGACCTTTATGCAGCTACACTACGTTTTTATTTCCTAATTCATTTGGTTGCCGGTGGAAATATTTTTTCAAGGAAACCAATTATTTGAAGAGCTATGAACACATAATCACATATGCGGATATTTGATTTCTCTGAAACAATAATGTAGAGTCATCTTTAAATCTTATTTGCAAATATATTTAAAACAGGAAGAAATCAGTGTGCATTGTAATTTGTACATCAAAGTTCTTATCATATATGATTATATTTGCTACTGAATTTTATCGAGATATATTGCTATGGAATAAAAAAGAGTATATGGGATTCGGTGAAAGAAGTCCTGCCTTTTCTCTGTTGTGTTTGTCAGAAGTTAGTCTAGTTTTATCGTGTCTCAACCGATAAGAAGAAAAAAGTACAAAAGAGAGAGAGAGAAGACAAAAAAGAGGGGTAGGTGAGAGAGAGAGAGAGAGAGAAATAGAGAAGAGGGACGACAGAAAAGAGGGAAAGAAGGTGAGAGAGAGAGAGAGAGAGAGGGGGAAGACAGAAAAGAGGGATAGAAGGTGAGAGAGAGAGAGAGAGAGAGGGGGGAAGACAGAAAAGAGGGATAGAAGGTGAGAGAGAGAGAGAGAGAGGGGGGGAAGACAGAAAAGAGGGAAAGAAGGTGAGAGAGAGAGAGAGAGAGAGAGAGGGGGAAGACAGAAAAGAGGGATAGAAGGTGAGAGAGAGAGAGAGAGAGGGGGAAGACAGAAAAGAGGGAAAGAAGGTGAGAGAGAGAGAGAGAGAGGGGGAAGACAGAAAAGAGGGATAGAAGGTGAGAGAGAGAGAGAGAGAGAGGGGGGAAGACAGAAAAGAGGGAAAGAAGGTGAGAGAGAGAGAGAGAGAGAGAGGGGGGAAGACAGAAAAGAGGGAAAGAAGGTGAGAGAGAGAGAGAGAGAGAGGGGGGAAGACAGAAAAGAGGGAAAGAAGGTGAGAGAGAGAGAGAGAGAGGGGGAAGACAGAAAAGAGGGAAAGAAGGTGAGAGAGAGAGAGAGAGAGGGGGGGGGGAGACAGAAAAGAGGGAAAGAAGGTGAGAGAGAGAGAGAGAGAGAGGAGGGAAGACAGAAAAGAGGGAAAGAAGGTGAGAGAGAGAGAGAGAGAGGGGGGGGGGGGAAGACAGAAAAGAGGGAAAGAAGGTGAGAGAGAGAGAGAGAGAGAGAGGGGGGAAGACAGAAAAGAGGGAAAGAAGGTGAGAGAGAGAGAGAGAGAGGGGGGGGGAAGACAGAAAAGAGGGAAAGAAGGTGAGAGAGAGAGAGAGAGAGAGAGGGGGGAAGACAGAAAAGAGGGATTTGATTTCTCTGAAACAATAATGTAGAGTCATCTTTAAATCTTATTTGCAAATATATTTAAAACAGGAAGAAATCAGTGTGCATTGTCATTTGTACATCAAAGTTCTTATCATATATGATTACATTTTTCCCCCCTTCCACAGGGTTCTTTATTTTCAAATAAATGTCATAATTATATACAGTATATTTTTCATTTCTTTTATACAAATAGTTAAACAGATACATGTAAATAGCAGATATGACAAACATAATATTCCAGATCATCACGGTCGAAAGCATATAAAGTTACATAATGAGAGGCAAAAACATGACAAAAATGGCATATCAGAATGAGACACTATACGTAAGTTACATGTATGTTCATATTTGTGTTGGGACATTGCCAACACAATCAAAAAAATTCCTAAAATGAAACCATTTCTTTTTCCTTTTATTTTCTCTAAGATTTGTTTGACATATATATTTTTCCATTTCATAATAACGTTTCAAAGCTGATAGAATTACGTCAAAGTCAGGTAATTGATTTCGTAATTTGGCTAAAAATATTTCTCTTCTTACAATTATGAGAATACAATTAAGTGCATTATTATTGCTACCGCAAAAACCAAACAATTTGTTTTGATTTGTGAGTGTGATTCTTTTCCCTGTGTAACGAAATATCCAATACTCAAATTTCAACCATATTTCATTCGAACAGTTACAAGAGCAAAAAACATGTAACAGAGTTTCATCATTATTATTACAAAAAGTGCATTTCATATATGATTATATTTGCTACTGAATTTTATCGAGATATATTGCTATGGAATAAAAAAGAGTATATGGGATTCGGTGAAAGAAGTCCTGCCTTTTCTCTGTTTGTGTTTGTCAAAAGTTAGTCTAGTTTTATCGTGTCTCAAAGAGGGAACCGATAAGAAGAAAAAAGTACAATTGCGGGAAGGAAGAACGCAGTAAAATGTAATATATGAGGAAAGGAAGGAGAGAGATAGAGAGAGAGAGAGAGAGAGAGAGAATGAGAGGAGGGAGAGAGAGAGAGAAATAGAGCAGAGGGAAACAGAACAGAGGGATAGAAGCAAGACAGACAGATGGGAGGAGACAGAGACAGAGAGAAGGAGAGAGAGAGAGGGGGGGGGGGGGGTGGACAAGAAATAAGATTTCTTGAAGTTTTAAAAACGAGGGATAATTTTCCTACAAATTTTATAACGAGTCTTGAACAAGTTACTTTTTTTCAATGAGGAAAGAGCAGCTTCATTCATTCAAGCATATTTGTTCGCTGCCTGTACGATTTCTGATGATTTTTATTTATTATTTATTTACAAATAAAAATGACAAAAAGAATATGAAATTCGTCTTTTATAGATTGCAGGTTACATAGTGAACAAAACCTGTGGTTTCTTTAACGTTTTTCGTAATTCTTCTAGTCTACAGGTTTACGATCATGGATCCACAACTAAAGCTAAGATTGGACATTGTAATTCCACTGCGCAGTATACTAGTACTTTACGCACCTGTTCCTGCGCGAAGCGCGCATCCACTAAAACAGCCAATCAAATCAGATGAACACGCATTTTAATTGTGACGTACATGTACATTGACGCAAGATGACGTGTATGGTAGCCTAGAAACACATTTTTATACACATATTAAGGTATCCCATGCCTTTTCTGTCAATTTATCATTATTAAAAAAAAAACAACACTTGACAGCACATTGTTATCTCACCGTTTGGCAAATTAGAGCATATTTAAACAGAATCACTGCGACGGACATTCAACGATTGTTATATTTCAGTCATATTTTACTTAAATTCGCAATATGTTCCTCTCAAATTCTACATTCGGCGTTGTGGCTTCGTCTCGTCCGCAGATCGTGGTCATCGATCAAGGACGAACCTCCTCTGTCGAAGTCAACGAAAGCGATCAACAATTCTCCTGCAACCAATCTCTTCAAACGTATTCCGATTTGCAATTAGGTTTGTCAATTCGAAATCAAAACAAACACGAAATTCTCGAACACAACGGACTCTCATCCGAGGATGCCGCCATGATAGGATGCGAATCCAATGATAGCTACTTGGTGCTAAAAACTAAAAACAGCGCAGGAGATACTGCATCTGAGCTGTCTGAAATCAAGATAACCAACGTTCGATCACTTGCTGCAAATCAACTAGCTAACGAAACGAAGAGTTCACAGGATGAAGCGTCGAGGAACAAAATTGGCGTAGTAGAAACAATTCCTGATATGAATTACGGCTTAGACATTAAACGGCCTAAAATGATATCTAGGTCAGATGACCAATCAAATTTGAACAATGGACACAAAAAGCCGCGTAAATGTCCTTATCCATTAACCATACGAGCGAGTCCTAGCTCGATTCACGGACTTAGAAAAATAAGACCTCGACCTTCCTATCTTAATCAAGCCCGGGTAAATTTCGTGGAGTTATCGAGGAAACACAAAACCCCATCTAATTTAACACTTGAACAGAATTCGATACCTGTAAAACATTTCAGAAGCAGTAAACGAAGGTTAGTGAAAAACAATGATGAATCGGGCAGTATATGTCAGAAACAGATCAACGCGGTTCAAGGGTTTAATAAACAGAGGTATGTTTACAGAAAACTATAATATTGATAATTATGAAATGTAACGTGTCTGTACTGTTTTTAAATTTCATGCATTTAACAGTGTTGCCTAATATTTCTAATATTTACTCTTTTATTCTCAATTAATATCATTTTTCTTAACGGTTTAGATGATAATAATTCAATTGTTTGGTAACGTTTAATCCAAATTTGTCGTTTTTTATACTAAAGTGAGCATTGTGGTTTTCCGCTTAAGTTTGATCAATTAGATTTGTGTCTGAAGACTTTAATGAAACTTCATGTACACCACGGTATATATGAAAATTTTTATCCGGCAGAAACCATATTGTCGAAATAGAGCGACTCTAACAAAGATCTTGCCCCATAAACTGAGCTCTGAAGTTAAAAGTTCAAGTTCAAGTTCAAGTTCGTTTTTATTTCATATTCAGTGGTGTTGAGTATGATTGCATATTTTTGGGTTTATATATTCATGTAGAAATCCGATATTCATCTTATCGTCATCACATCCGAGGTTCAATCCAGTCATTAGCGGAGCACCAACTACATCAAGTTTAGAAAGCACCAACAAATCACAACTTCAAAAATCTTCTGCTCTTGAATTGGGTATGACGCAGACGCTTCGACTGAACAGCGCGCCAAACTCGTCACCACAAAATGATTCGGATATAATATTCCCGTCCTCGACCTTACCTGCAAATGTCACTTCCAAACCTTCCATACAAGACTCAGATCGAATGAAGTCAGTACGCCTCCGCACCACCACAAAATGTTCAACAGAAAAGAATGGGAGAGACCAACCCCTAACAGACGAACTCCTCAATGATCTCGCAGTAGTTCGAATTCATCGTCGTCCTCATTTCCAGTGTCAAGAAAGCCGAGAGCTGGTGGAGGTTCGTCCAAACGGCTTGACAGATAATGCCCCTACCCTTCTGGCTTACCGTGACGTGTCGGGTCATATACTGGTCGACTGGACGGCCAAGAGTAACTATCGAGCGGCAGAAAAGATCAAGGTATTAAAAAGAGTAATACAAAAGCGTATAGTGCCAGTGAATATAAGTGGACTCGCCCCTCCTTGTACTGAATGGCAAGAAAATATAAATCAGGAAGAAATAGAGAGAGGTGAGAGAGGAGATGTAGATGGAGATAGAGGGAAATATAGATGGGGATACAGGCTGATAGAAAGATAGATAGAGAGAGAGAGAGAGGGAGAAAGACAGAAATGGACATATAGATAGATAGAGAGGGAGAGAGAAAGAGAGAGAGAAGGGGGGGGGGGAGCGGGAGGCAAAAGGAATATGGGGAAAAATCGTGAAGGGAAGACGAACCCTTCCCAGACCCCCAGTGTTCCTTCTAAGTTCTTCAATCTGGTGCACAAGTGCCCTCTGTAGATGCACTTTTAATACCATAGTCTGTCAGATCTGTCATCTTTTTCATATTTTCTTTGAAAATTGCTCGAATCATGAATTAGACACATCGTTATGACACCGAGTGATGGCGCCAGAGTATTCCATATTTTCGACATGATAGTAGGAAACTTTAGGCGAATTGTTTTCGCAGTACACTGCAAGTTCCAATTTGCTTTTTACTTGAAATCAAGTCTACGCAAATATCACGGACGATTTGTCATTATTTACCAAATACATTTTGGCCTTTTAAAGTTAAAATATTAGTAATGAGTGGTAATATAATTGGATTAAAAGAACATCACTGTTAACGCATCCTGAGTGTCGGAAACATCAGCCTGGACATTGTAATAAATGTGTTGTTTTATTTTGAGGATATCATCTGTTTCATACTTTTTATCTCATCCCCAAATCAGAAATTGATGCAGTCTAACCCCGAATGGACAAGCCACCAAGATCGAGAATCAGGCTCTGCGTACAAAACCTCTACCGCCTCTACCGCCAGTGCGCATTGTCCTTGTGACGTCACGTCGCTGGCTGCCAATGGTGTAGTGTATACCATCAGTGATAAGTAATTTCATTACGACTGAGGCAACACGAAAACATAAGAGAATGGACTTGTTATAGAGGAAAATAATTCGACGAAGAGATTGTAATTTTTAGTTACTTTAGCCTTTGGTTTCAGAATGGTCGCACGTGTAGTGCAAATATCGTCAACGGTTTGCCATCATTCACAATAATAAGGAACGCTACAAAAACAAAAACAAACGAAAAAACACCCCCACCCCAAGAAAAAAAACACCACCCGCCGATGTTGTACACAAATAAACTACAACATTTATGATTAATGCAGCGCTAAATTTTGTAGGTAACTCGGGGTATAACTGCATTTTAAAGTCTCCATGAAGAAAGGTTCGGATATGGATATTAAACGAGGTTTAAATTGTGACCAGTTTGCCTGGCAGGTAACTTGTTGTTATGATAAAGAAGAGCTTTCTGTATTTTAGCTCACTACTCTGTGCTTTTGAACTTAGCCTCAAAAGAAAATGGTTACTTTTCAAGGGAGATTCACAGGCATTTATAAACAATAAAGGCCATTTCTTAATTTCTAATGAAACCATAAAATTTTATCTTTTTTCGTTGGTTCATGGTGTTCGCTTTCTTATTCTAGTCACATGTGATGATAATGACACTTGTATATATCATAAATGTAACTCTGAAAATTAATATTAAAAGGAAAGATGAAAAAGCTCATAGATATCCACTTAGATCAGTCGATGACAGCTTCATGAATCACTCAGTCAGTCAATTGTTCTATCATCATTCATTCAAGCAATCATTCTGTTCGGGGGGGGGGGGGGGGGCTCACAAATGTCCGAACATTTTCGGACAAGCAAAAAAAAAAAAAGAAAACAAAAGAGAAATCATACCAAATTTTCTTTGGTGGTTTTCGTTTAGTATTCTCTGACAAGCTAAAAAACAAAAGGGTTATCAGTTGTAAGGGGGCGGGGAGGGGGGCACAATGATTTTTCTTTCGGGGAGGGGGGGGGGGGGGGGGGGCACGGGCCGGATCCCCCTAAATCCGCCACTGATTCTGCTGATCATAGATTCTCGAAATTAGTCCTATAGTCTTTTATTCTTCAATTCATTCAAGCAATCATTCAGTTTGACATGACTTCATTCACAACGATCAATTGAGTGAAAGAAGTCATTTCACAGTTCACATGATCACAGTTTCATCATTCATTCATTTGGTTGTTTTATCAGTCATTCATTCATTCACTCGGAGGCGAGTTGGCTCAGTCGGTAAAGCGTCTGCCTGTCGAACCAAAGATCGTGGGTTCGAATCCACCCCGGGCCGATTACTGAAGCCTGCGTTGTGTGTCAACGTGCCCCTCTCTTGTTTCATAGACACAGGCTATGTTACAGTGGAAAACACTCCGTCCCTCGGATAGGACGTTAACTGGAGGCCCCGTGTAGAGGAAAGTCACCACCTTTGCACGTTAAGAACCCACAGCACTATTCGAATAAGAGTAGGGGGAAACCCCGGTGTAGTGGTACACCTGCACATCCCAATCAGTTATATCGGGAGGAGAGACCCAAGGGTTACAGTGATTCAGTTCGTTTTTCCCCTCCCAGGCACAGGTGACGCCATAAACTTAATTATTATAATTCATTCAATCATTCAGTCGATCATAATAATTCATGAATTATTCAATCAGTCGGTTGTTCTTTCATTCATTCAATCAATTACTCACTCGATCATAGTTTCATAAATTCGACTGTTCTTTCATTCAGTTCAATCATTCAGTCAATATTCATGAATCATGTAATCATTTGGTTGGTCTTTGATTCATCCATCCATTCAATCAATAATTTAGTTGGTGATATCCTTATTCAACTGATAACATTCGACAACCTTTTCATTAAATCATCCAGTTGGTTCCCCCTCTCATTAAATTTCTTTCTTAAATTAATCATGTCATATATTGACCCTCTAAGTCTTCAACAGATTTTAGACTGAATAAAGACACAATGCGCATTATCTGTGCGGAAGGCAAAATTTTATTCTATTTGCAAGTATTCACGGTGCTAAGTGAGATATCACAACATTGCAACAACATATATCATCATTCGCAAAAATCATTCAAATAATTCATGACACGATACATAGTCATTCGTATGAGTAATTATCATGAATTATTCCAGTGAATATTGCAAAATTGGCGCAGTCATACTAAACCAAGCCTACATTTCGTAAAGAAAACGTCATAATAAGCCAATAGGCAACTTACTTGTTTCATTACTAATGAGTTATACAATATCTGTCATGCAATATCCTGATGAAAACTAGTTATATGCTGACATTAGTATATATTCATTCCATAGACGGAAGGCCTTTTGCCATTCCTTCAGTCTTCACCAATAATAAAATTGTGAACTGCAATGCTTTTCCGAAAGTGGAGAATAGTTTCATACAAATAACAGTTGATATTACAAGCACATGGTATACAATAATATTCAAAATATATGAAACGTCTGGCTCCTTTAATATTATAACAAACACAGTTTGTAAACTGGCGATTTTAACAACAAGAGATTATTTGTTTTCTTAAATTGTAAACGTTGTGAAAATTGTAATAGTGTGTTACTACAAAACCACGAGAACAGCAATGGAAACATATACATGTAAGTCATTCATAATTATACATAATAATTTTGTGTCGATAATCAATCGCTATTCATCTCACTTTCAGCAAGAAACATTTACCTGTGATGATCGTATTATCACAATAATGAAAATATTAATAATCTCATATAAACAATATATGGTATTATCACAAACTTGAAATTAAAATACCATATGGAACGGAGTGCAAAACTTTGTAATATATAAAAAAAATATATTTTCTCCATGAACCAATATCACCAAGAAGGCACTTCAAAATCATTTCAGTTGTATCACAATATAAAACATTCTCTGATAATCGGTACAGTGGCCATGACTCATATTTACAATAATACACGCGGTATAAACTTTACAGTAGTACATAACATAAAGAAATAGCAAGACTTTGTCATCTCAAGTGATATATGTCTTCTTGCACAAATATCACCGAGGCACTGCATGATATATTTTTCTTTATATAACAGTCATCATTTAGACGGATTGTCGCTTTAGTGACATAATTCTTCATGAAAGGCATTACGGAAAAGTCTTGAAAGTGGTATGAAACGCTACAGCTCAGTGATCCTGCGAAAAAAAATAACAGAAATAAACATCATAAACTACATGTATACATTCTTTAATTCGATCATTGGAGAACAAATTCATTCCCAATAGCATGTAATACTCTCTGCAATCATTCATTCTGAACGATTATAATAATTCTGGTTGGAAGTCCGAACATTTTGTGTCTTATCGGAGCATATAACCAAGAGAGTATACAAAGAGATAACTGTCTTTAATTTTGACTTTCAAAATGAAAGAGTTGCCTCACAAAACAGATAATGTACACACATGAAATAAAAGCAATTCATAAAACTGACTCTGATCTAAGTCTGAATATCTTTCTTGCATTCACGATAGGTATGGAAAAAACGGTCAACTCTAGATTGTTTGAAAAGGCAAAATATCTGATCATCACCTAAAATGTACATGCATCTAATTAACAGTTAAATGTAGGATATACAATATACACCCAATAATGCAATAATGCATTTATATAAAACTCAAAATAGACATAAGTTGTAAAACATTACGTACACTAAGCAAAATTTCATTGTATGTTACTATAACAGTTTCACCAACTTATTGCTGTACGACATTATGATAAATGGTTCTATTGCCAAATTATGTTTGTATAACAATTTACCTCATATTTGTGTGCACGTAACAAATGTACAAAATTCTACTATCATACCCTCACAATTTAAAGAAAAAATATAGAGATAACGAGATAATAATACAGACTGAACTATCGTTTTCAATAAAGGTTTTACCAAACACACAATAATCATGAAACATTAGCATATTTAGGGTATAAAAATGCCCCTATCACAGTGCCACGATTAAAAAAAGAATATGAGAAGGATAATAATACAGATCGAATCATTGTTGTCACTAAAGTTTTCACCAAATACAAATTATGATTGATAGTAAATTATAATACATCTGGAAGCATCTGTGTATATGCAACAAGAGTATAAAATTATACCATCGCATCGTTATGATTTTAACTAATAGAAACTAAATTATCATTGTCATGAAAAGTTCCTCTCAAGATACAACTGGTAGCATTTGTGAATGTAACAAGTGTACAACATTCTACCAGCAACATGATCTCATCACATGTACAAAGAAATAAAGACACATATTAAGTGATCTGTGGCTCTTAACGTTTCACGAAAATACATTACAATAGAACTAGAATCATTTGTGTGTATAGTGCAAGGGTATATAATTCAACATGTAATATCACATCGTTACAACGTAACATAATACTATATCATCACATGATAGTTGTCAGTAAAAGTTATACCCACGATATAACCGGAGCGTCTCGTGTGAATGTAACAAGTATAAAACTTCTACCATCTCTTTGTCTATATCGTCATGATTTAAAATAAACATGCATTAAGTTAAAAATAAATAATACAGATTAACAGTCCTGATGCATGCATGATGACTATATGAACGTCTCAACCGGGACAAGGGCAAGGACAAAAACACCAAATTACTCCACTGAAAGAATGACGTATATAAATATGAATTCTTCCCAGAATGCACTACCACGCCCTACTCAAGTTAGCGACACGCGGAGTACCGCCCTGCTGACTACAACTTCAGAAAGTTCAGAACGGATGGTTAAAGTGATAAAAGTTTCACAAACTGCAAAATGTGATTGATCATACACTATGATACAGTTGGAAACAATTTTGTGTGTATGTTAACAGTGCTTAAAATTCTACCAATAAAGTTATCGTCAGAACATAAAGATGGTGAAACAGATTAAGCGTTCTTTGACATTCTAAGTTTCACCAAAATAGAGTATATACAACTGGATGCATTTGTGTGTTACCACCACATCGTCATGACAAAAATACAACAAGTATAAAGATAAGCATATATATAAAATGATATAGAATAAGTAATCTTAAGCACTAACTGTTCCCCAAATATAATATGCTACAACTGGAAGAATGTGCAACAAATGCATGAAAATATTACCATTTTCAAATTGTAATGTTTGGTTTGGATTCATTAACTAGTACATACAAGTTACATGCAAATTTGAAATATTTGTGATTCTGCAATAAGTATCATGTACCCTATTAATATCTTGTGGTAGTAATCTAAAATACAACAATATGATATACATCTACATATGAAGTGATTGCTGCCACAAAAGTTTAACTGAATGCTCATTATTACTACATGGTATAAAATATATATATATTTCAACCATCAAAGAGTGAACTATAACTAAATTCCAGATGTAAAAGGTGGTTTTGAATCATTTTCTCTTGTTAAAATCTTCTGAGTACAACATCCATTCCAATACAAACATTATCGATAATTTTTAGTAAATGGTTGATAACGGACATATAAACTAGGGTGTCTGCAGCACATATATACAGTATTATCTCATCATGGTTGATAATACTTCAACCACGATAGTAATGCTTCAAAGACATTCAATACAGCAAGAGAAAGTTATCTCTATCGTTAAATACAGTTCGACAATACCATATATGTTTAAACTATATTTAGTATATATCAAATTTCAATAAGCCGTACATAACCTCTGTAACGTTTACCAAATGGTTAGTAACAGACATATGAACTTGGGTGTTTGCAGCAAATATATACAAAATGATCTCATCATTGGTGATAATACTTTTAACCACGATAGTAATGCTTCAAAGACATTCACTGCTGCAAGAGAAGAATATCTCTATTGTTAAATACAGCCCGACAATACCATATACGTTTAAAATATATTTAATACATATCAGATTTCAATAAACGGGACATAATATCTGTAGGAAACATAATGAATTTCAATCAGTGATGCCTCTTTAACATGAATATAAAATACAACTTTCATCTCGTCAAAGTGTACCCACAAAATAAGACTAAACTTACAAGATATTGATCATTTACGAAAAACATGTTATTAACTATTACGTATATGGAAGCTACTCTGACAACATATGCCACTCCGACATATAATTGTCTTTTTAACCACACGTATGCACCGCAAGAACTACATGAATTTTCGCTTACATGTATATAATCGTCTCGACAGATAATGTGATAGAAATGTAACTTACGCTTTAATCTGAATATACACAAAATAGTCAAGAAATTATGTAACAAAGAATCGATAGTTGTGTGACACGGTAAATGATTCAGCAACTATACTGAAATGTATTTTCACCTGTATAACTTTTCCTATATAAACGTCAAAGTTACAGCGTATTATACAGAAAAGGGTAGAATCTCCACGAGGGTAGCATAAAAGCATGGAGAGTCCTGTACAAAAATTGATAAAGAGCATCCACAATACGTATATTTTACGTTCAACTTATGATCATTGTTATTTATAAGCATATAACATTGATTAATAAACACAACACAGTATAATTCAAATAAGTAGAAGGCGTTACTTGTACAGCGACCCCTACAGACACTTAATTTGATACAATATTCTATTGGATTCTTCATTAAACAAATTTGTCGTGAAGCTTGGCATAAGAATCCGTAGGCATTATTATATTATTGTAAGTAATGTTTACATGACGGAAAATATATAATGTAAACATTGCTTACTCCATAAAATTCAGACTTAATCTGATTATTTTTTTCTCCTTGATCGATTATTTATGACAACTTGCACTTTTGGCCTTACGCTGTGACAAAAGCGAACGTGTGTGACGTGAGCTTGTTTATAAAAACAAAGGGGAATCCCCTTGACAGATTTCCGAATAGAAACAAAAGAGCTACACTTTCATATACTACATGTTTGTAGTTTAAGGAACTATTTTGAAATTAATTAATGCATGAATTCGCAGGTTTTAATGGAATGTTTCAAAAAAATGCAAAGGAAACGTCACAATAAAATTCACTCCCGGGGTTCGCACCTTTCGCTCTCTCGCATAAAAAGGATTGTTGCTCTATGTTTGAAGCTTTCAATCTACTGTTCCAGCTTTCCCTTTCATCTCTAAATAAGTCTTGACGTCAAGGACTGGATATACCACGTAATACATCATACAATATCGTCTTCATATCATGGAGTGATATAAGTTATCAATTTTACTATAATGCCCAGGCCTACACCGTCAAAATAGAACATGGTAGCATAAAATATAATATAACATAAAATATATTTACAAATTATCGAGTTGGTAATTAACTTACTATACGAACCATAATAACTCTCACTGGTATCCAAATGACTAATTTTGTTACCTATATCATTAGCGTGATAACATTGTTTGAGACGGGAACCATGATATCACTACATGTGAATCTGGCAACAGCGAAATAGTATTATGTATACAACATATGTACAAACGATTCGAATGAAACAGATGTAAATTGTAACACCAATCCTTTATCCTTACAGTTTATTAACAAATTTAGAATTTGAATTGTTTTTGGATTTGCTCTACGATGTCACTAGCACATTGCCTGGCTCCCTCTGCGTCCGATCGGGAGAACCTTTCACATGGGATTGTGCATCGAAAGATGCCAGCGTCTGGATACAGACAACTGTTTACATCGAGCAGCCTATTTAGTTTACGAGCACATTCCGTGACAGTCTGGTTACTGAAATGTCCCCTCAAGTCAGTCACCAGGATATCCAGGTTGTGGGAGGAGTGAGAAGTCCCCCGTGAGGCATACTGCGCTGCTTTAAGTGCCTTCTCCGCTGCATGGTAACTCTTGTAGCACACCCATTCGTTCGCTTCCTTTTCCAGATCATTAGACGATGATGCAAGATCTGATTTTGCTTGTTTGAACCAAGACGTGGCTTTGGGCATATCGGGTTCGGGTGTATCGTCAAACGAAGGAGGACAATGTGTTGATCTGGCATTTCCAAAGTGCCCACGCTCTCTGTAGGTTCTTTGGTAAGAGTCTCTCCTTCTTCCTTCTTCTCGTGCCCAGTTTCTCATGAATTCAAAAAAGTCATCGTCAAAGAAACTGTCGCCACTGCTTGAACGAGTGCCACTTGAAGAGCCCTGGCTCTTGGCAGGGCGTCTTCTCCCCGCTTTTAGGCGCTCGATCTCATTCTTCAAATGCTTGAAGACTTCAGTAGCGAGGTGCTTTCTTTCCGGTGGATGCTTGTCCGGGTGCCATCTCAAGTATAGTCGTCTGATTGCTTTCTTTCGCTCGCCTTCATCCAGTTCCCAGATTTCTTCAAGTTGATCCGTAACCTGTTCTTTTGCTTCTTCAATGTTTTCTGGATAAGGCTGTGGTTTAGGTGGAACCTCTGTTCGAGGGGGAACTTCTGCGGTTGGTGGTTGAGGCTCTGTTGCTGAAGGACCCTCTGTTCCCTGTCCTTCAGATGAAGGGCAGTACACCATAACCCACATGTCAGTGTCCTCAGACTCTTCGGGCATCAAGAATTTGAACAAGTTCAAACCACTAACCCATACAGGATTCTCCTCTCCAATGTCGATAAGGTATTTGTTGCGGAGAGGAGAAAGGAGATTTTCAGGAACCTCTAACACTTGGGCGTAGACATGGATAGGGATAAGGTGTACCTCAAGGTCATTCTCGATCTGATACGCTACATATTCTCCCTCGATGAACCCAACAAAGGGATCTTGCTCCAGCAGATGCAAGATGTCACTGGGAATTCTGGAACCCAACTTTGGCGGAGCCATTCGTTCTTCATTCTCGGGAGCTTGTCCCTTTGTGCTAATTAGATTGTAACTACGAAGGAGTTTCGGTATCTCACGTGGAGAATCCGCCGACAACATGTCCGCCAGGAAAGGCAAATGCTCCTGGTCAATGCTACCTACGTGTTGTGATATGGCTAGGGCAATACCCTTTACAACTTCCATGTACGCTGAGCGCTCATTGTCCCCAGTGTGCACAACTCGTATACATGCCACTCCAGTATCATCGTCATCAGAACTCATGCAGGAAGTGGATTTCGCTTCACTTCCCTCTATTCTCTTCCCATCGATGTACAAAGACGTGGGTAATTCGGCCATGCACTTTAGTCGTATTCTTTTAAGCTTGTCAACACTTTGAAGGAGGGTATCGCCATCACTCTCCACTTCTAGTAGACGCTGTATTGCTTCTGCAAATTCTTTTGAAATGAGAATGCCGTTGAGTCTGGTACCAAATTTACACTTACCAATCTGTTCATACAGACATGGCCTTGCTGATGTGTCGATTCTCTCGGTTACGCAACCTTTTACAGATCTTAACTTTAGATGCTGTGGCATAGAGTTCACCAATGCATGGACATCTGTGAATAACTTCGCAACTTCATCTGGTAGAAATGGTATATTGGATTGTATAAGGCGTTTGGTATGCTCAGTTTCATCTTTGATGAAGATTTCTGTCGAGGGCATCAGTTTTCCCTTTGATGAAGCAGGAAGATGTACAATCTGAATACCTTCAAGATCAGCTTTTAAGGTCGATCTTTTCAGTGTAGTGCCTGATGTCAAGGTTTCAATTTGCTGAAGGAACAACTGGGAGGCAACTATAACGGCCTTGAGCATGTTGGGATTTTTCATTTCTTTGACACTGTGGCTTGCGAGTTCATTCAGTACTGTGGCTAACTGAGGAAATGAAGGAGTCCGGGTGGAACCAAGGCAGTATAACAACTTGCTGACAGGGATCAAACTGTCTGGCAGTTGGTAGAGATGAGGCTGGAAAAGGTCTCCACATAACTCTCTGCACACTAGGCTAGGTCTGACCAGAGGAGGAACACTTTGAATGACGACGCAAGGTACGCCAGAAAGCTTTTCGCTCATCCTTTGACAAGAACTGCATCTATCCGTGCGATCACTGCAACGCTGATCTATCTGACGTTCACAAGCTGAATTCAAGTACCTGTAGGTTTCTTCCATGACTCTGTTCAAAGCCTGAAAGTCGGTCTGTCTCCCTTGATCATGAACTCTACAACACATCTTCCTCACATTCTCAACGACGCTTTCAGTGATTGGTTGCATCACGACGCCAAGCTTCTCTAGTATGGAATCCTTTATGTGACGGCAGTACAAGCCACTTCGAATGCTTGAAAAGTATTCCGGCAAGAGCCTCATTGAGCACCATACAAGTTTAGCATTCGCTGGCATACTTGATGAGTCGAGTGGCAATCCCTGATTCACATCCATGTAGTACGGATGCAGTTTCCTCAAACTCATTTCAGGGGCATCAGGAGTGATGAAGTCGATGATTTTGACCCTATTGAGAAATGAGTCGTTCTCGTGGAGGGTGCAGTTCCGAAACAATTCTTTCATTAGTGTTTTTGATTGCTCAGCAAGCTTTCTTCTTTCTTTTCTTTCAGTCATTAAATTGGTCGACAGCTCTCCACAAAATTCAAGAAACTGTGCTGCTGTAACTTCTGCTTGAACACCAAATTTAAGCAAGAAGGAATGGTCAAGCCTCTTGATGATTTCTTTAGAGGGAAACTTCCTTTCTGACAGCATTTCTGCAAACACTTTGTTCGTTTGGTCAAAGAATTCTCTACCAATCTTCAGTACACCGTCATCATCTTCCAGTAAGGGAAAGGCTTGGAGTTTCAAACACTTCTCCAATTCCCCTTCTTTGTGGAGTGTGTTTTGCGCGAGGAAAAACTGTACGTATTCGAGATGTTGTAGTCGTACATTTGTGGACAACAGGTGAAACTTTGGAAAGATGAACTTGGACAGGGTTTCGCACTCAGACACGAAAACACACCCGATTGCCTTGTAAAGTTCTTTCAAGCCAATATTTTCACTCAGAAATACATCATTGTATTCTGCCATCCACATTGTGACCTCTTCACGGGGTAGTCTTGCTCTTATCACATAAACCTTCGACGCATGTGAAAGTGAAATGTATGTCTCGTCTAACTGTTTATAGCAAGGGAGATTCATGATGATCTTTCTACTGTCGGCTTTTTCCACCAATCTTTCTGGCATATGGGTCGCCAAGTACTGCAGGATATGGTCACGCTGGAAGGTCTTCAGTTTATCGAATAGACAGGCGTCTGTTTGAATGATGTAATCAAACACTGCAAGCACTGTATCTGGTCGTTCTTCATGGGCGACCGACTTTGTGATGAGTTGTTTCGCTGCTTGAAAGTCCAGACTCCAATCGACTTCAGAAACTCCAAGTGCATTCAAGGCTGGAAGTAGATGAGACATACCACTGAGCATATTCATCACAGATGTAGCTTTTGACAATGGAACGAGGTGATGGGCTACCCACATACCTTCATTCTTGCGGCATGGAAGAATGCTCCAGGATGAAAGATACTGAAAGTCACCCCCAATATCTCCGCATTCAGCAAGACACTTCCATAGTCCGGTGATCCACTCCTCAGCCGGTTCAGACTTGTCCCACTGAACATATCGGTTGCATTCGAATTTAGTAGGGCACAGTTCCTCTCTCATCAAAGAAGCAACACATGGAATGTCAAACTTGCGGATCACATCAAAATCACCAATGAAGTAATGGCTTACTGATCTGTCCAGGAACTTGCTTCTGCTTGAAGGAAAGAGGTAGTCAAACTCAGTATTGTATACTGGGGTTTCAGCTGAGAACTTTCTTAGAAGTCCATCTGATGTTGCCAAAAGGGGAAGACCTTCAACATTGTCTATGAAGTCATCACATTGTGAACAGTAATTCAAAACGACTTGCAGAGTGGAAATGTCCTTTATTACTGTGTCAGACAATTGCTTTGGTAGTTGGCTTGAAGCTAAACCTACATCTGCTACTGCATTGCTTGAGAGATGACTGATCAAGGTAGCAGGGGCGATTTCAAGAATATCCCCCTTCCTACAATCCTGCAAGCTGTCTGCAAATATTGTTTGCACACTCCGTGAGCATTCAATTAGAGGGAATCCAAGATCAGACACAACAGACCTGAATACCAGATCTGTTATGATTGGGGTGTCGAAGAAGCCTTGTGCTTGTGACTGTCTTAGTGGTGTCCGCCATTCTAGACTGCTTCTTTTATTGACACTACCGGCGTCATCTCCATCTTCATTTTGAGATACTCTTCGCATAACCGAAGGGAACATTGGCTTGGCGGAATCGGCGATTGTTCTGTAAACATTTGTAATGAGTTCCTTCCAGAAACTGTTCTCTGCTTTTACGGGAAGTACCGCCGTATATGATGATACAATGTTGCGAATTTCAGATTCATCCTTTGCTTCTGCGATTTGAGTCATGATTTTTGTTTGAAGATAACAAAGGGCCTTGACATATGCAGGTGAAACGATCTGCTTCATGATTTGACGATTCCACTGTGCCCGGGCGTCTTCTCTATCTCTCCAAATGTCACGTCTGCGTTCATCCAGCTCAATAGAGCCATTGACATGGACAGGGAGACCAGTGTCTATAGGAAGGGGAAGAAAACTGTATGCCTTCGATGACACTTGTTGCTTACCCAAAGGTACTGCGACTCCGCCCAATGGCAAAACATGAAGGTAGCCACTATTGTATGCATGTAACATCGAAGCAGGGACGTCGTCTGTATTTCTAAAACCATGTTGCTGATAAATTATCCAGTCGTCTGAACGTGTCTCCCCGCCTGTAGCTTGCTGTTCTGTTACAGTCACTCTCATCTCGTAATGTACGTCTGTCACCGGAATGTCTTCGAGGGATCTTGCGACACCTGTCAGTGGGTCATTTCCTGCAGATAATATTGTAGAGAGGAATACATCCATATCTGCTTGGTTTTTTTCTGAGATACGTGCTTGGACGCTTGAGGTATCCTTCATGATTCCTTTTTCATCAATAGTAGATATGCTGACCTTTTTGACGTTGTTCAGGAAAAGGAGCAAATCTGGTAGACCGTTCTTGAATTTCTGCATCAGCCTCTTTACGCTATAAGCATCATGTGACTTCGAAGAGATCTGTGACTCCTTGGCCATGGACTCTGTACGCAAGGGCAGTCGGAAGATAGTTGAGCCCTGTCCTTCGAAAAACTCAGGCAGGTAGCAGTTGAAAACGTTCGGGAAGTCGTCCTTAAGTTTGCCAGTTGGTTTGGCCATGAAACCTGGGTATGCTAAAGTTGCATTAGGTACGTACATGACATTTGGATCAAACATACCCAGCGTATCGTCGTTCGTGTAGAAGCTTGGACAGTCAGTTAGATGATACACGGCGTTAAAGCCTACGCCGAATCTTCCTACCTTTGAGGACAGGTCCCTTTTGCTTCCCACTCCGAGTCGTTGAATACCCTCTATGTCTGCATCAGTGAATGCTTTGTTGTTGTACACACACAGAGCAGGACCTTGCAAAGGAGACATTTCATCTCTAAAGAGGCGGTCTTTTGGATGGTTACGGAGATCAAGTATTAAGTGAACTTCCGTAGCACAAGAATCATCCGCATTCTGCACAAGCTCTTTCAGTATTGTATCATCGCAGGGGTACCCCTTGAGAATATTTTTTATCCTCTCTGTGAGGGGTTCACGCTGCCCAAACTGCCACAGATTCTCAGATCCGAGTGTGTGTAGGCCAGGGACTGGCACGGAATAGCTTTCAAGGATGTGTTGTCGAATGTCCCGTACCCCCAGTTTCTTCGCCCAAGTAATAGGGATATCCCCGTGAGCTTTTACCACATCATCAGGAACTGACATCCAATCTACGTCGCAGAAGGAGAGCTCACTAGCTGTTCTGAGGCAGCATTTGCTATCAGGTACATAGATATCTTCAAGAGGCACATCATGCAGTACCTTTGGGTTCACTGAAGCAGTTTTGACCAGGCATTTCAGGAGTTTCATAACTTCTTCAAACTCACTCTGTTTAAGTGTTCCAGAAGTTGAGTCATGGATGGCCTTCAGGGTAGACAAGAAGTCGAGTGCTGTGAATGTACTTTTCACATCAATAGTTGTTAAGAGGTCACTAAAATTGAGCAAACAGGCAGGGACTCGAAAGAGATGATATCCAACAGACTCTTCCTCAAATTCAAGTGCCAGTTGATCAACACTCCTAAACATTCTGCCAATGAGTATACACTTCCTTGTATCAGGTGATCGGAAGAATTCTCGAATCTTGGTTGCATCATATCCTTGATTCAGTCGTAAGTCAAGGAATCTGTAGATATCTTGGCAAACACTTGGAAGGTCTGTAATATTGTCTGGTCGACTGCTGATGGATTGAAGTTGCTGTAATACAACATACACTGGCGGATAACGGACTATCCCAAGAAATTTCTCAGCTTGAAGAGAAAGCCAAATCCTGCTTTCATCTATAACTGGTGCGACTTCGCTGACCAGTGACAGCTTTTCGGACACGTATATGGTATCACATGAAGCCTTCCTCGTAGAGGAATTCTTGTAGTTGACAGGAAGGAAGGCTACTCTCTTCAGTTGATTGGAAAGATTTTGGTCCTTAGCCCATGACGATTTGTCTGCCCTAAGTCTATAAGTGAGATACTCCAGTAGTACACGATCATGTCCATGGTCAATAGGTTTGTGTGATAATTTCTGAGCACACTGGATGAAATCGGCGCCGGATATGTCATCTTGTACCATTCCCAAATGCACAAGATCGTGCAGGCAGTCCCAACTGGCAAAGTTGCCGTAGGGAAATCGCTCGTCCTCGTCTGCGAACAGGGCACTTGCTTTCCCATTCGGGTGAATTAATTCCGCAGGCCTCTTCAAGTTCTTACCGTCAGGTGAAGTCGGAATACAGGCGATGGTCCTCAATGTTTTTTGTAGTTCAACATTGGACAAGCAGTATTGAATCAGATCATCTCGAACGTCAGGGGGGCAGACAGATATCTGTGGAAGAAAATGCATCTGGAAGAATGCCTGCTCAGAACACGTATGTCCATTCAATTGCTCCCCAAATCCCAGCCTTTCTAGAGTAGATCTTATCTTCACTGGCATCTCTGTAACTATTCGCTTTGTAAATTGCATCTGAAGGACCTTCTTCACTGCGGAAGCAACATGCGGTGTTCTTTGAAGTACTGGATCGATAAAGATGGCCTCTTTGAATGACCATCTCTTGTCTCCTTCCCAGAACACCCCTGGGTCATGTGTGTCAGAGGTCACCAAAGATTTGTAGAATCCATAAAGCATAGCATAGGCATCACTGCTTTTTGTAATGTTAGAATCGTTAGGCCATAACGTGTAGAAGTTCTCGGGTGAACTATTTACGCCAGAAATGCGTACATCGCTCGACATTTGTGCCACGCGTGCCTGAAAGTCTTTGTTAGTGAGTAGAGTCACGTACGCCTTGGATATGATATCGTGAAAAACAGCTTCATTCCATCTAGTGTAATAGTTTGCTTCTGAGTCACTTGAGGGTTTCCAAAGATTTCGACGGTCTGCAGAAATGGCGAAGAATCCATTACAGTGGCAAGGTAGATGACTTTGCGGCACTGAGAGTGGTAAGCCATTGTAGAGTTTACCATCTTCCTTTCCAGTCAACGGTAACTTTAATGCCACGCCACCGACAGGAGCTAACCCCGACTTCTCTCCCTGTGGAGTTTGCCACATCTTGTGTGCCGAAGTTTTTCCGATGCATGTAACTGATATCATCTCGTGTTTTTTCGGCTTCTCGTGAACTTGCAGATATTTCTTTCCGTATGGAGTTATGCTTCGTACGACATGTTCTTGTTTGAACAAAGGTTTAATTTGTTTCTGTTTGTTGACATCTCCTTCACTCTGCTTGAATTCGGCCATGATATCTCGGTCACCTTGAGATTCCTTCTCAATTGTGAATAGTTGGCTCGCTTCAGATGGGTGCTTTGCATTATGTAGTAGCACAAACGCACTCACTTGGTGAACATTTTTGGTAAATACCAACAGATCTTCGGACGAACGCCACAAATCAGTGAGTAGCGATTTGCATTTGTGTTCATCGTAATGTAAGTCAGAAATGTCACTTCTCAGTGCTGCTTGTCTAGATCGAAGAGGCAACCGGAATAGTGTGCCATCGTAGAGTTTTTTTCCGCTACTGGCTCGCAGACTGCAATCGAAAACACCTTCGTATGGTGCAAACTGGTCTTTGAACATGGAGATGGCGTTGTTGTTCCCTCGCAGATTTATTCTTATACCCGGACTTTCTTTGCTCTTTAGCATGGATGTAAGATGAGTCGCATGTGGATCAAAAACCTGCAAGTAGTCTCCACTTAGGAAGCTGGGTACATCTGTCAGATGGTAAACAGCATTGAAGCCAAGCCCAAAACGCCCGATCTTGGACGTGTCAAGTTCTTTTGTTGCACCACCAAGCTTTGTTATGTTTTTGAAATCTTCGGGTGTGAAACATGCATCATTGTACACCCACAAAGCCGGCCCTTGACAGTCATTCATGCCCTTGTCAAAAAGGCTTGAACGTGCTTCAGAATTTTCTCTGAGGTCCAACATGAAGTGCACTTTTGTGGCTCCAGCGTCTTCAGCATTTTGAATCATTTCTTTGGGGATTGAACTCTCAAGGTAGCTGTCCTTAATGATGTTCTTAAGTCTTGTGGTAAGCGGTTCATATTGGCCTGCTTGCTCTATCCCAGTCAAATCTTCCGCGGCTAGAATTTTCCGACCAAGGGGTTGAATCCCCAAAGCGCGAACAATACCTAAAGGCAGTGTTCCATCCACGATGAAAGTGTTATCTTCCTGCAGCTTATTTTGAACTTCAAGTGAATCTCCGCGACCCTCCACGTCTAGAAAAACACAGCACTTGGGGTCAACCATTTCCAGGTAGTTTTCGTTGTTGGTTGCTACCAGAATGCGTTGGGATTGCCAACAAAGTTCACCTTTGCATATTTCGTCCAAGAGTATCAGTGCCTTTTGCACCACACGTTTTTTTTCTCTGCAGAAGTGTCTCCGTTCTTCTACAGAACCGAATTTGGGCTCGCTCCTCTGTATATGAGTGATGATGTCGTGAATCTGTGCTGCTGATATACATTTCTTTACTCCTAGAGCTAGAAACAATTGTTCATACTTGGTGCTAAATTCTTGAGGTATGGAAGAAATGTATGGGTGGAAATCGTTCGCACGACTTGACATGACTACTTGATGAATTTCCACAAACCCTGTTCCAGTCCAAATGCATGCAGGCAAGCGTGATTTCAGCTTTGGTACAACCCCCTCTTTATTTCCAGCACTTAAAAGCAAGCTGTACAAAGCATGAACCATCTTCTCCAGTCTCCCTGAACTATCAGAGGCTCCATCTCTATCAGAGGCTCCAACTGGGTCATGGCAGTTTGAAACAACAGCAATCTGTTCAAGGATATTTCCGATGCTAGGACGTTCTTTTACTCCTAGACTACGCTGCAGTGAGTGTTGAACACTCATCGTGGAAAAGAGTACGGTTGCACCACATGCTAGTATGTTGACTTCAGTAGAAATCACAGATTCGGTTGGACTGATCAATTTTCTCTCTGATCCTTTCCATTGAATGCCTTGAGGATAGAAATCTGGACTCTTCATGAGACAAGGGATGCATTTTTTTTCTGCCAAGAACTGCTGTAAACTTTGATTGTTAGTGTCCAATCGTTCCTTCAGTTTGTTTTGATTTTCTCCCAATAATGACATCAAGATATCCGCCTTCTTAACGCTGTGTTCTCTCGTAATATTTTCAACTGACCTGGCTAATTCGTTTGCTGTCACATTACTGTGGTGACGAAGACCAATCTCTCTCAGTGCTCCCAAGAGGCCTTCATTGACATATCTTGGAGATGGAAAATAACCTTTGTCGAAGAGTGCAGACATGTAGCGATCCTCTGGGTCAAAGAGACTGTCAGGCGACTTTAGCAGACCTGCACCAGTAAGGATGAATGCATGAGACTTCATCTTGAACACATGGTTGCCGATATCTCGTTTGATAGATTTCAGATCACGTAATATCCATATTCCTACATCCTCCAGAACGTTTTTGTCACTCATATTGCAAATAGCGTTGACAATGTCTTTCAGCAACTCCTTCTTGGGTTTTTCACTCACCCCTAAATCTTGCAAGAGCTTCAAAGTGGCGTCGTCATTGCAGCAAATCATATCGTACTTTGGAAGGTGATATTTCGGCAACTGGTCTATGGAAGTCCGATAAAAAGCAAGACTGGCATCACTTGCAGACATAACTCTACCTTGGCATGATGGGGTTCTTGGAATTGTATCGAAGAGGGGAATTTCACGAAGGAAATTTTGCTCTGCATCGGTGAGAGAACAGCTAGTGCAGAATCGTACCATTATTTTTCTCTCCTTCTTGGAAAGAGCTCTGATGTTTTTCCGTAGCAATCTCAGATTTGGTATCACTGTCAGTGCTGCAATTACACCCTTCTTCGACGGACTTCTGAGGTAACTGCCACTTACGAGCCGAGCTGTGTCTATGAATGTCGGACAGGAACAGATGACAAGGCCAACCTTGGTAAGAACCACCTCCTCGAGGCGATCAAGCTTGTCTGAGCCATAACTCTGGTTGATGTATATGGAATTCCTTTTCAGGAAAGCAAGGACTACTTCTCCCGATGGTCGCTCTTCAACCTGTATTAGTGGAAGGTCTACGTATTTCTCAAGTGAATTACGTGAGGATGTATTCAGTAGGCCCCAGATACCTTCTAGCCATCCTCGTGGAGGTTGGTTGTCTCTGTTAGGATGCCAGTGCACTGTACTTCCATGGCCTTTGACGAACCATTCTTTTGGTAGAGTGTCCCGAATTAGACGTGCCAGAGTTTTGTCTGACATCATTTGCAACTGGACAGATCCATGTGCAGCTAGAAAGTATAAAAGTAAAGGAGATAAAGAATAAATATAAATCACATGTACATCGTTTGGCAGTTTTGATGATTGATTATAAGATTGCTAGCTAATTAGCGGGTCAATATTATTTCATGTTGATAAATATGATACAGGAGAGTCAATAAATCAAACGAAAATATTGAAAATGAAGCTGAAATATTTTAAAAACAATTTCAGGTCGGTCTGTTAGCGGAGAATGTACGTTGGTATAGCGCTGATAATTATGATTGCTCCTTTTAAGTATTTCGTATGTTCGTCTATAGAAAATGCTTAATTACACCTGTGCCAAGAAATAAGTTACATACATGTATACAGATAAAGATGCCTCTTTATCAATAACTATTGTGAAATTATCAAGAATACCAGAACATTTTCTCACCAGCTTTTTCCAGGAGTTTTCGCAAGTTTGCGTTAAGGTTCGGCAAGACGAGCCTGTTGCCCATGTTGTAGCACATGTTCCGGTCAAGTTCCCTGACGGGTATGAAAACAGACGGCCTTGAAGCAGATATTTTTGAAAACGGCACAAAGTCCCCGTTGGCCAGAGGCAAAAGCCTCAAACCGATAAGTCGTGGAGTCTTCGTCCTTCCCATGATGTACTCTAGTAACACAAGTTTGTCATTGCTACTCAGGTTTTCCAGGACTGCATGCTGGCTCTTGTGAATGCAACTGATGATAACCTCGGCAGAGATCACTTTAGCTTTGAAGTTGACGTACTCTCTGCTTTGGAGGATTTTCTTGATGTGAAACGGAACTTCAGCTACAGGGACATTCGCCGCTCGGAGGACGGTCAACAAGACCCTTTCTGTGTTCTCGTCTACATCAGTCAAGAAGTTGAAGACAGCATCCTCAATTTTCATCCAAGAACCGGACCCATTGCCTGTCGTAGAGTAAATGACTGGATGTTTGGTCAGCAATTGGTACATTGGTTTAATAAGAAGTTTCCATTGTGGTCTGACCGTACTTGGGTCCGGCCAAGCCCTGTATATTTCATCGGGAGGCAGCCTCTGCTTTCCAATGGCAAATGTCAGCATGTTCATGTAGGCATCTGGTAGGAGCTTTGTCACGAGTAAGAAGTTCCATTTCGCATCGACATCCCCCTGTACCCGATCAGCACCAGGCCACTTGATTGATCTTCTATCGCTGTTTACACCAAAGAAACCATGGATGTGAACTGGAAGTCCCGTTAAGCTCTCATCTCCAGGAGGCAAAGGGAGAAAACAGAACACGCGACCGCTGAAATCATCTCGTCTTTTGGATGACATATTGTATGGCATGGCTACACCTACCCAAGGTATGTATGCATGTTTGTCAGCCATACTCACTACGTTGTCGGGCATCTCACTACCTCCAACAACCTGGCCCACGATCCAATCCATACGACGCTTGTTCTCTGCAACCTGCATGATCAGCGTGAGCTGATGAGTCAAACAGGCACGCGTTCTTTGCTCGACTCTCATCTTACTGTTTTCTTCTAGTGCAGCCGAAAACCTCTCTCGTTCGGACTTCATCAAAGCCAGTGATTCGGGGCATATTCCTACTCTGGATCGAATCTCGGTTTGAGCCGAATCGATCCTTCTGCTTATGTCAATGGTCTCCAGTGATCGAAGAAATAGCAGTACGACATCAGCATCATCGACGAAAGAATCCAGGAGCCTTACCATAGAGGCGTCATCGTATTCGTTTTCGCAGAGCACGCTGCCTTCTTGTCTTATCGGGAAGCGAAACACCGTTCCATCAAAGGGTTGCCCAACGCCTATAGAGTAATGCTTGTCGGGGAACAGGTCGTTGTATGGGGTAAACTGATCCACGAACTCTGGTGAATTCAAGATGTCGGCATGCTTGATCACATCAAGTTTCGTTCCTGTTTCTCCACGACCGAAGTGGCGCTCATGGGGGTCAATGAAAGCCAGTGTTTTTCCGCTGAGGATACTTGGCAAATCTACAGGAAAGGGAAGGAAAGGAAAAGATAATTAAAAAAAAAGAAAGCATTAAAGGGCCCCTGCAACCAAAGGCAACACAAATGCAAGTTTATTGCTGTTAATGTGAAGGGATGCATACAACTAATTCAAACATCTAGATATGCTTCATAGATTTTTAAATGTTTTTTTTGGGGAAATATTTTGTCTAACCTCCTAAGCTCCACCCTAAAAAAGCTCCAGATCTCATTCCTGCATTGACATCATCTGTCAATCATCTGTCAATCATCAGTGAGCTACACTAACATTCTACAACAGACAGCGCAATGTAACTTCCCCCACCTCAGCACATGCTCACAGTAGAATTGCATGCTTTCAAACAAATACTTCATCATTACCATTCTTTTCCTGGTGATGCTACAGCATGTCTGACATAGCAACTACTATGTAGGCATTGTATGGTCTATTAGAACAGATGGTCATCTCTGGCAAAGCAACATACCACTGTCTCTCACTATCACTGTAGCTCACTAATGATTGACAGATGATTTAAATATCTATGAAACATATTTAGATGTTTGAATAACAAAATATGCGTTGTATGTATCTCGGCACATCAACAGAAATCAACTTGCATTTGGTTTGTAAGGGACCTTTAAGCCACTAAGAGACCTCGGTGTGAATATAGATATATAATGCGAAAGGAAATGAGAGAATAATGGTTGCGTAAATTAATTAATTAATAAGGTTGAAGATTTGTCAATCTGTCTGGTGTCGCCGAAACCACTAACCCGTCTCCGTGGTCTAGTGGTTAAGGCATTGGTGTTCTACGCCAACGACCCGGGTTCGATTTCCGGCGGAGACATTTTTTCAGCCTTTGCAAAAATTTCAAAAAAGGGAGGACAGCTCTGGGGAACTTTGATCTAAGTTATGCAACGATTATTCTCTCATTTCCTTTCGCATAGTATTTATTTCCACGAGAGTTGCCAAAGCTGTTGTATATGTTATTTCCTTACAATATTGTTAATTATAATATATACATGTATCTCAAAGCATTCGCTTGGATCCAGCTGAGGCACGCGGCTTGTCTTTGTTCAAAACTCACCTGCCCCCTGACAAAGGAATTAATTAATAAGGTTGAAGATTTGTCAATCTGTCGGTCAATTGAATCTAGTGTCGCCGAAACCACTAACCCGTCTCCGTGGTCTAGTGGTTAAGGCATTGGCGTTCTAAGCCAACGACACGGGTTCGATTCCCGGCGGAGACATTTTTTCAGCCTTTGCAAAAATTTCAAAAAAGGGAGGACAGCTCTGGGGAACTTTGTTTTAAGTTACGCAAGCATTATTCTCTCATTTCCTTTCGCATTGTATTTATTCCCACGAGAGTTGCCAAAGCTGTTTTATATGTTATTTCCTTACAACATTATATATATATATATATATATATATATATAAATATATATATATATATATATTGTAAGTGGTACTAAGTATATGTATATTTGACTAACGGGTACATTAAGTCGACACCTAACAATGCAGTTTATTCCGTCATAATAGCGACCCCTACATTAGTTCGACAGTTCAACAAAGAAAAAGAACAGAAACTGTCCTCCTAATGTACCCATTAGTCGTTTATATATATATATATATATTTCACTGGATGGTACGTTAGCGGGACAGTGAACAATGAGGTTTATTCCGTCACAATACATTGCTGTACATTAGCAGGACACTCGCGGACATTAGCAGGACATTCAGACAATGCTCCTAACAAAGCACTGTCCTGCTAAGGTACCATATAGAGTTATATGTATATATATATATATATATACATACACACTAGTGACACTATCCTGATTAATGAAAGTAATAAGAGAATAATTTATATTAAAAAATAAAAGAATTTATTCTAACAATTTCGGAATTAGCCAATTTAATATTGATGGGATATTTATGACAGAAAAGAAATTCGTCAAAAAATTTACTTTTTGAATAGAGAATACTTTCTATTCAATATGCTATAAATAAAAAAAATGAATTTATTTATTACTATTTTAAAGAGATACTACACGAATGAAATGAAAACATGTGGAAACTAGATGAAGAGAAGATGTTAGGAATTATAGATGAGCGTGAAAAGATTCCTGAGGAACTTGACAAAATCACTTATTTGGTCAAATGGTTTAAAGGAGGGGGAAAGAACTCCAAATACTTTATGTCATTAGAAAAGAGAAATTTTGATAAAAATACAATCTTTTTATTGCGAGAGGACAAACTAAGGTAAAAATATAACAAATCAACAAAACGTAATAAAGTATATACATACGTATTATTCTAATATGTATAGTCTGAAGGAATGTCATCAAAATTCGGTTGGGTATTTTCTTGATCTACAAAATCCTAAGTTGACAGATAAAGTAGTAGAGTGTTATTTTTGAATTTACTACAAACAAGGCACCTGGAAGGAATGGCTTGAACATTGAGTTTTACTAGTTTTTCATGACCGAAATCTAAATGAAGGTTTTGAACATAATGAATTATCAAACACCCAAAGACAAGCTTTAATTAAATTATTGTATAAAAAGGGTGACAAGGCTAGTTGAGACAACCGCAGACCCATCTCCCTTCTTAACTATGATTATACAATAGCAGGTTTAGTTTTTAATTTCAACGTTGATTTCCTAGGACACAGTAGGATATATACAAGGCAGAAGTTAAGCCGAAAAATATCGATTGATCGAAGATATTTTTATTACGTTCAAAATTACTCACAAAAAAGGATTGCATTTTTATCTGGTTTTAGAAAAGCATTTGTCTTAGTTGGGATTTCTTATTTGAATGTTTAAGAAAATTTGGATTTAAAAGTGAATTTTGTAGATGGGTCAACAAACGTTAAAAGCTGTGTTAATGTGAACAAATAGTTAAAGGAGAACGAAATCCTGGGGGAGAATCAATCTTAATGAAAAGAGAGGATAGAGAGAAGCAATTAAAAAAAACTACCATCAAAATCAGTTACGAAATAAGAAAGTTTATGAAAATTTGAAAAGTCTCAATTTACTTTCTATGGCGATCCTCAAATTGGATTGTTCAAAGTGACAGGTTTAGTAGTACAACTCTCTATATGTTTTGTACATAAAATTTCGTATTTTCCCTATTATCTCTCAAGGTGCAACCTGTCTCCTTCTTAGCTCAAGATATATCATGGGAAAATGTATTTGACACAACATATGTTGAGTTCACAAAAAAGACAAGCAACATCTTTAGAGATAATGGAGAAAATATGAAATTTTGTGTACAAAATATACTGAGAGTTGTACTACTAAACCTGCTATTTTGAAGCATCACTGCCGATTTGAGGATAGCCATAGAAAGTAAGTTAAGACTTTTCAAACTTTCAAAACTTTTTAATTTCGTAACCGATTTTGATGGAACCTTTAAAAAAAAATTGCTTCTTCTATCCTCTCTTTTCATTTAAATTGATATTTCCCCAGGGTTTCATTCTCTTTTAACAGAAGAAATCAGCATATCAAGGGGTGTGCGTCAGGGGTGTCCCCTTTCGACACTCCTGTTTATATTTGCCGATGAGGTATTGGCTATTAAGATAAGAAGTGACCCAGAAATCAATGTAGTTAACTTTTTGAGATAGTTGAAATCAAAATTCTGTAATTTGCATATGATGCAAGTATTTTTGTTAACGACACACAATTAAAAAGAGCAAGCTATAATAATTACAGTTCATTTTCTGTATTGTATTTGAATAAGTCAAAAAGTTCCATAGTAAATATCAACGGTGGTACGACTGGAGAAAATATAAATGGTATTCCGTCTGTCCGTTAAACAATTCAGAATTTAAATATTATGAGTTCTTTTTGGAAGAAATGAACAGAATTTGATAGACCACAATTGGACTCCGAAAATTTCAAAAACTGAAAAATTGATTCGTCTGTGGAAGGCAAGACTGGTAAAATAACTATAATCAAATCATTTCTTGTTTTTAAAATTATATATAATGCTCAAATGACTTTATTGCCACAAAATGATTTAAATACGATTTAAATATTCTACTTCAAAGCTTTCTACTGAAATGGATTTTTCATTATTTTTCTCATTTAAAATTCGTTGTAGAGAAAATAATGATTTATATAGAGATAAAAATGCCTCAATACTATAAGAAAATGATATATGCCTGCATGGTTTAATTTTAAAGAAACGATTGAGAGTAATAAATTAAAAGATTACCATAACATTGATATCAATATCGAAGAATTGTGGTTTAATTCTAAAATAAAAATTTATTATTATTTACAAAATGGTTTGATGCAGGTATTTTGAAAATCAAGGACATTGTTAAGCAATTAGAAGTTATGTCCTTAAAGGAAATTGAGCATTTATTTCATAATAAACATGCTTCTTTGTTTAAAGAATACAATATTGCAATTAATGCTATTCCAAAAGTATGGAAAGATAACATGTTTAGACAGGCAAAAGATGTGAACCAATTAGATAATAAGGTATTATGAAAACTTTTCTCATGAATGTGAATAACAAAAGAAAATCAAAGCTCTTTTATTGTATGATTTCAAATAATCCGATTGTTAAACCTAGAGCGGAATAAAATAGGAAAAATTCCTGAACAGTGCAGAAAAAAAATAACGGGAAAGTCACATGGTTATTTAATTTACAGGCAGTAAAAGAAAGCAAAATATTAGAATTCAGTAACAAACTATTACACAACTAAATACCACATAGGTATAATTTGTATAATTGGAAATTAATTAATAATCCAGTATACCAATTTGACAATGAGTTACACGACGGTAATCATTTATTGTAAAGTGTATAAAAACTCAACTGTTTTGGTTAATATTTAGTCATATGGTCAAGAAAATTTACAACACTGATTTTCCTTTAATGACTCCGTTGTTATTGAGGGTTATGATTTAGAAAACAAGCAGTTCAAAAGTCAAAGTTTTCTTATCGTTTATGCAAAATATGCTTGTTTAAAATATTGATTTGTAATCCTAAAGAAACTGAAAAAGCATTGTGAAAATGAAAAGTTTATGTAATTAAGGAAAAATTGATATGTTCAACGTAATGTCTGATCATACTTCCATTGATTGTATGATATATGTGACTTGGTTATTTGCATACATTTGAACAATAAATTCATTATTTTTTTTTAAAAGAAGGTTGATCATCGTAACACCAAAAAAAAAAATGCTTTTCCTGCTCAGCAAATGTCATAGTAGAACATTCGTCATTGAAGAACAAATTGAAAGTGGATATTAATGAAAAAAGACCAAAAGGAGACATGGACTTAATGTAAAGAGTCATATATTTTTATACTTTCCTATTTCAAATAATGTTTTCTCATAAAACTTGGAGATACACATTCACGGCATATATCTGGTAATTCTCGCTACCTCAAATATGCAATTTTCGACGTAGAGGGCAATATTATGCATGGAAATGGTCCGCATCTTCGTCAACCTCACTTCCGGTCCGTATTGAAATACTATGGCTTATGAATAAAATGAGTGCGAAAATGCTTAATTTTTGGATCGCATGACAGAAAATGCAACCAATTGTCTCAATAAATCATGATGGTATCTTTTCAAACATGTTAATTTATACTCAAACTTGAGGATTTTTGTAATACCTGTGTACATTTTCAATGCAAAAAGACAAACACTTGTCGACCCACGAGTTATCGGGATACTAGGGACTTTTAGAAGCAGTGGACTAGTACTTCGTCCCAGTCGACTAATTCGCGTATGTCAACGTCGTCGACTGCCCATGTTGACTACAGTTCTGATCGTATATTAGATTTCACTCGACGTGTACGTACCGTCGACGTCAACCGGAATTACACACTCAACGGATGAGCATAATACACTATGAACACAATGACAAAGAGAGCGGACAAAAATATACAGCTCCTCATTGTACCCTCCACAATTGGTCTGGTAGACAAAAGAACGTCCCTTCATTGCTATTATGTGAAATAAGTAGAACAGGTGAATATGCATGTGACACCTGTTCTACATATTTTTACATAATAGCAATGAAGGGATGTTCTTTTGTCTACCAGGGCAATTGTGGAAGGTACAATGAGGAGCTGTATATTTTGTCCGTTTTTTTGTTCGCCATGTTCATAGTGATAGTTGAGCTGTTTTGATGACGTCATATACGTGAACCTCGTCGAAGATTTCGGAGCACCGCAAAAACGAAGTGAACACGTTCTCGATTTTGCAAGTCAGGGAGGAGGACAGGGAGAGGGCGAGTGGCGCATGCGCAGTGGCGTAGAATGATGTCCTTGCGTACCAGTCGACTAAGTGGACGTGCAATTCTAAAAGTCCCTATTGTCAGCACTGCACATGCGTGGTTTGCATGACAAACGCCATCTGTTGGCGAAATTGCATATTTGGGGTAGCGAGAATTGCGTTATGTGCTCTTGAAATCATAGTATCCGAAGAGGATGTCAGTGTACTTTCAAAACGCATGTATCACAAAATGTCTTCAAACACAGTTCTAGATGATAGGTCATACGCAATACCATTTGTCATAATGACAACTAACCCCAGGGAGCATTTTCTTTTTCTTCATCTGTATATTCAAACAACATTGTCAACACGAACATCACGTGTTGCTCAAAAGAGAGAACGGTTGTCATTTAACCCCAGGTACAAATAACCGAAGTCTTCCTCGCCCATTAGTTTGGATGGTCGCAATGCTTAATTTCGGCAGGTACGAAAAAGAAGATGCTTACCGGTGAGATGGTAGACGGAGCTAAATCCGATGCCAAATCGTCCAACTTTAAGCGGGTTCTCCTCCTTGTTGCTTCTGGCTGGCTTCTGAATGCCGTTCCAATCTCTTTCCCTGAAGAGGGCGTCGTTGTAAGCATACAGGGCCCGACCTTGATAAGGGGCTAGAGACGGCCAATGAAGGTGACTGGTTCCGTGTTCGCGGCAGTCGTACAGAAATCGAACTGTCTTGGCACCCGCGTCCTCAGCATTCTGGACGATTTCCTATTTCATTCAAAATAAGAATATAAAACCATTATAAAAATATGACAAAAGAACTGTAATACAGTTTATTGTCATTTATGGGCTCTTTATTATAGGCACATAGTTGATGTCATAAATTTGATTGACGACGTATATTTTTGCTCTTCAGAGAGTACTGGGTAAAAGTAACAGAACCAAAATGTATTTGGTAAAGACAGACCTCATATTCCTGAACTTAAACCTTAGATATATTTTACATATCGCTATCATAATTATTTCTCAACATATACCGTAATCATAATAATAGCATCGGTAAAAGCAACATCGTAGGATAATGCTAGGAAATAAAGCACGTTCATTTTGAAAAAAAAAATGGGTTGGTCTAAATAAATGAATCACATTGACTGCGTTCGACCAATCACTTTAATTAGGATGTTTACATATTTAGAAGTGATGGTTAATAAGTAAATAACCAGGACCCCGTTTAATAGAAATTGTTATCGATAACGCCAACTGCCACATTACTATGACAAATTTACTCTCAGTCAGTCAGATGCAACGATTTCAGTAGCTCATATCAATTAATTACTTGTTATTGATAACAAGTTTTATGGAACAGTGACCAGGAGTGGTTTGTTAATAGAATAATTACCAACATATAGATATACACTCTAAAAACTTAAGTGCTGTATTTAGCACTTTTTGAGGGCATGCATAGGGACTGCACTCAGAGTGCTATTGAATGCACACAGCGTGCTATTTCAGCACTTTCACGGGAGCTGGACCAGCTTTCTTAAACTGCTAAACGTTCATTAAATTTTGGCGAGCCTCGAACCAGGGTCCGCTGATCGAGAATTGCTGGCATTACCGCTAGACTAACTCACATCGTACGATTTAGAGCAGATCATATTGTTACATAGTGAATTTACGACACCACATAGTTCATGTTATCTACTTGACTTCCATGACTAAACTGGATTGCAAGAAGCATTCGTTAGTCTATCGGTAATGTCAGCGCCTCTCAATCAGCGGAACCTGGTTCGAGGCTCGCCACGGTCACATTTTTTTTTGCTGGTAAATTAGCACACTACAAGTGCTATAAACAGCATTTCAGGTGCAGTCACTATCATAATTGCCACATCTAGCATAATTATGCTTTTTAGCATAATTTTGACCCTCTCAGCATCTAGCATTATTCCTAGCATAATTTGGCCAAATCTAGCATAATTTCACTAGAATCTAGCATAATTCTGAATTTCGGACTTTAAATAGAGAATTTGCTTTTATTCAACAGATATCTAAGGCTGATCTAAGAAAGTAAGGCTTTTCAGAGAATTTTGGACCTTTTTTTTTTTTTTTTTTGCTTGTCAGAGAATTTTTGACTGAAAATCGTTCCCAGGCGTCTGAGTTACGCTTCAAATGGATCTAGCATAATTTTTCTCAATTTAGCATAATTTGGGACGAGACTTGGCATAATTCCGACACTGGTCACTATACATGCCCCGAAAAAGTAGCACTTTAGTTTTTACAGTGTATAAACCTTTACATATGCACAATAACAATAAACGGACATAAACAAATTTCATATTTGTTTACAATTGCAGTTGTGTTCATTATTTAATGACACAGGAGGATGGTTATTCTATTTAATCTTATATGCTTACCTTCATTATTTGTCCGTCGGTATATTCTCGTAGGACTTTCTTCAAGAAGTCCAGGAGTGTTGGTGGAGTGGGGCCGAAGCGTCCTAAAGAGATGGCAAAATTATATTAGATCAATTCCAAGAGTAAACTAACAGTAACTTTGAATGGAGACTGTGATCGTCTGCAATTATTGGTTCAGTTGTTTTATAGCTTTCTTAATTTGTGAACCAGGCTCAGTATCATGGCTTCCAAGCCACAAAACCAAATGTACTTTTTTTCATTATCAAAGCCTCATTTCGAGGTCGGAAACTTAGTCAGGACATGACTGCGCAACACTTTGCCTGTTTTTTTTATATTTACTCTACAATACCAAATAGATTTTAAAAGTCTGATTGATTTTCAAACATCCTTCGATGTTAAAAAATAAAACTCGTCAATTGCATATTTTTCATTTGTCTTTATTTTCAGTCAATAAATCTCAAGTGTCCTACCCCCCAAACAAAACACAACAACAAACAACTACACTAAAAAAGTGAAGTGCTAAAAAAAACCAGGTGCTGCCCAGTGCCCAAGGAGTTGCACCTGCCGTGCTAAATTTAGTACCTAAAGTGCTATTTTTAACATTTTTTTTAGTACCTCACTTTTTTTAGTGTATTGATCGTCACGTGGTCACAGTTCAGTTAATTAGGATAAGCCGGCTTACAACGTAGGAGCAATGGGTAACTAGGCGAGCCTATAATCCTTGCTAGGAGAGACGCTACTGAGTCTTTATTAACAGATCAATTACAGCAAAATTTAACATCAACATCATTATCACCAAATCATCTGACAACAACAACAACATCAGTAGCCAACACTGACAGAAAGACATGTCTCTGACTCACTCTGAAGGGGATCGGGGGATCGATTGGTAGCCGAAATATATTATATACCATCATTCTGGTGGAGTGGGAGTGGCTGCCCCAACGTATTCCATAAGCAACGCAACTTCACATACACTGGCATAACAAAATTAATAATCTCATGAAAATGTGTCAATTTTTCTTCGATAAGATTAGAGAAGTATGCTGGAATACGTTATGACAGTTCCTTATGTTTTAGCTTTTAAAATATTAACAAATTCGTAAAACACAGGTAATATTCCCCCCCATCACTTTGAACTGCGATGCGTCAATCGTAGTTGAAGACAGCATACTACCTCCATTGTTCTCGCATAACTAGATAGGCCTTTATAGAATCATACATTCAATTTGAAAAAAAAGAAAGAAATATGATATTCATTCTGTCGATACAAAAGCAGTATCGTTTGGTTTTACTTTAAATTAATTAGCTAAAATATTATAGCAATAAATTTGTTTCCTGCAACTGATATGAAGTTTACTCGGTTTCAGGGAAATACATATATAACCGCACCATGCATGCTGAAACATTCTTTGTTACGAGGGTATTATGTCGAGACGGCTAGGAAACATACTGCAACAAATCGATTCATCAGAACTTCCTCATATTTCCAGCCACAACAAAAACACCATGTTTTTCAAGCTAAATCCCTGCTAAGCAAGCCCCGCGACTGGAGTCACGTCGAAAGGTGGGCGGGGTCAAAGCTCCACTTTTATTGACGACTTTCGGTCAGGAGTGACGAAACGTCATCTATTGTATTTACTTGCCCCCTCGCTTCGCACTGTGCATTGTGCTTCATCAGGGCTGTAGCAATAATACCCGTGCCCGTTGCGACATGAAACCTTTTGTTCACCTCTTTACAACTGCTCACTGCTGTGACATTCTTTCTATAGAGGAGGAAACGCAATGCTGGATCAAGGAGATGTCAGAGACTTGAGATGTTAGCAGTAGACGTTAGCAGTAGACTGATCGTATATATTCTCTGATGAATTACCTCATAGTAGCGGTATATTCAACACGTTCAGTGTGAACCCGTCACTGACCAAAGATTGGAGCTACATGTTCATAATAAATAGGAGTGGGTCACTAATACATGTTAAACCATATACCGTCTGTCATATTATCGTGTTTAGTTACTTCACAAGCGAAGTATATCCAAGGGGCTTCATTAGACTAAAATGTCATTGACTATATTTCCGGCCTCTTGATTGAGAGGACCTTCGTTTGACAGTTGGTATGAACGCTCACTGACGTGAGTTCAACGAGCAGATCTCGAGTTTCTGCGTTGTCAATCGTACATCCTTGGGATACAAATGTTGAAGCCAAAATGAACGAACTTGTGTAAACAGCTCAGTAATATCATTATGAAGTCACCGGCATGCAACGAATGTATGCTTGTCGAGGATACACGGCACGATCATTGGATTCGATACATGTGAACTCATTATAATTCATATTTTGTAGGACTGTACATATTACAGTATGGCATCATCCAAAATCACAGGCAAAAGAGGTATGTATGCTAATCTGATTACAGTTGGTATCACTAAGCAACGGCATGGTGATCAATAAATAATGGTGAGATCATTGCTTAGATATGAATTCTTAAAACCCAAATATTTTAAGAATTCAACTATCCAAATATTTTACCGTTTTAAATCATATTCATAATTGTAATAAAAGTGTGAGAATTATGACCAAAACCATTGTTATACTAATGGGCTCCTCCAATATTATCAGCATAATTATGCCCACAGATTTTTACTACAACTACTACCATGGATATAGATGCATATGTAACGATTTTAATTTTTTTTAATTTTTCAATCTCTTTATCAATTAATTTTGTTTTTGTTGGGGGGGGGGGGGGGTAGGGGTGATCATCCTCCCCACATGTTAATACAAATACAAATACAAATATATGAAAATAATAAAACAATATAACATAAGGAGTTGTGGTTTATACCCATGCCCATGCATACCACTGCAATAAATCTTGAGGCCGAGCCAAATTACAGAAGAAAAAGGAGAACTGATTCTACTACTGTATACTGCAATTACTCTACTAAGATATCACTACTGCTGCTGTTAATACTACCACTACAACTACCACTTATTACTATTTGTATTTCTTCTTCTGCCACTACTGCTACTACTACTACTGTCACTAGTAATATTACTACTACTACTACATGTACTATAACTACTACTACTACTACTACTACTACTACTACTACTATACTACTATTATACTGCAGCTACTACTACCACTGCTTATACTATACAATTACTGCTATTACTACTACCACTACTAAAGTACTTCCAAGGAGGTAGTAGGCTAGCTAGTACCTCCTTGGTACTACTACTACTACTACAACTACCACTTTAATACTACATTTACTACTACTATTACACCTACATGTACTAATTTGCTCTACTAAACGTAGTAGCATTACCCCTACTAATATGTTCCTGCTACTTCAGATATTTGAGCAAAGACCTATTGGAGATTATCAGAGGTATTACTTGAATAACAAAGAACTAAATAAATCGTTGACCAAAGTAAAACAAAAAATGTACAAGGAAAATACCCAAATCAAAGTAAGAAAAAATATATCTTACAAACTATTTCCTCGCTTTGATTAATATCAGTGGCAAGACAAAGGCAAACAGCTCTTGCAGCCTAATATGGAGTTACCCTTTACGAAGGATTACAAAGGTTCCTTAAGGGTCATATACCCCCCACCCCTTTAGGGGGCTTATGTAGTGGGGCAAGAAATCACAATTGTAGGACTTTTACTAGCATGTGCTTGACTGTAAACAAAACAAACTAAACTTATATCAGACCTTGACACGACTATTCTGATTGCTTAGCTGATGTGAGTCACCCAGTACATGAATTTGTCAGAATATTGCGGTTTTTGCTTAAAATGTTTGCATCCGTTTCGCAGTTGAAACTTTGTTTTTACTCATAGTATAACATATTCTAGAGAGTGCCTGCCCTACGTTTAGACGGGGTAATCTGTTATTAGGACTTGATCTAGTTCAGAGATCATAATATTCATAACATTATACTGGCCTGCATTGTTATTGTACAAACAAACCACAAGGATCCCCCTCAATAGCATGGCCTTGTAGATGTGCCAATATATGAAGAGTGCTTGAATTTAGTCTGCGCAGCCGACAAAATTTATATTTTAGCAGATCATACCAGACAGGGACCTGAAGTGAAGTATAGCATACTTGTATTCTATTCACTACGCTGTGTGAGTTTGGTATTAATGCAACCGAATTGATTCAAACATACATTAGAAGCTTGTTGGTGCAACTGTGAAGTAAACAGTATACAGGATTTTTGTACTTATGTGAGTATAATTGTCTATTTATATTCTGCTTGTTATCAAACGGGAGTGAATCAAATGCCGGTGAATTCTCGATATTGTTGGTATCGTTCAATAATAATGCAAGGCTCCACATGGACTTCCATATTTAATAGAGTGTCAGTTTGTGAAAATAGTAATAAGACAAGTGATCGATTTGATGTATATCTGAATGTCGAAAGGGTCCTTGAACCTCTGTTAATGTCGATGCCTCATTATAGAATGGTTAGATGATGATACAACTTTGCCCAAAGAGACAATATTATACGCTGCGAAGTTGTAGTTTACGTTAGTACTAGTACGTGTATCTGTAGTCCTGATATTACTAAACTACCACCGCCACCACCACTATCAAAATCACCACTACCGAGAAGAAGAAGGAGAACAACAACAACAACAATTACTACTACTACTACTACTACTACTACTGCTAACTACTACTACTACTACTACTAACTACTACTACTAGTAGTCATTCTAGTAATAGTAGTAGTACTACTACTACTACTGCTGCTACTACTACTACTACTACTACTACTACCACTTCTACTTCTACTAACTACTACCGCTGCTACTACTTCTACTTCTACTAACTACTACCACTGCTACTACTTCTACTACTACTATCACCGCTACTACTACTACTACTACTACTACTACTACTACTACTACTACTACTACTACTACTACTACCACTACTACTACTACTACTACTAACTACTACCACTGCTACTACTTCTACTATTACTATCACCATCATTACTACTACTACTACTACTTCTACTAATATAACTACTACTACTACTACTACTACTGCTACTACTACTACTACTGCTACTACTAGTACTACTACTACTACTACTACTATCACCACAATTACTACTACTACTACTACTACTACTACTACTAACTGAGACCACTGCTACTATTTCTACTACTACTAACTACTACCACTGTTACTAGTTCTACTACTACTACTACTACTACTACTCCTACTAACTACTACCACTGCTACTACTTCTAGTACTACTACTGTACTACTACCATGACTACTCCCATGACTACTCCCATGACTACTCCAGTGTACTGACTACTGTACTTTTACCAATATTTCTCCTTTAAACATAATAACATCATTTAAAAATACACGTTGTTCTCGGCAGTACATGGTAGTGGCATTTATGATTATCATTGTCAATATTTATATTGATATTATTGTTTACATAATTACCATTCTCTTCTACCAGCAGCGAACCAGATTGATTATTAATATTGCAATTACTGTTATTATCATTCTTATTACTATTACTATTGTTATCAGTGTGGTAATAACAGCAGTAATAAAAAATAACAGCCAAAATACTGATGATAATGTTAGTAATAATAATAGTAATAAATAATTATAATTATATTATTGATAATACTACTAATACTTCTACTAAGAATAATTATGTTTTATAATAATTATTTTAATCATCATCATTATCAATAACAATACTATAGCACGTGATATACCGATGTGTTGGCTCAATACCGATGTGTTGGCTCAGTCAGTAGAGCGTCCGCCTCACAATCGGGAGGTCGTGGGTTCGAACCTCGGCCGCGTCATACCAAAAGACGTTAAAAGATGGGAGTTGCTGCTACCTTGTTTGGCGTTCAACAATTGAAAAGATAGAGCAACGTCCATCTGGCGCTGCACAGTGGCTGCCGGGCCCACGATCAATTGGGCAAAAAGAATTTCCATTTCGGTTATTAAAATTTGGAGTGGATTATTATTATTATTATTTAGAATTTTATTATTTTATATGATTATCAATGGCTTATCATAATTATTCCCAGAATAACTGTGCAAATGCAAAGGGGTTTGTTTTATTCCGTTCCATTGAGCACTGATCTACAATTTACTACACGCATATGCTTCAATTCATCTAATTAGTGTGCAATTAATAACAATTCAACAATATGAACGTGTGCAACCCATTAATTTATTCATCAAGATGCATGTAATGTGTACGACATTTCAACATTGTATTTGTTAAAGCTGGGCCGGGAGAGAATTACTGAACAGTTTGTTTTGATATTCTCTCCATCGCGGCCTTTCCAGTAACATTATCTTGGTTTTCAATGAACAGTCATTCTTTCCTTCCTTCCTTCCTTCCTTCCTCTCTTCTGTTTTATTAACGTCTGACTCATTAAATGGTATGTGTTTGCACGTGGTAGAATCATGGAAGTGTTATCCCGAACATTTTTTGATATATTTTTCTGATTTCATGTCAATTTCATTATCAAAATACAGATGCCAGATGTAAATCATATAGAAGTAGGTTCAATGATACCCCTACCTCGCCTGTAATCCTATACGCCACTCGAGTATCAGTATCATAATCAACTCAGTTGATTTTCTGCATCAACAAAAAGACAGGCATTGAGACAGCTGACCATGGCAGGGGCGGGGGGGGGGGGGGGAGGTGTTAACATTTTTAGGTCCTTTCTCGTTGCTATAGTTGATGGCCGGGGGCAATTAGGGAGGCATATCTTTCATGTGTATTTAGTATATACTTGATGTATGCCAGATTTTTTCCCGGGGGGGGGGGGGGGGATGGGAGGCGGGGGCACGTTGCAAATGGATTGGCTAGTGCGTGATATTTTATGTATTCATGATTTTCATTACTCTCTTGCCATCTGCAGTACCGCCATCGTATGAGGAGACAATGGAAGAGTTAGCGCGCAGATCGCGTGGTGAAAACCCAAAGTATGATGCGACATCGCCGGGACATGGTGTCTACAGGAAAAGGACCGACGATGACGTCGGATACGACGACGCAGGGACGATGTCACAATACCCGTCTGGTCAACCTGCCACCATCTCACACACCACGGTGCAGCCCAAGAACATTCAACCTCAGAACATCCTCTTGCCTCAAAGCTCTACTGGGACTTCCCCGTCACCTGAACCGTCGGGAGTCTCCCCGAAGAAGAACCGTTTCAAGAAGTCCACCTCCCGATCAACGTCATCATCCAAACGTGACCCGAACTCATACGCTTACGACAATCAACAGAGCGTCGATTACTGGTCATCTTTAGAGCCAGTAACGATTGACCCTAATGTTGAACCTATCCTGATGCGTCCTATGGTAACGCGAGTCGGACCAGACGGAAGGACTTATTTACGGGATACCAGTATTGTTGTGGTGCAGGTATATTTTCTACGTATTTTCTGGTAAAACGCTTAACATTGAGCTTGGTTTCAGTGGCTCCTGGGGGGGGGGGGGCACAAGGGGCATTATACGCCCTTTTGGTACCAAACATGGCATACTGTTAGTGCACAAAAATGTGTCCCCTAACTTTGTTCTTGTGACACCTTACATTTTTAGATCATAAAAGGTTCTTGTGCATTGTGCCCCCCTTTTACACAATCCTGGACCCGCCCTGCGAGGATTCGTGTTGGGTTAAGGCCTTAAGGGGAGGTCAAGTACAGTAGTACTCTGGCTTTAAGTGAAATTAACTACGATCCGTACGAATATCACTGAATGAGAACATTTCTTTGATAAATTTACAACACTTACGCTTACTGGTTTAGCTAAACCTCTTTGATCGATATTCAGTCCGTGCCGATAAGTGTCTTTTTTCAATTACAGTTTAAAAATCTTCTTAAAGGACTAACAAACCAATAAGAGCATTACTGTAATAATAAACTCCCCTCCCATCTCAATATTTGGTGTTGTGCGCCGGGCCCAGAAAACAACTTATTCAGTTACCAACTTCAATTCTCAATGGATCAGGTTATAATCGTAATAAACCTGTCAGATCAACGCCCTTCGAATAACTTTATCATGTCAAAACAGGAAAAATATAACTTATGTTATTATTTCCGTGTTGTTTTGACCCCGTATATTCCATGTTATTCAGCTCTTGGGCTGTAACGTGGATTTTAATAAATACCATTTCAATTTCACTTTATAGTTGAACTAAGTCATGGTAATAGAATACACGATTTGTTTCAGAGCATTGACGTAAGAAAAAAAAATTCTGATCGACAGAAATCGATGATGTAAAACTTGATTTTATACAGAATAAATATACGAGAGGAATGTAGGTACACTGATAAGATCATTTATGTTCAGTACATATTAACATGACAAAAATGTATTTCGCAACAGTCATTACTCTGACAAAGACAACAGAAACGGTTTAACAAATAATCAAATGCAAACATAGCATTGCATACTTCCTTTTCACTCAGGCAATAAAAATGTGCTTGCAGCATGAAATACACAGTAAGTCTGGCATGGTCCTTAAACCTTTATTTTTAATACCCGTTTTACATACATAAACCTTTGATCACTCTAAATGTTTTTTCTCCTTTGTTTGAATGTATGATTAAAGCATGAGGAACACGAGACACCAAACACACAGAGAGTGGTCGGGAAACAAACTCGGCCAAATGACTACTTGTGGTACTCATTCGTGGGAATGGCCTTTTGTTTCTTCTTCGGAGTTTTCTCTTTAATGCGATCAAAAGAAGTAAGTTGATTAAATGAAATCTCACCCAAAGATTAAATGTATTTATGCTGAAATATTTTATTCTTTCCTATTGATCTACAATATTCCTTACGAAAATGTAAAAGAGATATATAAAGGAAGATATTCTTGATGTGATATAAGGACTTTTAACATGATATGGCTGCAGCAGTTTCCTTGATAATGTGGCGCACCAGTCGAAGTTGTACATGTATCATGGGCCAAGCTCCTTTTTAATGAGGGATAATCACAACTGAGAAGGTAAAATTGATATCTGGTGATACATTTTTAAAAGAAGAAAAAAATTACAACTCATTTATTAACAAATACTAAAATATAGCAGTTGACAAATCAATTTCATTTATACAAAACCTTCACCCCAGAAGAGCACAAACTTATTTATGCAATTCGCGTTCAGAAATTCATAGTACAAAATATAATAGTAGCATCCAAAAATTCGAATACATTTACTTGGTAAACGAGTTCGCTTAGTACGTCACGTTATCAAGAAGATGGAGATGCCTATATCGTGCTGAGAAACATAACATTAGGCTAAGAATATCTTGCTTTTTACCTCTCTCATTTGCTTTGGTGGGGCTTGCTACGAACCATCGTGTGATCACGTTCACGTCACGTTACACGACCTTTCGTGCATACTAAGCCCTAAATTCACGAAGTGTAACGTTTGTGAAATACCCCCTCTTATTGACAAAGTGTCGCGTTAGAGACGTGAGTATTCTTAGATTTGCAATACTTGTTGATAAAAGTGTACACTTCGCCAATAAGAGGCCGGGGAATTTCACACATGTTACACCCTACCCTTCGTGAGATTAGGGCTAGTATTCACAATATGTCGTGCAACATGACGACGTGACACGAACGTGATCACACGATGGTTCATAACAAGCCCTTTGGTAGGGATTTTTGTAGATTAATAGGCAATAATACAATAAATCTCTCAGAATAACTACCTTTATTTCTTGGGGTGAGGTTTTCTTTATAAGTTTATACTGGTATGTATTTCCTTTTGGTAACTGATGGCTTAGGAATTAGTGTGGCTTTCAGTACAGTTCATTTTGTTGACAAACGCACTGAATGAACGGAGATTATATGGAAAGCCGTTATAAGCAAATTTCTCGTTGCTTCAAACATGACTACATTTGCAAATTTTGAAAATGACATTGCCTGACCAAAACAGAACCAAAACGCATTGCCCAAAATTTACTCCGAAAATAATTTTCTATTCCATGAAATATAAACTAACGATATTGTGTCAATATTGTCGTTGAAATTGCAGATCCAAGGTGTTGCATTCTCTCTGGGCCACCCTGTATAAGGATGAAAGTTTTAACAATTGCCATGATAATTCTGATTGTTAGAATAGTCGCCGTTGAACTGAGATCCAATACGTGATTTTGATTCCTCTTTAAAGATGATAATTGTTTCCCGTCTGTGTGAATTTGAGCTTAAAATAAACACTCTACAGGATAACGGAAATTATGTTTGCACCCTCCTATATTTTGATAGCCCATTTTTGCTCCAGATCCGTTGGATGTCATTGGCAATCCCAATCATGCATCATTGTAAAAGGAAAACTTGTTGCAAATATTTTGTGTCAGTATTCCTTCACTCCCTCGAAAGTGTTTCCTCGTGTCACATGTTTCCTCTTTATAATTCGTTTAGGTTCCCGCCAGATTTGAAGCAGGAGATTACGAAGGGGCGCGAAAGGCTTCATCGTCTGCGCGAAACTGGGGTACCGTCGCACTCATTTCCGGAGCCCTCATCATCATCGTTTTCATCTTCCTGCTCTTCGTCAGCCCGTGCCCTCTCACGAGAGCACTGCAGTTTGAGGGAATTTGTCCGGAGGGAGTATGAGATAATGAACTAGTATTTATTGGTACTCGGACTACCTGAGATGTAGAAGGTAGACTACAAAGTTTGTGAACCGATTATCTGTTGCTGCTTTAATACTCCAATTACCAGAGTGGACAGACAATTCACCCATCGAATTTGTGAAAACAGATACAAGCAGGAAAAAAAAAGTTGTTGAGATTGTTCAATGGACAATATGTCTATGGTATGATGCAGTAGTTTGTGGGCAAGTCCGAGGTATTTGGTCATTTGCTGCTCCATACGTTACTAAGGACAGGTCTATCCTTTGGCAATTCCCAAAGTATGGCGAAGGACAGAAACATGATGGCAGGAAGTACTGTTGTCCAAATATTATCAGTGGTGCCCTCAAAACTACCCTGATAGCAGAAAGTGGTAAAAATTACGTGATATTTACGTCGTGGTTTTCGTCTTTTTTACGTCCTGTAATTACGTCAATAAGACGACAACTTGCACCAACGCAAGACGTCAAGAGGACGTCTTATATTGACGTCATCTGTACACTGCAAAAACTGAAGTGCTGAGCACTTTGTGAAGGCATGCATAGGGACTGCACTCAGAGTGCTATTGAATGCACACAACGTGCTATTTCAGCACTTTCACGGGAGCTGGAAAAAAAAAAATGATTTGGGCGAGCTTCGAACCAGGGTCCGCTGATCGAGAATTGCTGGCATTACCGCTAGACTAACTCACATTGTACGATTTAGAGCAGAAATTGTTACATAGTGAATTTACGACACCACATAATTCATGTTATCTACTTGACTCCCATGACTAAACTGGATTGCAAGAAGCATTTGTTAGTCCATCGGTAACGTCAGCGGCTCTCAATCAGCGGAACCTGGTTCGAGGCTCGCCACGGTCACATTTTTTTTTTGCTGGTAAATTAGCACACTACAAGTGCTATAAACAGCATTTTTGTACAAGACGTAGAGATGACGTCAAAATAAGACGTCCTCTTGACGTCTTGCGTTGGTGTAAGTTGTCGTCTTATTGACGTAATTACAGGACGTAAAAAAGACGAAAACCGCGACGTAAATATCACGTCATTTTTAACACTTTCTGCTATCAGGGAAGAGGAATGAAGACGTAGAGATGACGTCAAAATAAGACGTTCTCTTGACGTCTTGCGTTGGTGCAAGTTGTCGTCTTATTGACGTAATTACAGGACGTAAAAAAGACGAAAACCATGACGTAAATATCACGTCATTTTTCACACTTTCTGCTATCAAGGTAGGATATTATGGGACATGATAATGGTGAAGTTACTAAGAATGACAAAAAAGAAGGAAAATAAAAACATACATAATCATGAAGTTGTTTGGTCTGTTTCAAGATCTGGTAGGGCTGTCATCGGGTACACCAAACTGATGATGACGCCGGTCACGTCTTGGACAAAATACCTTGGACATGCCCACTTAACGCTCATTATTAGGATGTCGTTATCCAGTGAGTGAAGCATTGTAGGCTATTGAATATATGTTTTTTTTACACTTTTGCATGATGTTGCCTTTTACTCTTTTCAATGTAAATTTCAGAAGAAGGGTATTTTCAGCAGCCTGAGAATGTCTGTGTGTTTCTAAGAGAAATGTAACACATATATTTTCTTTGGCCCCTCAGTGCCTAAATCAGATAAATTTTAGTACATGTATGCTACTGCTATTTGTGAACTCTATTAGACTCACGTAGTTTGTCCAAGGAAGTTTTAATCGAATGAGGGACATGCGGTTTGGGGAGAGTATACAAAAATATCTCATGGTAGAATGAGATGTCATAACGTCGGAACAATACTGACGACGAGAGACTGAATACATGAAATCACCTAGCCAGGGGAGTGGATCCTTATTTATGCTCGATTCACTTCCTCCCTTTTTGGGGGACTGTTAGAAAATATTTTGGGATGCGATCTACCTTTTACAAATTTCCGGAGACGCCCCTGCTTAGCATTATCAAACACATGATTACGTGGGGGTACTATCTGACATTTTCATATGGTCTTCAAAGTAGTTGAATCGTTTATTAATATAAGATGTAAGAAAAAAACATCCCTCAAGGTTTACTAAAGGAAAAACATTAATGTCGATTTTCAGGAAGAATGATACTAAATGCATTCGAAAAATGTGAAATAAAAAATAAAAAACTAATAAAGATTCAGATAGGATTATAACTAGAGTAGTAATCCTAAAGATATTCCATTCCATTGTCAACCATGTAAACTTGACTCCTATTCTATTTTTTTACTGATTTTTCAACATATATTTTTTAAAAGTTTAATAGTACCTTTAACAATGTTTTATATGGTGGATGTATTTTTCTATCAAAAGGTGCCTTAAAATTCATATTCAATATAACTGTTTATGCTACGCCCACTCCGTCAATAAATCTTTATATGACTGTGTTCATTTTCACATGGGATTTGAACATTTATAGATGTATTCCCCAAATTATTGTTTTCCTGTTGTATCTCCACTGTCTTCACAACTCAACATCGCTTTTATAGTCTGCCGGCAAAGACCCTATTTTGACAATTCAATAAAATTCCATAAAGCATTGAGCCTAGTCTAAATTTGTCAAGAGTCTGTCTTTGGGAGGAGGCGTCGTAAGCAGATAGTTTGCAGGCACAAACCCTGGTCAGTCGCAAAAGAGAATCTGCGCTGTAAGACTACCATATGTCATGTACTGTAGCTGCTCCTGACATGACCAGAGGGTAGCTGAATTAGGCTTCTCTCAAGACACAATGATTTTCTGATAGTATGTCAAATTAGGGTCTGTGCTTGCAGACTAGTAAGCAGAAGCAGCAGCAGCAGTACAGGGCCTATGGAGTGAATGCAGTTTTCATAGTCCTACTGTTCAGACCATCTGTTACGCGTTGTGATTGGCCAGGATCTGTGCCTGCAAACTAATCGTTTTACATCATGCAATTACTGAGATGGTAGAAATTGATTTTGTTATGCAGAACTGTTGCTCTGTTCTGATTATTATAACCCCTTTACTCTCTTGCTCATCTATGGCTTGTTTTGAGGGTTTAACGAGAATTCATTTGATAAGCATGAGGCATTTTTCAAGTTGTAAGTAAGTAATGAATCGTCAACTCTGTTAACAAAATGTCTCGTACTGTATACTTCCCTTGTTTACAGAAGCTTTGCGTTATCCTTCATCGCCTTTGTGAAACAAATTATGTAAAGTATGAAAATATACTTTTTGTTAATCATTTTATATCCTCTATTTCAAGTTGGCAAACATTTTACCCACCTGAATAGCATACCTTAGTTCAGGCCTCACTGCCATGTATGATTAGAATATAATTACACAATGTATATCCCTCAGTTTTCCCGTATGTTTTAACAGAAATTCAGGTTTGAAATTGTATGCATGTGTGAATTAATTAATCTAAGACACAGGCGGAAACTGCAGAACGTGAATTTTCTCACTAGTATAAAGTGCCTTTGTGGCCACATTTATCACATCCACCTACGCGTCCCTTGAGTCAATAAAGTCAGTTTTACAGATGCTTGCATTTCCATAAAGCATTTTTTAAACCGTAAACAATAAACATGGCTAGTTATAATTGTTAAAATCATCTCCATAATCATCGTAGGCTGATGTGAACATTTTATAAGTGACAGAGTCACACGAATATGCGGTAACTTCATACATTTAAAACAGCATTGTATTGTTTTAAAAATATCGACATAATCAGTATGTGAGAAAACTATATTAAACGAGATTGGACATAGTTTGAAAGTTTGTCGATGTATTATAGGTCACTGAAAGGTCCTTCTGGTGCTAATATGACAGGTGAAAAGAATTTGGATGTTAAAATGAGATTTTGATATTTTAAAAATGTTATTTGTTATCTAAAAGGTTTCCATACGAAGGATTGAATATACATATGCCATCATGAACATGCTTCCCGTATATAGACAACGATGATTGCTCGAAATGATATTCCAGATTAAACATGACATAAACCAGGAAAGTAAACTTTTGGGGATAGGCGTAATCCTGATCGTTTCACAGGCCGCAATGACATTTTTAAACGGGACATCCCTGTAGACCGACTGCCCATGAGACCGATACTATCGGTCTCGTGTGCCCTTAGAAATGTCAGAAGGCATGTCGGCGGCGGCACCAAGGGGGGGGGGGCATTTGCCCCCCCCCCCAGTCAGAAGCTTTGTCCCCCAGTTGCCCCCAATAATTTTCGGAGTGAAAAAAAAATAAAAAGGTGGAAAAATTTTTTGTCCGCCCTTGCCCCCCCAACATTTTCTTTTGCCCCCCATTTGCCCCCCCCCCCCACTTTAAAAATCCTGGTGCCGCCACTGCATGTCGGTCTCGTGAATCCTCTGATAAAGCTCGTGCGATTATACTTGTCGGTCTTCTGGGCCGTCGGTCTCATCCAAAGCCACTGAGACTGTGGGTAATTTTGCATTTCTAGAATTGTATGTAAAACCAGTATACTTCCGGGCTTGTTTTAAAATGTTAAATGGTGAACGACTTTCTAGCATGAGTGTTCACATGGCAAGTTTATTCTCACCAGTTGTGTACTTGGACTTTTTTGTTTATTGGCCTTTTCTTGATATACTCAGATCTAACTGTTTTGGTCAAAAATTTGTGATGGTGATATCAGAAGTGAGATAGGCGACTTTTTTATGGTAATATGAATATATGGTTGTTAAACATAAGATGAAAACACTATGCAGTCAGTAATTATTTTGCCAAACAAAAGTGTATTTCATGTGTATAGCTATGAGTATTATTTGCTAACTTTTATATCAACCTATTTTTGTCGTTTTGAGGACCAACACTGACGGAAATTTTCATTGATTCAATATCTTTGTGTAATTAAGATAGATATATATATATACACACACACGAACATTGCATTTTTATTCACATTGAGATTTATTTATTGTGATTTATATTGTATATTACTGGAATTACAATATAATGAAACGGTCCAATTTTCTTGAAGTGTTTATTCATACAGTAATGCAGGGCGTTCTATAAGGTATACGTATATCCAACGTCTGAGGATCGAGGGGGTATGTGTGTGTAAGTGTGTGTGGGTGTGTGGGTCCCAGTGACCATCGCTGTTATGATACATTTCACCCCTGTCTTTCTTACAATCCCTACCCAACTTGGTAGGGTAGATACTTTGAGATTTACCAATAAGGAAACCAGAAAGAAAATGTGATTATTCTAGATAGGTCTAGAATGTGAAACATGAAAAGTAGAAATGCGAGCAAACATTGGCGGATCCAGGGGGGGGGGGGGGGGCACAGCCGGCCCGTGCCCCCCCCCCTTTTGGAAGCGAAGTATGAATTTTTACCGTAGACGATCCGCCATTTTCGCGATTGTGCCCCCGCTTTTATAGTGAAGACCTTTTTTTTTTTTTTTTTTTTTTTTTTGGTGCTTGTCAGGGAATTATGGAGGGAAACTGGACCCCATAACCCCTTACTAAGCGATTTTTTAAGGTTTCGTGAAAAATTATTTTTCGTCCCTACCTTCCACCCCCCATGCAATGCATTCGAAAAATGTGAAATAAAAAATAAAAAACTAATAAAGATTCAGATAGGATTATAACTAGAGTAGTAATCCTAAAGATATTCCATTCCATTGTCAACCATGTAAACTTGACTCCTATTCTATTTTGAACTGATTTTTCAAAAATTTGGTAGAAATTGATTTTGTTATGCAGAACTGTTGCTCTGTTCTGATTATTATAACCCCTTTACTCTCTTGCTCATCTATGGCTTGATTTGAGGGTTTAACGAGAATTCATTTGATAAGCATGAGGCATTTTTCAAGTTGTAAGTAAGTAATGAATCGTCAACTCTGTTAACAAAATGTCTCGTACTGTATACTTCCCTTGTTTAAAGAAGCTTTGCGTTATCCTTCATCGCCTTTGTGAAACAAATTATGTAAAGTATGAAAATATACTTTTTGTTAATCATTTTATATCCTCTATTTCAAGTTGGCAAACATTTTACCCACCTGAATAGCATACCTTAGTTCAGGCCTCACTGCCATGTATGATTAGAATATAATTACACAATGTATATCCCTCAGTTTTCCCGTATGTTTTAACAGAAATTCAGGTTTGAAATTGTATGCATGTGTGAATTAATTAATCTAAGACACAGGCGGAAACTGCAGAACGTGAATTTCCTCACTAGTATAAAGTGCCTTTGTGGCCACATTTATCACATCCACCTACGCGTCCCTTGAGTCAATAAAGTCAGTTTTACAGATGCTTGCATTTCCATAAAGCATTTTTTAAACCGTAAACAATAAACATGGCTAGTTATAATTGTTAAAATCATCTCCATAATCATCGTAGGCTGATGTGAACATTTTATAAGTGACATAGTCACACGAATATGCGGTAACTTCATACATTTAAAACAGCATTGTATTGTTTTAAAAATATCGACATAATCAGTATGTGAGAAAACTATATTAAACGAGATTGGACATAGTTTGAAAGTTTGTCGATGTATTATAGGTCACTGAAAGGTCCTTCTGGTGCTAATATGACAGGTGAAAAGAATTTGGATGTTAAAATGAGATTTTGATATTTTAAAAATGTTATTTGTTATCTAAAAGGTTTCCATACGAAGGATTGAATATACATATGCCATCATGAACATGCTTCCCGTATATAGACAACGATGATTGCTCGAAATGATATTCCAGATTAAACATGACATAAACCAGGAAAGTAAACTTTTGGGGATAGGCGTAATCCTGATCGTTTCACAGGCCGCAATGACATTTTTAAACGGGACATCCCTGTAGACCGACTGCCCATGAGACCGATACTATCGGTCTCGTGTGCCCTTAGAAATGTCAGAAGGCATGTCGGCGGCGGCACCAAGGGGGGGGGGGGGGCATTTGCCCCCCCCCAGTCAGAAGCTTTGTCCCCCAGTTGCCCCCAATAATTTTCGGAGTGAAAAAAAATAAAAGGTTGGAAAATTTTTTTGTCCGCCCTTGCCCCCCCAACATTTTCTTTTGCCCCCCATTTGCCCCCCACAGTAGTGTGGACTTGGCCTTTAAACTTTCTCCAAGTTTCACTCCCCATTTTATATTGTCTCTATAAAGTGCACATGAATGTCAACATAAAACAACATAACTTTGAACTAAATATTCCGTAACCCCCAACAAAAATCGAAGAGCTGAGAGATTAGTACATAGTTCATTGGTTTCCTTTGCTTTCTGATCAAATCAGACGTGAAATTCAAAAGAAAATTCTTTATTTATAGTTCAGGTACTTACAAATTCCAAAATATCCCGATATCCTTTGGGAAGGCCCGAATTCACAAAGGAGGTTTGTTTTAAACCATGGTTTAAACCCCCACCTGGTGGTTTTAAGCGTACGTGCGCAATGAATCCGAGCCAATCATATATTTTCTTTGAGCTCGTGCATGTGCAGTGTGCGCTTATTTACGCTTATTTCAGTACGCTTACGGAGGTTTAAACCATGGTTTAGGTTTAAACCTCCTTTGTGAATTCGGGCCATTGAATTTTTTAGACCTTAATGCCCATTAGCTTCTTAGTTTTGTGTAATGAAACTATGACATGAATATTTGAAATATAATTAAACTGCTTGTAGAAAATATATTGCCAATTTCCATTACAATCACCATCTTCATCATCATCATCATCATCATCATTTTCCTCGTCTTCATAATCAACACAATTATTACCCCCATCATACAAATTTTGTCATCATTACTAAGACATTTTCGGTATCAGTTCATAAGGTGATGTAATGATACACTTACTGTCATCTGCTCCTGCCCCCGCCATATTGACTTGATTTGTTTAACCTGTGAAATAAAGTAAAAAAAAGAAAGAGTACACCTTAGTTAAGAATGGTTTAAAAACAAAATAAATAAGTATAATTAACATTCATCCAATATCTTTTCGGTTATATTCAAAAAAATCTGACATGTCCATTTGAACGTAGACTTCGCTTAAATATTGTAAAAATTTAATCTTGTATGGAACACAAGTAAGCAACGTTATTAATAGAAATAGGAGGTGGGAAAGCAAAAATAGAGTGGATGAAAAGACAGGGTGCCCAACGATAGCAGATAAAAGATGGACGGTGTAGATAAAGAAAGATAATTAAAAAAAATAATTAAAAAATTAATTCTACAAGAAAATACTCACAATTTCCCAAAGATATTGTTTCCACTTTGTCCATCTTTTGATCTGTTCGCCCGTTTTTGCCAAAGACAGCTGAAATTCGTTCTCCTTTCCTTAAGTTAAACACCACTGACCAATTTACTCTCCACGTAGCAATAACGAAGTGATAGCTTTCGCTGTATCAAGCATTATTTATAATCCAAAAATTGGGCGTTAAATGACCGATGATAGGGTTTTCGCTGATTGCACAATACCTTGTTTGCCCCTTGTTAATATTGTTAATTATTAATTCAAGAACAATGTAAAAGTATGAACAATGTAAAAAAAAAAAAATAGATATTCGTAAAGTTATCTAAATCATCTATCTTATCAAATCAGTCATTATTTTATTAAGTAAAGACCATTCATTTGGAGCCTGCTCAACGTATTCACCTACAACATAATGGAAGAATCTGTGGGATTCCCTAGCAGCAATATTCATGCTGTTTATACATTTATATTAATACAAGTCCAGCACATGCCTGCTAACACAGGCTTGTAATTCCTTGCTATTTCAGGAGTCCAAAATATTACATACTCTGTATTAAAATACTTATCTCTTGTATCGACAGAGTTAGGCTCACGCAAGAACGTCGAAGAGTTAAAGAGGAAGTCGACTTTTAAAGGGGGCAAGATCCAAGATTTTGCAAGGGGGAGGGGCACAATTTCGTATATGCTATGACAAAAAAAAATAAAAATATGGTGACTTTTAAGATAAAACTGTGAATGGGGCACATTTTAGGGGGTTTGTACTTGAAGTATGTCCCTTGGGTTTCAAGGGGGCGGGGGGGGGGGGGTGGTCCCCTTAAACCTGCCAGATGTTCTAATAATAAAAATGCAATGAAATTAAACTCACTGAGTATTTGATGAATACATTCGTAATGTGTTCCATATACACAAAGTGTGCCACACTCTGCCCTGAGCCCCGTTTCAGAAAACTTGTTATCAAGAACAACTGTCATATTTCTATGACAAATTTGCTCACAGCCAATCAAATGTAACGATTTCAGTAGCTTATGTCAATTATTGTAACTTGTTATTGATAACAGGTTTCATGAATTTTATGAGTTTGAGCAAATAAACATTAGTTTGAATCTCTGAACGGTCACTGGGAATGCTCAAGCAAACATAAATTGGAACGTACAACACCAGAACTTTGGACAAGACTGAAATAGGCGACTCGGCTAAAAAACAACCAGCACTGTCATGAGGCCAACCAGCTACAACACGTGTTTTAAACGGAAGCTCATATCAAACCAACAATTATAAGATTGTTAGTCATCAAAGTTTACCCTTCCCAGAAAACAACCTCATAGATGAAATCTAGACAATGTTAATTGTTTATTGGAATTTGACAGTATTATGGTGAAAGAATACTTAAACATGATATAATTAATTCAAGGAAGGGGTATAAACGAAGGATGGGCTTATTACCCTCCTAATGACTCTGAGTGACTGGGTCTTCCAGTTTATTGTTGTGAGGGTCAAACTGTACTAGAACATGACAGAGTTTTCTTAAATAATAAATCATGAAAGTTTGAGAATAAAAGTGGTAGAGCATTGGTACGTTAAGCAAGTGGCCCGGGTTCGATTCCCGGTCGGGGCGCTACGATTTTTTCAGGCATTATTCAAAAAATATTATGAAAAGAATTTATATTAAAGACAACGTGTACTCGATTCATAGGAGAAGCCCTTTTATGTCAGCATTGTTTTTCTCATAGCGTTCGGTATTAGACATCTCCATAGCACTTTAAGTCGTCCGAAAAAATTCTTTCGACATTACGAACAGTTATATAGTTGACCTTTGACCTTATTGAGAAACTCCTAGAGCACGAATGGTGCGACACTGTGAGCATTGCGCAAGAACTGTTTGAGAATTGATAACGACAAACAACGTTGAGTAAAGACTCCTCGTATCCAGGGCATGCGATGGTGAGCAGCAGCAACATATCCGGCATTTGTTTAATCATGGTTAAAGTGGTGATACTGACAAATGATATGCACAACGATATGGTTTTGTATGATGCACACAAATACAAGTGGAGTACAGCTTTTGATTATACTACAGATCTCAAGACCAAAAATAAGGGTAAGGGATTGCAGTGGCGTGAATCCTTAACAACAACAAGAAAAGAGAGAAAAAAAGTAAGAAATGGCTAGGTGTTTGGAGAGTGCTTTTTCTCTAATCATTCTTCATATATTATATATACTGTATATAAAAATCACTAAAGTCTACATTAGGTGGCTTGAATTCATCCCACTATATATGAGACACATATACATGTATCATTGTAGCTGTATTCTCCTGAAACAATTCTCTATCCGCCCCTACTTAAAAAAAAAAGATATTGTTATGGACAACTTTATTACGTGGATGATTTGTCACTTACTTTTAGATACAACAGGTATGATGCGTATAATCAGAACGATACATAAATAGTATGCTGTTAAGTGTTCGCAAAAAAAAAATAAATAATAAAATAAATAAAAAAAAAAAGATTTAGAGAAGCTACGTTACTTAACATTGTAATTGTGGACCATCATCTCCATCCCAGAAAATATTTATCATATTCATACACAACATTTGCCCCCACCCCAAGTTGTAATGCTTATTGACATACATTAAATGTTTAACTGTTGCTCATAATCAAGTATCTCATTCCCTTTAAACAAATGGGGAAAACCAATATTCTACTCGCTTTTTTCTCAGGTGCTTGAAAAATATTTAACCATTGGCGGAAATCGCGCCTAAAACGCAGAGGGTCACATTATTTTTTCGGATTTTTTGTGTGCTTATGTCCTTCAAAATTCTCACGTAAATTCGGGTTTGAGCGATTTATTATTGGCAAAATAAAAGAAAAAAAAATCATGAGGGCATTTGATATTGTGTCTCGATCCCCTTGCCAAATGATCGAGTTCGGACTGTAATTGGCAAGAGAAAGGTTGTAGCACCTCTTTGGAAGCTAACTGCAAGTGACTTGCAAGCTTGCCAATTCAAGACCAATGCACATATTTATTTGAAGTGCTATCCGAGACGCATTGCTACCTGTTATTTGGGCGGTGTGTGTGTGTGGGGGGGGGGGGGGGGGGGAGGTGTTACCACACCTCACTTCATCCTTGGTACATGGTCACCACTAAAGCCAAGGGAAAAATCCTGGAGTCAGTGGTCGCATTTTGATCTAGCGTGTTTTTGAAACGAGATTCTCCGAGTTACTACACAATTCGTCCGCAAATAATGTCGACGACCCTTGCTACACTGCCGTCATCAGAAATAAAAGCTACACAACTTATACCCTTCATACCACACCTTACAAATGTAACGTCATTATCATCACTGCTATATAATCATAATCATCATCATCATTATCATCATCGTCATCATGACTATTATCATTATCATCATGACTGCTATCATTATCATCATCATCACCATCATCCTCATTGTCGTTGTGAAATCATTACCACTATCATCACTATCACCATTTTCATCATCATCATTAAAAAAATTCAGAAAGATTTAGAGATAAATTTCACTTAACGTTGTAATTGTGCACCAGCATCTCCAGCACACAAAACTTTTGCTCCGAAATATCAACTTACTGTCAATGTTATTCCCTTTAAAGTGGGGAAAACCAAAAATTTATTCGTAGTCTTTTCTCAAGGGCTTGAAGATTGGAGAGTGTTACCCACTCACGTAACAAGAGTGGCTGGTATTTCAAGAAAACAGTCTGGGAAGCTACCGTGATCAGAAATTTATTAAAAGGGGGGGGGGGGGATGGAGGCCCATTGAAACATTTTTTTCTCACAAGCAAAAAAGAAAGAAAAGAAGTTATAATAAGGGCGAAAATAGGGGGGGTGGGGGGCTGGGGGCATCTTTTGGGTTGTGTACTTCGGGTATGCAACTTAAGTTTCAAAAGATGGGGGGGGGGGGGGGGGGGGGGGGGGAGGTTGTGTCCCATCTATCAGTGCTTGTCTACGGAGGCTATGCGATTTATATCGCTTTCACCCCAAACATAACTCATGTAAAACCCTATTTCATTTGCAGAATTACGGACGCTATTTCATTTTCGGAAATTCCAAACCCTATTTCATTTTCGGAAATATGAACCTACGGAATTATGAACCCTCTTTCATTTTCGGAAAAACGAACCTTCGGAATTTACGGACCTTCGGAGTAACGACCCTTCGGAATTACAGACCTTCGGAGTAACGAGCCTTCGGAATTAAGAACCTTCGGAATAACGAACCTATCGGAATTATGAACCTTCGGAAATACGAACCTTCGGGAAAACGACATGTAACCTCAATTATTATTACTTCCGTACATTTTTTGTATTATTTTGATACGTATGCTATATGCTATTCCTTTCTTTGGTGTGCTATAATTTGTTTGTAGAGCGCCATGAGCGTCATACTTGACCGATACTGGCGCTATATAAATATCCATACTATCATTATTATTTTTCATGATCTGAGAATCTAGGCTCAACCTGCGGTTTATTTCTAGTCTGGTATTAAATTATCAGTATTTTCTTTGCGCTTGGCAACTCTGTGAAACTCCTCGATTGTTAGAACGGTTAGATTGAAATAAAGTGTACAAGAATCAATTAATCTGGCATCAATTAATTTTATTCTCATATTTTTTAAAAGAGATATTGAAACAGTAATCATTTTCAATGTTTTTTGTTCTTTTTTGATTAGGCCTACTTGTGAACGAGTCTCTCTAAAAAATTGCGTTACACTGTGTGCCATTTCATCATTATTTTTGTCAGTCATGTTTCACATACAGATCAAAGAAAAAGGCTGTTAATAGACATTTCATTGTGTTTTATTCCTTTCCACCCCCTCAATACATTCATTTTTGTTTGATAAACATTGTGTAGTGTTGTACAAACAGACCGCTTTTCAGGAAGACCGTGCTCAGTGGCGTATCCAGATCTTTCTTGGTGGCTGAAAGGAAACCATGTCACTTATATGTGACAGATAGACTTGTCAGACCACAGCAAAGGTGTATGATGGTGGTCATTGTATATCAAAAAGTTGTGCATAAATCAAGCATTGTAAATATATGATTATAATTACAGGCTACCATAGAAATTTCAGAGAAAATTGCAAATGTTTAAGAAGCTAGTATACCTTTTTTCAACATTACACAGTACTAAACAAATAGGAAACAAAAAATAATGGACAAAAAAGAAACACAATTATAAATTTCAATAATTCTTATGCATAAAGTTGGGTTAAATAATAATGTTTGGTATCATAAAAAATGGTAATATCTTGTGAAATATTAGATGGTTAATGAAGTGCAGACATTTGAAAAGTCCTACAAATTTTGATCACGTTTTGGTAAAATTTGAAGAGAGCTAAACCACTTGGGTCAGTAAGAGTTAAAGGGGCGTACACGAGCTACATTATAACGTAAAACAGGTCAAATGACCCTAACATGAGACCAATATTTGGGACTAGTACAATATTATTTGAAATTTATTGTCATATGGCATAATTGTTCAATCAAGATTATAATATTGACAACAAAGTAAATGTCCAACCGAGGGGCTGCATGTGGAGAAATAGATAAATGATAAGTAAATAGATACATGTAGATAGATTGATAGAGAGACATGCAGGCAGACAGACAGACAGACAAACAGACAGACAGAGAGACGGAGAAAGAGAGAGAGAGAGAGGGAGAGAGAGAGAGGGAGAGGGTGAGAGAGAGAGAGAGGGGGGGGGGGGGGGAGATAGTGCAAGATGTAATACTTGTTCGATATGTAAAACTATGAATGAATCTTTTCATCGCGACTGCAACCTCTCTAAATAATTTGTAATACTTTCATGATATATTATCTTTCAAATCTCATATGATGACGATTTTGATTTTGATTTGGGTGAGGTACAGGCCCATAATTGGTTCAAGAAGGCCTTCAACAAGGTAAAGAAAGTAGGCAAGAAGATAGGCAATGGAATCAAAAAGGGAGTGCAAGCAGGGTGCGATGTGGTTAATCAAATGCCTTCAAAAGAATTAGGTAAGTGCGCCATCAATAGACAAAATTGTTCAATGCTCCTTTCATCAAATGGAAGCCTGATATTCACTGTAGTGGTAGGCTCGTAAAAGGCATAAATTTGTATTGTAACGCGCTCAAAACCATGTATTCAAAGCGTTCTCTTGCCATAACTTTTTTAAATATTTGGTCAATTTCATTGGCAGAAAATTTAAAATAAGATTTGAATTGTCTTCTTTTACTCAAAAACAAACATTATGAAATACTCAAAATAAAGCCACGGTCTATTTTGCAATATTTTAAAAAGTTCTTATCATTTTGTGTGTGAAACTAATTTTGTACATGCTTCAAGGATCTTCAACCCGTCATAACTACGCGCAAAATAATGCTATACAACTGGTACAAACATATTTATTTAGAGAAAATTAAAAAGATTCTTTTTGTGTAAAATCATTGTGATTGGGTAGAAAAAAATAACTACCTTCCAATTTTACTTTTCAAAAGTCTTGAGCAGAAAAAAAATCTTCAGAGATATTTCACGTATATACTTTACCATGTAATGTTTCTCTTTTGACGCGGTACCTCGATATCTTGCCCAGCTTTATTGATTGAGTTGAAGTATTTGTGTTAAAATTTCGGTATGATTTTTTTAATTAAACAAAACCTTACTTCACAGATATAGCAAAAAAGATGTTTGGAAGAGTGTATAGTATTCTCCTACACAGTTGTTAACTTTACAGCTCGTTTTAATATATTCCTCAACGGTTTGCCATCATTCACGATATATACGAACACTAAATAAAACATTCACCGATTATATACATACTCTTAACAACAAAATGGATGATTAACGCAGCGCTAAATTTGGTATGTAAGGGTATAAATCCATTTTTAAAGTCTCCATGAAGAACTGGTCGGATGTGGACATGAAACGAGTTTTATTTTGTGACCAGCTTGCCTGCTATCTCCTTCCTATGAGAAACAAGTATATGTATTGATATCATTAAAAAATGTATTTTCGGTTGTTTTATGGTGTTCTTTTTCTTGAAAATAATTCTACTCATTTGTGATGACTATGACACTTGTCATACACGTAAAAGTGTAATTTTGAAAATGAATTTTACAAAGAAGATATGAAAAAGTTTTACTTACAATTTTACTTAGATTAATTACATTAAGCTTCATAAATCATTTAAACTGTCGGTTATTTAATCCATTCATTCATTCAATGAAATGAGTTTTAAGTTGTGACAAGTTTGCCTGCTAACTCCTTGTTCATTCAGTCGATCATAGTTTCATGAATCATCCATCCATTCATTCAATTATTTATTCAGTCGATCATAGTTTTAGGAATCATTCATTTTCGGTTGTTCTTTCATCCATCCATTCATTTAATGATTTATTCAGTCGATCACAGTTTTATGAGTCATTCATTTTCGCTGGTTCTTTTATCCATCCATTTATTAAATCAATTATTCAATCGATTATAGTGTCATGCGTCTGTCAGTCAGTCGGTTGGTCCTTCATTTATCCATTCATACACTTCTTCATAACCTTATTCAATCGATAAATATTTCGATCACTCTTTCTATCAATCATTAAGTTGGTTTCCCCAACCATCATTAACTGATTACATTACGTCTTGATTATTCATATAAAATATTGACAATTGCAATCTATGATGTAGTTTCACCCTGAATAAAGAATTGATACGCATTATCTGCTGTGGAAGATCAGACTTTATTCCATCTGTAACTTGCTGACATTTTGTAGTGTTGTGTGATACTACAATAACAATATTCTTCAAAAAATGTTATCGTAATTCATAACCTAATCAACATACCATTCATTATATTGTACATAAGTGTTCATAAAGTTTAATAGGCCGATATCATGACCAAACCCAGTGTACATCTGAAATAGATAAGTATTGACAAACCATCGACGTAGTCTTATACTAAACAATTCTACACTTCGTAGAGAATACGTCTTATCGTCTTAGTAAGCCATAAATAAGGTGGCATATTGAATTGTTTCACAATGTCGCATGAAATGTTTGTAAAACAAAATGTTCAGAAAACTTGTGTTAGACTTAAGTATCATATAGTCATACACAATGTCTCATAAAATATTTGTAAAACAGAATGTTAAGGAAACTGGTGTTAGAAATATGTATCATTATAGAAATACAGCAATAATAACAGTTGACATTCAAAATACATAAACTACAATCAAATTCAAATTATGTGAAAAATCCGGAATCTTAAATATCACAGCGGATTAAGGTTGGAAACGGGCGATTTTAACAAGCGATTGATTAAAAAAAATATACTTAAAAGATAACATTTGTTACACTGTAGTTTCGTTATCACAAAACAATGGAAACATCATTGGAGACGTAGATCGTCATGCACAATAATTGTACATCAAAATGTTGTGTCGTTTTAAACAGCACTCTTCCAGCGCATCGTACTTAAAAGCAAATTTCCATTTCTTGAACTAACGTGTGGTTCAGTTAATAAGCGATTAATGAAACCTAAGCTCGAAACACACATTCACATGTAATAAATGTTCTATTACAATACAAAACTTACTGACAATCTGCATTCCTAGTGGCTCATATATACGATAAGATTCATATGTATGATATTTGGTGTAATAAATTTCAATTCATATTTACAGCATACTGTAAATATATGTCTTTGTAATATGTTTTTGAGATATTTGTGCTTGATCTTTGTGATAATTGTACTATATATATAGAGAGAGAGAGAGTTAATAGACTTAAAACTTGACAAGAATATGCAAAATATATCGATTTCGTAATCTTACTGGAAAATATATTCTTGAACCAATATCACAAATATAAGGCACTTCAAACATATTTTTTTATTGTATAACTATCGCTCTTCAAGGGCATCGTCACTTTAGTCGTATACTTCTTCAAGAAAGGCATGACCAAAAAGGCTTGAAGTAATATAAATTGCCAAATGTCCATCACCACATTGCTCATGTGGACATAAAACAAGGAAAGAAATATCTTATAATACATGGATATAATATGAAAACGCCTTACACCGGCATAGAAGAATAAATCCTTTCAAAATATCATACATACTTTACACTCCTCAAACATTTTGTACAATGATCATAATCGACATCTAGGTACATCAATGATATAGGTTGGAACATTTGTGTAAAATCAAAGAATATAACCAGAGAGTATACAATGAGACAAGTATTAAACTTTGAGTTGCCTCACAAAACACACAATGTAAACAAATAAAATAAATGCAATTCGTAAACCTGACTTTGTTGCAAGTCTGCATGTCTAACTTTCATTCACGATAAGTATGAAAAATACCCCAGTCAACTCTTGGTTGTTTTAAGAGGCAACAGAGTTAATTCTCACCTAAAATGTACATGCTTCTAATTAACATTTAAATGTAGGATATGCAATATACACTCAATAATGCAATATTGTACTTATATGAAACTCAGACTAAGCTTAACTTGTCAAACATGTACACTAATCACTTTTATTGAGCATTGATATGTCACAATAAAAGTTTCACCAACTTATTTCTGTACAGCATTATGATAAATGGTTCTCCGGCCAAATCTTACACTTGTATAAGAAATTATTTAATATTTATGTGTACGTGACAATTGTATAATATTCTGCTATCATATCCTGAAGATTTCAAATCAAAATATAAAGAAAACGAGATAGTAATGCAGACTGAATTATCGTTTTGACTAAAGGTTTCACCAAAGACACAATAATCATGATACATTATGTTATTTGTAACACGTGTATAAAGATTCTACTATCAAAGTGCCACAATTAAAAACACAAGTACATATATAAAGATTATGAGAAAGATAGTAATACAGATTAAATCATTGTTGTCACTAAAAGTTTTACCACCAAATTCAAATTATGATTTATAGTACATTATAATACATATAGAATCATCAGTGTATAATCAACACTGAAGTGTATAAAATTTTGTGATCGTGTCTTCATGATTTAAAATTACAGACAAAATTGTCGTCACTAAATGTGCCACTCACGGTACAACGGGAATATGTGTATATAGGTAACAAGTGTATAAAATTCTACTATCACCATGATCACATCTCCAAGATCTAAAATACAACATGCACAGAGAGAAATATCGTCAGCTTTATGCCAAAAGGTCCTTAAGGCCATATAGACTTTATACAGTGGTAAGGCCCTTTTGGCATAAGGCCGACGAATTATATACAGATTAAGTGATCCTTGCCACTAAAAGTTTCACTAAATGCTAAATATGATTAATAGTTCATACGATTCAACTGGTAGCATTTGTATATGTAACAAGTGTATTTTCTACCTTCGTATTGTAAGGAAGTAGATGATGATACAGATAAGTGATCTGTGGCTCGTGAAGTTTCTCAAAAATACATTATAATACAACTGGAAGCATTTGAGTGTATGGTGCAAGTGTATATAATTCTAATATCACATCGTTACAATGTAAAATAATACTAAATTATCACATGATAGTTGTCCCTAAAAGTTCCAATCACGATACAACTGGAAGCGTCTGTGTACATGTATAAAGATAAGAATATATATAGAGAAACAGATTAAGTGATCTTTAGCACTAAATGTTCACCAACATGGTGAACATTTAGTGGCATGACCAAAAAGGCTTGAAGTAATATAAATTGCCAAATGTCCATCACCACATTGCTGATGTGGACATAAAACAAGGAAAGAAATATCTTATAATACATGGATATAATATGAAAACGCCTTACACCGGCATAGAAGAATAAATCCTTTCAAAATATCATATATACTTTACACTCCTCAAAAATTTTGTACAATGATCATAATCGACATCTAGGTACATCAATGATATAGGTTGGAACATTTGTGTAAAATCAAAGAATATAACCAGAGAGTATACAATGAGACAAGTATTAATTAAACTTTGAGTTGCCTCACAAAACACACACAATGTAAACAAATAAAATAAATGCAATTCGTAAACCTGACTTTGTTGCAAGTCTGCATGTCTAAATTTCATTCACGATAAGTATGAAAAAATACCCCAGTCAACTCTTGGTTGTTTTAAGAGGCAACAGAGTTAATTCTCACCTAAAATGTACATGCTTCTAATTAACATTTAAATGTAGGATATGCAATATACACTCAATAATGCAATATTGTACTTATATGAAACTCAGACTAGGCTTAACTTGTCAAACATGTACACTAATCACTTTTATTGAGCATTGATATGTCACAATAAAAGTTTCACAAACTTATTTCTGTACAGCATTATGATAAATGGTTCTCCGGGCCAAATCTTACACTTGTGTGAGAAATTATTTAGTATTTATGTGTACGTGACAAATGTATAATATTCTGCTATCATATCCTGAAGATTTCAAATCAAAATATAAAGAAAACGAGATAGTAATGCAGACTGAATTATCGTTTTGACTAAAGGTTTCACCAAAGACACAATAATCATGATACATTATGTTATTTGTAACACGTGTATAAAGATTCTACTATCAAAGTGCCACAATTAAAAACACAAGTACATATATAAAGATTATGAGAAAGATAGTAATACAGATTAAATCATTGTTGTCACTAAAAGTTTTACCACCAAATTCAAATTATGATTTATAGTACATTATAATACATATAGAATCATCAGTGTATAATCAACACTGAAGTGTATAAAATTTTGTGATCGTGTCTTCATGATTTAAAATTACAGACAAAATTGTCGTCACTAAATGTGCCACTCACGGTACAACGGGAATATGTGTATATAGGTAACAAGTGTATAAAATTCTACTATCACCATGATCACATCTCCAAGATCTAAAATACAACATGCACAAAGAGAAATATCGTCAGCCTTATGCCAAAAGGTCCTTAAGGCCATATAGACTTTATACAGTGGTAAGGCCCTTTTGGCATAAGGCCGACGAATTATATACAGATTAAGTGATCCTTGCCACTAAAAGTTTCACTAAATGCTAAATATGATTAATAGTTCATACGATTCAACTGGTAGCATTTGTATATGTAACAAGTGTATTTTCTACCTTCGTATTGTAAGGAAGTAGATGATGATACAGATAAGTGATCTGTGGCTCGTGAAGTTTCTCAAAAATACATTATAATACAACTGGAAGCATTTGAGTGTATGGTGCAAGTGTATATAATTCTAATATCACATCGTTACAATGTAAAATAATACTAAATTATCACATGATAGTTGTCCCTAAAAGTTCCAATCACGATACAACTGGAAGCGTCTGTGTACATGTATAAAGATAAGAATATATATAGAGAAACAGATTAAGTGATCTTTAGCACTAAATGTTCACCAACATGGTGAACATTTAGTGGCATGACCAAAAAGGCTTGAAGTAATATAAATTGCCAAATGTCCATCACCACATTGCTGATGTGGACATAAAACAAGGAAAGAAATATCTTATAATACATGGATATAATATGAAAACGCCTTACACCGGCATAGAAGAATAAATCCTTTCAAAATATCATATATACTTTACACTCCTCAAAAATTTTGTACAATGATCATAATCGACATCTAGGTACATCAATGATATAGGTTGGAACATTTGTGTAAAATCAAAGAATATAACCAGAGAGTATACAATGAGACAAGTAACTTTGAGTTGCCTCACAAAACACACAATGTAAACAAATAAAATAAATGCAATTCGTAAACCTGACTTTGTTGCAAGTCTGCATGTCTAAATTTCATTCACGATAAGTATGAAAAAATACCCCAGTCAACTCTTGGTTGTTTTAAGAGGCAACAGAGTTAATTCTCACCTAAAATGTACATGCTTCTAATTAACATTTAAATGTAGGATATGCAATATACACTCAATAATGCAATATTGTACTTATATGAAACTCAGACTAGGCTTAACTTGTCAAACATGTACACTAATCACTTTTATTGAGCATTGATATGTCACAATAAAAGTTTCACCAACTTATTTCTGTACAGCATTATGATAAATGGTTCTCCGGGCCAAATCTTACACTTGTGTGAGAAATTATTTAGTATTTATGTGTACGTGACAAATGTATAATATTCTGCTATCATATCCTGAAGATTTCAAATCAAAATATAAAGAAAACGAGATAGCAATGCAGACTGAATTATCGTTTTGACTAAAGGTTTCACCAAAGACACAATAATCATGATACATTATGTTATTTGTAACACGTGTATAAAGATTCTACTATCAAAGTGCCACAATTAAAAACACAAGTACATATATAAAGATTGTGAGAAAGATAGTAATACAGATTAAATCATTGTTGTCACAAAAAGTTTTTACCACCAAATTCAAATTATGATTTATAGACCATTATAATACATATAGAATCATCAGTGTATAATCAACACTGAAGTGTATAAAATTTTGTGATCGCATCTTCATGATTTAAAATAACAGACAAAATTGTCGTCACTAAATGTGCCACTCACGGTACAACGGGAATATGTGTATATAGGTAACAAGTGTATAAAATTCTACTATCACCATGATCACATCTCCAAGATCTAAAATACAACATGCACAAAGAGAAATATCGTCAGCCTTATGCCAAAAGATCCTTAAGGCCATATAGACTTTATACAGTGGTAAGGCCCTTTTGGCATAAGGCCGACGAATTATATACAGATTAAGTGATCCTTGCCACTAAAAGTTTCACTAAATGCTAAATATGATTAATAGTTCATACGATTCAACTGGTAGCATTTGTATATGTAACAAGTGTATTTTCTACCACCGTATTGTAAGGAAGTAGATGATGATACAGATAAGTGATCTGTGGCTCGTGAAGTTTGGCAAAAATACATTATAATACAACTGGAAGCATTTGAGTGTATGGTGCAAGTGTATATAATTCTAATATCACATCGTTACAATGTAAAATAATACTAAATTATCACATGATAGTTGTCCCTAAAAGTTCCAATCACGATACAACTGGAAGCGTCTGTGTGAATGTAAGTATAAATATTCTACCATTTCCTTGTCCTTATCGTCATGATTTAAAATAAAACATGCATAAAATTAAAGATAAATGATACAGATTAAAAGGTCTAAAGCATGGTGAGTATATAAACGTCTCAACCGGGTCAAGGGCAAGGACAACAATCACGAATACTCCATTGAAATCCCTTATGCTAAGAAAGACGTATATACTATGTTCTTCCCAAGAACCTGTCGAGCGTGGAATGCACTCGGTCAGAAATCAATTTTGTTTCCATCTGTAGAAAGCTTCAGGGGCACTCGGTAGCATGCACTACCACGCCCTACTCAAGTTAGCGACATGCAGAGTACCGCCCTGCTGACTACAACTTCAGAAGGTTCAGAACAGATGGCTAAACTGAAAAAAGTTTCACAAACTACAAAAATCGTAAATTATGATACAGTTGGAAACAATTTTGTGTGTATGTAAACAGTGCTTAAAATTCTACAAATAAAATTATCGTGAGAACATATACCTCTGGAGGCATTTGTATGTCACCATCACATCTTCTTGACAAAAATACAAGTACATGTATAAAGATAAGAATATATATAGAGAAATAGATTAAGTGATCTTTAGCATTAAATGTTCACCAAATACAATGTGGTACAAGTAGAAAAATGTATATGTAACAAATGTATGAACATTTTACCATTGATATGTTCACACCGTCATGTTTACTTTGGATTCATGTACACAAGTTGCCTCTTTAACTTGAATAATGAAATACAGCTTTCATTTCGTCAAAATTTACACATGCAATAATATATTTAAAACTATTGATGAAATATTTATCATTAACATCAAACATGTTACTAACTATAGTGGTCCAGGACGAATACGTAATTGTGCTGCTCCGATAACATATCCTACTCCGATATAATATGGAAGATACAAGGCATCACAACTACATAAAATATTGCGTACATGTATATAATCACCGTTACTGATAAGACATAAATCTGACATACGCTTTAATTTGATCATATACAAAATAGCAAAGAAACAGAGAGTTACCAAAAAATCCGTAAACTATTCTGCAATTGTTATTGAAATGCAATTTGATGTATTACGTCTTACCTATAAATGTCAAAGTTGCACACAAGGAAATAGAATCCAAGAGGATAGCATAAATGCATACAGAGTTCTGTTCAAGATATGATGAAGACCATGTATAATACATGTACATTGCATAAACATCATCATACCTAATAGCATATAGACCTAAGTATGATATTTGTACATAACACAGTACCATTTAAGCAAGTAGAAGGTGTTTTGTACAGTGAACTCTACAGACACTTACATTAATATGAAATTTGATTTGAATCTTCAATAAAAAATTATGTCACGAAACAGGCATAAAGAATCCATGGAATCCGTAGGCATATTATAAATACATCAACCGTTACGATGTTTACATGATGTAAAAACATCTAATGTAAACATTCGTTGTTCCTTTGTACTGTGACGAAATCCAATTAACATTTTTCCTCCTTGAACGATTATTTATTACTTTTGATCATATACATTGTGACAAAACTGATCGAAGGAACAAAAGTGAAAAAAATGGACATAATTGTTGATATATCCACATGTGTGACGTTAGCTTGTTTATAAACACAGTGGCTTCCAAACTAATCAAAACTAATCCAACGCATATTAGTATATACTTACTATCACAGGGTACACCGTTGATTAGTGAAAAAAAAACAAACAAACAGCGAATGTGTTTAAGAGTAATTTGACAGTGTTATATATTTTCAAGAATTTAAATGTGCAACATCAAGTGGTAAGATAATATAGTTAGTGATGCAACACACCGAGATCTATTGAAGCGATGAAAAATAAGGAGAATGGTTCTGTTTTTGAAACAGGGTATAACGATTATGATATCATGAAACAAACCGTTTTATAACAATTTAATGAACCTGTAACTGAATCCTAGTTTTGCAGATAATTTCACGCACTAGCGTATTTGAAAATTTCCGACCAATAGAAGAAAAATAAAGTCTCAGTTTTATTTGATAGTTGTTAGCATTTTAATGAATTATATGAAATTATTACGTGCTTGAAATCGCAGGTTTGAGTGGAATGTTTCAATTAAAGCATAGGAAATTGTTCGTGAACTATCACAATAAAAATATCCCGGGGTTCACGCCTTTCGCTCTCTCGCAAAAGAAAAAAAAAGAAAGAAAAAAAAAAAGATTGCTGCTCTGTGGTTAGGTTTTAATGCCTTCAATACACCCGTTCTAGCTTTCCCTTTTCATTCTAAATAAGTCTTGACGTCAAGGACTGGAAATGCCACTGATTTCATGTAAAACATAATATAATATCGATAATATCGATATAAGTTACAATGATCCGGCTACACTGTTAAAAACAGAACATGGTAGCATAACATATGTGACCCGTCACGACAAAATGAGACAGAAGTCGCTGGGCTAGAACTCGAGAAAATTGGGCAAATTTAAAAAAACTTCAAATTTTGTAATTTTTTTTTTCTTAGCTGATTTGAATCTTCAATGTTTCATGAATGCTCTGTAAAAAAATTGAGTCCTAAATATAACGAGAAAGGGTAGAAAAAGCAGTTTTTCTACGAGTGTTTTTTTCGGTCAACTCTAATTTTTCGGACAGTGGGCTCGTCCCAGAGCGAAAAGAAAGCCATCTGCTAGGCCCCGCCCCTAGCGACGCGTGGCTTTGTTCATTGGACGTTCGCAGTCACGTGATCTCTGTAAAAGAATTTGCAACAAGTACATCGCGCTGGCTTGCTTGTGCCGTCTCGAATTGTTCTGAAGATTAAGATCAGATATTGCTTCTGTTATCATCGCATTCGTACTACTTTGGTCCCGTTATAATAAAGTACAATATTATCAATATTTCATTAATCTATTAATTTCATTAATCTATAATTTTGGGGAGTCTTTCTTGTTTCGTTTTGAGTGCAGGCTAAACAAAAATCTTTTTCTTCTTTCTCTGTTTCAGTTATCAGTACCTCCCCTCTCTGTCTCCTTTTCTTTACAAGTTGATTATTTTGTTACTTTGCTCAGCCTAGTATCACTTTAAAGAGAGTCTGAAAGTGAAATAAGTCCCAAGATCCCTTTGAATGGGGGGGGGGGGGGGGGGTGAACCAAATGAAATTGTGACTGCGAATGAAAATGTGTTAGAATGTGATACATGTTCAGAATGAGAGAGAGAGAAGAATTCACTAATCATCTGGTGAGGGTGCGTGTGAAAATAATAGACAAATTATTTAGCTCTATTAAAAGCAAAAAGAAAAAGTTGAAATTGAGAAGGTGGTAGATTTCGTAAAGCAAGACTCGACTAGCGCAGAGAATTGTTAATCGTCAATGAAAGATCTCTTCATTACGAAGCTGGTTTAAGCCATCGCTGTTTAATCTATTGAAAGTAGAGAGGGAATAGAAAAGAGTTGGCTTTCAAAACAGAAGTAAGAAGAACTGGAAAGATGACTAACGAACAACGAAACTATTGATACACGATAATAATAAGGGGTAAATTCTGTAACCCTTTGAAAAGCCGAAAAGAAAATAAGCCTTTTAACCAGAAAGAACAGTACGTGTACCTGTGTAGAGATTATGAAACAAGCGCGCGATTTAGGACAAAGAGAGAAAGAGAGATAAAATCAATAATCGTCTCTTGCTGGAGGTGACTTAATCCTTGTTCTTTGAAAGGGGCGAATTCTCTACCTCTTTATAACATTGCGAAGAAGAAAAGAAATTAGCTATTAGACACCAGTAGATTGTATACATTTTTTTTGGAGTAAACTATAGAGCGGAGAGAATCGATGACTTTCAAGCTAAGACGCACGTTATCTTCATCATGTTCATACTGCCAGTTAGCCAGGGGCGGATACAGGATTTTCAGAAAGGGGGGCACACACTGAGGAACCCTCCGTTTGACGAAGCCAAACGGCCATCTGGGGGGTCTGGGGCATACTTACAACAGACAAGAAAGAGTTAGCTTTCAAAATAGAATTAAGAAGAACAGTCGAAATTATGATACAGGTGAAAGATTTAGAAGGAGAGAGAGAATTGTCTGGGTGTCAATTTTTACAAAAAGCAGTTGTCATTATTATTTATTTTTTTAAGCTCTAGTTAACTAGAGCGGCGCTAAGAAGCAGTTTATCTCTATCCCGCTTTTGAACATGACGATAAAAAGCGGCCAATTCTATAACTCTTTTTAACAGACGAAAATAAAAGAAAATTATTTTGTAAAACTAGAATGAAAAGGCCCTCGGTTGCGATAGTGAAACAAGTATCTGATTTGTTTTAAGCTTGAGTTAACTATAGAGCGGGGAGAAACGAACTTTCAAGCTAAGATGCAGTTTGTCTTCGTCATGTTCATACCGCCAGTCAACATGATGATAATTAGCGGCCAAATCTCTTATTCGTTTAAAAAGCCGAACAGACAAGAAAGAGTTAGCTTTCAAAATAGAATTAAGAAGAACAGTCGAAATTATGATACAGGTGAAAGATTTAGAAGGGGAGAGAGAGAATTGTCTGGGTGTCAATTTTTACAAAAAGCAGTTGTCATTATTATTTATTTTTTAAGCTCTAGTTAACTAGAGCGGCGCTAAGAAGCAGTTTATCTCTATCCCGCTTTTGAACATGACGATAAAAAGCGGCCAATTCTATAACTCTTTTTAACAGACGAAAATAAAAGAAAATTATTTTGTAAAACTAGAATGAAAAGGCCCTCGGTTGCGATAGTGAAACAAGTATCTGATTTGTTTTAAGCTTGAGTTAACTATAGAGCAGGGAGAAACGAACTTTCAAGCTAAGATGCAGTTTGTCTTCGTCATGTTCATACCGCCAGTCAACATGATGATAATTAGCGGCCAAATAGAAGGAAAGAGAGATTGTTTAAAGCTCTATTAACTATAGAACGGCGCTAAGAAGCAGTTTATCTTTATCCTGCTGTTGAACATGGGGAATTGATGATAAAAGAAATGAAGCTTTTTAACCATACAGAAAAGGACCTGTGTGGAGATTATGACACAAGCTCGTGATTGAGAAGCAGGGACCGCGGAACCGGGGGCTGGGGGCTGCAGCCCCCCACTTTTTTCAGTAAACACGTGCAAACGTATGGCAATGCAAAAATGTGGTTATACACGCAGCCCCCCCCCCCCACTTATCCCCTCCACTTTCCAAGGCTTTCCGCGGCCCCTGAGAAGAACAATGAGAGAGAAGAAAAAATCAATCGTCTCGAGAAGGCAGGATGTGACTTAATCCTTGTTCTTTGAAAGGGGCGAATTCTATACCTCTTTGACATGGCGAAAAGAAAAGAAAGACGCTTTTATAAACATTTTTTAAAGGTAGAACTAACTAGAGCAGGATACAATTTCTTTATTATGATTCTGTTTCATTCCATCGTTGTTTAATCTGGTAATAAGTAAAGAGCGAACCGAAAAGAGAGTTAGCTTTCAAAAGAAAGAAATAAAACTGTGGAGATTATGAAACAGGTGCGTGATGTAGAAGGAGAGAGAGAAAATCAATAATCGTGTGTTAATTCTTCAGCTTAAGAAAGCGGCGATTTCTATTGCTCTTTCACAAGACGAAAAGTAAAAAAAGTAAGCTTCATATGCAGACATCAACGATCTCTGTCAATATTATTCTTGGTAAAGACTAGTCTAATCAGTAAATTTGCCAAAATTGAATGACTTTGCGACAATCGAATACAAGCTATAAAAAGAAACCAAATAACATTGAAAGAATTACAGTTTACATGATTAATTTAGAAAAAGATATAATGACATAAAAACCTCTGAAAGTTTGAACCATAATCTAATACATTTCCCCGCACAAAATGACAGACTTATAAACCTTTTGACTATAGCTAGGTTAATCAACCCTTTAAGAAAATCATACCGGCATAGGAAAGGCTCAACGAAAAGAGCATGAAGTTGATGCGGGAAGCTTTTTCAGTGCCGTGAAACTACTTGATTTGTTACCCTTTAAAGCGTTAGAATTCATGGCTTAAATGAATTAAAATTCATGTTTTCATGAGAAGAGATCCTAAAGAAACATAAGGACTAGTTTTTATTAGAATTAATAAACGGTTGCTAAGGGCTTTATAAAAATCTAGTTGACATTACAAACGGAAAATGCTGCATGACTGCAAAACGGAAGTCAAACTTTGGAAGCGTTTTTCTCGAAGAAATACTTTGCCACAGCCCTACTTTACTCAAGATTTAAAAGCTATTATCTCCACTAATACTCACTCTCTAGAGTTGAACTATATACCAAATTAAAGCTTATGAAACGGAGAATAATAATCAATAATAAAATGCAATTTCAAAAATGCGACTTCTGTCTCATTTTGACGTGACGGGTCACATATGATATTACAAAATATACGTACAAATTATCAAGGTGGTCATGAAATTACTATTAGGACTACAATCATTCGGGTAATGAAATGACTAAACTTGTTACCTGTATCATTAGCGTGATAACATTATTTGAGATGGGGACCATGATATTACCACATGTGAATCTGGCAACAGCGAAATAATATTATATTTATAACATTTGTACAAACGATTCGAATAAAACATATCAATTGTATCATAAATCCATTATACTTACAGTTCATTAACAAATTTAGAATTTGAATTGTTTTTGGATTTTCTCTACAATATCACTAGCACATTGCCTGGCTCTCTCTGCGTTGGATCGGGAGAACCTTTCACAAGGGATTGTGCACCGAAATATGCCAGCGTCTGGATACAGACAAGTGTTCACATCGACTAGCCTATTCAGTTGACGAGCACATTCTGTGACAGTCTGGTTACTGAAGTGTCCCCTCAAGTCAGTCACCAGGATATCCAGGTTGTGGGAGGGGTGAGAAGTCCCCTGTGAGGCATACTGCGCTGCTTTCAGTGCCTTCTCCGCTGCATGGTAACTCTTGTAGCACACCCATTCGTTTGCTTCGTTTAACAGATCATTAGACGATGATGCAAGGTCTGATTTTGCTTGTTTGAACCAAGACGAGGCTTTGGGCATATCGGGTTCGGGTGTATCGTCAAACGAAGGAGGACAATGCCTTGATCTTGCATTTCCAAAGTGTCCACGCTCCCTGTAAGCTCTTTGGTATGATTCTCTCCTTCTACCTTCTTCTCGTGCCCAGTTTCTCATGAATTCAAAAAAGTCATCGTCGAAGAAACTGTCCCCACTTCTTGGACTAGGGCCACTTGAAGATCCCTGGCTCTTTGTATGGCGTCTTTTTCCCGCTTTCAGGCGCTCGATCTCATTCTTCAAATGCTTGAAGACTTCAGTAGCGAGATCTTTTCTTTCCGGTGGATGCTTGTCCGGGTGCCATCTCAAGTACAGTCGTCTGATTGCTTTCTTTCGCTCGCCTTCATCCAGTTCCCAGATTTCTTCAAGTTGATCCGTAACCTGTTCTTTTGCTTCTTCAATGTTCTCTGGGTAAGGCTGTGGTTTAAGTGGAACCTCTGTTGTTGGAGGTGGAGTCTCTGTTGCTGACGGATCCTCTGTTCCCTGTCCTTCAGATGAAGGGGAGTACACCATAATCCACATGTCAGTGTCCTCAGACTCTTCGGGCATCAAGAATTTGAACAGGTTCAAACCGCTAACCCATACTGGATCTTCCTCTCCAATGTCGATAAGGTATTTGTTGCGGAGAGGAGAAAGGAGATTTTCAGGAACGTCTAACACTTGGGCGTAGACATGGGTAGGGATAACATGTACTTCAAGGTCATTCTCGATCTGATACGCCACATATTCTCCTTTGATGAACCCAACAGATGTATCTTGCTCCAGTAGATGCAATATGTCAATGGGAATTTTGGAACCCAACTTTGGCGGAGCCATTCCTTCTTCATGCTCGGGAGCTCGCCCCTCTGTTCTGATTAGCTTGTAACTGCGAAGGAGTTTGGGTATCTCACGTGGAGAATCCGCCGACAGCATGTCAGCCAGAAAAGGCAGATGCTCCTGGCCAATGGCACCTACGTGTTGCAATATGGCTCTCGCAATACCCTTTACGACTTCCATGTATGCTGAGCGCTCATTGTCCCCAGTATGCGCAACTCGTATACATGCCACTCCAGTATCATCGTCATCAGAAGTCATGCAGGAAGTGGATTTCGCTTCACTTCCCTCTATTCTCTTCCCATCGATGAACAAAGACGTGGGTAACTCGGCCATGCACTGTAGTCGCATTCTTTTAAGCTTGTCAACACCTTGAAGGAGGGTATCGCCATCACTCTCCACTTCTAGTAGACGCTGTATTGCTTTTGCAAATTCATTTGAAACGATAATGCCGTTGAGTCTAGTACCAAATTTACACTCACCAACGTGTTCATACAAACATGGTCTTGCTAATGTATCGATTCTCTCGGTCACGCAAGCTTTTACAGTTCTAACCTTTAGATGCTGTGGCATAGAGTCCACCAATGCATGGACATCTGTGAATAGCTTCGTAACTTCATCTGGTAGGAATGGTACATTGGTTTGTACAAGGCGTTTGGTATAATCAGTTTCATCTTTGATGAAGATTTCTGTCGAGGGCAACAGTTTTCCCTTTGAGGAAGCAGGAAGATGTACAATCTGAATACCTTCCAGATCAGCTTCTAAGGTCGATCTTTTCAGTGTAATACCTGATGTCAAGGTCTCAATTTGCTCAAGGAACGACTGCGAGGCAGCTATAACTGCCTTGAGCATGTTGGGATTCTTCATTTCTTTGACACTGTGGCTTGCAAGTCCATTCAGTACTGTGGCTAACTGAGGAAATGAAGGAGTCCGGGTGGAACCAAGGCAGTATAACAACTTGCTGACAGGGATCAAACTGTCTGGAAGCTGGTAGAGATGAGGCTGGAAGAGGTCTCCACATAACAATCTGCACACCATGCTAGGTCTGACCAGAGGAGGAACACTCTGAATGACCACGCATGGTACATCAGAAAGCTTTTCGCTCATCCTTTGACAAGAACTGCATCTATCTGTGCGATCACTGCAACGCTGATCCGTCTGACGTTCACAAGCTGAACTCAAGTACCTGTAGGTTTCTTCCATGACTTTGGTCAATGACTGAAAGTCGGTCTGTCCCCCTTGATCAGGAACGCTACAACACACCTTCCTCACGTTGTCAATGACGCTTTCAGTGATTGGTTGCATCACGACACCAAGCTTCTCTAGGATGGAATCATTTTTTATATGACGGCAGCCCCTTCGAATCTTTGCAAAATATTCCGGCAAGAGCCTCATTGAGCACCACACAAGTTTAGCATTCGCTGGCATACTTGATGAGTCGAGTGTAATTCCCTGATTCACATCCATGTAATACGGATGCAGTTTCTTCAAACTCATTTCAGGGGCAGCAGGCGTGATGAAGTCGATGAATTTGACCTTATCGAGAAATGAGTCATTCTCGTGGAGGGTGCAGTTCCGAAACAGTTCATTCACCAGTGTTTTTGATTTCCCATCTAGCTTTTTTCTTTCTTTCCTTTCATTCCTTAGATTGGTTGACAGCTCTTCGGCAAATTCAAGAAACATTACTTCTGTAACTTCTATTTGAATACCAAATTTCAGTAAGAAGGAATGGTCAAGGCTGTCGATGATTTCTTCAGAGGGAAACTTTCTCTCTGACAGCATTTCTGCAAACACTTTGTTCTCTTTGTCGAAGAATTCTCTACCAATCCTCAGTACACCGTCATCGTCTTGCAATAAGCGAAAGTCTTGGAGCTTCAAGCACTTCTCCATATTTCTCCTTTTTTGGAACGTCTGTTGTGTGAATAAATACTCTACGTATTTGAGATGCAGTAGTCGTACCCTTGTGGACAGCAAGTGAAATGTTGGAAAGATGAACTGGGACAGGGTTTCGCACTCAGACACGAAAACACACCCGATTGCCTTGAAAAGTTCTTTCAAGCCAATATTTTCACTCAGAAATACATCATTGTATTCTGCCATCCACATCGTGACCTCTTCACGGGGTATTCTTGCTCTTATCACATAAACCTTCGACGCATGTGAAAGTGAAACGTATGTCCCGTCTAACTGTTTATAGCAAGGGAGATTCATGATGATCTTTCTATGGTCGACATTTTCCACCAATCTTTCTGGCATATGGGTCGCTAAGTAGTGCAAGATATGGTCACGCTGGAAGGTTTTCAGTCTGTCGAAGAGACAGGCGTCTGTTTGAATGATGTAATCGAACACTGCAAGCACTGTATCTGGTCGTTCCTCATGGGCGACCAACTTTGTAATAAGTTGTTCCGCTTCTTGAAAGTCCAGACTCCAATCGACTTCAGAAACCCCAAGTGCATTCAAGGCTAGAAGTAGATGAGACATACCACTGAGTTTATTCATAACAGAAGTAGCTCTTGACAATGGAACAAGGTGATGAGTTACGCCCATATCTCCGTTCTTGCGGCACGGAAGAATGCTCCAGGACGAAAGACACTTGAAATCAGCACCAAGATCTCTGCATTCAGCAAGACATTTCCATAGTCCAGTTATCCATTGCTCAGTTGGTTCAGACTTGTTCCACTGAACATATCGGCTGCATTCGAATTTAGCAGGGCATAGTTCCTCTCTCATCAAAGAAGCAACACATGGAATGTCAAACTTGTGGATTACATCAAAATCCCCATCGAAGTAATGGCTTATCGATCTGTGCAGGAACCTGCTTTTACTAGAAGGAAAGAGGTAGTCAAACTTGGTATTGTACACTGGAGTTTCAACTGAGAACTTTCCTAGAAGTCCATCTGATGTTACCAAAAGGGGAAGATCCTTAGCAGTTTCTTTGAAGTCATCACATTGTGAACAGTATTTCAAAACGACTTGCAGCGTGTGAATGTCCTTTATAACTGTGTCATACAATTGCTTCGGTAGTTGCCTCGGAGCCAATCCTACATCTTCCACTGCATTGCTTGAGAGATGACTGATCAAGGCAGCAGGGGTGATTTCAAGAATATCTCCTTTCCTACAATCCTGCAAGCTGTCTGCGAATATTTCTTGCACACTTCGCGGGCATTCAATCAGAGGGAATCCAAGATCAGTCACAACAGACCTGAAGACCGGATCTGTTATGATTGGAGAGTCGAAAAAGCCTTGTGCTTGTGACTCCGCTAGTGGTGTCCTCCATTCTAGACTGCTTCTTTTGTTTATTCCACCGATGTCATCTCCATCTTCGTTGTGAGAGACACTTCGTCTAATCGAAGGGAACATTGGATTGGCGGAATCGGCGATTGTTCTGTAAATGTCTGTAATGAGTTCTTTCCAGAAACTATTCTCTGGTGTTACAGGAAGAACCACCGTAAATGATGATGCAAGTTTGCGAATATCAGTTTCATCCTTTTCTTCTTCAATTTGAGTCATGATTTTTGTTTGAAGATAACAAAGGGCCTTGACATATGCAGGTGAAACGATCTGCTTCATGATTTGACGATTCCACTGTGCCCTGATGTCTTCTCTATCCCTCCAAAGGTCACGTCTGCGTTCATCCAGCTCAATAGAGCCATTGACATGGACAGGAAGACCAGTGTCTATAGGAAGGGGAAGAAAACTGTATGCCTTCGATGACACTCGTTGCTTACCCAAAGGTACTGCGACTCCGCCCAATGGCAAAACATGAAGATATCCACTATTGTATGCATCTAACATCGAAGCAGGTACGTCGTCTGTATTTCTAAAACCATGCTGCTGATAAATCAGCCATTCGTCTGAACGTGTCTCCTCGCCTGTAGATTTCTGATCTGTTACAGTCACTCTCATCTCGTAATGTACGTCTGTCACGGGAATGTCTTTGAGGGATCTTGCGACGCCTGTCACTGAGTCATTTCCTTCAGATGATATTGTAGAGAGGAATACATCCAAATCTGCTTGGTTTGTTTCTGAGATACGTGCTTGGACGCTTGAGGTATCCTTCATGTTCCCTTTTTCATCAATGGTGGATATGCTGACCTTTTTTACATTGTTCAGGAAAAGGAGCAGATCTGGTAGACCTTTCTTGAATTTCTGCATCAGCCTCTCTACGCTATACGCACCATGTGACTTCGAAGAGATCTGTGACTCCTTGGCCATGGACTCTGTACGCAAGGGCAGTCGGAAAATAGTTGAGCCCTGTCCTTCGAAAAACTCAGGCAGGTAGCAGTTGAAAACGTTCGGGAAGTCGTCCTTTAGTTTGCCAGTTGGTCTGGCCATGAAACCTGGATATGCTAAAGTTGCGTTAGGTACGTACATGACATTTGGATCAAGCATACCCAGCGTATCGCCGTTTGTGTAGAAGCTTGGACAGTCGGTTAGATGGTACACGGCGTTGAAGCCTACACCAAATCTCCCTACCTTTGAGGACAGGTCCCTTTTGCTACCCACTCCAAGTCGTTGAATACCCTCTATGTCTGCATCAGTGAATGCTTTGTTGTTGTACACACAGAGAGCAGGACCTTGCAAATGAGACATTTCATCTTTAAAGAGGCGGTCTTTTGGGTGGTTACGGCGATCAAGCACTAAGTGCACTTCCGTGGCACAAGAATCATCCGCATTCTGCACAAGCTCTTTCAGTATTGTATCATCGCAGGGGTATCCCTTGAGGATATTTTTGATTCTCTCTGTTAGGGGTTCACGCTGCCCAAACTGCTTCAGATTCTCAGCTTCGAGTGTGGGTAGGCCAGGGACTGGCACGGAATAGTTCTCAAGGATGTGTTGTCGAATGTCCCGTATCCCAAGTTTCCTTGCCCAAGTAAGAGGGATATCTCCGTGAGCTTTTATGACATCATCTGGAACTGAAATCCAGTCTACGTCGCAGAAAGAGAGCTCATTAGCTATTCTGAGGTAGCCGTTGCTGTCGGGTACATAGATCTCTTCAGGAGGCACTTCATGCAGTACAATTGGGTCCCTTGATATAGCTGTGACCAGGCATTTCAGGAGTTTCATAACTTCTTCAAACTCACTCTGTCTCAGTGTTCCGGAAGTTGAGTCATGGATAGTCTTTAGGGGGGTCAAGAAGTCGAGTGTTGAAAATGTTTTTTTCACGTGGATGGTTGACAAGAGGTTACTGAAACTGCGCAAATATTCGTCAGGGACACGAAAGAGGTGAGATCCAATACACTCTTCATCAAATTCCAATGCCAGCTGATTGACACTCCTGAACTTTCTGCTAACCAACAGACACTTCTTTGTTGCAGGTGATTGGAAAAATTCTCGAATCTGAGCCCGAATCTGAGCCTCGCCATCTCCTGGTTTTAGCCGTGAGTCGAGGAATCCGTAGATATCTTGACAAACACGTGGAAGGTTTGCAATAGTGTCTGGTTGACTGCTGATGAATTGAAGTTGCTGTAATACAGCATGCACGGGCGGATCTGTTACTATTCCGAGAAATCTCTTAACCTGATAGGAAAACCAGGCTTTGCTTTCATCTAAAACTGGGGCAACTTCGCTGACCAGCGACAGGTTTTTGGACACGTATATGGTATCACATGAAGCCTTTCGGGTAGAGGAATTCTTGTAGTTGACAGGAAGGAAGGCTACTCTCTTCAGTTGATTGGCAAGATGTTGGTCTTTAGCCCATGACGATTTGTCTGCCCTAAGTCTATAAGTGAGATACTCGAATAGTACACGATCATGTTCATGGTCAATAGGTTTGTGTGATAATTTCTGAGCACACTGAATGAAATCGGCGCCGGATATGTCATCTTGTACCATTCCCAAATGCACAAGAACGTGCAGGCAGTCCCAACTGGCAAAGTTGCCGTAGGGAAATCGTTTGTCCTCGTCTGCGAAAAGAGCACTTGCTTGCCCATTGGGGTGAATCAGTTCCGCAGGCCTCTTTAAGTTCTTACCGTCAGGTGAAGTCGGAATACAGGCTATGGTCTTCAATGTTTCTTGTAGTTCAACACTGGACAAGCAATAGTGAATCAGATCATCCCGAACGTCAGGGGGGCAGACAGATATCTGTGGAAGAAAATGCTTCTGGAAGAATGAATGCTCATAACACGTATGTCTGTTCAATTGCTTCCCGAATCCCAGCCTTTCTAGAGTAGATCGTATCTTCACTGGCATCTCTGTAACTATTCGCTTCGTAAGTTGCATCTGAAGGACCTTCTTCACTGCCGAAGCAACATGTGGTGTCCTTTGAAATACTGGATCGATAAAGATGGCCTCTTTGAATGACCATGTCTTGTCTCCTTCCCAGAATATCCCTGGATCATGTGTGTCAGAGGTCACCAAAACTTTGTAGAATCCATAAAGCATAGCATAGCCATCACTGCTCTTTGTAATGTTGGAATCGTTAGGCCATAACCTGTAGAAGTTCTCGGCTGAACTATTTACGCCAGAAATGCGTACATTGCTCGACATTTGTGCCACGCGTGTCCGGAAGTCTTTATTAGTCAGTAGAGTCATGTAGGCCTTGGATATGATATCGTGAAAAACAGCTTCATTCCATTTAGTGTAGTAGTTTGCTTCTGAGTCACCTGAGGGTTTCCAAAGATTTCGACGGTCTGCAGAAATGGCAAAGAATCCATTACAATGGCAAGGTAAATGACTTGGCGGCACTGAGAGTGGTAAGCCATTGTAGAGTTTACCATCTTCCTTTCCAGTCAACGGTAACTTTACTGCCACGCCACCGACAGGAGCTAACCCCGACTTCTGGCCTTGTGGAGTTTGCCACATCTTGTGTGCCGAAGTTTTTCCGATGCATGTAACTGATATCAGCTCTTGTTTTTTCGGCTCCTCGTCAACTTGCAGATAATTCTTTCCGTATGGAGTTATGCTTCGTAGGACATGTTCTTGTTTAAACAAAGGTTTAATTTGATTCTGTTTGTTGACATCTCCTCTGCTCTGCTTGAATTCAGCCATGATATCTCGATCACCGTCAGATTCCTTCGCAATTGTGAATAGCTGGTTCGCTTCAGATGGGCGCTTTGCACTGGGTAGAAGCAGAAACGCACTTACTTGGTGAATATTTTTGGTAAATACCAACAGATCTTCGGACGACCGCCACAAATCAGTAAGGAGTGATTTGCATTTGTGTTCATCGTAATGTAAGTCAGAAATATCACTTCTCAGTGCTGCTTGTCTAGATCGAAGAGGCAACCGGAAAAGTGTGCCATCGTAGAGATTTTTTCCGCTACTTGCTCGTAGACTGCAATCGAAAACACCTTCGTACGGTGCAAACTGGTCTTTGAACATGGAGATGGCGTTGTTGTTCCCCTGCAGATTTATTTTAATACCTGGACTTTCTTTGCTCTTTAGCATGGATGCAAGATGAGTTGCATGTGGATCAAATACCTGCAAGTAGTCTCCACTCAGGAAGCTGGGTACATCTGTCAAATGGTAAACAGCGTTGAAGCCAAGCCCAAAACGCCCAATCTTGGACGTATCAAGTTCTTTTGTTGCGCCGCCGAGCTTTGTAATGTTCTGGAAATCTTCGGGTGTGAAACATGCATCATTATACACCCACAAAGCCGGCCCCTGACAATCATTCATACCCTTGTCAAAAAGGCTTGAACGTGCTTCAGCATTTTCCCGGAGGTCCAACATGAAGTGCACTTTTGTGGCTCCAGCGTCTTCAGCATTTTGAATCATTTCTTTGGGAATTGAACTCTCAAGGTAGCTGTCCTTAATGATGTTCTTAAGTCTTGTGGTGAGTGGTTCATATTGGCCTGCTTGCTCTATCCCAATCAAATCTTCCGCGGCGAGAATCTTCCGACCAAGGGGTTGAATTCCCAATGCGCGAACAATACCTAAAGGCAGTGTTCCATCCACGATGAAGGTGCTGTCTTCCTTCAGCTTATTTTGAACTTCAAGGGAATCTCCGCGACCCTCCACGTCTAGAAAAACACAGCACTTAGGGTCAACCAATTCCAGGTAGTTTTCGTTGTTTGTTGCTACCAGAATGCCTTGGGATTGCCAACAAAGTTCACCTTTGCATATTTCGTCTAGGAGTATCAGTGCCTTTTGCATCACACGCTTGTTTCCTATGCAGAAGTGTCTCCGTTCTTCTACAGATCCGAATGTGGGCTCGCTCTTCTGTATCTGAATGATGATGTCCCGAATCTGTGCTGCTGATATACATTTCTTTACTCCTAGAGCTAGAAACAATTGTTCATACTTGGTGCTAAATTCTTGAGGTATGGAAGAAATGTATGGGTGGAAATCGTTCGCACGGCTTGACATGACTGCTTGATGAGTTTCCACAAATCCTGTTCCAGTCCAAATGCATGCAGGCAAGCGTGATTCCAGCTTTGGTATCACTTCCTCTTCCTTTCCAGCAGTTAAAAGCAATTGGTACAAAGCATGGACCATTTTCTCCAGTCTCCGTGAACTATCAGAGGCTCCACCACCATCAGAGCCTCCAACTGGGCCATGGCAGTCCGAAACAGCAGCAATCTGTTCAAGGATATTTCCGATGTTAGGACGTTCTTTTACTCCTAGACTACGCTGCAGGGAGTGTTGAACACTCTTCATGGGAAAAGGAACGGTTGCACCACAAGCTAGTATGTTAACTTTAGTAGGGATCACAGTTTCAGTTGGACTGATCAATTTTCTCTCTGATCCTTTCCATGGAATGCCTTGAGGATAGAAATCTGTACTCTTCACGAGACATGGGATGCATTTTTTTTCTGCCAAGAACTGCTGTAAACTTTGATTGTCATCGTCCAATCGCTCCTTCAGTTTGTTCTGATTTTCTCCCAAGAATGACATCAAGATACCCGCCTTCTTGACGTTGTGTTCTCTGGTTATTTCTTCTACCGACCTGGCTAATTCGTTTCCTGTCACATTACTGTGGTGACGAAGACCAATCTCCCTCAGTGGTCCCAAGAGCCCTCCATTGACGTATCCTGGAGATGGAAAAGAACCTCTGTCGAAGAGTGCATACATGTAGCGATCTTCTGGGTCAAAGAGACTGTCAGGGGACTTTAGCAGACCTGCACCAGTAAGGATGAATGCATGAGACTTCATCTTGAACACATGGTTGCCGATATCTCGTTTGATAGATTTCAGATCACGCAATATCCACATTCCTACATCCTCCAGAATGTTCTTGTCACTCATATTGCAAATAGCGTTGACAATGTCTTTCAGCAACTCCTTCTTGGTTTTTTCACTCACCCTTAAATCTGACAAGAGTTTCAAAGTGGCATCGTCATTGAAGCAAATCATATCGTACTGCGGAAGATGATATTTCGGCAACTGGTCTGTGGAAGTCCGACAAAAAGTAAGACTTGCATCACTTGCAGACATAACTCTACCTTGGCATGATGGGGTTCTTGGAATTGTATCGAAGAGGGGAATTTGACGAAGGAAATTTTGCTCTGCATCGGTAAGAGAACAGCTAGTGCAGAATCTTACCATTATTTTTCTCTCCTTCTTGGAAAGACCTCTGAAGTTTTTCTGCAGTAATTTCAAATTGGGTACCGCTGTCAATGCCGCAATTACACCCTTCCTCGATGGACTTCTGAGGTATCTATCACCTACGAGCCGAGCTGCGTCTATGAATGTCGGACAGGTACAGATGATAAGGCCAACCTTGGTAAGAACCACCTCCTCGAGGTGATCAAGCTTGTCTGAGCCATAACTCTGGTTGATGTATATGGAATTCCTTTTCAGGAAAGCAAGGACTACTTCTCCCGATGGTCGCTCTTCAACCTGTATCAGTGGAAGGTCTACGTATTTCTCAAGTGACGTGCGTGAGGATGTATTCAATAGGTCCCAGATACCTTCTAGCCATCCCCGTGGAGGTTGATTGTCTTTGTCAGGATGCCAGACTACTGTACTTCCATGGCCTTGAACCAACCATTCTTTTGGTAGAGTGTCCCGAATTAAACGTGCCAGAGTTTTGTCCGACATCATTTGCAACTGAACAGATCCATGTTCAGCTAGAAGGAATAAAAAAGGTAAAAGAGAGAAAGAAAATAATTTATATTGTACGAGGAGGTAAAGTTAGAAAGATAAAGAATGAATACATATCACATGTCTATGTAGATCGTTCACAATTTTGATGAATAATTCCAAGATTGCTAGGTAAGTAGCGGGTCAATATTATTTCATACAACCACGATGTTGATAAACATAAAAAGAGCCAATAATTCAAACGCGAGCTGAACTATTCCACAATCAATTTCAGGTACGATAGCGGGGAATGTAAGTTTGATAATTATGATTGCTACGTGTAAGTATTCCGTATGTCTATCTACAGAAAATGCTAATTACACCTGTGCCAAGGAATAAAGATTATGTAAAAACGGGCTAAGTTACATACATGAATAAAAATAGAGATGTCTGTTGACTCTGTTTATCAATAAGAAACTGCAAAGTTATCAAGAATACCAGGATAACATTTACTCACCAGCTTTTTCCAGGAGTTTTCGCAAGCTTTCGTTAAGGTTCGGCGAGACGAGTCTGTTGCCCATGTTGTAGCACATGTTCCGGTCAAGTTCCCTGGCGGGTATGAAAACAGATGGCGTTGAAGCCGATCTTGTGGAAAACGGCGCAAAGTCCCCGTTGGCCAAAGGTAAAAGCCTCAAACCGATAAGTCGAGGAGTCTTCGTCCTGGCCATAATATACTCTAGTAACACAAGTTTGTCATCGCTACTTAGGTTCTCCAAGACTGCATGCTGGCTCTTGTGAATGCAGCTGATGATAACCTCGGCAGAGATCAATTTGGCGTTGAAATTGACGTACTCCCTGCTTTGGAGGATTTTCTTGATGTGAAGCGGAACTTCAGCTACAGAGACATTCGCCGCTCTGAGGACGCTCAACAAGATCCTTTCTGTGTTCTCGTCTACATCGGTCAAGAAGTTGAAGACAGCATCCTCGATCTTCACCCAAGAACCGGTCCCACTGCCTGTCGCTGAGTAGATGACTGGATGTTTGCTCAGCAATTGGTACATTGGTTTAAGAAGCCGTTTCCATTGTGGCCTGACCTTACTTGGGTCTGGCCAAGCCCTATATATTTCATCAGGAGGCAGCCTCTGCTTTCCGATGGCAAATGTCAGCATGTTCATGTAGGCATCTTGTAGGAGCTTTGTCACGAGTAAGAAGTTCCATTTCGCATCGATATCCCCCTGTACCCGATCAGCACCAGGCCACTTGATTGATCTTCTGTCGCTGTTTACACCAAAGAAACCATGGATGTGAACTGGAAGTCCTGTTAAGCTCTCATCTCCAGGAGGCAAAGGGAGAAAACAGAACACGCGACCGCTGAAATCATCTCGTCTTTTGGATGACATATTGTATGGCATGGCTACACCTACCCAAGGTATGTACGCATGTTTGTCAGCCATACTCACTACATTGTCGGGCATCTCACTACCTCCAACAACCTGGCTCACGATCCAATCCATACGACGCTTGTTCTCCGCCACTTGCATGATCAGCGTGAGCTGATGAGTCAAACAGGCACGCGTTCTTTGCTCGACTCTCATCTTACTGTTTTCTTCTAGTGCAGCGGAAAACCTCTCTCGTTCGGACTTCATCAAAGCCAGTGATTTCGGGCATATTCCTACTCTGGATCGGATCTGGGTTTGAGCCGGATCGATCCTTCTGCTAATGTCAATGGTCTCCAGTGATCGAAGAAACAGCAGTACGACATCAGCATCGTCGACGAAAGAATCCAGCAGCCTTACCATAGCGGCGTCATCGTACTCGTTTTCGCAGAGCTCGCTACCTTCTTGTCGTATCGGGAAGCGAAATACCGTTCCATCAAAGGGTTGCCGAACGCCGATAGAGTAATGCTTTCCAGGGAACAGGTCGTTGTATGGCGTAAACTGATCCACGAACTCTGGTGAATTCAAGATGTCGGCATGCTTGATCACATCGAGTTTCGTTCCTGTTTCTCCACGACCGAAGTGGCGCTCATGAGGGTCAATGAACGCCAGTGTTTCTCCGCTGAGGATACTTGGCAAATCTACGGGAAAAGGAAAATAGAGGATACACTCTTAGAACTAGGTGGTAAAATAACATGTGGTTAAACAGTTGTGGTAAAAATATATGTCAAAATGTACACATATCTGTGTAGAAGCATGAAACAAGGGTACACAGCATGCGAGTTAGACGTTTACACCTGCACCGCGGTAAAAAGAAACCCGATTCTGGTCAAACTTCGTCCACATGTCAAAATGTTACCCCATTTGTGGTATAATCATCAACACACTTACTCAAAAAGTTCATTGATTCGAAGTGTGTGTAGGCGCGAAACGCGGCCGGGTACGATCACATGCAGTGCAGTGGTGAAGCTACACTACAGTTCATCGTCATAATGGAGTCGTTGCTGAGATCGTGGGGGATGCCAGCCGATGTCATCTCTTCATTTAATTGTAAAACATTCACATTTTCATTATATTAATTTTATTATTGCATCAGAAGCTATGTTATAGACCCAGAGCACATTTCAGAGTTGATTGCACATTGGAAGTGGATGTTTGATGTTGCGTTCCGCCGCGAAGGCCGGCGGAGGAGCCCCGGGCGGAACTTCCCGATTTACACGTGTGCACCAATACTTTCATAGCCAGCCAAACATGCCATGCAGTTAGCTCAATTTTTGTCCAGATTTATTCCTAAATATCTATAGTGTGACGCCACCATTATAATATTATTATGTATAAAATATATGTAAATCATTTTTTATGTGAAAATCAACCTTTCAGATCATGTTTATATAGTTGAAAGTCTGTTGTAACATTGTTTTGTAGTTTGTTTTGTTTTCCATTATTGAGATGCAAGTTTTAAGAGGAAATGCATTTGTCAAAACTATATCAAAATGTTTGAAGTTAGTGTTTTTTCCTACAAATTCACAAAACTAGAAACATACATCCAGGTTTTCGCCCTTTTCTTTTGGAAAATTGACCAAATTGTAAAAAAAAAAGAAGCTTGTATTGTTACTTTTATTGTGATTGATCCACATTCCAGCATTTAGAGTATAATTATATGTAAATTATATGTAAATAATTCAACCTTTCTGATCATATTTAAAAACTGTAGTTTAAACTCTGTAAACTTTTTTTTGGAACTTTTTCCATGCTTACTAAAATGCAAGTTTAACAAAACAAAATTTACATTGTGCATTTGTCTTCCTTGTAGTCTCAACTCATCCTGGTGTAGACATTTATCATATTTTAGTTTAAAAAGTGACACATTGGGGTGTGGTAAAAAATATGGGGTAAATTCTGTACCACTTAAGGGGTAAAATAATAACACAGTTGCGGGGTGAATTGTTACACAGGCTGGTAGTGGTTAAAAGTTGCACAGCATTGGGGTAAAAAAGGGAACATGGTCGTTTTGGGGGTAAGATGTTACCCCACCCTTTGGCGTTAACATTTTACACATTAGATGTGTAAAATATAACACATGTATCAAGCAAAATCTAACCACTCATGGTGTGTAATGGTTTACACCACAGACGACCATGTTTCCTTTTAACGAATTTTCGTGTTATTTTTTAACACCAGTGGGGTAACTTTTTTTAAGAGTGTAGAAAAGGAAAATATAATAAAAATGATGCATTAAGCAACTAAGAAACCTTGGAGTGAATATATATATATATATATATATATATTCACTCCTGCAAATATTTCAAAAAGGGAGGACAGCTCTGGGGAACTTTGATTTAAGCTACACGACCATTATTCTCTCGTTTTCATTTCTCACAATTAAATTTATTTCCACGAGTGTTACCAAAGCTCTTGTATAATGTTATTTCCTTACAATTGTGTATGTAAGTTCTGCGTCGGTGCGTAAACAATAGATATCGAAGAAAGAGTAAATACTCAGGAGTCAAATAAAAACACCGCAGGAGCCAACAATTTTGACTGACGTTTCGGTCAAAGACCTTTATCAAAGTAAGACTGAAAATAAACAATCTGAAAAAATTAAGAAGACGCATAAGTTGCCAAGATACAAATAATAAAATTAATAAAAGTAAGCTCGACGCATGATGTAAGCGCTAGGTAGTGACGCCACAAAGGAAGAAAAGGTTGGTGCGTAATTTCAAACAATAAGATGCAAAAAATTAAAAAGACGCATTAGTAGCCATGATACAAATAAAAAAAAGAAAAGAAGCTCGAGGCGTAAAGTGAGCGCTAATAAATGACGCAACAAAAGAAAGTATGGATATTTTTTGCTATTTAAATTTGTATTTAAAAAAAAATGAAAAGCGCAATTCAAATAATACATGGCGTCACAAAAGAAGATACTGCGCAATAAAATAAATTTAGGTCCATGATGAGAAGACTAAGATAAGCAAAAAGCGTATCTAGAAGGAGACGTCATAAAAGGAAAATTGCGCAAAGTGGAATGAGCAAGGAAAGTTCACGGAATTAAAGTTCAATGATTAATTTTGAACGAAATGTAGCATTGATCCATGAGGTTGGAAAGTCCCGAGCTTGAAGATGACTTTCTCCTCCGTCTTTCTCTCTCTCTTTCATCTAGGCAGGTTCGTAGTTCGCATACCTTCACATCGTTCCAAGTGTGGTTGGCGAGGTTAAGATGACGAGCAACCGGGAGCCCAGGGGTGTCCAGCCGAATAGACCTCAGGTGCTCGGTGACTGGGTCTGCCAGTCGTCTTTTGGTCTCGCCGATATACACCATGCCACAGACACGACCTGTACAGGGCACAGACACCTGTACCACAGGGCAGTAAACTACTAGCAACGTCAAATACGGATTGACGTGCACTCTCTGTGCGGTGTTTTATTTGACTCCTAAGTATTTACTCTTTCTTCGATATCTATTGTTTACAAACCGACGCAGAACTTATATATATATATATATATATATATATATATATATATATATATATATATAAATATAAATCGATATATAAATATATAAATTAAAATATAAATATATATATATATATATATGCTTTGAATACATGAATACATGTATACATTGGAATAAATTATTCTAAATAACATTATTGTAAGGAAATAACATATACAACAGCTTTGGCAAATCTCGTGGAAATAAATACAAATGTGAAAGAAATTGCGAGAATAACGTTGCGTAGCTCAATCAAAGTTCCCCAGAGCTGTCCTCCCTTTTTGAAATTTTTGCAAAGGCTGAAAAAATGTCTCCGCCGGGAATCGAACCCGGGTCGTTGGCTTAGAACGCCAATGCCTTAACCACTAGACCACGGAGACGGGTTAGTGGTTTCGGCGACACCAGATTCAATTGACAGACAGATTGACAAATCCTCAACCTTATTAATTAATTCCCCTTGTCGGGGGCAGATGAGTTTTTGAACAAGACAAGCCGCTAGTGCCTCAGCTGGATCCAAGCGAATGCTTTGAATACATGTATACATTGGAATAAATTATTCTTAATAACATTATTGTAAGGAAATAACATATACAACAGCTTTGGCAAATCTCGTGGAAATAAATACAATGTGAAAGAAATTGCGAGAATAACGTTGCGTAGCTCAATCAAAGTTCCCCAGAGCTGTCCTCCCTTTTTTGAAATTTTTGCAAAGGCTGAAAAAATGTCTCCGCCGGGAATCGAACCCGGGTCGTTGGCTTAGAACGTCAATGCCTTAACCACTAGACCACGGAGACGGGTTAGTGGTTTCGGCGACACCAGATTCAATTGACCGACAGATTAACAAATCCTCAACCTTATTAATTAATTCCCCTTGTCGGGGGCAGATGAGTTTTTGAACAAGACAAGCCGCTAGTGCCTCAGCTGGATCCAAGCGAATGCTTTGAATACATGTATACATTGGAATAAATTATTCTTAATAACATTATTGTAAGGAAATAACATATACAACAGCTTTGGCAAATCTCGTGGAAATAAATTTAATTGTGAGAGAATAATGGTTGTGTAGCTTAAATCAAAGTTCCCCAGAGCTGTTCTCCCTTTTTGAAATGTTTGCAAAGGTTGAAAAAAATGTCTCCGCCGGGAATCCAGCCCGTCTCCGTGGTCTAGTGGTTGAGGCATTGACGTTCGTGAATACTATGTTACGAAGGGTACGGTGTAATGTTTGTGAAATACCCCCTCTTATTGACGAAGTGATTTTTCGTAGATTTGCAATACTTTTTGTTTTATAAAGTGTCGGGGAAACTTAATTTGTATAAAAGATTGATTTGTAATCGTACAGAAACGGAAAAGCATTGGAAAACACCGTAATTAAGAAAAAATAATGTTTTTCGTAATGTTTCATGAATCTTCCATCGATCGTATGATATAGGTGACTTGGTCATATATAGATATATTTTACTGGATCCCAAGTTTGGGAGACACGTAACAATGCAGTTTATTCCGTCACAATACAGACCACCGCATTAGGGAGACACGAACCGCATTTGGGAGACACGCGGAACAATTGAAATGACAAAGCCGTGTCTCCCAAATGCGGAATCCAGAGAAATATATATATGTATACATTTTATCAATAAATTTATTTAAAAAAAAAGAAAAAGAAGAAGGTTGATCATAGCACCCTCCAAAAAACCTTTTCCTGCTGAGCAAATGTTACAGTAGAACTTCCGTCATTGAACAACAAACTGAAAAAAGAAATGAAAAAAAAAGGCCAAAAGGAGACATAGATGTAAAGAGTCATATATTTTCTATACTTTCTTATTTCAAATTGTTTTCTCGAAAACGTTGGAGATAAGCATTCACGTCATACATCTGGTAATTGCGCAATGTGCTCTTAAAATCATATCCGAAGAGGATGTCAGTGTACTTTCAAAAAGCAAGTATCTCCAAATGTCTTCAAACACACTTCTTGATGATAGGTCATACGCAATACCATTTGGCATAATGACAAATGTTCTCCTTTCAGAGCAAAATGTGTTGTTCTTTTTGACAATGTTGTTTGAATATACAGATGAAGAAAAGACTGCTTACCGGTGAGATGGTAGACGGAGCTAAATCCAATGCCAAATCGTCCAACTTTAAGCGGGTTATCCTCCTTGTTGCTTCTGGCTGGCTTCTGAATGCCGTCCCAATCTCCTTCCCTGAAGAGGGCGTCGTTGTAAGCATAAAGGGCCCGACCTTGATAAGGGGCTAGAGACGGCCAATGAAGGTGACTGGTTCCGTGTTCGCGGCAGTCGTACAGAAATCGAACTGTCTTGGCACCCGCGTCCTCAGCATTCTGGACGATTTCCTATTTAATTAAAAATAAGAATATAAAACCATAGGCCAGTAGTTAATATCAGTGGCGGATTTAGGGGGGGGGGGGGATTCAGGCCCGCCCCCCTTTGAAAGAAAATTATACATTGTGCCACCTATAGAACTGATAACTTTTATTTTTAGTTTGTTTGTTTGTCAGAGAATTATGGAGGAAATCTGGACCGCATAAATTCTGATACCCCCTCCCCCAGTGAGCGACTTTGGAGGGCTGGCGAGAAGAAGAGAAATACGGATCTCCTTTGTTGCTGTTGTTGTACTTGTCAGAGAATTATGGAGGAAAACTGGACCCCATAAAATCTGATACCCCTACCCCTCCCCATTGAGCGACTTCTGGAGGGCTGGCGAAAAAAAGAAGAAAAAAATCACGCCAACCCCGCACCCCACCCCTCCACTGAGCGACTTTTGGTGGGCTGGAGAGAAGAAAAAAAGTACGGATCTCCTTTTTGTTGTTGTTGTACTTCAGGCCCGCCCCCCTTTGAAAGTATACATTGTGCCACCTATAGAACTGATAACTTTTATTTTTAGTTTGTTTGTTTGTCAGAGAATTATGGAGGAAAACTGGACGCCATAAAATTTGATACCCTCCCTCCCCACTGAGCGACTTTTGGAGGGCTGGCGAGAAGAAAAAAAATACGGATCTCCCTCCAAGCAGTTCCCTACAGTTGACAGCCCTGCATTTGTGTGCCCCCTTTACAAAATCCTGTATCCGCCCCTGGTTGATAACATCAATGTGATTGACGACGTGTATTTTTCCTCTTTAGAAAGTACTGGGTAAAAATAACGGAACCAAAATTTATTTATTTATTTATTTATTTATTTATTTATTTCAATTCTTTATCCAGAGTAGCCTGTTCAGTTACAATGATTAAATACAAGTACAGAATTCGTATAAAATAGAATTAAATAGAAGAAACATTAAAGTGATAAAACGGCACTGGTCTTCCACAGAGCTCTGCGTAATGCAAAAATAAATATATACATACTTCATGAACACAATGACATATCGTTGCTTAGCACAGCAAAATGTATTCTGTAAGGACAGACCGTAATCATAATAAAAGAATCGGTAAAAGCAACATCGTATGATAATACTAGGAAATAAAGCACGTTCATTCTGCAAAACATGGGTTGGTCTAAATAAATGAATCACATGTCACTGCGTTCCCCCAATCACTTAATAATTAGAATGTTTACACCTGACTCGTCATATAGAAGTGATGGTTAATAAGTGAATAACCAGGGCTCCGTTTCATAAAACTTCTTATCAATAACTGCCACATTTCTATGACAAAGTTGCTCTCAGGCAATTATATTCAACGATTTCAGTAGCTTATATCAATAATCGTAACTTGTTAACAAGTTTTATAAAGCAGGGCCGAGGTGTTAATAGAATGATTACCAACATAGAGATATATAAACATTTATGCATAAGGACAATAAAAGAACATAAACAAATTTTGTTGCTTAGCACTGCAATTGTTTGATTAGTTAATGACAGAATTATGACAGGTTATTCTATTTCATTTTCTATGCTTACCTTCATTATTTGTCCGTCGGTATATTCTCGTAGGACTTTCTTCAAGAAGTCCAGGAGCGTTGGTGGAGTGGGGCCGAAGCGTCCTAAAAAGATGACAAAAATATATTATATCAACTCCAAGAGTAAACTAACAATAAATATGAATGGAAACTGTGATCGCCTGCCATTATTTGATCAACTGTTTTTATAGCTTTCTTAAAGGAGAATTAACCTCAACATATAAATGTGCTCATATTCAAAGATGTAATCTATTCCTTCTTGTTGCCCTACGTAGTTTTGCATTAGAATATACGAGATGGGTATAAATCAGGATTTTCTCAGCAAGATTTATCGTCTGCTAGCGATACCAGGGGCTGCCATTTTCTTGATGTGTACATAAAGATATTTTTAATCCGCATGCAAAATTGTCTTTCTTCCTGATACAAAATTCCATTTGAGATTTAAAATATTTAACAGATATATACATATATTCTAAAAACGAAAATGTGTTTTATATTTCTTTGAAAATTGATTTTACTAAATATCAATATATTTTCTTGATACTATGACGTACGTGACGGAGTGAATTAATTCAAATTTATGGATGATGACTTTCCCGAGCGTCAATAGTGACAAACTATGCATTCACCTGCTTTGAGATAATGGACTTCAAAAGTCAGAATGCGCGTTGTATAAATTATGTTCTGCTCTGCCAGGCAAGACCAAGAAATCAATTTCTAGTTAGCGAAACCGGAGAATTTAAAAAGAAATCTATAAATTTCAAATTTTAAAATAAAAGTATACACCTGTTATGTATTTTCCATCATATATGGGGCTTTTTTTAAAAATAAAGAATAGAAGCAATTTAGCTCGTGGATTAAAAATATCTTCCTGACCGGAACGGTCTCCAATGGTTCCAATGTACAACTCCATGTCTTCAAGAAAATGGCAGCCCCCATGAAGTGTTAGCAGATGATACCGTGTGCTAGAATGTCTTGATTTAAACCCTTTTCTGATATTTTATTTCTAAAGTGATACAGGTCAATGATTAAGAATATATTACACCTTTGGACATAAGTACATTTATATTCTAGTGTTAATTCTCCTTTAATTTGTGAAACCAGGCTCAGTATTATGGCTTCCAAGCCACAAAACCAAATTTTCTTTTTCACTATCAAAGCCTTATTTCGAGGTCGGATACGTTAGTCAGGACATGACTGCGTAACACTTTGCCCGTTTTATATATTTAGTCTACAATACCAAATAAAAAAAAAATGCCTAAAAGTTTGTTTACAAATACCAAATAGATTTTTAATTGTTGATTTTCAAACATCCTTCGATGTTAAATAAAATTATATTTCTAATAATCATCTAACTCGTCTATTGCATATTTTCAATTTGTCTTTATTTTCAGTCACTAAATCTCAAGTGTGCTACCACTCCCCAAAATACAGTTTCAAGTGAATGCTGCATTCCCTGAAAAGTGGTCTCAGGAATTTGGAGTTGCTCCCCAAAGAACAATCCTTGCACTTAATGCATTATGTTGCCGGGCATGTTTGGTGCAAACAAACCTCAACCATGGACACCTCCGAAAGAAACAACATGAACAAGCAGGCATTAGACAAATATAATTTTCCATAATATTGGTTGTCTCATGAAACTCTATATAGCCCGGTTCACACTGTCATGCGTCATTAGCTGACGTTATGACCGCGTCAGTGAGTGGCATGGTCTTCTGCGTGTCATGAAAGAGTGACGTCATTCAAAAGGTTATTGCAAAGTGAACAGTGCAAACTATATTTTTAATAACCGGTATATGGGTGACTGCCTTAACAGGCTCGATTAGCGCAGGTACTGACGCAATCGCCAATTACTGTTAGTATACAAAAATACAAAAATGTGCCCGCTAATTGTATATTCAATATTTTTAGATCGCAAAAGATGTGCACTGTGCCCACTTTTACACAATCCTGGATTCGTCCCTGCGAGGATTCGTGTTGCCCCATTATGTAATGTATTGTTGTTACTGTATTGATATGCACATTGTGTTGCTGCCATCTATCGGTGCACTTGTTACTGTGCTTTTGAATCATGGCTTGAATAAAGCCCTGTTGCAAGTTTACACCTGTCTGAAAGTCGCCTGGTGTTTTCCTCGTTAATGGCGTGGTGGCATGCGTCGGATTTCGAACCTGCTCTACAACAGATGGCGAAAGTAAATGTACTCCAAAACGGGGGCCCAGGCGCTCTGGTAGCCTTTTATTCAATGGTTTATTATGTACACAATAGCAGATACATTTTGCAGCCTCGTGGCTGAATTGCATGTTTTGTTACAATCGCACGAGTACATGTATAAATACAAATCTAAAACAGTTAATATAGTAATGGTAGGAACGGTAGTAACAAAAGGATAGCTAGGCAGGGAGGGAGAGGGAAAGAGAAAGAGAGAGAGAGAGAAGATTAACAGAATGTGTATAAAATACAAATGCATAGTTGCATATTTACATATTCATGTAGTAAATGTACAAAGCATGCACAATTGTTGACATCAGTATTGAGAAATATGTGGATTCTGTGATAGGTAGAATTGAACATAAGCTTCACTACATATTATATACTTTTATGTTTTGTCTGTATATTAAATTAAATTAGAGTAGAGAAGTTTGGTAGTTGTGTGGAACGTCTCACATCCCTGCTACTCTGGCATAGAGAGTGACATTGCAGAGGTCTCTGCCCACCCTACTAACAGACTCGTACTATAGTAATACATAGTTTAATATAATAATAAGAGCATGCTACAGTTTGCTCAAACCTCAACATAAACAGAATAGAGCAGTCACATTCCAGAAGAAGACATGAAAGAAGCGTTTAGAAGGTGGTATAGAGTCACCTCGGTCCCACCCCTTACCACCTTGCGGTGCGGAGGTACCAAAACAGCGGTACCGCTTGTATGCCGAAAGTTCATACAGGAGTCGCCTCACGACCTTGATCCCCTATCTCATCTCCATCTCATCTCTTGGTTTTACCTGTCATCTTGCCAACTTCATAGTCTCAACCTCACCGGTCAGTAATGGGAGTAATTGGCAGTCCAGCTCCAGCTGCTCATTCACAGCCGGGCCCGGGCAGGTCCAGTGGGTACCGATCCAGTCGTTCAGGTCAGCGAAAGGCGGTCTCGTTCCAGCATAAAGGATAGACGTATAGCACTTCCGTCGAACCAGGCCTGTCCCACTACTTTACTGTTCATCGTGTTCATCATGTTCATTTTGTTCCTCACCTCCGTCCAGTTGTATCGTCTTGTTCTTTATATGACCGGTGGATGTAGTGTCCCTGTATTAAAGAGTTGTCGCAACTCTTTAATACAGGGACATTAGGTGGATGTTCCATCTACTGCCCTCTCGCAGCACGGCTGGTTACTTCGTCAAGCTCGACGCTATAATTTTTTTTTCTTCCGCATCTCCACCCTTGCCTCTTTACCCTGTATTTTTCTTGTGATAGTCGCCGCTCGCCAACTCTATTTTTTGTCTTTGTGACACTCTTTGTTTTACCATTATGTAGAGCTACTATATTTTTCTTTTTCCTTTTTGTGTCGATCATCCATATACTAAGGTTTGTTTCATTTCTGTATGTATTCTATGAGGGTAAGCTCTGATACTCTGTGGAGGTGTCGTGGTATGTGGAGGTATAGTGGTTCATTCACTTGACTCTCAATCCAAGGGTTGAGGGTTCGAATCTCAGCCCGGCACTAGCGTCTTTTGGCAAGACATTAATCCACATTTGCCACTCTCAACCCAGGTGTAGTAAATGGGTACCTGGCAGGATTTATTCCTTGAAATGCACTGTGCGCTGATTACGGCTGCCGGAGCTAAAGCCAGGGTAATAATATCCAAAACCCTTTGGAAGCGCATAGGGACGTTATATTATAATGTGATATGCGCTATACAAGAACAGTGGTATTATTATTATTATTACATAATTTTTGTGTTTTTCAAGATCTCACATAGATGGAAAGAGCGTGTGACCAGCGATGTTAATTTTGTTGTAGATGTGTACATGCTGGTGAAAATGATGCGATGTATAATTAAACTTATCTGCTTATTATTGATAAGTGTTGTAAGGTTATTGATTTCATGTTGTGTTGATCATATATTAACTATAGGAAAAGAAGTAAGTTATAATGATAAGTCTGAAGTGATGATTATAGATATATGTTTCAGATGTAATAAGGAAGGAGGAATGTTAAGCCCGGCGCACACTGCACGATCTGACTACGACGCGATTTTGGGAAAAGTTGTTATAACATTTGATATGAACCTTCAAACATGTAGAATCTTTGTGATTAAAGTTCCGAATAGTAATATGAATACTAAAATCGAAATTCCAGGCGACTGCGAGCCCCCGTGTAGGAATAAAAGCGAATTCAATTCCAAATCGTAGTGACGTTATACCAGTCTTGCGATCGACTAAGATTTGAAGCCGATTTGGCCTTTACTCTAACCAGAAGAATTGCAGTTAACCAAAATTTCGATATTAGTATTGGTATCATTATTCCGAACTTCAAATGAGATAATTTCACTTTTTTAAACTTTCACATTTAATGCAAACTGCAATTTGTTCGAAAATTGCAGTCGGATCGTATAGTGTGCGCCGGGCTTTAGACAAAGATCCGTAGAGGTCATATTTTGGCTATAGGAAAGGAAATAAGTAAGTCTGATGTGATGATTATAGATTTACATTTCCGATGTAATAAGTAGGGAAGGATGAATTTAGACAAAGATCAGTACTGGTCATATTTTGGTTAAAGAGGAAGAAGGTATGATGTACTAGTGTTATAAATGGAGAAGAATAGAATGGAAGGAGAAGGTTGCATTTTTAATTGTAGTTTCAAGGCTCTCATTGATCAATGTGGTTATTGGGTTATTTGCATAAAAGAAGCATTGTATTTTTAGTTTCATTTTGTGATTTGTGAAAGTTGTTTTTATTTTTTATTGATTGTTTATTTGTGTTTGAATTATGCTATCACCCTGTGTACACCGTTAGAGCCACTTTGAATCTGCTAATGGTAACTCATTTGGCTAAATATTTAGTGCTGTAAATGTGCTGTAAATGTGCTCTGGATCTTCTTACTGCTTTGTTTTAGGTGAAGAAAAGTAACATATTGCTGATAGATTGTCGGAAAAGACAAGTTTGAAAGGCAGTGTTTATAATATGTCAGTCATTAATGTGGTATACTGGTGGGAAAGGAGTTGGAATATGTTCAATTTCAAAGAAAGGTAAATATGAATGTGCTGGAATGTATCAATATTTTGTGTAGTAAATTTGTTTTGAATTTATACACACTGCTATCCACGGTCTTAGACCTACCTTGATTTGCATTTTTTTTGTTTTTAACCAGGGTATTAGGTACATCTAGTCCCACTACGCTTCTGTGTATTTGTAGATAATATAATGCGTAGTTGTTATCCATGTCCAGTTTATCAGGACTTCCATTGTATTTTTATGTGCGAGCATTTTCGCATTACCCGCCTATTTTGGTGATGTGTATAACAGGGTTTTTGATTGTATATATGATGTGTGATGATTTCCTCATGAAATTTTAGCTGACATGTATCGAAGTTCTAAGTGTAGGAACTGTATTGCCATTCAACATGCCTATCATTCGTTATGCAATTTGCTTTTATATTGTTCGATGTGAATCCCATTTTTAGATTATTTTGTGGTGATTTAATTTTATGTAGTTTTTTTCATATAAGTGAGTATATGAATTTCAATTCAATTCAATTCAATTCAGTTCGGTTTTATTAAAAAGACTCAGCAAAAAGTCCGAAGACTAACAGTGTGAGTTTACAATTTTTTAAAAAACATGTAAAGATAAATACAAGGTAAGTAATTTATACATATTAAAAATATTCAACTTCATAACAAAATATACATTACAATCTAAAACAGCGCTCCTACCGTGACCCCAGCACGCATGCTCACTCCTAAAGACCTAACCCCCGCCGCGTCCCACCGATCCGCCAAGTCAGCGCCCCCATCGCAATCCAAGCATGCAAACTTCAACAACCTGGGAGCACTGAACCGATTAAGTTCAGCGCCTCCAGGCGATCAAAGCACGCAATCGGGCAAGCGGGCCACCACATGGGCAACCAACCCAACGGAGCACATCGAACGCAGCAGGAGCTAGGCAAGCTTACAAAAATGGGAGAGAAAAAGAGCATGCCTGCCGAGCCACAGCAAAAGTACTGACCCAAAGGAGACAAGTACACATGAGAAAGAGACGGCAAAATGACAATAATCATGAAGGCAGGAAAATTGCACTGGCATACACAAAGCTCGGCCGGAACACCACAAATACATGTATGCATAAGCATAAACATACTTGTCGTGTATTGGAAATTTTTTGAGCATTTCAAAAGACAACGATCAATAATCATTAATCATTCATGCAAACTGTGTTTTAAATACAATGCCAGAAAAGCTGTAAAAACGAGTGTCAGCGGTGAGAGGAGAGACACAGAGCTCGCTAGAGAGAGAGAGAGAGCTGGGGAGTAATAATAATAATAATAATAATAATAGTGTATATTTATAGAGCGCACAAACCGTCCAAAGACGCTCATGGCGCTAGCCCAGCAACAGTTCTCTTATACCTGGCAAATAAACACAAACATGTGCACAAATATCTACCTATATAATATACATAATATGCCTACATACTGTACATATCCACAAATCAACCCACAACCCACAAAAAAAAAAAAACAAAAAAAAAAAAATTACATCACTCATCGGAATTCTTAGTAACACCCCGTTGGGGCCTGGTGCCCCCTTGCTTGCTGCTCCGTTCACCAACAATTTAAGGGTCAAACCCGGTCGGCTCAGTACTCACAGGAGCTCTGGCATAAAGAGGGCACCAGTCCCCAACAGCAGCCAATCAAACCAACGAGCAATGACAAGAACAAGATTTAGATAATATATATGACAAAATATTAATTTCTCATAAATCATAGGGTTATTTTTTTTTTAGGATACTATATGTTAAACAGAAAAGTCTTAAGGTGCTCTTTAAAAGTAGCATGTTTTTTAGTACAACGAAGTGACTGAGGAAGTTGATTCCACAACTTGGCTGCAGCATGTGAGAAGGCCCTATCCCCCCCATGAGTGTCGGGTACGGGGAATATGCAACAAATCATCGCTTCCAGATCTCAAAGTACGTATTGGATTATAAGGGTGCAGCATGTCTTTAATATATTGTGGCGACATTCCATGGATGGCCTGATGGACAAGAAGCATTAGTTTAAAATGGACTCTCTTTTGGACAGGCAGCCAGTGAAGAGAACGTAGCACAGGAGTGATAGAGGACATCCTGGGAGTGAAAGTTAGGAGTCTCGCACTGGAGTTTTGGAGAATTTGCAATCTGTCTAATTGCACTTTAGATACTCCATAAAGAATAGAGTTACAAAAATCTAAACGTGATGATATTAGTGCATGGAGTACTTGTTCACATGCATTTTTAGTCAAAAAATTACGTATAAACCCAAGATTTCGAAGTTGATACCTCACTGACTTTGAAATACTAGATACGTGTTTAGTTAGTGACATGTTGTTATCAAATATTACACCGAGATTACGTACACTTGAGGAGGGCAAAATGGCTTTATCACCAACATGTAGAACCAGCTGATTATGATTGGCCCTAATTAAAGAATTCTTAGAGCCCAAAATCATGAACTCAGTTTTGCTCTCATTTATCTTAAGTACAGGGGAAAGGGAGTAGAAAAGAAATAGAGAGATGAGAGGAAAGGAAACAAAGGGATAAAGAAAGGCAGAAAGGAGTTCTAAGGAGATGAAACTCGTAACAGCAAAAATTGGAAACCTGCTAGCACAGATATTTATAATTGCATGCGTATTGCAGAAACAAACCAAGGTTGCTGTAATTGTGATTACACTACAAAGAAAGGAATGTGGTGAAAAGCCAAGACAGAAAAGATTGAGAAGGGTGAGATGGTGGAGAGAGAAACAGAGAGAAAAGAAGTTAAAGAGAGAAAGAGAGTGGGATAGAGAGAAATAGAGAGGGGAAGGGAGAAGTATGAAGGAGAGGCCACATCCAAGTACGTGAACATTGCAAATAATTATTGTCTGTAAGTGTAAAATTGCTGGTAAGAGTGCACATAAAGTCTACAAGTGCAGACAGCAACAAGGAAAGTGATGAATTCACTAAGATGAGAAAAGCTGAGAGAAGGAATAGAAATACAGGAGGGAGCAGGATATACGAAAAAAGGAGACGAAGGGAGAGAGAAAGAGGGAGTTGAAATCACATCCAGGTAAAGAACACTGCACATCAGCAGTAAACATATGTATGAATACATTGACAAAAATTGCATAAGTGAATTGTACAAATATAGACATGTTGACAGAATAATTGAAATAATACAACATTAGTCTACTAACTGTTCTTCTAGAGTGAGTAAACCTTGCAAATAATTATTGTTTGTAGGTGTAGATTGATAAAAAAGCATAGATGAATGCATCAATTGGGATAAAAAACCAAGTACCATAGTAATAATGATTTTTTTTTTTAATTGCACATCACACTAGTGTGTGTATCATTCTATTTGTCCTCAAAGATTATTGATTTTGGGGCAAGTAATGAGAAGTTGTACTTGTCTCTTTTTATATAATTATGTATAGGCCTATGTATAATTATAGGTATTTGCAGTGTGATCTGTAGAATGTATGTTATACTGTATATTGGTGTTACTGCATTGATATGCTCTAGTGTCCCTGTATTAAAGAGTTGCTACATGGACGTCTCACTTTTCTGGAAACAAATGGCGTTCGAATTCTTTCTATTGAGAACATCCATGTGCTCATCGGAATAAGCCAGTTCGGGGTTAGCGCATGTTACAAATGACCCCAAATATCCACAGATATTTTAGACATGGAGGGTCCCTTTATGTGCACTTCAGAAAAATAACTCTGGGAGTGATAGAGGTGCCTCATGAATAGCTTTTGTTTCCCCCTTTAAAAAGAATACTTCCACCTGGATATCATGGAATGCACCATTAGTGCATAATTGAATAATGATTACATGACATTCATGAGCACATATCGAATATTAGTGTCAGTGGGTTTTAGAATTTGGTACAGATGACCTTTATCTGCTCATGCTCAGATTGCATCTCCGAAGTGGCTTATTGAATAGAAATGTTACGTAATAGTGGAAACAAAATGGCTTTCAAATCCCAAGTTGTCACAACTCTTTAATACAGGGACACTAATATGCTCATTGTGTTAACTGGGCTTGTGGCGTGCGCCTGTAATCCAGCTACCAGTGAAAGTTATAAACTGATTCAGCGGACCCAGGTTCGAGACTGAGTCACGTCTTTCGGATGGTGACGTTAAAGGTCGGTCCCAGACGTAAATGATCATATCTGATTGATACACGTCTGTAAAAACCCAATGACACACACACACAAACACGCTCATTGTGTTGCTGCCATCTATCGGCGCACTTGTTACTGTGCTTTTGGATCATGGCCTGAATAAAGCCCTGTTGCAAGGCAGCAAGTTTACACCTTTCTGAAAGTCGCCTCGTGTATTCCTCGTTAATGGTGTTGGGTTTAAGGGGAGGTCAAGTACTTCGTCTGGCTTGAAGTGAAATTAACTACGATCCTATAAGAATGTCATTGAATTAGAACATTTCCTTAAAAAATATAAAACACTTACGCTGAATGTTTTAGCTAAACCTCTTCATGTGCATTTTAATAAATACCTTTTCAGTTTCAGTTTGTACGTTGAACTAAGTCATGTTAATAGAATAACGATTTAATTCAGAGCGGTGGATATTGACGTAAGAAAAAATGATTCTGATGACATAAATCGATGATTGTTAAAAAGGTAAAGCTCGATTTTATACAGAATAAACATACTAGAGGAATGTAGGTATATAATACCATTTATGTTCAGTACATAACAACATGCCAAATGTATTTCGCAACAGTCATTGCTCTGACAAAGACAACATAGATGGTTGAACAAATAATCAAATGCAAACATAACATTTTCATGATTTGTTTGCGCACTTCCTTTTTAGGTAATAAAAATGTACTCCAGCAAGAAATAAACAGTCAGCCTGGCACACTCTTCAAACCGTTATTTTTTCTAAACCCATTTTTTCGTACATAAGCCTTTGATCACTCTAATTTTTTTCTCCCCTTTGTTTGAATTTATAATTAAAGCATGAGGAACACGAGACACCAAACACACAAAGAATGGTCGGGAAACAAACTCAGTCAAATGACTACGTGTGGTACTCATCCGTGGGAATGGCCTTTTGTTTCTTCTTCGGAGTTTTCTCTTTAATGCGATCAAAAGAAGTAAGTTGATTAAAGGAAACCTCACCCCAAAGATTAAATGTATTTACGCTGAAATATTTTCTTCCTGCCTATTGATCTACAATATTCCTTACGAAAATGTAAAAGAGATATATAAAGAAGATATTCTTGGTGTGATATAAGGACTTTTAGCGTGGTAATGGCTGCAGCAATTTCCTTGATAATGTGGCGCACCAGTCGAAGCTGTACATGTATCATAGGCCAAGCTCCTTTTTAATGAGGGATGAGGGATAATCACAACTGAGAAGGTAAAATTGATATCTGGTGATACATTTTTAAAAGAAGAAAACAATTACAACTCATTTATTAACAAATACTAAAATATAGCAGTTGAGAAATCAATTTCATTTATGCAAAACCTTCACCCCAGAGAAGAGCACAATCTTATTTATGCAATTCGCGTTCAGAAATTCATAGTACAAAATATAATAGTAGCATCCAAAAATTCGAATACATTTACTTGGTAAACGAGTTCGCTTAGTACGTCACGTTATCAAGAACATGGAGATGCCCAACTTGTGCTGGGAAACTTAACATTACGCTAAGAATATCTTGATTTTGTACTTCTCTCATTCATTTTGGTAGGGACTTTTGTAGATTAACCCTTTGCCTACGGGAACCGGGTGTTCCATGTATTAAGCCTATGGGCATGAGATAATTCAGTAGTCATCGGGTTAATAGGCAATATTACAATAAATCTCTCAGAATAACTACCTCTATTTCTTGGGGTGAGGTTTCCTTTAACAGTTTATAGTGGTATGTATTTCCTTTTGGTAACCGATGGCTTTGGAATTAGTAGGGATTCCGATTATTAGATATTGTGGCTTTCAATACAGTCCAATGTGCTGACAAACACACGACTGAATGAAACGGAGATTGTATGGAAAGCCGTCATAAGCAAATTTCCCGCTGCTTCAAACATGCCTACAGTTGCAAATATAGCAAATTTTGAAAATGACATTGCCTGACAAATATTTACTCCTAAAAGAACTTTCTATCCCATGAAATATAAACGATATTGTGTCAATGTTGTCGTTGAAATTACAGATCTCAGGTCTGGGCCACCCTGCAGTTGTGAGAAAGTTTTAACAGTTGCCAGGACAATTCTGATTGTTAGAATAGTCGCCGTTGGACTGAGATCCAATACATGGTTTGGGTTCCTCTTTAAAGATAATTGTTTCACGTCATACAGGATAAAAGAAATTATGTTTGCATCCTCCTCTACTTTGATAGCCTATTTTCGTTCCAGATCCATTTGATGCCATTGGCAATCCCAATCATACATCATTGGAAGAGGAAAACTTGCTGCACATATGTCATGTATGTGACCAGGCACCACAAAACCACCAAAAAGTCGCCAGATATTTTAGTTAAGGTCTGATTCTGGAAGACTAGATTCTCAGCTTTAAAATGATATAACTCATTAGCATTGGATGTTCCTAACTCACTGTACAAAGAGTATGGACAGTCCTTCAGAATGTTATTTCTGAGAAATAAGGGTTTAAAGTTTGCAGTCTATTGAAGCAGTCTGATTTGCAAGGTGTTGTGCTAAGGTGACAAAAGGAGGATTAGAACTCAATAACAATTTCTATGAAGGGATTATGAGATTGTCCTAAAACTTGGCGTACTAATTAGGCATATCCTGTTCATCATAGTGCACAAGTATCAATGCAAGAACTTTCCCTGTTTAAAAGTTATGGGAGATCAAAACGAGACAAGTATTAAGGGTCGTAAAAAAACAAAAGTAATTCAACAAAATCTAGAGAAGACACACATAAGTTCAATAAAAAAACTGTCAAAAAATACCACTTCTAGATTGTTTGGTGCCTCCAAATTTTTATATTACTTAGAAAAATGTATACTCTTGCAGAAAATACCGAAAACGAAAATTTGACCATACCAACCCAAAACGAAAATTTGACCATACCAACCCAAAACACACTGATTAAGTTCTAACTGAAAATCACACAGTGCGACTTTTTGGTGGTTTTGTGGTGCCTGGTCACATCAAGGACTTATCACAGACCTGTGATAACTCCTTGGTCATATATTTCAGTATTGCTTACTCCCCCAAAGTGTTTCCTCGTGTCACATGTTTGCTCTTTACATTTCGTTTATGTTCCCGCCAAATTTGAAGCGGGAGATTACGAAGGGGCGCGAAAGGCTTCATCATCTGCGCTTAACTGGGGCCCTGTCACACTCATTTCAGGGGCCATCATCATCGTTTTCATCTTCCTACACTTTGTCAGCCCGTGCCCTCTCACGAGAGCACTGCAGTTCGAGGGGATTTGTCCGGAGTGAGTATGAGACAATGAACTAGTATTTATCGCCTATTCAAAAAGAGGTTTTTAAAAACTTCTGTACCTGTAGAAGATGGACTAAAAAGTTGTGAACCGATCATCGGTTGCTGCTTACTCCAATTACCAGAGTGAACATTTACCCAACGAATTTGAGAAAAACAGATTCAGGCAGGAAAAAATAAGTTGTTGAGATGGTTCCACGACATAGCTGTAATATGAGGCTGTAGTAGCCTATGGGTTAGTGGGCAGGTCCAAAGGTCCCATAGTTACTAAGGATAACATAAACATAAACATATACATAAAGTAACATCAGACAAATTTGCTGTCAGCCAATCAGTTGCAAGGATTTCAGTAGCTTATAAAAACTTGATAACAAGTTTTATGAAACGGGGCCCTGGTAGGGCTGTCACCTTGATAGAATCATCGGGTATACCAATCTGGGCCCTGTTTCATAAAATTGTTATCAATAACAAGCTACAATAACAGTTATAAGCTACTGAAATACTTGCATCTGATTGGCTGATAGCAAAATTTGTCATAGATTTGTGGAAGTTTTTATTGATAATAAGTTTTATGAAACAAGGCCTTGATGATGATGTCGGTAGCGCATGGGACAACATACATTGGACTTGCGCACTTAATATTCTTTATTAGGATGTCATTATCCAGTGAGTGAAGCTGTGTGGGCTATAGAAAAGACGTTATTCACACTTTTGCAAGATGTTCCCTTTTCACTTTAAATGTCAGGTTGTGTCTTAAATGAATTAAACTTGCAATCATCGTGTCCACTCGTTATTAAACGGAGCACTATACCATAATCTTCAAACTATATACTGTGTCCATGAATCAAAGAAAAAAAAGTCTTCAGGTTCTAGTATGTTGATTTTTAGAGTAGCAACATGACGATCAGATATTCCCTGTTTCCTATCCTTGATATTGCCATTATAAGGTATATTATAAGGTATATTTCAGAATTAAAGTAAAGAAAAGTGGAGTCATAATCAACCCTTTCCACTTTGGCAGCTATAATGAAGGGTAGAAACTATGTGTAAACTTTGCTATTTCTAAAGCGAACACATTTTCCCAGGTTATAGCTTATAGGATAATTAGTTGTTCGCTGTTCGAATGAAGAGCATGTGGTTTCGGAAGTGTAGCAGAAAATGTCCAGTGGCGGAATTAGATGCCTCAATCAACAATACTGGCGACGAGAGACTGACTACATGAAATCACCTAGCCGGGGTGGATCCTGAAGGGGGTAATGGTGTTCTGGTCCCCCTTTCTTGTACTTGTCAATAACTTTTTCGGAAGTGGATCCCTATTTATGCTCGATTTATTTTTCTCATAACGTTTGGAGATGTGATCTCCCTTTTACAAAATTCCGGAGACGTCCCTCCCTAGCATTATATTAACGACATGATTACGTTGGGTACTGACATTCTGAAATGGTCTTGAAAGTAGTTGAGTTATTTATTAATATAGTATGTAAGAAAAAAAAACATCCCTCAAAGTTTGATAAAGGAAAATTAATGTCGATTTTCAGGAATAATCATCAGGATGATACTAAATATATTCGAAAATTGGTAAAAATATTAAAAATTACAATAAAACAAACAAAAGCAGATAGGATCATAACTAGAGTAGTAATCCTAAAGATATTCCATTCCATTGTCACCCATCTAAACTGGACTCCTATTCTATTTTGGACTGATTTTTCAACATAATTTTAGGAGTTTAATAGTACCTTTAACAATGTTTTATATTGTGTTTATGTTTTTTTCATCAAAAAGTGCCTTAAAATTCATATTCATTATATCTGTTCATGCTGCGCCCACTCCATCAATAAATCTTTATATGACTGGCTTCAATTTCACATGAGGTTTGAACATATATAGATGTGGTATTCCCCAAATTATTGATTTGCTCCACTCGCTGTTATCAAAACTCAATCATGGCGCTTTCATAGTCCGTAGGCAAACACCCTATTTAGACAATGCAATAAAATTCCGTAAAGCTTTGCGGCTAGTCTAAATTTGTCTAGTCTCTAGCTTCCAGTTTTCATAGTCTTACCGTTCAAGTCAGTGTTAAATTGGCCTGGTTCTAAACTGTTAAGAACCAGGCCAATTTACACTGACTTCAATGGGGCTAATTAGATATTCATATAGCCATAACTTGGGCTACCATGAACTGATTCATGTCAAATTTAATGTGTGAACGTTTTCCATCATGCTCTACCTAAATATGGTCATAAAAATACTGAAATACAAAAATCAAAATTTGATGACGTCACACGTACCGACGTCTGAGGACCTAGGGGTATGTGTGTGTTGTTGTGTGTGGGTGTGTGAGGGTGGCCCCCGTGTAGTTAGAAAGGTTTCCGAGGGACCTTCGCTGTTTTGATACATTTAACCCCTTGCTTTCTTACGAACGTACACACACATTTTTGATGGCAAAGAGTTTGAGTTGAGTAAGTTTTTATTTTTTTTCAGATAAAAGACGACTTTTGTTAGTAAAAAGTCCAGTGCTTCTTAAAGTAGGTAAATTTAAACTTTCTCCAAGTTTCACTACCCCTTTTACATTGTCTCTATAAAGTGCACATGCGTACCAACATTAAAAAAAACATAACTTTGAACTAGAACATTCCGTATCCCCCAACAAAAATCGAATAGCTGAGAGGTATAGTACACAGTTCAATGGTTTCATTTGCTTTCTGATCAAATCAGACGTGAAATTCGAAAGATAATTCTTTATTCATATAGTCATGGTAGTTGAGGTACTTACAAATTCCAAAATATCCCGATATCTGTGGTGTCCTTTGGGACATCTTTAATATTTTAGACCTTAATGCCCATTAGCTTCTTAGTTTTGTGTAATGAAAATATGACATGAATATTTGAAATATAATTAAACTACTTGTAGAAATATATTACAATCATCATCATCATTATCATCATCATCATCATTTTCCTCGTCTTCATTATCAGCACCATTATTACCCCCATTATACAAATTTTGTCATCATTACTAAGACATTTTCGGTATCAGTTCATATGGTGATTTAATGATACACTTACTGTCATCTGCTCCTGCCTCCGCCATATTGACTTGATTTGTTTAACCTGTGAAAAAAAGAAGAAATAATACACCTTAGTTAAAGAATGGTTTAAATACAAAATGAATAAATGCAGTAACATTCATGAAACTTTCTCCAAGTTTTACTACCCCTTTTACATTTTCTCTAACAAGTGCACATGAATACCAACATAAATCAACATAATTTTGAACTAGAACAAAGTATCTTTTCGCTTAATTTTTAAACAATCTGACATGTCCATTAAAATGTAAACTTCGCTTAAATATTGTTTCTGGTCTAGAACAAACAGTTTAGATTGACGCATCCTAAGATGAGAAGAAAGCAACGTTATTAATAGTAATAGGAGGTGGGAAAGCAAGATGGAGTTGATGTAAAGAAAGGGTGGGCAGATGACCGCTGGATGGTGTAGATAAAGAAGGAGAGAGAGAGAGAGAGAGACAGAGGGAGAGAGACAGAAAGATAAAGAAAGAAGGAAATGGGAAAATAATGTTAAAGTTATATTTATGTAAGAAAGTAAGAGCATTGTTTCAAACAAGAAAGACAAAATGAATTCTACAAGAAAATACTCACAAGGTCCCTTAGATGTTGTTACCACTGTGTCCATCTTGTGATCAGTTCATCCGTAATTTGCCCCCACAAAAAGGCCGAAATTCGTTTTCCTTTCCTTGACCACTTTACTCTTCACGTAGCAATAAGGAAGTGAGATCTTTCGCAGTACCAAGCATTATTTATAATCAATCGTTGGGCGTTAAATGCTGGATGATTGTTTTTGTTTTAACTTGTCCTATCTTGTTAATAATGATCAAGCCAATATTGCTAATGATTAATTCAAGAATAATGTAAAAGTAAGAACAATGTCTTTAAAAAAAATGAAGATATTCGTAGAGGTCTCTAAATCATCTATCTTATCAAGTCAGTCATTATTTTATTAAGTAAATACCATTCATTTGGAGCGTGCTAAACGTCTTCACCTACACCATAATGGAAGAGTCTGTGGGATTCCCCAGCAGCAAAATTCATGCTATTTATACATTCAAATTAATACAAGTCCAGCACATGGCTGCTAACAAAGCCTAGTAACTCCTTGGTATGTCATGAATGCTACATACTGCGTATTAAAATACTTATCTCTGGTATAGACATAGTTATGCTCACGCAAGAACCTTTGTGGAAGAACATTGAAGAGTTAAAAGAAGAAGTGGAGTTTTAAAAAGGGAGTATCCAGGATTTTGCAAGAGGGGGGGGGGGGGGGTGACAATTACATAATTGCTATGACAAGAAAACAAATTCAGGTGCTTTTTTAGATAAAAATGTGAAAAGAGGGAGCTCATTTTGGGGGATGTGTACTTGAAATGTGTCACACTCTGCCCTGAGCCCCGTTTCAGAAAACTTGGTATCAATAACAACTGTCATATTTCTATAATAATAAAAAAATTGCTCACAGCCAATCAAATGCAACCATTTCAGTAGCTTTTATCAATTATAGTAACTTGTTATTGATTGTTATGAATGTTATGATTTTGATCAAATAAATGCGAGTTTGAATTTCAGAACGGCCATTGGGAATGTTCAAGCAAACATGAATTCGAACGTACAAGACGAACACTTTCGAAAAGACTGAAATAGGCGAATTGGTAAGAATAATGAACTGTCATGAGGCCAAGCAATCACAATTCGTGTTTTAAAAGGTAGCTCATATGAAACCAACATTTAAGTTTATTGGAATTTGACATTATTATGATGAAAGAAGACGTAAATATAATGTAATGAATTCAAGGAAGGGGTATAAAGGAAGGATGGTCTTATTACCCTCCTAATGACTCTGAGTGCATACCGCGCTTTGTGCAAGAACGGCTCACCCGTCAACTGGCTTCTCCCTCGTCCACTAGTCAGATCGAGAACGCGTCAAACATGGTTTTGCCGTCTTCTCTAAAACGTGAACCTCGCTTCACCGAATGTTACACTCTAAATGTAAATGAGTGAAAAAGCACTCAAAAGGGAGTGAAAGGAGTTAAATTAGGGACAACCCTTTTTCGAGTGCAAATGAGTGGTCACTATTTCACTCAGGAAAGAGTGAAACACCAATTGGCGTTCTAAGCCAACGACCCGGGTTCGATTTCCGGCGGAGACATTTTTTCAACCCTTCCAAAAATTCAAGATTTCATTTTTGTATTTATTAGATTATAAGAAGGAAATAGTTTGCTTTGAATGAGCATATGAATCTGAGTCCGAATGATTATCACCGTGGAATTTGCAAGTTACCTTGACATTTGTGTCAAGAGGGATAAATTTGGGTAAAACACCTTGTCCAAGGATGTACGCATCGACCAAGGATTGAACTCAGGACCTCATGTATGAAAGTCAAATGCATTCACGAGTATACCACAGTGCTCCCACTGATGCATAATATATATATATATGTATATATATATATATATATATATATATATATATATATATATGTAGAAAAATAAAGTTCACAACATCATATAGAATACACACACAAGAAGCATGTTTTTATAAAAATTCACAAGCGCTTTCGATTTAATCTCTTCATTCACCTGAACAGATTAAATCGAAAGCGCTTGTGAATTTTTATAAAAACATGCTTCTTGTGTGTGTATTCTATATGATGTTGTGAACTTTATTTTTCTACATATTTTAAAACTGCACTTTCCTGTAAACACTTTACGATATATATATATATATATATATATATATAAAAGTAAATGAAAAGTTCACTCAGAGACAAATAAGACACAGCAGTAAAAAGGTTTCCACAAGCGCTTTCGTTTATTTCTTCAGGTGGAATAACATGAAGTTTGAATCTTTGGCAATTTATATACGAGAATATTATGCACACACACACACACACATATATATATATATATATATAATGTGAAAGGAAATGAGAGAATAATGGTTGCGTAACTTAAATCAAAGTTCCCCAGAGCTGTCCTCTCTTTTTGAAATTTTTCCAAGGGTTGAAAAAATATCTCCGCCGAAAATCGAACCCGGGTCGTTGGCTTAGAACGCCATGCGTGTTTCACTCTTTCCTGAGTGAAATATTGACCACTCATTTGCACTCGAAAAAGGGTTGTCCCTCATTTAACTCCTTTCACTCTCATTTGAGTGCTTTTTCACTCTTTTACATTTAGAGAGTAGCTTCATGCTTCACCTACTTTGTATGCAGTCAACACAAAGCAGTCCATTGTCGCTGGGAGGATCTAGGACGGCGTTCTAGTCGACCCATCCGAAAACTCCTTATTTTCATAGCACTTTGAGTGATCTGAAAAAAATTCTTTCGACATTTCGAACAGTGATATATTGACCTTTAACGTTAATGAGAAACTTACAGAGCATGAATTGTGCAACACTGTAGCATTGCGCAAGAACTATGTGAGAATCCATAACGACAAACAGCATTGAGTAAAGACTCTACGTATCCAGGGCATGCAAGGTATGGGGCGCCAAGTGTACCCTGTCTGCTTCTGTTACAAAATCAATGATTTTGTTACAAAATCACCCTGCAATTTTTCTTTTGTAACAAAATCAATCCCCAATGGTGATTTTGTAACAAAATCAATCCCCACTAGTGATTCTGTTACAAAATCAACATGCACTACTGATTTTGTTACAAAATCAATCCTCCTCTAGTGATTTTGTTACAAAATCAACCTCACTATTGATTCTGTTACGAAATCAACATGCACTAGTGATTTTGTTACAAAATCAATCCTCCACTACTGATTTTGTTACAAAATCAACCCCCACAAATGATTCTGTTACAAAATCAATCCGCAGTACTTTACAAAAGCAATCTGCACTAGTGATTCTGTTACAAAATCAATCCGCAGTACTGCTCTTGTTACAAAAGCAACCTGCACTAGTGACTCTGTAACAAAATCAATCCGCAGTACTGCTTTTGTTACAAAAGCAACCCGCACTAGTGATTCTGTAACAAAATCAATCCGCAGTACTGCTTTTGTTACAAAAGCAACCCGCACTAGTGATTCTGTAACAAAATCAATCCGCAGTACTGATTTTGTTACAAAAGCAACCTGCAGTATTGATTCTGTTACAAAATCAATACTGCGGACTGATTTTGTAACAGAATCACTAGTGCAGCTTGCTTTTGTCACAAAATCAGTACTGCGGATTAATTTTGTAACAGAAGCACTAGTGCAGGTTGCTTTTGTAACCGAATCAATGGTGGGGTTGATTTTGTAACAAAATCACTAGAGAAGGATTGATTTTGTAACAAAATCACTAGTGCATGTTGATTTTGTAACAGAATCAATGGTGGGGTTGATTTTGTAACAAAATCACGGGAGAAGGATTGATTTTGTAACAAAATCACTAGTGCATGTTGATTTTGTAACAAAATACCAGTGGAAATTGATTTTGTTACAAAATCAACCCCCCACTAATGATTTTGTTACAAAATCCATCCCCACTTTTGATTTTGTTACAAAAGTAAAATTGCAAGGTGATTTTGTAACAAAATCATTGATTTTGTAACAGAAGCAGTCAGGGTACACTTGGCGCCCCATAGCAAGGGTGGGTATCAGCAACATTTCCGGCATTTGTTTAATCATGGTTAAAGTTGTGATATTGACAAATGATAGACACAGCGATATAATTTTGTATGATGCACACAAATATAATTGGAGTACCGCATTTTGATTATACTACAGATTTCAAGATAAAAATATAATGCTAAGGGAGTGTCATGGCGTGAATCCTTAACAAAGAAAGAAAAAAGAAGTGAGAAATGGCAAGGATTATGGAAGGGTCATAACCATCTCGTTTATGGAGAGTACTTTTTCTCTAATTATTCTTCTTCCCCATATCTCGTTTTTCTGAATGAATATACATGTATATAAATGAGACACATATACATGTATGAAATGATTGCAGCTCTATAATCCCGTGGACAAACAATTTCCAGGAATAATTTTGCTTCAAACATCCCTACCCCACATCATGTGAGAGCCTGGAAAGAGTCGGCAAGATTCTCTAATTATATTCCTGGGAAGAAAAATTAGTGTATGGAAGAATGCCCCGCCCCCTTGAGACAACTCTGTGGAGGACTTGCCATTTACGTTAAGATACAACACATGATCAGAACGATACAGCAATAGTATGCTGCTAAGTGTTCGCAAAAAAAAAAATATAATAATAATAAAAATCAAAATGATTTAGAGAAGAGACGTTACTTAACATTGTAATTGTGGACCAGCATCCCCAGCCCACAAAATATATGTCATATTCATACACAAAATTTGCCCCCATCCCAACCTTTAATGCTCATTGCCATACATTAACTGTTGCTCATTATCAAGTATTTCATTCCCTTTAAACAAATGGGGAAAACCAATATTCTACTCGTAGTGTCTTTTCAGGCGCTTGAAAAATGTTATATCCATGGGGCGGAAGCCGCTCTGAAACACAAGGGGTACGTCACATGAATTTGTCGGATTTTTGTTTTGTTGTGCTTATAAAATTATGTCCTTCGAAATTATCACGTAAATTCTGGTTTGAGCGATTTATTTTAGGCAAAATAAAGGATCAAAAAAGGCATTTAATTGATGTTGTGTCTCTCCTTTCCAAATGTCCGTTTTGGAAACTAACCTGACCACCGGGGGGGGGCCGGGGGGGGGGGGGGGGGACTCGCCACGACTCAATTCCGCTAAAGCCAGTTTCATTTTCGTGTTCTTGAAACGAGGCTCTCCGAGTCACTAGTCAATTATTCGTCTGCAAATAATATCGACAACTCCGCCGTCATCAGAAAAATAGGCTACACAACTTATACCTTTCATACGTACCAAGCCTTACAAGTGTAACGTCATCATCACCACTACTATGACTGCTTTTACCATCATCATGACTACTATCATCATCATCATCATCATCATCATCATCAGACTTCTGTCATAATTATCATCAAGATCACCATCACCACCACCATCATCATAAAAGAAAATCAGAAACACTGAGAGATGAATTTCACTTTCGTTGTAATTGAGGACCGGCATCTCCAGCAAACCAAATACATTTATATTGTTAATACACAACATTTGCTCGCAAAATATCAGTTTATTGTAAGCATCACCAATATTACTCCCTTTAAACAAGTGGGGAAAACCAACATTTTATTCGTAGTCTTTTCTCAAGTGCTTGAAGAGTGTTAGGCGCCCACGAAACAAGAGTGGCTGGTATTGCAAGAAAACAGTCTGGGAAGCTATCCCGTGAGCACATGCAGGGGTGGATCCAGAAACTTATAAAAGGGGAGGGAGGTCAATTCAAACAAGAAAAAAAAAATAGAAAGGAAATAACATCATCCTCATCATTATCCTCACAATTATCATCATGATCCACGCCATCATCATCATCATCATCATCATCACCATCATAATCATCATCACCATCATTGTCATCGATATTACCTCTATCATCATCATCATCATATCATGATAATAATCACTCTCATCATCATCATCTTCATCATCACCATCATTTAAATTATTTTGCGATCATCACTATCATGATCATGATCATCATGTTCTGTTACTCATTGAATATAACATGATTACAACATATTTCATTTTGTATTACTACTTATTAGTGACATTTGCACTGAGGGTAAAATGAGTGATATGCTAAGCTCATTCATGCAAATTCCACATTCATGATTAAAACATAGTAACGAGCAGATCAATGATTAGCCTAGAAGCATTTTTTAACAAAATGCTAGGTGCTAAAAAGTTTTTGAGTATCATTTCGTGTAAATAAAATACCTGTAAATAATATCAATCATAAACCAGTCAGGTAAACAATATCAAGTGTTTGTTTTATTTATCTATTCAGTGTGCACAGGTCTGTACTTCCAAGAGTCATGTAGCTTATGACTCTTTTATCGCCAAATTGACCTTTTCTTTAGATACACATATTCCCCTTATCACCAACCGGAAATCAAATTATAAAAAGATTCCAATTCACCCTTGGATTACAAAATCGCTTTTGAGATCTATCAACAGAAAGAACAATCTTTATTATAGATATATCTCCAAACCAAGTGATGTCTCTCGTTCTAAATACACCTCTTATAAAAACACCCTCACCTCTTTGTTGCGTATTGCAAAAAAGGAATACTACACTTCTCAACTTAATATGTACAAAAATGATACCAAGAACACATGGAAAATTATTAATGGTGCATTGAATAAAAAGAAAAAGAGTTCTTCAATCACAAAAATAAAAACAAGCAATACCTTAACCGATGACAATAACATTATCGCAGGAAAGTTTAATTCATATTTTTCACAAGTTGGTAACAATCTGGCGAAGGAAGTGCCGCAAGCTAATAAATCTTTCAATGATTTCCTTGACAACCCTAACCCTAATTCCATGTTTTTCAATCCTACAAATACGAGTGAAATCATCAATATTGTCAGCAATCTGCAGAATAAGAAAAGTCCTGGGTTTGACGGCATTCCTAATTTCCTTTTAAAGAAAATTATCATAGCTATCGTTGATCCCTTAGTGCACATCTTTAATATTTCTCTTAACACAGGACGGGTCCCTAATAAAATGAAAATTGCAAAAGTTATTCCTCTTTTCAAAAAAGGTGACAGTCAACTTGTTTCTAACTATCGTCCAATATCCCTACTAACCTCGCTATCTAAGATTCTTGAAAAAATTGTCCATACAAGAACAACACATTTTTTCAAACAACACAACATTTTCTCAAACTCCCAATTTGGGTTTCGGGAAAACCATAGTACCTCTCATGCAATTTTGTCATTTATTGATAAAGTCACCACTTCTATTGATAAAGGTTGTCACACTGTTGGTATCTTCCTGGACTTCTCCAAGGCCTTCGATACCATAAACCATGATATTCTTCTACATAAACTTTGTCATTATGGAGTTAGAGGGAAGGCCTTGGAGTGGTTCAGGAGTTACCTCACTAATAGGACTCAATTTGTATCGGTTAACAATTGCAATTCTTCTACTCTTCCAATTACTTGTGGCGTGCCGCAGGGTAGCCTACTTGGCCCTCTATTTTTCATTACGTACATTAATGATATACAAAAATCTTCTAATTTACTGTCATTCATACTCTTCGCTGATGACTCAAATATTTTCTTTTCTCATGCTGATGTTAATCAACTTATTACAATTGTAAATTCTGAATTGACATATGTGACCGATTGGATCAAGTCAAACAAACTTTCACTTAATCTCCAGAAAACAAATTACATGTTATTTAGTAATAAAATCAATAGTTTACCGGGCAGTATACATTTTGATAACCATGTTCTTGATAATGTTTCTATAACAAGATTTTTAGGAGTTCTTATTGACAACAAATTATCATGGAAACCTCATATCGACAGCACATGCCAAACAATTTCTAGAAATATCGGAATCATTAATATACTCAAACATTTTCTTCCTTCTCGAACATTGCTGACACTTTATTTCACATTGATCTTTCCATATATTAATTATGGAATTATAGCTTGGGGATGTGCAATAAAAACACAATTAAACCGGATATTACTTTTGCAGAAAAAGGCTCTAAGAATAATATTTCAGACGCAATTTAGATCACATACCGATATATTATTCTTTGAAAACAATATTCTGAAAGTAAATGACATATATCTTTTCCAACTCGGCCAATTCATGTACAAATTAAGTAAAGACTATCTCCCCGCAATTTTTTCTGATATGTTCCGCAAGAATACTTCTATACATAACTACCCAACTAGACAACGAAACTACTATCATCTACCATTAACAAGAACTTTATTTGCAAAGAACTCATTTGTTTACTCTGGATCTGCATACTGGAATTCTCTGCCTCATGATTTTAAAGAATCCCCTAGTATTAATGCTTTTAAACGTATGCTTAAAAAAATGTTAATCTGTCAATACTCACAGTAACAGGTCAAGTCAATACACAATTAACTATAACATATCCATACCTATATTATACCTTCGTATAACATTTTCTTAAAAACTGAAATCATATAAGCATGCCTAACGACCTGACGTTCCATACACGTACCTCTGCAGTCTGTCTTTTCATAATTACCTGCACCTTCTTTTTCTGCCCCCTGTTATTATATTTGTTATTAGTTATACTTTTATAACTTCTTATATCTTGTATATATTATGTGTTCATTATACATTTTTTCATTTTCCCCCTGGATTAAAACGTATTGAAACTAAGTTCAGGGGCTTGCCTCTTGTACAAGCTTTGCTTCTTTCTGGCAAGTCCCTCCGTTTTACACTTATTATAAGCTAAAGTGTTGTTATGTTGCTGATCCTTTTTCAAGAATTATGATATTTTCATGTATTCTATATGACACATGTTCGAACAACTTTGCTGTATTATATTTATTATGTCATGTTTCTTTATATTTTGTTTATGTGAAACGGAAAAAGAATAAATAAATAAAAAAATAAATACAAAAGGAGCCTACAACTTCTGATATATTATATAGAAAAAATTTAAGTGAAAAGTTTGTGTGTTCAGTGGTCCCAGAATTATTGCTAATGATCACGAATCCATTAATCTGTTTTTTGATCGATAAAATATGCATGAATTTTGTCCCTGTCACATTAATTCATCGTCGATTTCAATTTATTCATAACCCATAAAACTGTAGCATTTGTTATAATTCGCAAACAGAAAAAAAATGAACATGATTACAACAAAATACATAAACGATATAATGACAAAATCATGTAATGAAAATTACAGTATAAATAACAGATACGGAACATCCGTATCTGTTATTTATACAGATACGGAACATCCGATGATATAATTACAGTACACACGTAGATTTGGCGAAGGCCCGTAGGTTATGAGGGCTATCCCCAGTGAGATTGCGGGAGAAAAAAATAACGTAAAACCCATTTACATGGCAAGAAAACCATATAATGTTTCATTTTTGTGCTTCTCATTGTAGTTTATATTGATCATCATTATGCATGACTTAAACGCAGTGAGGAAATGATGAATGAAACTTATTTCTTTCCAACTGCTTTGCAACCCGCTTTCAATGCGCCATAAGCTGCTGCTAGCTGTTGTTCGTTGATATCAGCCATGGAGCCCTCTTCTCGCATCTCTCTCGCCCTGTGATAAACTGAATGAAAAAAATGAAATAGATTAAACAGAGTGCCTAGATTTCGACATGATTGTAATCTGTAATTTACAGAGTTAACTTTTTCAGTGCCGACGTCACATATATATGACAAATAGATTTGTCATTTTCATTCACCAACTGCTCGACCATAGGAAAGGTATATAGGAAAGGTGGTCAATGTTAAAAAAATTTTGAGCATAAATCAAGCATTCTAAATATATGAGTATAATTATAATTATGCTTCCATCGAATTTTCAGAGAAAATTGCAGATTAAAAAAAATATTACCAACATTAAACAATAGTAAACAAATGAGAAAAAAAAAATAATGGACAAAAAAGAAACTCAAATGTAATTTTCAATATTTATAATGCATAAAGTTGGGTAAAGTAATAACATTTGGTATCATAAAAAATGGGGAAAATTTCCTACAAGTTTTGTACACGATATTTTCTGAAATGACAGATGGCTAATGAAGTGCAGACATTTGAAAAGCAAGCATTGATCACATTTTGGTAAAATTTTGAGGAGAGCTAAACCCCTTGACACATTAAAAGTTAAACAATGCCTTTGTCCAGTCTAAGAAAAAATAGAATTAACAATGAGGCAGTTTACACATTTCAACATTTTACAGTTACCACCTACATAATAGGCCCATTTCTCTTTCCCAAGAAGACTTTTAGAAAGTAAAGTCCACATGGAAGAAAGTAACGTCCAAACGTATTCATGCTCATCCCCCCCCCCCAAAAATAATTTTTTTATAAGGTTTGAAAAGGCTAAGAAAATTCAAACGGTGATATTCCGTAGATATTAACCATAAAATATCACGTTCACTTGCTATTAAGTACACATAACAGATTCCATACACATTTTTCATAGTTTTTAAAATAAATAATGAACATAACTACCAGACGTGTGATTTATGGCAAGCAATAGCAGTTACATTGAACTGATTGTTCTGTGGAAAAAATAGGAATGAATAATTCGAATGACATTTTAGAATGATAATATCTTGCTGAACATCACAAAGATCGTAAATGCATTGAAAGGACTAATATGACAAACATAACACTCAGCAGAAATTCCCGAGCCCTCATAATTAAATGTTTTTCGTTAATGAAACAAGCATTTCAAGATTCATCTCATGTTACAAACAATTATAATCACTATTTTAGTTTTAACAATGGGCATTGGAAGGAAGAGATAGCGTATTGTAATAGGAGATCTCGTGTGGAAAATAAGTGTCATTACATGTTGTAATAATAGGTCATAAAAAATAAATCGTATTAAGGGGATCCGCTATCAGCTTTTCTAAAGGTACCGTTTTTCATAGAAAACTGCTATTCATTTAACACGCGTTATGAAAGGCGGTTCTTATGAATTGAGATCCTTATTAATAGCGAGGTAATTTGTATATGGTTTACTCGCTATTTAGAAGGACCGCTATTCAGAAACCTCTCTTCATTTAGTCACGCGTTATGGATAGCGGTCCTTATGACTAGCTTGGTTACTCCCACTGGGTGTGCACATTGTGGAGCGTAAAAATGACAGTGTATGAGGGTCATATGTAATCGGTTAATGACCTTTATCTGCACATGCGCATATTGTAATTACGGACTGGCTTTTTTGCCATCAGGAAGAGCAGAGTTTATAGTATGATATTTGTTAAGGAGGAATCTTTAAGGTAACAGTAAACTGAAGCAGTGCCGTATATAGATAGAGTCTGGCCAACTCGGCTCCAGTTGGGTAACAACATGGCGCATATTCCTTTGTTGCAAGCTTACATAACAAAGGAATATACGCCATGTTGCTACCCAACTGAAACCGAGTTGGTCAGACTCTCTCTATATACGGCACCGAACTGAAGCTCCTAATGGCGCCATCTTTTGACAGGATTTGAAAAGTGTCTGCGCTTCACATTTTCCCATCATGCCACATTTTAGTTTGTAGAAGCTTAAAAAGTACCTGTAGGCAATTTTCCACATTTGCAAAGTCAAAAATAATAGTGTGAAATAAAAAATGTGCCTATTATCAAACAAGCTAAATAAAATGCAATTTATACGGGGTAACCTCGCTATAATTTTACTTGTGAAACAAGTAGCGCGTCCACCAAAACAGATGCGCGTGCGATTACAAATTGGGGTCATTTCAGGGGCATTTGTACCATGTATTACGAACTGGCTTAGTATCCCAACATTGCCAGGTACAGTACCCATTTAATGTGCATAGAGAAGGACCAGGGAGGTGGAACTTTCCTGGAAGGACTGTGGGTAAAACACCTTGTCCAAGGATGTAATCACCAATCAAGGATCGAACCAGGACCTCTCGTATGAGAATCAAGAACCTTTACCAGTATATACCACAGTTAAACTACAATAAATGCCAATATATTAAAGGGAAATCCGACCTTGGTAATAAAGATGATTTGTGTGAAAGCAGAAAAATAAGAAAATCAGGATGGTGAAAGTTTGAAAGGAATACGAAAGTTATGGACGTTTTAAAACTAGCATCACTATATGCGAATCTCAATTTGGCAATTTGGTAAGTCGATTGAGACAGACTTGTGGACAACTCTCCCGTTTGTCGTACACAAAAAATATCATTTAATTTGCGCTTTTCTCCGAGGCGCTTTTACCCTCGGGACAGTACTCAAAATACGTATATTGGAGATGGCATTTTGTTAAAGGTCCTCATGAAAGAAAAAGATCCTACTAAGCAGTAAATTTTGAAAAAAAGCCGTTTTAGTCATTTCGTGCGTTGGAGCAAATGGGGGAGTTGTCCGCTACTTCACAGTGACATTACCTGTTCGGCAAATTTGAAATTCCATGGTGATTACAACTTTCAAATTTTCATTATTGCTTGTCCGATTTCGTTGAAACTTTTACCAATCTGCTTCTCTGATTTTCCTCTTTCTTTCAGTGAAAATTGCCATTAAGGTTGGATTTCCCTTGAAAGAGGAATTTGAATGCAAGCGGTGATTGATTTAGGCTCGATGTGATATTCATGATAGTTTTCTCATTCTCAAACTTCATAATTCGAATATTACCTCCTACAATGTTTTCAAAAGGAAAACTAACAGGATAAATACAATGTATCTACATATACCCACTGCACTCTTTTTATACCCAAAATAGGTTCTTCTTTATGACTGAGGGGGAGGGGGGTTGGGGGGTTGGGGGTCTCTGGATAAGGTGTGTTTGGTATTTGTAGTCTATGAGAATTAGTCATTTAATTGCGTTTTGGTTATTTTACTCTGTTCGGTACCTTCTGTTGTAAAAACCCATTTTTTTAAAGGTATCTGACTATTCCTTTATCTATTATTGTTTTTTTGCTTTTTCCAAGCAATAAAACAAAGTTAAATTGAAATTCAATTTGATTTAATTTACCAAGTTCTTTGACAGGGATCTCGTTGACAACACCACATCCTTTCTTGATGGCCTTGCCAGCGTCTTTCAACGCCTTCTTGCTCCATTTACCGGCTTTCTTGAATGCATTTCCTGTATCACTTGCTGCTTTCTTGGTCCATTTCTTCGCTGAATTGAAAGCCTTTTTGAACCAGTTTGAGAGACGAACATCACCCTCATTATCGGAATCTGCCATCATGTCTGAGAAGGAAAGAAAAAGGTTTCTTTCTACGTCTACATTGAGGAGATAAAGCTTTAAGGCCTGAATTCACAAAGGAGGTTTGGTTTAAACCATGGTTTAAACCCCCTCCAGGGGTTTTTTAAGCGTACGTGCGCACTGAATCCGATCCAATCATATATTTTCTTTGAATGCGTGCATGGGCAATATGTATTTCAAAAGGAAAAAACACAATACATTAATTGTATTTGAATATTCAATTTAACTCTAATCAGTTTATATTTTTTTCAATTCATAAAGAATAAACAAAATAAACAAACAAACAAACAAACAAACAACTTAAACAATTAAAAACACCCCATGCAAATAAATAATTAACCTAATTGTACAGGGAAACAAACAGAATAAGGATAAAAATAGTGTTGGCACAACGTACGTAATGATAAGGTACAAAATAATCATGATCGTACATTGTCATAAGAAATGTTTTGATTGTTAAAGGTTTGGGTATCTCGAATCCCTTTAAATAAGGAGGATACTATAATCTGCTATTATATTTATAACAGTAATTGAGTGTTTTATGAGAACACGAGAAGCGATAGCATTATTTTTCTCTCAGTCAACACTCACCTACTTTGACTGATATTAGGACAACTACCCCCTGGAAAACTACCCTAGGACAATTACCCCCGGACATCTACTTCACAAACCAAGGGTAGATTGTCCGGTGGTAATTGTCCTGGGCGTAGTTGTCCTGGGGGTAATTGTCCTGGGGGAGGGGTAGTTGTCCTGATATTTGACTTTGATGACTTTGACTAAAGTAAGTGATAAACCATTCAAATCTTAGTTTTTAGAGTGTACTTAGCAGGGTTTTATTCGAGGCAAAGCTTTGAGCAGAAACTCTCTTATCGAGAGATATTTAGGTATCTACATACAGTAATATGTTTTTGCATGTATACAAATTTACATAATATTTCACGAACCCCACAATATTGAGATTTTTTTCATAACCTAAAATTTTAATACACACTCATTTTTAAATGTATATTATACAAAAAATTCGTGATTTTTACATGAAATTATTTACTCTGTATTATTGTATACATGCAAAAACATATTACTATAAATATTAGCTGATTCAAGTCAAGATGAAATCATATTCTTTGACAAAAAATATAAAATTGAAATTATGAATATAAACAAAGTAATTGATGAGTGGTGACTAGTGATTTTCATTATTTTCCCTATTTTTTTTATGCCACTAGAAATTTCATAACGTTCTTATTGGACGTCCGATTTTCCTCAAACCTTTTTTTGAACTGTTGGTCTGATTTTTCTGCTTCTATTTAAACCAAGTACTTATGCACCGGAATTCCTCTTTAAGTAAGGCCTTTGTTTGGCCTTTTTATTTCCTGCTCCATCTGCCATTCATTCACACATAAAATCATATTCTTTGACAAAAAATATAAAATTGAAATTATGAATATAAACAAAATAATTGATGAGTGGTGACTAGTAATTTTCATTATTTTCCCTATTTTTTTTTTATGCCACTAGAAATTTCATAACGTTCTTATTGGACGTCCGATTTTCCTCAAACCTTTTTTTGAACTGTTGGTCTGATTTTTCTGCTTCTATTTAAACCAAGTACTAGTTTTATGCACCGGAATTCCTCTTTAAGTAAGGCCTTTGTTTGGCCTTTTTATTTCCTGCTCCATCTGCCATTCATTCACACATAATATTTGATGTTATTTTTTGACGGTTTACCGCGTCGTGTATCAAGATGCTTTACTTTTTATTTTTTTTAAAGTAAGTCTCTTACCTTCCATCAAATCCGTGAGTGTGAAGTACTCTTCCTCGGCGAGGTCAAAATCTTGATCATGTTCAGCTTGCCCGAGCTCTAGTCCAATTGCCGCTAACAGCACCAAACTGAGAATTAGCGTCCACTTCATCATGGAGTTACGACGGCCTCAACAAATGTGATCTGAGAGAAAAAAAAACCACCAATGTAAAATCTAAAAAAAAAAAAAAATGATTGGCACAAAAATATCAAAAATAAAAAGATATGTACAAAGTTTGAAGGAAAACAAACATCAAACTCATCTTTGATTAATTTTTAAAAAATAATTTTCACATTTTTATGATCTGAATAAAAGAAATACATGTTGTGTTAATCAACTATTGTTCTTTCCTCCTTCTCTTTTCCTTATTCCTCCGCTTTCCTCACCGTTTTCAACTCGTCAGTGATGGATAAGAGTACGTCAAAACTCACCTTCTAAGCCTGATCTGCGAAGTCACTATTTTCAGTAGTGACTATCTAAGTTAATGAAAGATCATCCAACAGAAGAGGAAAAAGGGCATGTACTGTCTTATAGTATAAGACATCTATGTCGGGATGAATAAAAAAAAAAGGTAGGTAAAAAAAAAAATTGATAAAAATACGTCAAAACTCACCTTATTAGCCTGATCTGCGATTATTCAGTAGTGACCATCTAAGCTTGTACAAGATTATCTAACAGAAGAGAAAAATGGCAAGTATTGTCTTATAGTATATGACATCCATGTCGAGAGGATTAAAAGAAAAATGTAGGTAAGAAAATCTTCAAAACGTCCTCTTGAGAGAATACCCTCCACAGTCATCAATCATCAACGATGCAAGATTGACCGATCACTCAACCTCAAATTGTACATTGAGTGTTGCAGATTAGAGGTGTAGTCAAGTAATACTCCATGAAAACCGCTGGTAGGATAATGGTGGTATTAGGACACACAATCGTGTAAAAGCTATAGCTACCATCTGCTGTCTTCCATAATACATGTCAGATGCGTCTTCTCAGAGGGCAGAGCTTGAGTGAGATGGATGAAGGTAAACTTCTGGAGTAAACCTGTCCAGTATCTACCATATTTCTAACGAGGAAATACCGTGCATATTTCTCATAAAAAGAAGGAAAAGAAAAGAAAATAATTTATGTCAATGAGAAATACAATGCTTTCAACCAATATGGGATAGTTTAGCAGATTTCTTTCGTTATTGATGTTTGACTTGGGGAAATGTCATATTTACATATAATATTTAGTGATTGAAATAAACTAGAATTCGAATTTTGAAACATAACCCTACCCACAAAAAAACAAACAAAAACAAAACAAAAGAACAAAATAACACAAAACAAGTCGTATTCCATCCCAAATTATGGTCGATATATGCACTGAGTACCACTAAATCAAGATCCTAATATAACATTATCTTTACAGAATCCATTATTACCACAGATGATGTGAGTTTAGTGCTAGAAATAAAAATCTTTTTAGAGTCATGAGTTCCTGAAGATGATCATGAATAAATTGTCGAAAATTCGAAACTCCTCATGACTATTAACGGTGTTTTATTTCTAGCACTATCAAAATATTTACTTTCATGAAATTTTTAACACTATGTAATCCGTATTTTGAAATCTATGTTTTAAATGAGAATCAACCTCAAACAATAAAGACGATAGTGTTCAAAGGTGTTATTTATTCCTACTTGTTAGGCAATATGGCTTCGCGTCAAAATATACGAGATCGATACGAATCAAGATTTTCTGAGCAAAATTTATCATCTGCTAGCAATATGTATCGTCTGCTAGCAATACATGGGGGCTGCCATTTTTTTTTATGTGTACAAAAAGATTTTCCTAATCCAAATGCCATATTGCCTTTTTCAAAATTAAAAACCCATTTGAGATTAAAAATATAGAATAGATATGTCAATTTATTTTTAAACTGAAGATTTCCTTAAATATTTCTGTTGAAAATCGATATTCGCTTAATAGAAATCTATTTTTCTCGATATTGGACGTATGGGACGGAGCAAATTAATTCAAATTTTATGGATGCTTCTTCCCTGAGCATCTATAGCGGCAAACTATGCATTCACCAGCTTTCGGATAATGGGACTTGAAAAGTCAGAATGCATGCTGCATATATTATGTTCTGCTCTGTTTGGTAAACCCAAGAAAATAGATTTTTGTTAAGCAAAACCAGACAATTTAAAAGTATCATTATAAAGATTTAATTTTTATAATACATATAAACACCCACTTTATATTTTCCGTCACATATGGGATTTTAGGTAATGAAGAAAATCAATTTAGGTCTTGGATTCAAAATATCTTCCTGACTGGAACATTTCTCAATGGTTCATGTACAACTCCAAATCAGCAAGAAAATGGCAGCCCCCATGTAAATGAGTAGGAGACGATACGGGTGTTTGAATATCTTTATTTATACCCTTTTCTGATATCTTATTAGAAAATGATTTAGGCCAATAAGTAGGAATATATTACACCTTCCAATATAAGTAAATTTGTCATCAGGGGGTAATTCTCCTTTAAACTCCCCCTGATTTTTTTTAAACATTTAGTTGTTGTAATTAGCACTTTTCCATCGATGGTTAAATGATTTTCGACGGAAGAAAGTAGGAAGAAAGTAAGCCTAAAAACCGGTAGGTCTCAGTACCCGCATTTCACGGTGTCACGTGATCATCAGCGTTGACCAATAGGCGGAGGACTATGCAATCCGACGCCTTGCCTCCATAGTCTCCCTTTCTTAACACTGGAATTCACGAATAATATTTTTCATGGTTAAAAATCCCCGCCCATTTTGCTTTCGAAGAGAAAGGACAATCTGAGAAGACAAAACCAATCAATAATATTATATCCAGCCAGTCTTGTTTCAGCACACCAACGCATAGTAGTCATTCGTGATCTAGACCCAGCCTCCGGTTTCTTAACGTCGGGTAATTATTCATATGTTGTATTTTCTTTGGGCTTTGTGGGCAACTTTGTGAAACTCCTTGATTGGTATTAAAGGATTGGTTAGATGAAATAAAGCCAACAAACATATCATTTTAGGATCAATTATTTTTTTCTTCTCATAGTTTTTTATTTTTAAGGAGACATTGAAACATTCTGGGGCCCCGTCTTATAAAGAGTTGCGACTGATTCAAATAGTCGCAACTATTTATAAGACGAGGCCCTGGTCAAGCTAACAGTAAATGCTTTATTGAACAAGACTGTCTTAACAATTATTACAGAGTTTTGAAATTAAGACTTTGAAAAGCGCATTATGTAGTTAATGGTCTGTCATGTACAAAAGCGAATTGGAGGTATTGTGATTTTTGTCACCCCTTTCATGACTATTATCTCATATTATCTCAAAAATAATCCTTCTTAATGCTCTTCGTTCCACCGAAACGATCGCAAAGACTGCATTCCAGGAAGCCCCTGCTCAGTATCGTATCCAGGAATTTTCTTCTGGGCTGGGAAATGGAATTAACGGCCGTAAACAAACAGAGGCTACACTCTAACGTGAACACCACTGTTTGAAAAAAAAATATTTTGTGAATTTCGCTCTCACCACTGGCAAGTGCTTACTCACATGAGACCAATGTCTGGAACTAGTACAATTATCTACAACTATAATTTAGAAAATATATCGTCTGTGTGTAGCTGGAAGGGCGTTCACTCTGTGTTGTTGAGTTAACACCCTTCTCCCTCCAAACAGATGATTATGGTCATTTGGCATAATTCTTCAATCAAGATCACAATATTGACAAAGTTAATGTCAAATTTTGCTTCTTTTTTTAATGATTCACGTAAATCGTTTTTTGCTTGATATTTTGCCACGTAATTCAGCAATTTAGTTAAATCTTAAGTGGGATACATGTTTAATTTCTTTTGCAGATCAAGTATTGACAAGATGAAAGTGACTGTATTCTTTACATGTCTTGCACTGGTCGTGGTGTTGGGGAATGGCTATGACATCGAGGAGGAGCTAGAAGAGTACATGCTGGAGGATATGCTAGGTAAAGCAGAAAAAAACCCATTTGATAATTCATTTTTGATCATCTTCAGGAACTAATTGTCATATGTACATATATATGCACTGATTATACAGCCCTGGAAAACTTTACATTTTATGGGGGTATCATATCATGCATTTAACTTTCTCGAATGACTAACCTATTATTCAAAAAGTACCTTCCTGTTATGGTATTTTATTGACTCCCATTTGCCCTGTGCCCGAAAAATAATCACTTTCCATTTTTTCTAAAGAAAATATTCAGTAATGCATGCACCTTATATATAATCGTTATTTTTACACAAAACCAGTATGAAACAAATGTATTCCTTCATCAGAAACTAAGAGAAGGACAATTTATGACACTTTCTGTGCTGAGCATATGGGAGAGGAGGTCGCAAGATTGTGTTTGACTGATTTAGAAATTAAAATATTCATAACCATCTTTAACATTTCTTATCGTATTTTGCTCAAACTTATACTAATCTATTTCTCTCATTTGTCTACTTTTATTCAAGTCAATTTAATACCAGGGTGGACTTTCTCTTTAATTCAGGCCCTCCTAGACTTCCTCGGTAGGGGAAGGGGGAGGGAGGGGATGGATGACCAAATTATCCCGATATATTTCCCCTTCTTCCTCCTTTTCATCTCAATATGGTGAGGGGTGGATTAAAGAGACCTCAGGATCCGTCTGTGGAGATTATATGGATATGTATAGATATAGATATAGATAAATAGATAGATCGATAGAGAGAGAGAGGGGGTGTGGGGAGAGCGAGATAGCGCAAGAGAGAGACAGAGAGCGAGATAGCGCAAGAGAGAGACAGAGAGACAGAGAGAGACAGAGAGAGACAGATAGCTCGAGATAGAGAGACAGAGAGTAGGAGAGAGAGGGAGAGAGAGAGAGAGAGAGAGAGAGGGGGGGGGGGGATAGACTCATATGAATATGTAATACTATTGAATGTTCGTTTGTTTTTTCTAACTGAGAGTACGACCTAATATTTTCATGCTTTTATTTTTTTTTTCAAATCACAGGTGATAACGATTTTGATATGGGTGACGTACAGGCCCAGAATTGGTTCAAGAAGGCATTCAACAAGGTGAAGAAAGTAGGCAAGAAGATAGGCAATGGAATCAAAAAGGGAGTGCAAGCAGGGTGCGATGTGGTTAATCAAATGCCTTCAAAAGAATTAGGTAAGTGCGCCACCAATAGGCAAGGTGTTCAACGTTCCTTTTATCAAACAATAGCCTGATATTTAACGCGCTCGAAACCATGCATTCTTAAGCGTTCTCTGGCCATAACTATTCAACAAATATTTGGCCTATTTCACTGGTGGAAAGGCCAAATAGAATTGAATGTCTTCTTTTACTCAGTAACAAACAATATGACATACTTGAAATAAAACCACCGTCTATATTGCAATTTTTTTCGAAGTTCTTGTCATTTTTGTTTGGAAAGCCAGTATTGTGCATGCTTCAAGGAGGTTCTTCAACCCGTCATAACTTCGCGCAAAACTATGCTGTGAAGCTGGTAGAAACATTTTTATTTTGAGGATATTCTTATTTCTAGATTATGTTGTTGTAAAATAATTGTGATTGGGAAAAAGAAAAAAAATCCCCGTAATAAACTACCGTCTATTTTTACTTTTCAAAAGTCTGGTGCAGAAAATATTCACTTTTAGAGACATTCCATGTATATACTTTACTGCGTAATGTTTCACTTTTGAGCGGCGGTACCTCGATATCTTGCTCCAGGTTCATTGATTGAGTTGAAGTATTTGTCGTTTAAATTTGTATGAAAAACCTTTCATAACACATGTATAATTTACTTAAAGTCTTATTTTAAATCAGCCCATCGTTTTAAAGGAAACTGAATGTATCTTTGTTTTTAATGTGCTAGTCTGCGCTCACGAGTGTACACCTACCTACATCTTGGCGTTACAAAAAACAAACAAACACGGCCTCTGTAGAGTCATCATTGTTTTTATATTCGGATACAGAGGCGTAACGAGCAAAAAGATTTGAGGGTTGAGGGACTTAGAATTGGAATATTAAACTTGGGGATGGGGTGGCGGGGGGGGGGGGGGGGCGGGGAGGGTGGCTGCAGGCATCTGCCCCAACCATTTTATTCCAAATCATAATGGAAAACAAATTCAGTGCGATTCAATATCATAATAGTTACGTCCGTACCAGTGGCGGATCCAGGGGGGGGGGGGGGGGGGGGTGGCGGCATACAGACACACACAAAAGACTTTTCCCTCCAAATTTCTCCGAAAAGCAAAAAAAAAAAAAAAAAACAAAGAAAGAAAAAAAAGGTCACCAGCATTTCAGAGACTCTCCTTTTCAGTCCAAAATTCTCTGACAAGCCCCCCAAAAGAGGCTTTTTTTGGGGGGGGGGGGCTGGATCCGCCACTGCGTAAGGTGGTCTAGTGAATAAGTCATCGGACTATGAACCACAAGGTACGGAATTCGAGCCCCTTCCACATCACTAATGTCCTTCGGGAAGACTTTAATCTACTTTTGCCACACTCGACCCAGGTGAAGTAAATGGGTGCATGCATGGCAGGAACTGATTTCTTAAAATGCTAGAGCACCGTAGTGACACTGGAGCGCCAGGACTTTCAGGTGTGACAGACACGAGCGCTTTACGAGAACCCACCTATCTTATTATTATTGTTATTATTGTTGTTATTATTGGTATTATTATCATTATTATTATTGTTAGCATTATCATTATAATCATTATAATAAAATATTATTATTATAATGATAATTATCATCATTATTATCATTGTGATTATTATTATAAATTATTACTATTATTATTATTACTAATTATTACAAAAACATTATTAATATCTTTCTCCGACATAAAAAAATACAAAATTGTAGCCTATCGCATGTCCTTTGCGTTTCCTGAGCTGATTTCAGAAGATGGATTTTATGAGACAGCCGATGTGAAGAAACTAGCCAGTGACGTCCGCAAGGCTTGTGGGGTTGTCGGCGGTTAATTGGTAGAAAGTAAGTCCAAGCTTTTTATAATATTATAGGCCTACTCAACAAAAAAGTAAGTTCACCTAGAAACTTTTTAGCGTATCTCCAGAAATATTTGATGAAATTTGTTCTTTCAAAAAGCAAATTATACAGAATTTTATCACCAACAATTTCATATTATTTGCTAATGATTCATTTTAATAATGAAGTTATGGTTTTTATTGCGGTCGGTAGAAGAAAAAAGCTGCATTTTATTTTTTTATAATGTACTGCAGGCTTTACATGTGTTTACCTGTGGAAATTCTTTTCCTCTTTAGTTTATTATAGACGGATATTTTTGCACTTCAAATTCATAAAATGAACTAAAAATCACTATTTTCAATGCAGTTCCATAAATTTGTGCGAGCTGTGCCTGTACATGAACAAGGGAAATAAAAATAGTTCATAATGTCCACCCCGCATTGTATCAGGAAACGCAAAGTGCAACATTTTTTATCATACCGACTGCAATAGAAACCATCATTTCATTATGAAAACATAAACAATCTTCACAAATCTAATTATGTGGGAAGAAAATTCCGCATACTTTGCAGTTTAAATGAACAGATTTCATCCAATACTTCTTGAGTTATATTTAAAAGTGTCAGGGGGAACTTCCTTAATTTGTTGAGTATAAAATGATAAAGCGATCGCCAAGAATTTCGAAAAATCAACCAAAGGCAAATTCCAATAACATAGTACATAACCCTTTGAAATGTGCTGATTACAAATACATATTACATATAAATACGACAATGATTTCTTTTGGCAATACAATTGTGTATTAAAATGGCATTAAACTGGTAAAACTTGAACAGCGCCATCTTGCAGTAACTGCTAAATTACAATTATAATTTGAAAATTAATTGCATTTTATTTTGAGTTTTGACAAACAGCTTGTTTGGGTGTAGGCATATTTCATATTTCAAACTATTTTTTTTTACTTTGCAAATGTGGAAAATTGCCTACAGGTACATTCTAAGCTTCTAAAAACTAGAATGGGGCATGATGGGAAAATTAGAGGCACAGACACTTTCGAAATCCTGTTAAAAGATGGCCCCATTAGGAGCTTCAGTTGACTGTCAATTTAAAATAGCCCTTAGATTGATATCTTGAAAGTCTTTGCGGTCTGCTGATAATACTTACGGAGGTAAGAGGTGTAACCGCTTTCTGGAAAGTTGTGTATTTTGCATTAAAATTTAATTTTCCTTTCCTTTTGATAACTGAAATATATTTGAGCTTTCTCTGTGTTGTATAAGGTTTGTAAACAAAAATATATATCCTCAACTACAGATGGCGCTATTGTACTTTAAACGTAAAGAGGGATGGGTCGTTGATTATTAGACTTAAATAAAATAATACATGTAGTAATAATGATAATGATAATATTCGGGATTTATAAAGCTCCTCATACACGTTGTCTTTGAGCACTTCACAGATATATTTTTACCCGGTCATCGGATTCATGGCTTGGCCGCACACAATGAATGCACCTTCTCTATTCCCTGTGAAGCATTCCAGCCAGCCTCCTTTTCCTGTGTCTTAAAGTGTATGCTTGACATTTTCTGATGAAAACATGTAGCAATATTTTGAAAAGTGACAATATTTACAGAAATTTTCTGAATTTGTGAATGAAAGTTTTTTTGTTGTTGCTTCTATTTTTTTTCAGGTGAAGACCACGTTGTTGAGAGAATGTTCGTCGCGATCTACCCTCACTTCTACAACTGATAGAGAGAAAGTTATCAGAGAATGCGAATTAAAGAATTATTATTCATGTGTTAAACCAATTTCAGTTATTACTACACAATTCTAAGCTCAAAGGCGGTCTTGCTCAATTAAACAAATTATAATAAATTTCTTATACAAGAAACAAACGATAAGGATTAATTATTATCTATAAAGAATTGAAGCAATATTAGACCAAACGTGGATATAACCCACCCATGGTATTTTGAAATATGTAGACATCTTAACCTCATCTAAGACAATTTTAATTCATAACTTGTGTCATCATTGTAGAATTCAAAGTTTGTAATACATAAGCCAGCCTACGCGATGACATTCACTCTGCAACGGATTATTTTAAAACACTAGGAAAGTATACTTTGTACTAATCATGACCCTGAGGTCATGTTTACATTCAGATATTGAGCTATTCTACGAAGCAAAATCCAATAAATGAAAACCTTATCATTGAATTTGCATACAATGCAAATGTTAACGTTATTAAAATCAGTACACTCTGTGAAATGATGCCGTATATATTTTGCTTCTTTCTGTATCATTAAAGGGCAATCCAAACTTTGTAAAAATGATTTGTATGATAGCAGAGAAACAGGTTGGTGAAAGATTGAAAGAAATCAGATAAGAATAAGAAAGTTCTGAATGTTTGAAAAATTAGATCACTACATCTATGTGAATCTCCAATTGGTAATTTGATGGTTCGATTGTGAAGTATTCACGGTCAACTTTCCCATTTGTCGTACGCCAAATTCCGGTTTTCTCCTTAGCGCCTTTCCCTCGAGGCAGCATTCAAAAGTATTGTACATATCACTCTGTTATTGGTCCTCCAAATAGAAAAGATCCTACAAAGTTATGCATTTTAAAAAAATTGATATTTTAGTCATTTTGTGTGTCGGGAGCGAATGAGAAAGTTGACCACCGCTACTTCACAGTGACCGTACCCTTTCGCCTAATTTAGAGTTCCCATATGCATAGTGATTGCAACTTTCAAAAATCACAGCTTTCTTGTTGTTCTTCAGATTTGGTTATGCTTCTCTGATTTTTCTGCTTTCACGCGAATCAAATTATTACGATGGTTGGATAGCCCTTGAACTTAAACGATACAGGAAAGTGAATAAAGAAATGAAAATTGTATAACCCGAATAATAGTCTGCATCAAGCAGAATAAAATAAGAGGAAAAGCGTGTGAGAGATAAAGATCGGGAAGGTATATAAAGAGAGAGAGAGAGAGAGAGAGAGAGAGAGAGGAGAAGTGAGAGAAAACAAAGTGAGAGAGAAAGGGGAGGGGAGATGAGTGTTATAAGAAGAGAAAAGTGTTCAGGGAGAAAAAGACAGAGCGAGAGAAAGATTACAAACGAGAGATGAGAAAGAGAAAGAACGAGTGTAGCGGTGAAAAATTCGGCGTGATAAAGGAGAGAGAGAGAGGAGGAGAGAGAGAGAGAGAGGAGGAGAGAGAGAGAGAGAGAGGAGGAGAGAGAGAGGAGGAGGGAGAGTGAGGAGGAAAGAGAGAGAAAAGGAGAGGCTAAGAGTTGACATGGTTGAGATGGGAAAGCTTTAGCATTATGCAGCAGCATTTGCCTTTGTTTCACGAATGATGAAAATAATTATAGAAGATACATAGAAGGCATGGGGCCTAGTATTAACATTGCCAGTACACAGTGAGTATCGACATGTAATAAACGTACCCCATAATATGACAATAATAAAAATGATAAAGATATAATATTATGGCAATAATATAATCATGAACATACAATCTTTCAACATATATATTTTCAGAGATTACCCCTCCCCCCTTTTTTTTTTTATAGAAATGTACCTCATCGCTGAGTCCCTGAATTTTAAGTGCAAGTTGAAATAGATTGCTAACGCAAACATAAACATATTTTTTTAGCAAGAATGATAAAACAGGTGGCAGTCGTTTTTCCAATGAAACTTCATAACTCCGAAACAGAAATTCCCAATAGCAGTGCGTTCATAATTCTCAAAAAAGTTATTATTCCTAATGTTTGCGATCCGAAAATGATGTATTGTTCTACTTCATTTCGTAAATAAAACAAACCTTCGGAATTACGAACCTTTTGAAACAATGAACATTCGGAATAAAATCTACGCAATAATACATCTTTTAATCTGGTTAGGTCTACTTGATTTTGTTTTAAGCAAATCTTTTAATTTGTTTATAAGCCATATCTACACATATTTTTAAAAAAATCAAATCCTAAATAATTTCAAATATTACGTTAGAACAAACTTCGTAAATAAATGTGTCAAACTGAGAGTCCAAGAAATTTATCCTGAATCTGATTTTGAATCTGAAGGACTCGACTGCTGACAAAAGTGCTTTCACTGATAGGCATGTAGAGGGAATTCCGTTTGGTGTTGCTTTCGTCAAGTAGTTTATATGCAGAAGGATGTGACAAACGGAAAACTTAACAAAGAAAAATTAAACACCTAATTTGATTTTGACACGGCATCCACCTGTTTATTGTAGTATGCCGTAAACGTTTCGTATTACGCCTAAAGTAACGCAGCCCTTGTACTCGAGATGTAATTCTAATGATAAATGTATGAAGTAAGGTGGTCTTCAGATGACAAGTTGTATGTGCTATGTACTAGATTAATCGCCTTTACCAAAACAATATTCTCTCGCAACTGGATGATAAGTTCCAAAACATGGGGCACAATATCCTTATCCGAGTCGAAAAACAAAATAATAAAATATTATCTATCGTCAACGCTGATTCAGTTGACTGAGTAGAAACTCAGTCAGTAGTTCTCATAGTTGTACACGTAAATCTTTGAAATTAAATTAGTAGATTGAGTGACCTTGCATTTCTTAATCTTGTAATATTTGATTTAATGCGCCCTGGGGCCCGTTGCAAAAAAATTTCGTTTAATCGCAACTCCTAAAAATCAAACGTAAGTCCTTAATGCCCACTTCTGATTGGCTGATAATAAAGTTGCGTTTGATTTTCCTGAGTTGCGTTCAAACGCAAGTTTTGTGCAACGTACCCCTGACCTTTTGGGGGCATCGACTAATGGAGTAATGGGTGTGGTGGTTCTTCGCTGCATTTCATATAAAATAATTGGCACTGAACTTGAATGTGTTGCGGGAATGGCATGGTTTTGCTCTTTTCATACAATATCTTACATGTATTTGTTGTATGAAGGTGCACCTGAAGTTGAAGTATCAAGGAGACTTTAAATACATATATGTATTTAAAGTCTCCTTGATACTTCATCTTCAGATGGACTTGGTAGGGCCTTGTATTTCTTTTTTATTTGGCATGACTGTACCACATGGGCATTAATGGTTTTCACTCTCCTCTCGTTCTACCTTTCATTCTTTCTTTCTCTCTCTCTATCTCCCCCTCTCTCGTTTCATATTCTCTCTGATCAAATTTTCATTTCCCTCTTCCTACTTCTCTTTCTCTTTCTAGCCCTCCTCTCTCTCTTTCTATCTGTCTCTTGTTTCTTCTTTATTTATTTCTTTCTCTCTTCATATGTACTTTTTCAAGTCTGGTTCAAGTCATGATGAAATCATATTCTTGGACAAAAACAAAACAAAAATTGAAATTATGAATATAAACAAAATAATTGATGAGTGGTGACTGAGTTGTCAATTTGTCCAGTGATTTTTCATTATTTTCCCTAAGTTTTTTTATGCCACTAGAAATTTCATAACTTTCTTATTGGACGTCCGATTTTCCTCAAACTTTTTTAGAACTGTTGGTCTGATTTTTCTGCTTCTAATTCAAACCAAGTAATTCTTGGAGCGGAATTCCTTTAAAGGGCAATCCAACCTTGGTAATTTGTGTGAAAGCAGAAATGTAAGAAAAAACAGGATGGTGAAAGTTTGAAAGAAATCGGACAAGGACTAAGGAAGTTATGGATGTTTAAAAAATGAGATCACTACATCTATGCGAATCTCAAATTGGCAATTTGGTGATTCGATTGTGACATTTTTGTGGACAGCTCTCCCGTATCATTAAATATCATTTAATTTGCGGGTTTCTTCAAGGCACTTTTACCCTCAGGGCAGGGCTTAAAATATATTGGAGATAGCATAGTTTTATAGGTCCTCATGAAAGAAAGAGATCCTACTGATTAATACATTTTGAACAAAAGTGACATTTTAGTCATTTTGTGTGTTGGAGCGAATGGGGGAGTTGTCCACAGCTACATCATGGTGACATTACCTATTCAGCCAGTTTGAATTCCAATATGTATAGTGATTACAACTTTCAAAAGTTCAACTTTCTTATTGCTTGTCCGATTTCTTTCAAAGCAACTTGTTATTAAGGTCGGATTTCCCTTTAAGTAAGGCCTTTGTTTGGCCTTTTTATTTCCTGCTCCATCTGCCATTCATTCACACATAATATTTGACGTTATTTTTGAACGGTTTACCGCGTCGTGTATCAAGATGCTTTACATTTTATTGTTTAAAGTAAATCTCTTAACTTCCATCAAATCCTTGAGTGTGAACTACTCCTCCTCGGCGAGGTCAAAATCTTGATCATGTTCAGCTTGCCCGAGCTCTAGTCCAATTGCTGCTAACAGCACCAAACTGAGAATTAGTGTCCACCTCATCATGGAGTCACGACGCGTCGGCCTCAACAAACTAACATTCCGCATAAAAGTGCTAAAAAAGTGCTAAAACGTCAGAGCTTTCGCGCTTCGCGCAGGAAGGGAAAACTCCCCCTCCCTGAACGTACTCCTGTTACGTACAGTGCAGTATTGCGTCAAAAATAAGTGAAAATCAGCCAGGGCGTGGAACTGACATTCCGCCTTAAAAAAAGTTGCTAAAACGTCAGAGTTTTCGCGCTTTGCGCGGGAAGGCGGAAACTCCCCCTCCCTGCACCCCCTATACATACAGTGCAGTATTGCGTCCAAATAAATGAAAAGCAGCCGGGGTGTCAAACTAACTTTCTGCCTAAAAAGAGAGTGTTACGAGCCTTTATCTGTTTCTCAGATTTGCTATAAAACGTCAGAGTTTTTGCGCTTCGCGCGGGAGGGGGAAAACTTCATTCTCCCTGGACCCACCGCCCCCCAAAATGAAATCCTGGCTATGCGACTGGATCCTTCACGTCTGCCCTCCCCCCATGAAAAATCCTGGCTACGCCTGTGGACGTATTGCCTTTGCACACGATTGACAGATCACTCAACTTCAAATGGTACACTGAGTGTTGCAGACGAGAGGTGTAGTCAAGTAATACTCCATGAAAAGCACTGGTAGGATAATGGTGGTATTAGGACACACAGTCGCGTCAAAGCTAAAGCTACCATCTGCTGTCTTCCATAATACATGTCAGATGCCTCTTCTCAGAGAGCAGAGCTTGAGTAAGATGGATGAAGGTAAACTTCTAGAGTTAACCTTTCCAGTATCTACCATATGTGACCAGGCACCACAAAACCACCAAACAGTTGAGGTTAAGGTCTAATTCTGAAAGAGGAAATTATCAACTTCAAAGTGATATATAACTCATTTGCATTGGATGTTCCTAACCCACTGTACAAAGAGTAGAATGCACAGTCCCCCAGAATGTTACTTCTGAGAAATAAGGGTTGAAAGTTTGCAGTCTATTGAAGCACTCTGACTTGCACAATGTTTGCTAAGGTGACAAAAGGAGGATTAGAACTCAAAGAAAATTTCTATGAAGGGATTATCAGATTGTCTTAAAACTTGGCATACTAATTACACTGTAAAAAATATCTGTATATTTACAGGGGAAAAAATACAGATTAGTTCTGTATTTACTGACATCATTGTCATAGGAAAAAGTAACAACTAATCTGTATTTTTACATCAGAAGTTATGGCGACTCTGCTGACACCAGATTGGCTGTAAAATTACAGACAATTTGTTTAAAGTGTAGGCATATCCTGTCATCATAGTGCACAAGTATCAATGCAAGAACTTACTCTGTTTAAAAGTTATGGGAGATCAAAATGAGACAAGTATTCAGGCTCGTAAAAAAGAAAAGTAATACAACAAAATCCAGCGAAGACACACATAAGTCTAATAAAAAAACTGTCAAAAATAACACTTTTAGATTTGTTTGGTGCCTCCAAATTTTTATGATAACTTAGAAAAAAGGATACTCTTTCAGGAAATACCCAAAACTAAAATTTGACCATGCCAACTCAAAACTCATTGATTAAGCTCTAACTGAAAATCACACAGTGCGACTTTTTGGTGGTTTTGTGGAGCCTGGTCACACATTTCTAACGAGGAAATACAGTGCATATTTCTCAAAAAAAGAAGGAAAAGAAAACAAAATATGTCAATGAGAAGTACAATGCGTTCAACCAATGTCGGATAATATAGGATTTGAAGGTTTGCATGGTGAAGTTGTAATTCAGAAAAAAAAAGTTTTGCAGTACAACCATGTGAGTTGGAATAACTCCACGTTCCGGTCAGAATGCTCTGGCCGTCGTCAGGAGAATGAGAAGAGCGAATAAATCAGCAGAATTTATATGTGACGCGGTAGAAATTCTACAGCTTCACAACTTGTTTGTCATGTTAGGCAATGTCGGATAGTTTAGCAGATTTATTTCGTTAATGATGTTTGTCTTGGGGAAATGTCATAGTTACATTATTATATTTAGTGATTGAAATCAACTAGAATTCAGTTTGTGAAACAAAACCCCTACCCCCCCCAAAAAAAAAAAAAAATAAATAAAAAAATAACACATAGCAAGTCGGGTTTTATCCAACATTATGGTCGATATACGCCCTGAGTACCACTAAATCAAGATCCTAACATAATATTATCTTTACAGAATCCATTTTTACGACAGATGATGTGAGTAAATATTGCTAGAAATAAAAATCCTGAAGATGATCATGAATAAATGGTCGAAAATTCGAAACTCCTCATGACTATTAACGGTGTTTTATTTCTAGCACTATAAAAATATTTACTTTCATTTTTTGACACTATGTAATCCGTATTATGAAATCTTATGAAGAATATAAGTTTTAAACTCCCCCTTATTTTTTTAAACATTTAGTTGTTGTAATTAGCAATTTTCAATCGATGATTAGATGATTTTCGACATTGGTTGGTGTCAGAACTTGTTATACAAGGTAGAAAGTAAGCCTAAATACCTGTATGTCCCAGTACCCGCATTTCACGGTGTCACGTGATCATCAGCGTTGACCAATAGGCGGAGTACTATGTGATCCGACGCTTTGCTTCCATATTCTGTAACACTGTAATTCACGAATAATATTTTTCATGGTTAAAAATCCCCGCCCATTTTGCTTTCGAAGAGAAAAGAATAACCGAGAAGACAAAACCAATATATAATATCATATCCAGCCAGTATCAGATTGTTTTAGCACGTACACCAACGCATATAGTCATTCGTGATCTAGACACAGCCTCCGTTTTATTCACGTCTGGTAATTATCCATATTTTGTATTTTCTTTGCTCTATGTGGGCAACTTTGTGAAACTCCTCGATTGTTTTTGAGATGAAATAAAGCGAACAAGAATCATACTGTGGGATCAATTATTATTTCTTCTCATAGTTTTTTAAGAGACATTGGAACATTCTGGTCAAGCTACCAGTAAAATAATGTTATATAGTCTTTCTTGACAATTCTTACAGAGATTTGAAATTAAAATTTTGAAAAGCGCATAATGCATGCAATGGTCTGTCATGTACAAAAGCGAACTGAAAATGTGTTAATTTTGTCATCCCTTTCATGACTATTCAGTTTTATCTAATAAATAGTCCTTTTTAATGTTCTTCGTTCCACTGAAACGATCGCAAAGACTTTCGAGAAATCCACGCAAGGCTGTTTCAATACACTCCTGTATACCCCATAGAAATCTTGTTCGAATTACATAATACGTCATTATAATGTTCACATATTTCATGGGGTGATGCAAATGACTATTGATAATGCTTTAGGGTGATTTTTTCGTAAGTCTCTGCCAACGTGTTCATGTATTGTGCTACATTGTGGTACACTGTGCAGTCACACTTTGTGACATTTTTTTTGGTCGTCACCCATTTTACATATAATGATCAGAGAATGTCTATTGTTGTTTTCTATTTATGTCGATCCTTTCCCTCAAATACTTTCATTTGCTTGGCAAACATGTATAGAAATGTATTGCAATTATTTTACTCACTGTGAAAACTCTCTAATAATCAAAATAGACTGCTTTTCAAGAGGTCCGTGCTCAGTGGCGTATCCAGACATTTTCTTCTGGGCTGGGAAGTGGAATTAACGGCCGTAAACAAACAGGGGATTACACTCTAAGGTGAAACACCACTGATTTAAAAACATTTAAAATGTTTTGTGAATTTCGCTCTCACCACTGGCAAATAACCCTCACATGAGACCAACATTTCGAACTAGTACGATTATTTAAAATTATAATTTAGATAATACATTGCCATGTGGCGTAATTGTTCATTCAAGATCATGATATTGACAATATTATGATTACAAAGTAAGTGTCAAATTTTGCCCCATTTTTTGATGATTTATGTAATTTGTTTTTTTTCCTCCGAGTCGATATTTTGTCACGTAATTCAGAAATTAAGCTATATTTTAGGTGGGATACCTGTTGTATATTTTCTTTTGCAGATCACTTATTGACAAGATGAAAGTGAAAGTGACTGTATTCTTTCTGTGTCTTGCACTGGTCGTGGTGTTTGGGAATGGCTATGACATCGAGGAGGAGCTGGAGGAGTACATGCTGGAGGATATGCTAGGTAAAAAAGAAAAACTAGTCAGAGTCATTTTGAGTTAAAATCTTTGATAATTTATTTTTGATCATCTTAAGGAACTACATGTCACATCCATGGTTACACAACCCTGCAAAATTGGACGTTGTATGGGGTTATTATATCATGCATTTAACCTTTTCTCGAATGAATAACATATTAAAGTACCCTCCTATTATGGTATTTTATTTACCTCTCACAACAAAAAATAACATTATAAGTTACCTTTCTTGGTCTATTGATTTTTACATGACTGTATATATTAAAGAAAGAAACTTATAACCAGTAGAAGTACGTGTAAAAGTTTATGAAAATGATGAACTCAATTGCTCAGCTGGGAGTAGGAGAAAAACATCTTTCCCCGACGTGAATATATATTATTTATACTAATTCAGGCCCTCCTAGACTTCCTTGTTAGGGGTGGGGGCGGTGACCAAATAATCCCGACATATTTCCCCCATGCTTCCCCATTTGTTCTCAATAGAGTGGGGCGGATTAAAGAGAAACCCCCATGATCCGTTATGGAGATAAATGTGTAGAAATATATATAGATAAATAGATCGATGGAGAGGGAGAAAGAGAAAGAGAGAGATAAATAGATTGATGGAGAGAGAGAGATAGAGACAGACAGAGGGAGGGGAAGGGAAGGGGATTGTTGGACTTATATATGTAAAACTATGAATTGAATGTTTCTAACTGCGTGATCTATCCAATAATTCATCTTCATGCTTTTATTTTCTTTTTATATCACAGATGGTAACGATTTTGATTTGGGTGACGTACAGGCCCAGAATAAGTTCACGAATGCATTATAAAAGGTGAAGAAAATAGGCAAGAAGGCAGGCAAAGGAATACAAAAAAAAGGGAGGTCAAGAAGGATGCGATGTGGTTAATCGATTGCATTCAAAAGACTTAGGTAAGTGCGCCACCCATAGGCGCCACCTACAGTATAAGTTTTCAAATGATCCTTTTATAAAATAGTAAGCAAATAATTACCGTTCGTGAAGGTGATGGGAGAACTATCACTTGCCAGGCGATCTAGCTATCTTACCGATTCAGATCGCCGAGGAAGTGATAGAATGTCTGATCGCCTGAAACCAAAAGGTGATTATTTGTTTTATATTTCACATCTGAAACATTTAACTTGTACGAGAAAGACAATTATTGTCTACTTATCGATAAAGAAATTTAGGCCCGAATTTACAGAATAAGTTTAAACCATTACATAAACCGTACCCCACCCTCTCCTGGGTGGGCACGTGTGTTTATTTAAGGTCGAATGGGCAATGCGCGCTTATTTTAGTACACTTATGGACTTTTCATTGTATGCTATCACTGATTGGCTTTTAAAGAAGAAGAAAAAAACAAAATATATTGTGCTTTTTGTGGATTACAAAAAGGCGTTTGACTTAGTCGACTGAAGTTCGCTTTGGATTAAGTTACTTAACCCCAGGATTAATGGTAAATTGTTGCGTGTAATAATTCAAATGTATGAAAATGCTAAATCTTGTATATCATAATTATATGATGATCAGAAATCTGATTTTCTTTCTCTCGTATTAATGTAGGAGTGAGACAAGGTGAACATTTGTCTTCCATTTTATTTGCACTGTACCTAAATGACTTTGATTTTTTTATGAGGGAGATATAATGGCTTGGGCTCTTTTTCTTTGTCAATCCGTGATTGTTTGTATGAGAATGAAATTGAATTATATCTGAAGTTAATATAGGTTTTCCCGGTCAATTTCGCAGATTTGTCATTCAATTTGAAGAGGGAGTCATTCAAATTCGTGAAAAAGATCTGTGCCATGAAATTTATCATTCAAATTCGCACTTCGGTCAAGACATTTAGCGTTTACATCATTCAAATTCAAATATGCGTGGAGAGCATTCAAATTCGCTACCTCGCTTGGAAGCGTCTTTTCGAGCATTCAAATTCGCACGTGGGCATTCGAATTCGTAATGAGTTCATTCAATTTAGCATGTATTTAGCGTTTGTGTGTTTTTGCCCAACATGACATAGGCCTACTATACAAAGGAAACATTATATATATAACATAATTCATGATAACTACATGTACGTTATGAATAACATTTTTCAGAGTATACATTGACAGCCAACACAGTGACACACTCACTATATATATATATAGTTAGACATGAAAAAACAGATTATGAAAAAGAATAAAAATCAATCAAGAAAATAAATAAAAAAAAAAAAGATTATGAAAAAGAATAAAAATCAATCAAGAAAATAAATGAAAAAACAAGATTATGAAAAAAAAAAAAAATCAATCAAGAAAATCTGCAATTCTGCAGGCACTATAAACGTTAGAAATGAAGAACAAAAATTCCTAGAACTAAATTTCAAAATGATGATAAATCAGAAGAAAATAAAATAGAAATAATAAATCAGAAGAAAAATAAAAGAATGTTATTGATTATAGAAAAACACACCCATGTGTGCAGAAAACTCATAAGGAAAGAATGAAAATACCAAATAATTATCAACTGACAAAATTTACTGGAACTACATTTGATTTTGAATGCTCAACGTGTTAAGTTGAATGATCCGAAATGAAATTGAATGCTGGAATAACAGTATTGCGCAATTCCCTTGCCATTCTTTGCTAAATTGAATGGACGTTTTGCGAACTAGGTGCATTTAGTGCGAATTTGATTGACAAAAACTTAGATTCAAATGACATAAATACAAATTCGAATGATATGAAAATGAATTTGAATTACAAATCGGCTGTGCGCGACCTAAATCCTTGAAATTGAATGCACGCAACATGAAATTGACTGACGATCTTACGAAATTGACCGGGAAAACCTATATTTACTCTTCTGTTTGCTGATGACACTATTTTACTTGCTGAAAGTGCGAATGAGCTCCAAATTTGACTTAATGTTCTTTCTAGTTATTGCCAAATGTCTATTTTGCAATACTTAAAAAAAAACACTATTATTAATAGTTTTCTCCGACATAAAAAAAAAAAAATGTTGCAGCCTATCGCATGTCGTTTGCGTTTCCTGAGCTGATTTCAGAAGATGGATTTTATGAGACAGCCGATGTGATGAAACTAGCCAATGACGTCCGCAGGGCTTGTGGGGATATCGGCGATTAATTGGTAGAAAGTAAGTCCAAGCTTTTCATAATGCTATACTCGACCCAAAAAGTAAGTTCCCCTAGACCTTTTTTCTCCAGAAAGATTTGATGAAAAGCAATGCATGCAAAATTTTATCACCAAATTTTTTTTATTGATTATTTGCTAATGATTGATTTTAATAATGAAGTTATGTTTTTTTATTTCCGTCGGTACATGAAAAAAAACACTTTTCTTTTTTTTGTAATGTAATGCAGGCTTTACATGTGTATACTTGTTTCAATTCTTTTCCTCTTTAGCTCATGTATAAATTGATAATTTGCAATTCAGACTCGTGAAACTAAACTAAAAATCACTATTTTCCAATGCAGTTCGATTAATTTAAATTGCAAGTTATACACCTCAAAACATGAACAAAAGAAGTGAAAAGGGTATACGATCACTAGCGTAAAATCTTGTAACCCCCCCCCCCCCCCCTACTGAGCGAGTTTTGGAGGGCTGGGACGGCTGGCGACAAAAACAAAATTTTCACAACCTCCTATAAAATCTTGTAACTACCCCGTCCCCCCCCCCCCCCCCACACCCCCCACTGAGCAACGCGTTTTGAAGGGCTGGCGATAATAACATACGAATCTCCCTACAAACAGTTTCCGCTTATCATTTCCTCCCAAATTTTGCCACTCTTGACGCCAAGGTCCCGGTACGCCACTGTATACAATGTACACCCTGAATTGCATCAGGAAACGCAAAGTCCAACTTTTTTAATAATACCGACTGCAATAAAAAAAAAACATGATTTCATTATGAAAACGTAATAAATTTCACAAATAACAAAATGCCGGTTAGAAAATTCCGCATTTTCTAACCGGCATTTTAATGAACAAATTTCATCCAATATTTCTTGAGTTGTATCTAAAAGTGGCAGGGGGAACTTACTTGTTTGGTTGAGTATATAACGATAAACACGATCGCCAAGAAGTTCGAAAAATCAACCTAAGGCAATTCCAATAACCAAGTACACTAAAGGAAAAAAGAAACTTATAAAAGTTCAAGAGATCACCAAATTAAATTCTCTGCATGGAAATGTACCAAATTTGGATATAATGTTGATTCAATGCATGGCTTTAAATGACAGTCAATAACAAAAAGTTTTCTTCAATGCCACAAAAGAAATGTGCACTGAAACAAAGGACTCTCTAATCCCAAAGTCACAAAGATAAACTGCAGTCTTGTACACCATATGCATGTCAATGAATGAAACAAAAGAATTTCAAAAGGGATTTGCACCCCTCGAGCAAGAGGATATTGATGTTCTGCCATGGTTCGCCCGTTCACCAGACCTTTCCCCAATTGAACATCTCTGGGAAGAGCTTGGTCGACGTGTGTCAAGGCGTGACAATCAACCCATCAATAGGGAGACGCTCATTGCAGCACTGCAAGAGGAATGGAACAATGTTCCCCAGGCTACCATCGCGAATCTGATCGGAAGCATGCGAAGACGGTGTACAGCTTGCCAGCAAGCTAGAGGTGGACATACTGGCTATTAATCTGTTTGGATATGAACTTGCAAATCCCTTTTGAAATTCTTTTGTTTCATTCATTGACATGCATATGGTGTACAAGGCTGCAGTTTGTCTTTGTGACTTTGGGATTAGAGAGTCCTTTGTTTCAGTGCACATTTCTTTTGTGGCATTGAAGAAAACTTTTTGTTATTGACTGTCATTTAAAGCCATGCATTGAATCAACATTATATCCAAATTTGGTACATTTCCATGCAGAGAATTTAATTTGGTGATCTCTTGAACTTTTATAAGTTTCTTTTTCCCTTTAGTGTACATGGCCCTTTAACATATGCGAACATGACATATATATATATATATATATATATTACATAATACGAACATGATTTCTTTAGGCAATACAATTGGGTAATGAAATAGCCCTTAAGTTGATATCTCGAGAGTAATCTTTGGTGTAAATTGGCCATGGCGGGATCTAAGACACTTCATGTAGCTGTTTACTACAGGCCCCATGGAAATGACGAAGAAGGCCTCACAGAGATTCAGCGATCTTTGAGTCGATCAAATCATACTCACATGGCAGTGATAGGAGGTGATTTCAATCTGCCTGGATGGGATTGGAAAACCCGACAAGTGAAGACATGTCACTACCCTGCGCTTTACCATGCTCTTGGTTCAATACTAGATGATCATGGACTAACACAAGTAGTCAACGAGTCAACGAGAGGAGAAAATGTACTTGATCTGTTCCTATAGAGTGACCCAACGGTAATCACTGACGTATCAGTTGTACCCGGCATTTCAGATCATGATTTACCGCTGCTTCACTATTACTAGATTCGGCAGAAGCAAGCGAGAAGGAAAATCAATATCTACAGCATAGCTGACTGGGAGAAGTTTGCTGATTTCATGGAACTCTAGAATTTGGACTCCCGCAGGGGTCAGTAGTGGGACCCATAGCATATTCAATATATACTCTCCCTGTTGGTGACATCATTCGATATCATGGTATTAATTATCACCTTTATGCTGATGACATACAATTATATATTTCTTTTGATCCTAAGACTCCTGGAGCTCTTGATAATGCACTTGTTACACTTCAGAATTGTATATCAGATATAAGACAGTGGATGGTGGTGAATAAGTTAAAATTGAACGATTCAAAGACTGAATTTTTTGTTGCTGCTTCTGCTTACAACCTGCGCAGTCTTCCAAATGTTCAGTTGGATGTTGGTGGCACACTCATAAGACCTTCAGAAACAATAAGAAACCTTGGTGTTATGTTTGATCCGTGTATGTCGATGTCACATCATATATCTTATATACATCTGTAAAACAGTTACTTTTTATTTAAGGAACATTCTAGAATCAGAAGGTTTATCGATCAGTCTGCTTGTCACAATGCTGTCCGTTCTCTAGTTTTATCTCGTATAGATTATTTCAATGGGCTTCTTTCTACGATTTCCTCTAATCAGTTGATTCGTATTCAACGATTACAAAATTAGGCAGCACGATTAATTTTACAGGTTTCTCGAGACCACCCTTCTCAACCACTCTTGAACTCACTACATTGGCTTCCTTTGAAGCAAAGAATAATTTTCAAATTACTCTTGTTTGTCTACAAAATACTTAATAACCAGGCTCCAGAGTATTTGATTAACTGTCTGCGTTTATACAAGCCCACTAGATTACTAAGGTCCGCCAGTGTCCCTCTCCGCCTCACATATTCAGTAACTCGAACATTAGCTGGTGATAGAACGTTTACTGTGTCAGCTTCAAAATACTGGAATGATTTGCCACTTTCTATTAGACAGTCTTCATCAGTAATAATTTTCAGAAAGGCATTAAAAACACATCTTTTTGATAGTTTATAGTTTGTAGATGATTTAATTTATTGTAAGCGCTTTGAGGCTAATGGGAAAAGCGCGTTATAAGTAATAATAATAAAAAAGAAAACGCTGCATCAAGAGCTAAGGATGGCATATTGGAATTACGCGGAATCCCTGTTTTCTTCCAATGAAGGTAACGCAGAATTTGACAATATGAAAATATTTTGGAGATTCATCAAACATAATAGGACTGATAACACAGGAATAATGGAACTGAAAATGGATGACACTACAGTAACTGATGCGATAGCTAAAGCTGAAGCGCTGAATCAACAGTTCCAAAGTGCACATGACTCACCAAGGAAACACCCATCCCTGACATGTTATTACCCAGGACTTAACCATTTGAAGAAATGGATGATATCTTGTTCATACCTAAAGGTATAGAGAAGTTGCCTCTTGGTTTGAAGATACAGAAAGCTGTTGGACCACATGGAATAACTCCACGAGTCTTGAAGCGCTTGGCAACAACTTTGGCACCCATTCTTTGTCTTAGCTTCCAACTTGTCTTGAAATGGGTGAAATATCAGAAGACTGGCGTGAGACCAATGCTGTTCCAATCTACAACAAAGGAAATAAATCAACTTCAGTAAACTATCGTCCCATTTCGCTGACACGTATCTGCTGCAAACTGATTGAACACGTTCTAGCCAGCAATATTATGAAGCGTGGGGACAGAAACAACATCGTCTTCCCACTTCAATATGGCTTTCGCAATGACATGTCATGTGAACAACAATTATTAGGATTCAAAAGCGACCTACACTAGAATTTGGATGAAGGACGTCAAACATATGTCGTAATCCTAGACATTTAGAGAGCTTTTGACAAAGTTGGGCATCAGCGGCTCCTGCACAAATTGGACTTCTATGGTGTCAGAGGGAAGAATTTGAGACATCATGGATCCAAAGCTTTCTCCATGGAAGAAGTTAGAGGGTTCTATAGGATGGCCATAAATGGTCATCAATAGCAGTGGAATCTGGAGTGGGTCAAGGGTTGGTTCTTGGACCATGTGTTTTTCTGTTTTATATCAAAGACTTGCCAAATGGTCTAGCATCTAATGTTCGCCTATTTGCCGATGACGCAATCTTCTACATGACCATCGACAACCAACATCATGCACAAAATCTTCAACATGATCTCAACAGGATTGGAGACCGGGCTGACAAATGGATGATGGTTTTGAACCCAGACAAATGCAAGGTATTTTAACAAGGTTCAACATGTGTATCATCTAAACAACACGCCCTTGAAACCGTTGACTCTGCGAAGTACTTTGGTGTAACCATCACTTCTGATCTAAAGTAGACCCAACACATCACTAATACTGTCAACAAAGCCAACAACGTCCAGACGCAATCTACCCATAAAATCATCTGATCATCTGATCTGCTTACAAACCGTTTGTTCGACCGATCGTGGAGTATGCTTCCTCTATGTCTGGGACCCAGCTTCCAAGAACCTCATCCACAATTCGAAATGGTACAGAGAAAAACTGCAAGATTCACTCTGAATCGTTACCATAATACCTCAAGCGTGAACAGAATGAAAGAGCTTGATTGGACAGGTTATGATGTATAAAATACACAACAATCTGGCTCATCTATCGTAACAGGATTATATCACCCAAGTCACCCAGTCGACGAGAGCCACCCAACCACATTCCTATCAGATGCCATACTCGAGAACTGAATCGCATCGGCAGTCATTCTTTCCGAAAACAGTAAGGAATTGGAACTCCCTACCCACAGAAACGGTTACAGCGCCATCTGTGGGAGCCTTCCGTAATCGACTGACGGCTGGTGACAATGGCTAATCTTCCGCCTTCCTATGAAAGAGCTTATACATATTTGTAAATAATTTGTATTATAATGTAAATAGCACTCGAATGGACGTAAACTGAGGTCAATACACATACACAGATATAGTTTGCAAGAATCTTCAGTCAAATTGAAGGAGGCAGACTTCATCTGAAGAAGAAGAAGAAGAAGAAGAAGAAGTATTTGCGGTCTGCTGATACTACTTACGAGGTAAGAGGTGAAACCGCTTTCTGGAAAATGGTGTATTTTTCATTAAAATTTCTCCTTCCTTTTATTTTAATAACTTAAATATATTTGAGCTTTCTCTCTTTTGTATAAAAGTTTGTAAAAAACATAAGACATATCCTCAACTGCAGATGTCGCCATTGTAATTTAAACGTAAAGAGGTATAATATCGCTGAGATATTAGACTTCAATAAAATAATGATGATATATAGTAATAATGTTATTCTGGATTTATATAGGGCCTTATTCAAGATGTCTCTCATCACTTTATAGATATATTATTACCCCGGTCATCGGATTCATGGCTTTCTGATGAAAATATTTAGCAATATTTTGAAATATGACAATATTTACTGAAATTTTCAGAATTTGTGAATGGAAGTTTTTTTTTTCTATTTGTATTTCTTTTCAGGTGAAGACCAAGTTGTTGAGAGAATGTTCGTCTTGATCCATCCCTCCGTTCTACAACTAACAGAGAAAAAGTTATCAGAGAATGCGAATTAAGAAATAATTGTTAAACTAATGTCAGTTGTAACTACACAATTCCAAGCTCAAAAACGGTCTTGCTAAATTAAAAAAATATAAGGATTTTTTGTTGTACATGAAACAAATGATAAGGAGAAATGGTTATCAATTAAGAAATGAAGCAATATCAGACCAAACGTTGATATAACCGTCTCCCTCAGGAAAATTTGAAACATGTAGACATCTTAACATCAGGCTATTTCCTAACTTGTGTCGTTGTAGAATTCAAAGTTTGTAATACATAAGCCGGCCAACCCGATGACATGCACTCTGCGACGGATTTTTAAAAAACACTTGGGAGTATGTGACCCTGAGGTGATATTTTAAGAATGTTTACATTCAGATATTGAGCTGTTCTCCGAAGCAAGACGCAATAAATGAAGACCTTATCAGTGAATTTGCATACAATGCAAATGTTAACGTTATTAAAATCAATACACTTTGTGAAAAGATGCCATATATTTTTGGCTCCTTTCTATATCATGAAAGGGCAATGCAACCTTTGCAAAAAGCGGATTTGTGTGATAGCAGAGAAATAGGAGAAACAGGGTGGTAAACGATTGAAAGAAACCAGATAAAGAATAAGAAAGTTATTAATGTTTGATAAATGAGATCACTACATCTATGTAAATCTGAAATTGGCAATTTGTCATACACCATAATATCATTCAATTCCGGTTTTCTCCTGAGCGCCTTATCCCTCGAGGCAGTACTAAAAATATATTGTAGATATCACTCTGTTATAGGTTCTCCAAATGGAAAAATAGTTTTACATTTTGAAATATTAACATTTTAGTCATTGTGTGTGTTGGAGCGAATGGGAGAGTTGATCACCGCTACATCAAAGTGACCGTATCGATTCGGCCAATTTCAAATTCCCATATGCATCGTGATCAGAACTTTCTCGTTATTCGTGAGATTTTGTTCAAACTTTTACCAATATGCTTTCTGATTTTTATGCTTTCACACGAATAAAAAAAAATTACAAAGATTGGATTGCCCTTTAACTTAAACGATACGGGAAAGAAATGAAAACCGTATTACCAGAGTAATAGTCTGCACCAAGCAGAGTGAAGTAAAAGGAAAAGAGATAAAGATAGAGAAGGTATAGAAAGAGAGAGAGAGAGAGAGAGAGAGAGAGAGAGGGGAGGGGTGATGAGGGTTACAAGAAGAGAAAAGGCAGAGCGAGAGAAATATTAGCACGAGAGACAATGAGAGGGAGAAAAAAAAAAGAGAACGAGAGACGATGAGAGAGAGAGAGAGAGAAAAAAGAGACAAAGAACGGGTTTAGCGGGGAAAAATTCGGTGTGATCGCGGGGATAGAGAGAGAGAGAAAAAAAATCAAAGAGAAAAAGAGAGAGGCTAAGAGTTGACATGGTTGAGATGGGAAAACTATATAATGAGATAAACATGTAATATTATGGCAATAAAAAATGACAAACATACAATCTTTCAACATATATATTTTCAGAGATTACCCCTTCTTTTTTGTGAAAATATACCTTATACTTGAGCCCATGAATTTTAAGTGCAAAATGAAATAGATTGCTAATGTAAACATAATATTTTTAACGGGCGTAACAAGAATGATAAAACGAGGGGCAGTCGTTTTTCCACAACTCCCAAACAACAGTGCGTTCATAATTCAAAAAATGAAATAGAGTTCAATATTCCTATAAGGCTTGCGTTCCGATAATGATATAATTTATTTTTCTCCTTCATTTCCGGAATTACAAACATTCGGAATAACGAACATTCGCTAAAACGAAGCTTTTGGAACAATGAAACTTCGAAATAAAGAACATATCGGATTAAAGAACCTGTCGGTTCGGAAAAAAACGATCTTGCAATTTGGTTAGGCCTATTTGATTTTGTTTTAAGCAAATATTTTAGTTTGTGTATAAGCCATATCCACACATATTCTTTTTTAAAAATCAAATCTGAAATAATTTCAAATAATTATTACGTTAGAGCAAATTTCGTAAATAAATGTGTCAAACTGAGAGTTCAAGAAATTTGTCCTGAATCTGATTTTGAATCTGAAGGAGTCGACCACTGACACAAGTGTTTTCACTGATAGGCATGTAGAGAGAATTCCGTTTGGTGGCGCTTTCGTCAAGTGGTTTATATGCAAAAGGATGTGACAAACGGAAAAACTTAACAAAGAAAAATGAAACATCTAATTTTGACACGGCATGACAGAGGTTTTATATAAATTATGACAAAAGTAACCTGGCCCTTAATGTACTCGAGATGTAATTCTAATGATAAATGTACGAAGTAAGGTCGTCTTCAGATGACAAGTTGTATGTGCTATAGATTAATCGCCTTTACCAAAAAATATTCTTTCAACTGGATGATAAGTTCCAAAGCATGGGGCACAATATCTTTAACCGAGTCGAAAAAAACACAAGGGTTGACCAAAAGAATCGAAAACGTATTTTTACGATGGCTTTTTATTCAAAATGGATAAAATGTTTCAAGATGCACATGGAGATCTTCATCCTCGTTTGCATTGTTTTACGCCACTTGGTATGGGGCAATGGCAGCTGTGATTTCGTTACTCAGCCATTTGACACATCAGTGCAGGAAGGGAAAACAGCCCCATTTATTTGCACTTTCAAATGCAACCAGAGCTTCATGTCAGCAGCAGCTTTCTGGAAGAATGGCGTCACAAAGACAAGCGCAGATTTACATCATTACGAAAATCATGAGGTTAAATCCGATGAAGTTAATGGAATCGGATTATCAAAATAGATCGATTGATCTCTCTTGAATTCTGTCAAACCGTATTATTTTTTAACCTAGAAAGAGACTCAAACACGATGTCACAATAATTGTCTGTTTATGTGAGACAGCTATCAACTTTCTGAGAGCATAGTGATTGAGCATAGTGATTCTTTCATTCTAAACATGCACAAATTTGAAACACATTGGTCCATTTTTATCATATCAATTTTTGAGAAGGCAACAACATGCCAAGAGATTATTCAAGGTACTAATGCATACATTGGTTTTGAAATGTTTACATTAAGGCGTGGTTTTTTGCACACAGAAAAAGAAATACGCAGAACACTGGAGTCTAATTAAAATGAATGTGAATAAAGTGAATGCTTACATAGTTTTCCTGAAAATGACTATGCATTGCTTTTTTCGCAGAAAAGATTCATTGCTAGAGCAAACCCTATGTATTCGTCCATGAGGCTGGTTGTTCTACTTACTATCTATGACAGCTTTCACCAATTGATTGCGGCCCTTTCATCATCTTTCTGATCTCTTCTTCTTCGCTATGTACACGTTTCCTCTAATTCACATAATTATCATCGATAACGTTAACGATAACCCCCATGAATTCGGTCTATGTAGGAAATGTATCGGGTATTGGTGTTTTTCGTCACTTAATACTAATGAGCCTGCACAATTTCTCGGATCAAATATCTTTTCTACATATTCCAATTTTTTATAGCTTTCATTATGTTATGTGACCGGTCATTTATAAATACATAAATACAGTGGCGAATCAACGGGGGAGGGGGCAGAGGGTGGTACTTGAAGGAGGCGCAAATAACGCAAAATAACGAGAAAGAAAAGGTGGAGTAATACAAGAAAATCTATGGTCTTTGCGGATTTGGCAGTTTGCCCCGGGTGCCAGAATACCTAGATACGCCACTGCATAAATATATATACATGTATACCCCCTCTCTTCATTTCTCTTGTCCCAAGCTCTTTCATGACTTAATTTTTTTTCTTCAGTCCCATTGATATATATAAATCCTTCCTTTCTCTAAACACAACAATTTTCACATGACTTTATCTTTGTTAGTCCATTATACACCACCCAAAAAAGAAGAAAATGTCCAAAGTAGTAAAAAAAAATGAAAAAGAAAATGTGATGTATAATTCGCTTCCTAATGCTCATTACTTATTTATCTATTTATCATCAATTAATTTATTTACTTATTTATTTATCTATGTTTTTTCTATGTTTTCTTGAAAAAGCAGAGGAGTCCCACTCAGAGTCGCACGGGCTTGCTTTACGGGGTAAAGAGAAAATTACATGATGATAATGATAATGAAATGAAACGAAATACAACATAGTAGTGTTACCACTCTGGTATATTTGAACGGGTCCGCTCGCTATTCATAAGGACCACTATTCATAGAAAACCGCTATTCATTTAACACGCGTTATGAATAGCGGTCTTTATGAACGGAGGTCCTTATGAATAGCGAGTTAATTTGTCTATGGTTTGCTCGCTATTCATAAGGACGGCTATTCATACAAAACTGCTATAGTCACGCATTATGGATAGCGGTCCTTATGAATAAGTGGTCCTTATGAATAGTGGTCCTTATGGCTAGCGAGGTTACCCCATTTTGAACGGTGTGGCATTTCACATAAAAGTCACTTCCTCATCTGTTCTCAACACTGATTCTCCTAGCGCCCAGTATGCTTGGGTCATTATCAACTTGTGTTTACCGTAGAAATATACAAAGCATAAAACAACAACATAATGTATGAGAACTGTCTTCATGTTGCACGTTTTTATTTTGCTGATTCTGTTACAGTGTACAGTTGTAGATACCCAAGGTAAACACTTATCTAAATGCAATTCAAGTATCTTTGACGTATTTTTAAAAGTTATTCCACTAATTACATGTAATGAATGTTGGAGTCTTTGGAAACTCACAGCTTCCTTTTTATTACATTTTTATCTCTTATTATTTTTTTTTACAATACGGTAAGCACTCTACTTGTTATGCTAATCGTTTGGGCCTTGCTTATTTAAAAACATAACACAACAGACACAATCAATGATACTCAACGCAAGAATAATGAATAAAGATCGTAGTGAAGCAATGTGGCTTAGAAAGATTATGATACAGAAAACTCTAACAGAAATTCTTAATACATGTAATAGCAAGAAAATAGACTAATCTCGTATAATCTATATCTAATTTGTATGATAATGTGCTTTAATCATGAAAGGAAGTTGAACCCTACAAATGTGTATAATTAGTATAATTAGTTGGAATGACCTAGTTCCATGTGTTATTTTGCTTGAAAAGATCAAATTGAAAAAGAAAATCTGGCATTGCATGTAAGATTTAGGATTTTAGTAGCAACCAAATGAAAAGTAAACATGAACCTAAACAAAGAGAGGTAGCCCATGATGAGATAAAAAGTTATATTTACATTTTAAATAAACTAATGCATTACAATGCGAGTTAGGTTTATACATGTACATGTATATATTTTCCGTAGATAAATAATAGACTGGGTGTAATGTGCTAAAGTGAATATAGGTGCTATACACAAACGTAAATATTCAAATATTACGACAGACATAGGTCTTTCAGTGAAGATTACTAAACACACTCCCACAGCATTACGATTTTTACAATCGAATTTGTAAAATATCTCATTGTTGATGAGTATACAAGTAACGTGTGATACATTCACATATTCCGAAGACAAATTAATGAATAAGTACAGCTAGCAGAAAAAAATATCAAAGAAAATCCTTGCATTTTTTTTTTTTTTTACAAAGAAAAAGAATATTTGAAACTACCAAAATGTTTGCCATATTCCGTGTTTTGATACGCGTCCGGCATTACTCAACGCTAAGTTATAAATTTTTTTCAGAACCCGTATGCAATTATAAGATGTAAGCTAATACTCATCAAAGTTCCCTGGTAATTTGATGTAGTATATAATTGGCAATGCATAACTTTGTTTCCTCTTGTAGATACGAAACCTTTAAAAAGGATTACTCAATTCTCACTGAGGCTGTAACGTAACGGTACACAAATAATATTTTGGTTTTATCGTATAAGTGTACAATCCATTCTATTTATTTGCTGGAGGATAGGTAAATTGGTGACAATACTGATTTGTCATTGATGTATCAGTGGCAAATGAACAACAATTAACAGGATAGTCCATATCCACCCAGAAGGTAGCTGAGATGTGGGTCGCAGAATAGCTCACAGGGCTCAGAAAAACACATTCAACAGAGTTCTGGAAGCAGGTAAGATTACCCTTGCCGTCGTTGCCGACTGTTGCGGTACAGTGCAGTTCTTTCCATATAGACGTATAGGACGAGGATTGAAGTTTACACTTCGCTTCTCCTGGAGGAAAGAGGGCATCGATGTAAGCAACTTGCTGGAGATTGGTGACGCGACCGTCGTTGGTTTCTCTCATGGCGAGTAGGTAGAATCCTCTATCGGAGCGTTCAATCCTCTGGAGTAGCAAAGACACCGCCACCGAAGTTTTATTTCGAATGGAGTGCACCAAGACACGATCTCGTTGTCCAGGCTCCAGGCACGACGTATCCATGATCCCGTCGATGCAGAAGACACAATCTTGATCTGGTGCGAACAAGTCGTATGAGTAGGTCGCTTCCTTTGAAACAGTGTCGTGGTAGAAGAAGACAGTGGCATCTCTTCCTTCAGGAAATTCATACACTTCTTGTCCTTTTATGGGAGCAAAAGATGTCCCCCAAATGATAAAAGTCATGAAAATTGAAACATTTACGGAAACGCTCAGCATTTTGTTCTGGATGGTGTTTCTATAGAGAAGAGCAATTTTACAGTAATAAGAGAATGTCCCCTTGGCGGTCCAATGCTACATTTGCTCAGCAGCTGCAAGTAAGGCAACTAAAGCGAAATAGCTGGCAACATTAGCACTTTACGAAGTTTGAAACACTTAACCTCTGGAAGCCAAGATTGCTCCGCGAAAATACACATATACATACAATGCTCAAAGCGTTCAGTAGAATGACAAATCTTATCTCAAAACATGGTAAAAGGTGCAGGTGCCAGATTGAGAGCTTTTATAAGTTCCAACAGGAAAGGACCAAGTAGCCGATTCCACATTTATTAGTAATATATGCGTCACACTTCGGACAAACGATGGCGTGTAAACTGACATTAAGCCCCTTCACATACCTATAATGATGCAAAGACATATGATATGTCTTCCGTACTGCGCAGGAATTTTGTTTCAAATGCAAAAAATACATTACAGGCAACTGATTTATTGCTGAAATCGAAACCCCTTCTATCTCAAGAAAGAGTTTCGATCAAAACACTTCAAGCAAAAGGAGTGTCAAACTTGTAAATGGGATGTGAGAGTAGCGGCCTTGCTCTACCTTTTCTGTTATTTAGTTTGGAAGTGCTTCTTAATCATGTAACGTTGAATAAACCTTCAATGTACACTACTAATATATCGTGAAAATTATGTTTTCAAAATCTATCAGCATTTAGGTCGCAGCAGTCCCCGTTGTAATAAAGAAAATGGCGATATCTATCCCGGCATCTTTGGACAATGCCTCCTCTTGGAAGTGTGGTCTTCCGTTTGCAGGACTGCGTTTATTATTGGTGTCAATACTAATTCAGCATAATGCAATTAGTGCTATGGATTCACATGATTATGAATTCATATCACAGCCAAGTGATTTGACCGTAAGAGAGGGTGAATCGGCCTCTTTCGCGTGCACCCTTCAATCCAGAGTTCCATTTGCATCTGTGTCTTCACACTGGATAAACGGTAAGACTGAAAATGTCCAACAGATGCCATTTGTCAATATTACAACGATACCAGACATGGCGCAGAGACGGGTTACGTCTAGACTAATCATTCAGAGAGTCCAAAGGGAAATGGACGTACTGTATAAATGTTCTATCATAGTCAAGGATCACTCAAATAAGGTTCTGTCATCAGAGTTTGGTAGGCTTAATATACTATTCTTCCTGAGGGAAAACGAACTGTTCTGCAGGGGACCTTCAAGCAATGTTTTTGAAGAAGGTGAACAACTCGACATTCAGTGTGAAGCGGCTACGAGCAATCCTCCGTCTACACTTCGGTGGCTCTGGCCTAATTCACCCTCTCTGAACGTATCATCTGCGTCTCCTGCCTCAGAATCCTCATTGGTTGCAAACCTTACAGTGACAAAATCTCTGCACAATGATATGATATTCTGTTTGGCAACGAACAGGGATTTTCCTGACAAGAGTGCGAACTGCTCCCTGGGTCCGTTTCAGGTGATTCATTCTCCCGTGGTAAGGGTCCTTCCGTATCAAGTCGAGATGCCGTGGCCATTAGTAGCTAACATGTCCTTCCAGTGTCTCGCAACTGGGTATCCTGAGATAGTCGGATATAACTGGTTCTGTTCTCCAGAAAAGGCATTTGGGCAATGTACTTCCAATTCACAGAATTTGACCATAGTCGTAAACCCGGTGCAAAATGCCGAAGTTTTAAAAGTGACATGTGAGGCATGGAATCGTATCGAGAATTCTCAAAACAACTCTATCATAACAATTAGACACGAAGATGAAGCGTTAATTCCCGACTGCGAATCTAGCACACCATACTACCAAGGAATGAAACAAGAACGTGTAACATTTCTTGAGTACGAAAGTAGGCACGACGAAGTAGTCGATTTGAAGTGTTCAACCAAAGTCAGAAGCACCGAAAACATTACCTTCCGATGGTCTTTGAACGGGATTGTCATCTCCGAAGAGCAGGGAAAATATGCCCTTGGAAATAATGAAATTGAAGGAACTTACATCATTGCCTACAGCATTCTTGAGTTAATGCGGCCTGGAATCGTTACTTGTGATCACAGATCTCGCTTACTGGCAGAGCCGCAAATTGATCTGGTGGCATGCTATTCATTCGCAAGCTCCGTAAGTGGTCCCAGCAAACCCTTAGTCGTGCACTTAGTCGAACTAAATGACACATTTACGAAGCCCTCGCAGTTATATTCTACATCACGAATACATATTACAACAGTTAACGCCATGGACATATCCCGGACATTTTGGAACCTCTTTTGGAAGGGTACCATGGCTATTGCGATGGTACTAGGGATTCTGCTTTGTTGTATCTTGGTTTCTCTAGGATGGCGAAGGTTAACTGCTAGTGGAAGATATGAGGCTCAACCACCTGCTCCTGACATTCAGTTAGCCGATAGTAACGATATCCCATTTACTGGGTCACAATCTGAATTGTGCCGAATAAATGAAATTCCACTATATGAAGTCCCAAATGATAGGATCGGCTTAGCAATTCGAAATATGAATATCCCATTCCCCAAAGTATCAATGTCCAATGCAAGAAGTGACCGGCTTCAACGAAGAAATGTTGATAGCATTCTGGAGGGTGAGGAGACATCCATTGATGGCACGGGGAGCGGTTGTTCTTCGAGTTCTACTGACATGGCTGATGTGAGGACGTCATACATATATGAAGAAGCCGACCAGAGCGAAGCCAAATGTCTACATCATTATGAAAATCGCCAAGTCGTTGAATCTGTGACCGGAAAGGTTGGAAGTAAATACTTCTTGGCAAAAGACATAGAGCACCAGCGTGAAAATGAACACAAGGAAAGCCGAGAGAATCACGATGATTCTTCAAGTTTTGTGTCAGAAGAGTCCAGTGTAGAAGATAATAGCCATTGATGGACAGTCAAGCCATTATGAAAGAAAGGTAATACTATACAGTAGGCCAAAATGTTGGATAGTTCGAGTACGCTATAACAGCGAATGGTTAGCATTACTAATAAAAGTAGATTGCAAAATACTGATTTAGAACTTCAAAAGTCAAAAAGAAATCGGTAAGGCACACCATCTCAAATGCGTCATGTTTTTTCTTCGAATCATGACTTTCGTAAGAATTTCGATATTGTTTACGTTATAAAAGTCTGAGATGCTTCGTCGATCAATCGGGTTTTCCGCCGACAGAAACGACTATTTTTTGTGATCGGCGGCCTTTGTCATTGTTTCTCGGCCGATTACAGCATGTCAACGACTAGCCGCCGGCGCGTCGCAGATATATCGGGGGCATGTCAGTGATTATGAAGATGGCGTATATATATGAGTGATATGTTATCATTATTCGTATAGCCTTTTTCACATGGTCCAGAAAGGATGAAATTTTTAATTATTGGAAAAAGTATTTGGCGTAGAAAAAAAAGTGTGGGAAAATTGTTCAAAACGCAGTATTACAAAGCACACGTAATCGACGATACATCGGCAACGTGCCGGCGGCTAGTCTTTGACTCGGCCGGGGGACCATTCACTAATCGGCGGCGTATCATCGTTTTATCGCCGATTTCATTGCCTCGCCCGGGACCATTGACTAATTCGTCAGCGTATCGTTTTATCTCCGATTGAACGCCGATATATACCTCCCCCCATCGTCGGGGGGACGTCGATTTTTTGTGAATGCTCGATAGCACAAGCGTTGCTGGATACCCCGACATCGGATCGCAAAGTCAATCTCGCTGACGCCTATAAAATTTTACAAATGGCCGAGGTATCGGTAACGCCGATTTTTATCTGAACCAAGCTTAATCGAAGCCGCCAGATCAAGGGCTGTCGAACGGTCGCCGCATGGTCGCCGCTGGGAGATCGGTGGGTCACCGGTCAGTGACCGACCGGCGAGTTCAAAATAGACCGGCGTCCGGGCGGTCGTACGCCACCCTCGGGCAAATTGCTGGGCTTATGGATCTCACTGTCGTAGTCGTTTAGGTGGAATCAAAGGCATCGTAGGCTTCGTTGACATATCAGATGCAGAGCAAAAGCGTTGTTGTTGATGGTCAAGGCGCAGTCACATAATTATATACACAGGTCGCTCGAGAAAAATTCCCCGCGGAGACTGGTGGGCGCCACCGGTACGCCTATGGGACACCTGCAGATTGCCCCTCCGATCACCCGCCGGCCGCTGGGCGATTTCTTAAAAATCGGCCGGTGGCCGGTGGAAGATCGTCCGGGAATCGGTGGTTAATCATTCGGTCACTGCTCGGACGCCGCGCAGAGAAGATCCCCCGATTTTTCCGAGTTTTGACCTAAAATCGACCGGCAACAGGGCATCGCTGGGGCTTTACATCCCGCTCGACTTCTCCAAAAATTGTTGGGCGATGCCTAAATTCCAGCGGCCCCCGAGCAGACTACAAATCGGTCGGTCGCCGCCCTGATTTGTGACATAGCTTAAGAAATGAGAAAGTTGAAGTGAATTTTTGAAATTAATCATACACGAATTTGCAACTCCGTGACGTGTCTCGCGAGTTTCTTTTCCATTTGCTCAGTGCAGAAAGTTTCATAAATGTTAATTTTCTTAATTTTTGATGAAGGAATAGATATGTTTCATACAGGTTTGGTGTAAAAACATAGCTATGATGCTCAGTGCAGACAATTTCATAAATTTTAATTTTCTTACTTTTCGATGAAGGAATAGATATGTTTCATACAGGTTTTGTGTAAGAACATAGCTATGATTACATCTAAGGTGCATGTATGATTGAATATGTTCTTTGGGGAAAATGGAAATTAATGATTTTTTTTTTTTGGGGGGGGGGGTACAGGGCAAATGGGGGAGGAGCTCGCGAGATACGTCACAGAGATGCCAATTTATATTTGATTGATTACAATATAAAACAAAATCTTCTTTTAAAACCTGATATCAGGGTGGACTTTTCCCTTAAACAGATGGAGTGAAATTCAGTTTACACAGGAGTTTGTCATTCTTTTAAAATTAACTAATGACAGTAGTGATTTATAAAATGCCCTTCGACGCTATGCCATATGGAAATTAAAGTCTTCTCAGTATCTTATCAATGTCATATTTTCAAAAGACTTTGAAAGGAATGATTATACAACCAAACTTTTATGATACTCGAAAGTACAGATACATTTTTCTCATGAAATGTAGATGTAGTCATTGGCTGTCCACTTTATAAGTAAATATTATGCAAATTAGCATCAGCATTCAGAGGCATACACATGGGCCAAACATATTTGTTTTTGGCTGTTAGACCATGAGTGGATATAGGTCTATGAGGCTGTGCGTTGTGTGTGTATGTGCGTGTGTGTGTGTGTGTGTGTGTGTGTAGGAGTTGGTCTTTCTTTATCTGTAAAAAGTATGACACGTTTATATAAAACAACACAAGCAAGATAAGTAGAAAATGATGGGACAAAATATGTCAATGTATAATGTATATCTAAAAAATTTTCTTCATTAAATTCTTCATATCTAAAATTGCTTGTGTAATGTGATTTTCATTATTTTTTGTAATAATCGTTAATGTTATGCATTATGATTTATGTTAGTTGTATGATTAAAACCTTTATGGACAGATTATTGATGTTCAATAAACACAGTACATGACAATATTACACTTAGCCTTCCCGAGTAATTCTTTAGGTTCTGGCTTTCGTCAGTTTTAATACTCTGTACAAATCGCATTTAGTAATTTGAGCAGTATGAATCACGTACGGAATTGCACTCGTCATTCAACACACACAATGAGGCAATATTATTATGTACATGTGTGTACGTGATCAGTCAGCACCAACAGTGATTTCCTTCTATCGAAATCAAGAAGCCGACAGTCGCTGATGTCGGTACAAACGTGGAACGTGTTGTGCTAGACTGCTAGTTGAAAATTACAATACGAGAAAGAACGATGGTTTATAAGAGCACCTGTCGAAACAATAAGGACAAAACACTGCCTTTCGCCATAGAACACATTTTATTCATCTCGACTGATGCTCAACTAAGGATTCTACCTCATTTCAGTTCATTTCATTTCAGTTCAGTTATCCATTTAATTTCTAAATTGTACGAACATTTGTACGTGACAACAACATTCAAATTTACATCAATCAAAAGCAATTAGAATTGAATATCAATTAGACTGTATTATAAAATTAAATAGGAGAACTTAACCCATTGCCTACGGGAACCGGGCGATCCCTGTATTAACCCTATGGGAATATGAAAATTCAGTAGTCAACGGGTTGAGGTATAAAAGCCTGAACTGGCCTTGTGAAACAAGTTCACTTTATTAATAATCCTCTTTTCTGTAAAAATATAGTTACTATATGAATACCAAAAGAAACCTTACTCATATTATTTTTTAATTTCATAGACATCAATGTTCAATCGTAAATATCTTGATATAAATAAACGACCGATCAGCTTATAAAACTCGATTCGTGTCTGACCTAAAGGTTTGCAATTATGATTACAGCATTAGCTGGAAAAGTTATTTTTTTTTCAATCCTGGTCAAAGTTAATCAATCCCTTTAATTCTGATGAAAAGACAAAGAAAATATATCCGAATATCAAAACACAATATAAAAGATTCTAAACACAAGATACCCAAACAAATCCAACAAATATTCTTTCGAAAGGCCATCTCTAAAAATATGTTTTACATCTTGTCATACTATCTACAAATATGTATGAAAATATTCTTTCCTTCGCAATCTTTTTTACAAGCCTTGACGACTAATACATAAATTAGAATATTTAAAATTAAACATTAAAGGTGAATACCAAAATGGCATCAAACTTTGCATGTTTTAGGGCAAGCAAAATCTTCATTCTTATATGGAAACTTGGAACAAAAGTAACAACAAATAGAAAGGCGATGAGACCACTTCCATGTGATATACAGGCTAAATTACATGTATATGATGGCACCGCTGAATTACAAAGAAAGTTATTGAGACTAAAATCAGATAATGTAAGGGAAAAAATGATTCACTTTGTTTGGGAGATCCTGAATCTGTCACAGAAGACGACACTGAGAAGGGTTCATTTCTAATTCCAGGATCTGTTGCAGTGGAGGTAGCAATTAGCTTATCGTCCATGTGTTCATGACTTACGAAATCTTTACACGAAGTTTGATTTACTCTATTATCAATGTCATGTGAGCAGCAAGAAACGGGGCCGAATTCAGTCAACCAAAATTCCCTGCGAATAAATGGACCAGAAAACATTTTGTGAAACTTGTAAGGGGCTTTTTTATCATTTTGGTAACATGTTATGGTTGTATCATATTCCCCCGTCCTAGCTTTACAATGTACTTCGCGTAGATAGGTAGAGTAAGTACTTTCTTTAATTCTACACCTTGCGGGTCCACGAGGAATACGAACTTCCACCTCTTTTCTCAAAGTCTTATGAAAACCTTTGGGATGATCAAACAAAATTAAAGTAAACACATACACAGCCGCATCTAAAATATGTACATTAGCTATGTTTACATTTACAACCATTAAACCTTTTTCTGATTGAAGTACTGTAACCGAGTATCTCGACATCTGTGTTTTGTTCAGGAAACCTTCAGGGTCATTTTGCCCATTGACGTTAAAAGGACGTTCCTTGGAGTTAAAGTGAAGTGTGAAGTAAGGATATACTTCAGTATCATCATCAACAGACCATGAAAGATTAAATGCGATTTTGCCAGACGTGCCAGCATCTAAAGTTATCCGTTCAATTGACTCCATGGCTGCTGCGCTACCAAGACCCACTGCTCCTGCAGTTATCATGGCGAACGATGAAAGCAACATATGTAGGATGATTCGCACAGGAAATAAAACATGCAGATCATCTGTTCTGCAAGGGCATGTTCTGAATAAAAACAATTATAAAGATGAAGGATGGTAAACTAAGACTTTTTACTCAATGGAAGTGGATGAATAATGATAAAGCTTCAGCACATTCAATAGAAAAATCTGATATTGAAACGCAAAATATTATGTGAAATGGGATGGGATCCTAATATAAAACTACAGGATGCTGTGAGAATAAACAATAAACCCACATTCAACCATAGGTAATTCACGAGGTAAGTAAATGTGCTTGAATCCAATGTGCTTACAGGCCTATGCATAATTATAGCTTCATATAGTATTCCCTTCAATGAATGATTTGAATAATCATGGAATTAAATTTTGGGCAAAACAGACTTACAATAATTAATATTGCGCTGTTATTGATGCCTCCCCAAAATTTCGTTTTGAATGGAACCTTCGATCGCAAAATACATGAAAGGCTCGTACTGACCTCCATCAGAAACATATATTTGTACAATGGAACTTATCCATCAATATCAAAAAGCGCTTACACCCTGCATCAATGGATTGGCGCCAATACCTAGGCCAGAATTAGCACCATCGTTATTTGTCTCTAGCCCCAGAGTCATCTCTGACGGATTTATATGTCATTTGCTATATAATATATCTGCGCCAATATCTTGAGGCCCCGCCTGTACCACATTATATATATAAAAAAAATCGGCCAGATTGCCATTAAAGAAAACAAAAACAAACGTCAACGAAATGGTGCCGAACAAACCAAACAAAATCGATTGTATCTGCAATTATCATGAGGCGGCCTCGGTTTATGTGAGAGGGTGCCGATTTTATCAGTGTCGATTTTGAGTAAGACTGCGCCGACTTTGTGTGATACGACGTTGATTTAAATGAGAAGGCGCTGATCTATCTGGGAGATTATAGGTGAATAGCGCTGATTTTATGTGAGACGGCCGCGATTTCTGTAAAATGGCGCCAATTTTATGTTAGAAGGGTGTACATTTCAAGTAAGAAGGTATCAATATCTATTGGAGATGGCACCGAATTTTACGTGAGATGACACCGACTGTATTATCCTCTCAGTGATGTCCTTAAATCTTTATCGAGCAACATAACGGCGCATTCGGCGCTATGGGGAAAAAAATTGGTGTGCCAGACCCGCCGCACACCCTGTTGGATCCGCTAATGTTAAGTGATCAATAACATGCAGAAAGGCTTAGTTTTTAATTACCTCATCTTGCTGTGAAATTCAAAAGTAAGCTCATCGCCATCTGTGTTACCGTTCGTTATTTCGCCACCTGCATCAAATATAGATCAAAGTGGTAACTGTTAGATGGAAATTGACAGTAATCATGTTAATTATGAGGCTTATTGATTTACTCCCGGCTCGACTGAATTTTCGACAAAGCCTAACCGTTCTTTATATATTACTTGCTTTACTCCATGATCATTCAAACTAAGTTGCTGTACGATAAAATATTAAGGATAGCATACTCATAGCTCTGTAAACAGGCAGTTTCCTTTCCATTTTATATAATGTATGTACAGCTCCAATTATACGTCACTTTCAAAGAACAGGTAGAACTTTTGACCTTTTGTTGAACTCAAGTCTTCGAGTGGTATGATGTAAAGCTTTTTGAATAAAAACTACTAGGAACAAGGAACAATATTCAATCATTTCCCATCTAGAACTCAGGTGTTATTCATGTCCCCAACAAGTAGATTCCCAAGAATTTGGGTGAAAAAATAGCCATTCTCATTGGCCTCTCTCCTTTTCATAAGCAACTGGAAATCCCTTTTAAATCGATGTAAATTTTGTAACATAACCATTTTCCCCGCTCACCCATAAACACATCTCAGATCGATTGTTAAAACTTGATTTAGCTTGATTCCACATAGCTTGCCTAAAATGTGATGCTGTAATTATAAATCGTTAATACAGCTACTAAATATTATGCTTATTCAAACGGACATGGGCAATTCCACGGAAAATGATCTTCTCAGAAATCATACAACTGGCGATAACTCCAGAAATATTTTTGCTATGACGTATTTAGTATAACAAGAAAAAAGCTTAACAATAGGATTCAGTATTATTTAGATATGATTTCCTTTAAAACCCCCCACTTGTGGCGCAAAATGTGGCGACAATTTTGGTCAAAACGCACTAACCTGAGGTCTCATCATTTCACATCTCAAGCATTTCAGATTTGATTTTTGGTTGTAAATTGATGTGAATGGAACAAAATAATGTTACTGATATGAGATTTACCTGAGCTATTTAATATTTTAAAGCAAAATTATAGGGTTTTTAGACTCATTGAACCCCCAAACTCACATACTTTTAACACAATTTACATGAATGATAAATCCTTGTACATTTTGTGTCGGTAACAAAAGAGTCCATTTTCTTTTTAACTATTAAGTGGAAGTCTGTGAAATAATGTGTGTGTCCCTGATAGTCAAATGTATCTGATTCATTGACTGAAATATGTGCTAGGATTTAATTTTTGCTTTAAACTATATTAAATAAACCAAATATAGGTCTGAATGCCATGTCCGTTAAGCTGGAATTGCCAAAAAGCAAATGATATTTTATAATTCAGTTAAGTTCTATAAAACAACTCATGATCATACTCAAACCTCGTCTATAGGAAATGTACATTTTACGATTTTTCATTGATGGGTTTATTTTCTTGTTCCCCCTTGTGCGTTTCTTAGTGTCGGTAAGAAATGTTTCAGATATTCATGATACCCCATTTTATGTTGTACCGTTCATGAGTAGGAAATAAATGTCAATTTCAATCTACCAGTCGATTAATTTTGACGTTTAAAATTAATAAAAAGAAAAATTAAAATGCATTTGGCGATGAGACTTAACACTTTCCAGAAATTTACAGACACTTTGACCCGGTGGGGCGGCAGTTGCTCGAACTGTTACAACTTAATTCTTGATACTAAATCTTGAAAGACATAAAAGTACAATCATTAAGATTTAAAGCTATGCAGTTAAAATGTAATTTATAATTTGTCATAAACACCTTACCTTCTGAAAGCTGGTTTGAAGATATATAGAAGGTGCATTCCACGTTAAAAACTGTGATTGGCAAAGTATGTGTTACTACAGCGGTGTCTAAATGTTAGAAGATCACTATATCACTGCAACAATTACCCATATAAGGACAAGTATCTCAGTCCCGTTTTTTATTTGCTGACAACGCCCACTTTCGAATTCTTCCACCATGAAAAATCACAGGATGCTTTGTAAATAAGATTACATATCTTTTATTAATTCGTAAAATCTGTTTGAAGTCCACCCTTTATCTTTACCGTTAATATTTCAATATTGACACAGACTAAAAAAAATGGTTGGTCGTTGGTTGGATGGTATCATTAAGTGTCTGCTTAAATTTGGTGCATAAATGAAAATGCCGAAGGTATGAAAGTCGATCACGCGATTTTGAAATCCTCCTGAACTTGGTGGTATTATATCCGGACTTTATAACTTAATTTCATGGGTTGGGATAGGGGTAGATGGGGTTTTTAATACCACATAAAGAAATTTGAAATTTGATTGGCTTGCAGCGCTGCAGGACATTATTATGCGGGAGAGAGGGGGGGGGGGGGGTAGGTGGGCGGATATATACCATCCCGATTTCCTAGGGCTATAAAATACCTCCTTCTTTGCAGCTTCTGATTGCCCTGTCGTTTCTTATGTTCATATCAACTTTTCGAAAAATGGAAAAGTGACCATCTTAACAAAAAAATAATCATCCTAGATTTAAGCCTTCTTGCCCACGATTTTTTAAGTTATACATCAAGACAGTGATTTGTTTCATAAGGTAATGTTAAGATACAAACAAATTATCGAATGAGTTACTGAGCAATGTATTAAAGTCAATTTACTTCTTTTTATATTTGTATTTTTCTTCCCTTTTTTGTACAGGGCGCTGGAGGGGATTATCAGTTTTTCCCTCTTTACGCTATTTTAACATAAAAAACCCAAACAAAACAAAATATAAAACAACCAAACACATACTCAACATTATCAATGTAGGAGGAGGAATAAGGCACAGTGTTCAGCTGTGTTTTTAGTATTTTTTTCAGTTGAAAAATTATCTTGATTTATAGCCCAATGTTATGTTATGTTAACCAAACAGTTCAAAGAGACCTCATTTGTCATTTGTTTCTTTGCGCTTGCTAAACTTTTATCTATCCAATGGTTTCACAAGCAGTTTTATAATTTGATAAAGAGGGACTTTGTACATACACATGACTGTACTCAGCCCGTTGACTACCTCGTTCTATAATTCCTATCGGCTTAACACAAGGACCACCAGGTTCCCGTAGGAAATGGGTTAAAAACTGATGTTACTACATGTAAGGTTTGCAAACAATAAACAACATTTGTAAACAAATTTTTAGGCATTTAACTCCCAGTGTTAAAGATCGTATGCTCGATCTGTAATGAAAAACACAAGTCAGAAAAAATTGGAATCAGCGGGATTCGGGATTCGGGACTTGTGTTTTTCATTACAGATCAAGCATACGATCTTTAACACTGGGAGTAAAATGCCTAAAAATTTGTTTACAAATTAAAATTCCTCCCATCAAGCTTATTCGTTTACTAATAAACAACATGTCAAACGCGCAGATCAATATTTATCGACGATTTGCATGTGATCTATGAGTTTATTATGACAATGGTTTATATCATAGGGAGTTTTCGAACGTGTCAACGGGAACGCCGTCCTAAATCCTCCCAGTGACAATGGACTGTTTTGTGTTAACTGCATAAAAAGTAGTCGAAGCATGAAGCTAACAATGGGTGAAGAGCGGTTCACGTTTAGAGAAGACGGCATTACCATGTTTGACGCGTTCTTGATCTGACTAATGGACGAGGGAGAAGCCAGTGGACGGGTGAGCCGTTCTTGCACAAAGCGCGGTATGAACTTAACACAAAGCAGTCCATTGTAGCTGGGAGGATCTAGGACGGCGTTCACGTCGACACATTCGAAAACTCACTCGTCGGCTGGTAAACCCTTTTAAAATACCAATACAAACTACATTTCATGGCTCTGTTTTCTCGTTGAAATTCGACGGATTCATCGTGATAATTGTAATGGTAATGATGATAGCAAACAATTATACATACATACAGCGCATTTTCTATATCGACGTTTGAATGCGTAGTGATTGGTATTTTACTAAGAAACTTCATTGACATTGACATCAATATTTTGTTTTTACAATTAAAAAACATTAGAATAAAGAAAAAGAACGTTCATATGGAAATGAAATGGAAAAATATAGCAAATCATAATAGGACTACTCAGATTTATTAACCTGGATATCATATTGATATAAACAATGCAATAGAAAATCATAATAGGACTAACATGAGGCAAATCATATAACATAGTATATCAATTTGAAAATGATATTGATATGAACAAAGATTGCATCAAAACAATAATATAAAAATTAACCACGGGTATTTATGATGTATTTGAAATATCTTCCAGAGCAATCAATTGCATTTTAGTTGTCCAATTTCATGATTTTTACAAATTGCTTTCCTTATTAAAATTTCTGAATGCTTCATATATTTCAGTCATTTCTTAAAAATAAATATTAATAAACATGTGTATGGTTTATTTTCTTCATCCCTGTTTATCCTCGTTTTCTCCTCTTTGTCTTTCTATGCCTTGGTTTTCTTACTTGCCTTTGAAATTGTTCTTCTGTTCGTTTCTTGTAGCCGATATATGAATTTTTTGAAGTTGGTGAGAAGAATTAATAATTAAATACGTACATTGATGTAAGATATTATGAAGCAAAGACACTTTTCCATTATGTAGAGTAAGATATCTGTAAAATACTCCCTCTCATGCATACGTGTCTGGTGATTCTATAACTCACTCATTACCCCCTTTTTTCACCTTGTTGTGTATTATTTTTGTCATCTTACTGACCTATTAGGGAATATATGAATCATAAACATGTATTTAATGCACTGAAGGGCATGGCATAAATTACTGCCTGAGGTGATCTCGAATCTGTTCAGTTCCCCAAGACGAAGACGAGGGGCGTAGAAAATTCCAATAATCACTGAAGGCCGTGGGATACAGTTTTCATCTTGACCTGAAAAGTTAGCTCTCAGTACTCTTTATTCAATTTGAACTGTTAAATTGCTTATTATTTTTACTTTCATTTTCATTCATTTATTGTATGTTATGTCAATATAGGTTTTTAATCAAGGTCAATACCCTCGTAATTTTTTTTTGATGAATGAATGATTTAATTTCGTTCTCACTCGTATACTTCGTTGTTGCCTTTGATTCCTAACATTTTTTATGATTATTTTATTGAATGTACTCGTTTATAGCACTTATAAGGTTGAGATGCTCTTTAATACCAGGACGAAGATGTGAAACAGTCCTACATTTGATCTTGTCATCCTGTATAAATATGTCAAAAATGAATAAAATAATTATACACCACATCAAACATGTGAATCCTTAACAAAAGTGTGTCCCGTGTTAACTATATTGTGTTGTCTCCTCTTGTTGTATGTGCTTCATTTATTGGCAAGGCAGTATTAACTTTGTAATCAAGGCTATTGCTCCTTAATTGTGATGCCTTGAATTTGATACGGCGTCAAAAAAATTAACCCATAATCATGATATGTATGTAGTATGTATAAGATACTGTCAGCAGGTCACTACCTTACTTCTGTCTCTTTCTGTTCTGTACCTCTTCCTCATTTCCTTAACCTATTAACATTGCTGTATGTCGCATTTCCCTCACTACTATTTATATTTCATTATCAATTTGAAATACATTTATCGTGTCCAGGGCTGCTGGATATCCTGACAAAATTCGAGACAAGCTGTAGACCTAGGACCAGAATTCATTCGTCCTTTATTTTAACTTCATTCCAATGTTCTATGAGAGATGAAATAAAGAAATGATGCATCATCATTAGTTACCTTCCTTAATCGATTTTTAGGAATTAAAGTGACTTTGAAAATTATAAAGTGCCGTGATGAGTGAAATACTTTTGAGGCACGCAATAGATTTTTCATGTTTAGTTTCGATCAAAGCACTTGATTTCAGTAACGATCCTTGAATACAAACTCAATACTCCGGTTCGAAAGAAGACCAGCCAGCTTTTGTTATTAATGATCATTTTTTCATCATTTATCACAATTTTTCCTTCCTACACTCCTTCACAAAACTTCTTCGTTATTTTCGGCATCTTGTAGCCATTGTCATTTGTGATATCAACCACGATGGCGATCCATTGTACTACTCATCGGAAAGATTGTAATATGTATCAGAGATCAATGAGTTTTCTTGTTGCAGAAATAATGCTAATTATTATTTTTCCAATCACGATGCAGGTGTCCCTTTGTTCTGATGATTTCGTATTTATCACCCAGCCTGGTGATGTCAGTGTTTCAGAGGATGGATCAGGGTCATTTAATTGTACCCTCAAATCAAGCTTGCCTTTCTCGGCTGCAAAGTCTTATTGGGAAAATGGTCTCACTGAACCTATCTTTCAGAGTGACAAGTATAATGTCACAACGACGTCGGACAAGATTACCAGAACGATTGCATCCCATCTTACTATTCATAACGTTCGCAGAGACATGAGTAAGCTGTACAGATGCTGGATAAGGATTAAAGTCACAGATAATTCTCCCATTCCTGTTTCGTCTGAGTTTGGTAACCTAAAGGTGCTGTACTTCTTCAAGGACAATGAGTTGCATTGTCGAGGACCATCGGGTCCCATGCTTCAAGAACACGAACAAATCACAATCGAATGTGAAGGTGTACAAACCAACCCACAAGCTGTACTAAGGTGGTTACGACCGTTTACTGTATCTTCCTCTGTTTCCCCAACGGGATCACTGTTAATTAGGAACATTACTGTTACTCCATTGTTCCACAATAATGTGCTGACATGCGTTGCTGAGAGTCAGGCTTTTCCTGGACAACGAGTTAACTGCTCCCTTGGTCCATACACGGTAATTCATTCCCCTGTTGTAGCGGTCGTCCCATATCAATCTGAGATGATATGGCCTTCAATTACCGAAATGACGTTTCACTGTATAGCTAGTGGGTACCCCGAAGTAAAAGAGTACAAATGGTTCTGTCACCCTCTGGAACTATTTGCGCAATGCACATCTTATTCAAATAATTTAACTATTATTCTTGATGGTATTCGAACGGAAGAGACTTTAAACGTATCCTGCGAGGCAACAAATGACGTGGCAACTTCACGGAATAACTCTGTTGTTAATGTAAGGTACGTGGCCGAGTCAAAACTTGATGCCTGTAAATTGAATTCAACGTATTTCCCAGGGCTGGCCAAGAATGGAGTGCCAGTCCTTCTCTATGATTATACTTCATATACTTTAAAATGCTGGACTGAGGTAAATACTATTATGGAGGAAGTGACATTTCAGTGGTACTTGGAGGGTCATCTTATCACCCGAAACAAAGGAGATCATAATATTATCAAATCTTCTGAGGGGAGAAGTCATCTTTTTGTATATAGTTTACTCAAAGTTACAAGACCAGGCATTGTCGCATGTAATATTATATACCCTATATTTAATAATTTGTCTGTAAAACACCTTGCGACATGCAAATTATCCAGTGGCGATATGGAAGACCTCATGACAAGAATTATCGGTCAACGTGAATATTCGACAAAAATCCTGATAGCAGTGCCAATAGGAGTTGGGTCTGGCCTGTTGTTCTGCCTAATCCTAATTATCTTGGCATCACAAAAATCAATAGTCTGCAGGACCACGGAGACACACATTTGTGTCCCATTGACTGATTTCCAAGATATTCAGTCAAGTGGGCATGGATCAACTTCACACAACCAAGATAAACTTCCTGTCTATGAAATTCCTGATGTTGATTTAGGCAGATCAACATCAAGCAAGAGTATTTCAATTATTCCACACTTCGGGCCTGGTGGAAGGCGTATGGACATTGACCGCTACCTGGAAACAGAAGAGGAAGAAGAAGAAGAAGAAAAAAAAGAAGAAGAAGAAGAAGAAGAAGGAGGAGGAGAATCATTTTCCGACAGCATAGTGGAAAGTAAAGAAAGTGATTCATGCACCAGCGCTGAAAATCAGGACATGTCGTTTATGTCCGAGGACTCAAGTGAGAACGCTTTTCTAGACCTATCAAAATGATTATGAAAATCGTGAGGTATTGGAATCTGTTGTAGGAAATACCAGGAGTAGATATTTCAGGGCAAAGAACCAGGGGAGTAGTTTATTAGATTCGCTTTCACCCAAAAAGTAGAAAGTTGACATTGGAGCAAACCCCTTTGGCATGGTGGAAATGTACCCTTACGCCTATAATCAATACTACCTGCATTGAAAAAAAAAGTCTTGGGATCCTTACCAACGCGGCAACGCCGAAACACCCCTTTGGTATTTGACGAACATCAAGCTTTTTTTCAAAATACGTTTTGATTTCTGTTCTTAGATGAAGATGCAAATTACATGTATATTTTTAGTTTTAGATATCATTTTTTTCTCAGTCTTTTTAATCATACTTTAACAAAAATTAAAACGTGGCTTTCGATGTGGAAGATCTACTGGTGATTCGGTGGAACGTAAGGGAGTCATGCAGCTGAAAATATTCCTTTGATACTACAAACATGAACTATATTGCCAAGGGAAATCCAAGAAAACCAACTAAAGATTATAATCTCCAATAGGAAGAGGGGCATCGCTAGAACATTTTGAATGGGGGGGGGGGGGGGGGGGGGGGGGTTGGTGACACCCAAACCTGCCGACAAAAATGCTACAATAATAAAAGAAAATCACAGATGTAGAGATCTTGATCATACAGACCCATTTTCGCAAGGAGGGGGCTGACGCCATTTGCCCGAATATTAACCCATAGACTACCAAAACTGAGTGGCTCCAATGAAAGTTGAAAAACTCAGTAGTCAACGAATTCTTTCCAGAAAAAATGGCCAGTGTTTCCTTCTTTTTCTTTCCTTCCCTTAATTTTCCTTTCCTTCTTTTCTTTCTGTTTTTGTTTTCCTTTCTTTTTGCCCCTTTTTTCTTCTGCGTTACCATTTCCTCTTCCCTCTCCCTCACCCTCTCTTTTTTTTGCCGACAGAGGTGGCGCATTTGCAGACAGCAATTTGGAGCTCTAGCGAGGCCCTGAATATAAATAAAAGCAAAAAAAGAAAAAGAAAAAAAGAGAGAAAAAAAATCTTTGTACGTTGAATACAACAGTATAGAATAGTATGGTTACTGTGGATGAAAGAAATGGTACCTACTGAATCGAATTTCTTTTATCATATTCTTCTTGATGGCGACTCTACATGTGGATCGGTAATCGGAAATGATCGCAAGTTAGACTTTATAACAAATGGGCGTCCTTCCTGCACTTCTCCAACCTCTCTCTCCCCTTTTCTCTCCTCTGTCCCTATTTCTCTCTTCGCATTCGCTTTCCAATATTTCTATAAGATCACATTCATCTCACATACTTTATTTCTTTGATGTTGAATACCTTTCTTCCAAAACATGATTATTTAATTTTAAATTTATTCTTTTATGTTAAATTTTTATATTTATATTTTTATGTATACATTTTATTTCAATAAGCAAATGTAAGTTTAAGCGTATTATAACTTACACATGAATTCAAGTATTGGTCATGCGAATGCAGAGTGAATATTGTAATTGACTGACTAAATTTTGCTCACAAATTACAGTGAAAAACCTTACACAATGTTGCCTCCACATATTTGGCGTAACAAAGTTTGGTCCAAAATGTTAACACTAATGATGCCTTATATTTGGAATATGAGAGTATATCGAACAATTGATTTCAGTTGGTTTTTCTATTATGATACTCTTCCCCATATAAAATAAAATATGAGAAAGCTGATATGTCATTCTTTATCCTTTACCAGCACTCAACCTCCTCTTTTACAACATGTTTTAATTTTATGGAATGAAAGATGACAATTATATTAAGAAAGAATGAAATACAGTTGACGGAGAATTATGTTCATGTATTTATTGGCATGAGTAAATTAGATTTTATATTTTTCCAATGTTAACTTCCAAGCGTTTTTTCTTCATAAACATGATGATAGAGATGTTTCAAAATCAGCATTTAATATGCGGTTGTGGAACAAGTTCACATGCATAATAACCTTTAAAAATTAATTTAATTTCATAAATTCATAATTTTTTTTTTTTTTTGGGGGGGGGGGGGGCGTAAGTTTTACATCCTAAGTTTAAAGGCGTTAAATGCTTAAATGAAGAAAAATGTCCACACCTTTTCCCTTATTCTAAATTTCTAAATGCCACCATATTTTTGAGCAATTGTCAAAAATTGAACTTTCAAAAGTTAAACATAACTTTCAATGGGTTCTTTTCTTGAGCAAACTGGGCAAAGATTTATTGCATTGGAGGGACAGGTTTCTGTATGAGGAAGAATTTTCAAGCTATTCTGAGCCGAAACAAAATGTTCAGCACTCATACTTTTGGGCGGGATGGTAGGGGTTAATATCTCAGTCACATCACCAAAGCGACTTCAAACCAACCGATTCTTGGCCATTTGGGAAAACATAGTTTTCCGTTTGGCCTGTTGTCGTCTGTTGTCAGGCTTATCGGTGTGACTAGGGTATAAATACAAAGCAAATCATGTATGTTTCTATTGGATGATGATAGTAACTGCGGTTAATGGTCAAACACTGATGAAGCCACACATGCAGGTGAATATCATAGACTACTGCACAATGTAAAAAATATCTATAAAGCATTCTACCTACTATAAAATACATAACCTGTTAGATTTATATTTAAAACAAAAGCTGCAAATAGAAAAAAATAATTAAACTGCAACGAAGCTACTACAAATCACATTGAAGTACTGATTATTAATAAGCTATGTAATTGTTCATATTTATAAAATTTCTTTAACTGAAGAAATACAGCATTACTGACTGTTCTAAATATGATTAAAAATATAAATGTTCCAGTAAAGAAGCTTTGCAATAATAATGAACATCATGCGAAATGAGAGATACAAAGACAATATAAAACAATGTACATATACCTAAACATTTCCGCGGATTTGTCATCCGTTTATAACTTGTCCACTCTTCTTCTATGAATCTATGTTACATCTATCATGCCTATTTCCATATACTATTGGTATTATACTAACACAATATAAGAATATAAGCAAATATATTGTGGCAAAAAAATAGTTGTGGCAGGTGGGTACACAATAACTAGCCTTAGCATGGCTACTAAATACGCGCTTGAAACATGATTATTACCGAATCAGAAATAAGCATAACAAAACTTATCGAAACTGAGTTATCATCAATGGTTGGGTGAGATATTGGATATAAATTCACTTTCGCAAGACAATAATAAGTCGTGGTTCTTTTGGTGCATGTTTAAAGCCCTCAGTAGGTCAACCACAACGTAATTCGTTTTTCTCAATTATTACAAGAAATATTTATGACAAGAATATTGCTCCGGCAACATTCTGCATTTCAATATTACGGGTATATTTAAAATATAACCTACACTGCGTTTATAGAAAATAACAAACCAACCAATTTGTTTTCTTCATGCTATTATGGTAGCAGAATGGTATCCAAATGCTATAAAGACAAAAGATAACAATATTATGGCCAAGTTTACATGGCTCCATTTTCGGAGCATAGAAAATATCTAACAAGAGCAAAACACGACAAAGCACATACACATATATCTCCAACATAATAATCAAAATTGAATCTAGTATAATACATATGTGTGATGAAATTACTACTTACACATCAATACATGAAAACCGTCGTATACGAAACATTGTTAGCCAATTAATCCATCTATGAAGTGAGCAATCTCTCTGTTGTGTAATATGTCGCACTTACATATGGTTTGTACTGTACGCAGTGCTATGTGACCAATGGTAAACAACATGAAATATGTATAACATATCATGATTATAACTTACTGTACCAAGGAGTTTCGCTTGTTTCAAGACTTTACCAAACACAGACAATGCTTACTGTTCTTCTTTAACCATCATCTATAGACATTATAAACAAAGCAATTTATTAGACTATAACAAATCTATGTTTACATGCATTACGTTGCAGTAATTTTGACATGCAGATGTACTTTGATATATCTACCATAGACTGCAAATATATAATATTGTATACAATCATCATTTTGAGGTTTGAGCAAACTGTAGCATGCTCTTATTATTATATTAAACTACGTATTACTATAGTACGAGTCTGTTAGTAGGGTGGGCAGAGACCTCTCCAACGTCACTCACTATGCCTGAGTAGCAGGGATGTGAGACGTTCCACACAACTACCAAACTTCTCTACTCTAATTTAATTTAATATCCAGACAAAACATAAAAGTATATAATATGTAGTGAAGCTTATGTTCATTTCTACCTATCACAGAATCCACATATTTCTCAATACTGATGTCAACAATTGTGCATGCTTTGTACATTTACTACATGAATATGTAAATATGCAACTATGCATTTGTATTTTATACACATTCTGTTAATCTTCTCTCTCTCTCTCTCTCTTTCTCTTTCCCTCTCCCTCCCTGCCTAGCTATCATTTCGTTACTACCGTTCCTACCATTACTGTATTAACTGTTTTAGATTTGTATTTATACATGTACTCGTGCGATTGTAACAGAACATGCAATTCAGCCACGAGGCTGCAAAATGTATCTGCTATTGTGTACATAACACATAATAAACCATTGAAGGAATGAAATAAATGAAATGAAATATTTTCAACTGCTCATACTATATAGCCCCCACGCTGTACATGAGGGTCATGTGCTGATTTATGCAACTACATCCGAATACATATCACGAGTGTACAAATATAACATTTACAAGAACTATGCAAACAATATTGCTTTGGCAACATTCTGCATCCTATATTATGTCGTATATCTAATCGACCCTACATTGGTTTTAAAAAAATAATTTATTCATATCATTATGCTAGCAAAATGGTATTCAGTTGGTTGCAAGAAAAAAAAATGACAATATTATGGCCAAGTGGCTATGACTTCATTTTCAGAGCATCTGAAAATCTATATAAGTACAAAAGATGACAAAACACAAACATATATCTTCAACAGGATAATTAAAACTAGTGTAATACACATGTGTGACAAACAACTACGTACACATCAGCACATGAAAATCGTCGCATATGAAACATTGTTAGCCAATTAATCCATCTATGAAGTGAGCCATCTCTCTTTTGTGTAATATGTCGCACTTGCATATGATTTGTACTGTACACCTTGCTATGTGAATGATGGAAAACATCATTAAATATGTACAATATAATAGATATGCATTTAACAAAATAGTAACAGTTACAACGTGGTAATAACTGACTGTGCCAAGGGGTTTCGCTCGTTTCACGACTTTATCGAGCACGAACAATGCTTCATTTTTTTTCTTCTTCAACCATCACTTATATTACAACACATGAACGTTACTGTGAAATACAAATGAGTCTTCTTCATTTCTCTTCCTCCTCCTATTTTTGCTATCATTTAAAGCTAAATGAGAAGAAATCCTCTACAAAATCTGGTGCATACTCTAAATATGACAACCAAAGCCTAATAAGTTTTCTCTCAATCATTGTACGGATACATTTCTATTTGAAAATATGGGAATCATCTTTACAAAGAAATATAATAAAGTGTCTTTACTTCTTTTTCAAATTCTGAAAAAAAAAGAAATACGATGTTTGTACGTGACGTGTCAAAAACACATCAACACGTCTATGTCTAAAAGTTTTACAAGGTTAACTACATGATTATGCTATAGAGAAATTGAAATACTCTTCCACAGGACCCGCTTTTCTTTTTTGTTCATAATCATAATGGTCACTTATATCCATCACGCAGTGACCATAGTGACGCTTATGGCGCTTAGACATTATTACCCCGAATATAGCCGAGCCGTCAAAGTAACTAGCGCTCAAGCATATCAGGTACCCATTTACACCTGGGTGGAGAGTGGAAAATGTAGATTAGTGTCTTGCAAACGGACGTTACTGTCGTGGTCGGATTCGAACCCAGTACCATGTTATCAAAAAAAAAGGCGAATAGTCCCCTTAATAGACATTCTTCTACAGGATCTCACTTCACTGATATACATTTAAAATCCCATGGTGCTACGGCTTTAGAGACCCATAAGCGTTTCCATTTAGTTCACCTACACACAGAGAAATTTTTACAAAAATTATGTAAAAAATTATGTTAAATAGGAACTCCATAACTTATTTGTAAAATTTACTTAACAAAATGTTTTACAAAAATTATGTAAAAAATTATGTTAAATATTTGTAAAATTTACTTAACAAAATGTTTTACAAAAATTATGTAAAAAATTATGTTAAATATGAACTCCATAACTTTTTTGTAAAATTTACTTTACTCCAACCTAGGTAAAAAAAATTTAACCTGCTTGTTATGTCTTTCTGGGTCTTAACTTATCAATCCTAACATATCCTACTTTAAGCTGTCTTATCCTATCCTAGTTGGTACATGTGTGTGTGTAATTAATTGGGTTTTTACAGACGTGTATCAATCAGATTTATTTACGTCTGGGACGGACGTGACTCAGTCTCGAACCTGAGGTCCACTGAATCAGTTTATAACTTCCACTGGTAGCACGCCAGGCGCACGCCACAACGCCCAGTTATATGCAGTTATATGCAGTCTAGTTTTTTTACAGACGTGTATCAATCAGATATGATTATTTACGACTAAATTTACGAATTTAGTGCAAGCTCTTTAATACCCCTTATAATTTTGTTATGCATTTGGTGACAGTTATTAAAATCGGGCCACCCCAAACCATACGCTACTGAAAATTCATGAATATTCATATAAGTGTTTTCCCCAATATTGAGGGAAAAATACGAAAATGCATTTTTTACAAAACCGTTTGCAAAACATTTTACTTAATGGCGACAAATTACATTGTGCATGTTAAATAAACTTAACGAAAAGGGCAATATTGCAAAATCTTTATGAAGAAATATCTTACAGCGTTATTTTGCAAGATTTGTTCAGTCAGTTTTACATAACTGTGTATCAAAATCATGTTAATGTCAACTGACATTCGTAAAATGTATTTTATACACAATAGTTTACAAAACATTTCACTTAATGATGACTTATAACATCTGCATGATAAAATTCCCTTTAAAAAATACTTGTACTTAACACATTTTACATAATAGGCATTTCTTTTGCAAAAGGAATTTTACTTAAATAGTGCTAAGTAAATGTTACATAAAATTTTACATTTTGCATGACACATTATATGCGAAATGTAATTCATTACAAATATTTTTACAAAAATTATGTAAAAAATTATGTTAAATAGGAACTCCATAACTTTTTTGTAAAATTTACTTAACAAAATGTTTTACAAAAATTATGTAAAAAATTATGTTAAATAGGAACTCCATAACTTTTTTGTAAAATTTACTTAACAAAATGTTTTACAAAAATTATGTAAAAAATTATGTTAAATAGGAACTCCATAACTTTTTTGTAAAATTTACTTAACAAAGTATTCGACGATAATTATGTAAAATGTCATGTTAAATATAGGTACTTAAAATTCATGTGTAAATTTTACCTAACAAACAAATAAACTTAACGAAAAGGGCAATATTGCAAAATCTTTATGAAGAAATATCTTACAGCGTTATTTTGCAAGATTTGTTCAGTCAGTTTTACATAACTGTGTATCAAAATCATGTTAATGTCAACTGACATTCGTAAAATGTATTTTATACACAATAGTTTACAAAACATTTCACTTAATGATGACTTATAACATCTGCATGATAAAATTCCCTTTAAAAAAATACTTGTACTTAACACATTTTACATAATAGGCATTTCTTTTGCAAAAGGAATTTTACTTAAATAGTGCTAAGTAAATGTTACATAAAATTTTACATTTTGCATGACACATTATATGCGAAATGTAATTCATTACAAATATTTAGTAAAATACTACATAAAAACATTCATTTGAGACAATTTTACATATATTAAGTAAAAATTTTACAAAAGGAAGTTTACATAATGAAATATTAAGTAAATATTTCTCTGTGTGTAATTACAAAACGGTGCATAACTAACTTTTATCAATACAAAACATTCAGATCGTTACACTAATTGCGATATGAGAAATCTTGTTACAATGTGGAAAAAGACCTTATATGCGTTTCACTTTAGTTCACCTAATTATAAAACATCTAAAAATGCTGCAATTTTATCAATACAAAATAATCAATTTTTGACATTACGATATAATTAATTATGATACAATGTGGAAAACACGCTTGTAAGGGATTTATTTTAGCCTATATACAAAGCAATCAATTTGATTAATGTCCAAAATGTTGCCCAAGGTTTGACATACAGATGTATGCAAATATGAAACATTGCACAATCATATTTACAACCGCCTATACAGCCCCACGTTGTGAAATGAGGGTCCTGTGCGAATTTTAAGTCTATGCACCAAAATTCGAATATACATCACGTGTATACAAAATAAAACTTTGAAAAGAATAATAACAAAAAACTTGCTCTGACAACATTCTGCATCCTGATATTAACGGGTATGTCAAAATGGGACCTAAACTGATCTTATAAAATCCATCCACTTGTTTTCCTTACATTATTATGCTGGCAAAATGGTATGCAAATGGCATCGAGAGAATACATGATAAAATTTTGGAGAACTGTACATTACCTCCATTTCCGGAGCATCTGAAAACGCAAAATTAAAGCCAAAGATGACAAAACACACGCATGTATCTTAAATAGAATAATTCAAACTGACTCTAATATAATAAAAACAACTCTAAATGTAGTATAATACATACAGCTAAATAAACTTTTTGTAAGCCAATTAAAGCAAAAGGAGGACAAAATCGCCTTTTATGCACATAATCTGTATTATTTGCAGTGAGTGCAAAGTGGAACGTTAGACATCTCAACACTTATACCTGCCATTACACGGGGCTATAATTACAAATCGTTCTGTATCTTTCAGCAAAATTTTGTGATTGAAAAAAATCTCATAGATTCAGAGTTTTAAAAACTGAGATATTTCAGAGCATAATCCTTAAAACATACATAACAACCAAGTCAATATACACATCACTGCATACTCTGCATTATAACCACGAAGGGGGGGGGGGGAATTTCTGTTAATGTAAGTCTCAAAGGCTTGATCATTTAATGCATTTTCCAGTTGCGTTTATATATGATATACATGTTACGTAACTCAGATAACTTCCTAATGAGTACAAGACTGTACGGCATTAAACAAAAATCAAATTATGTCATCCATAGATGTTAAGCCTTAGATTCGAACCCCGGACCTCGTGGTTCACAGTCCGGGGACTTATCCACTGATCCACAACACCTCTACAAAGTAAAGTTAAAACAAAGATTGAATTCATATATATATATGGTACAGTTGAATAAATGGTTTAGTAATGCCCTTGACATTTTTAACGTGTTTAAAATACCGTCAGAGAATGATATATATATATATATATATATAAACTCCTCAAAAAAAGTTTGGAAATCTGACTTTGATCGATCATTTCTCCCGAGTCTTAGTGAATATTGATGTTTAATTGATACCACTGAAAATATCATTTAATTCTCTTTAAAATGATACCATACATGATATGATTATCGTTCACATGGAGGTGCAGTGCCTTGAAATGTGGGGCAAGGTCAAAATTCAAAAGTTGCAAAATGACACAATATTGAAAGTCACTGTTCTTTTTTACCGTGGTGATGAGTGAGTTTCCCAGTTGTTTCTTTTGTTTTCATGCATCTTAACATCAACATTAACATGGAATCAAACAAACCTCTGCACAAGCAAACACATAACAAACAAACAAACATGCATGCATGGGTATTTCAAAACACGACTCAAACCGTCTTTCATCTTTATTGTCACATACAGAGATCTTTGATTTCATCAATTAACATGATCAAGGCTCAGTAACGGGTGGACGACCCAAGTGCTTGCACCACCGCCTGGCACCGCCTCCTCATGCTGCTGATGAGCTTCGTGATTCGTTGCTGTGGAACGGCATTCCATTCTTCAATCAGAATCTGACGCAGTCCTGCCAGTGTTGTTTTCATTGGTGACTCTCTTCCGTACAGATTGCCCGAGTTGATCCCAGAGATGCTCGATGTGGTTTAGGTCTGGGCTGTATGCAGGCCACTCCATTCTCGTGATATCCTCTCTCTCGAAAAAATTGCGGACCAGTCTCGCTCTGTGGGGTCTCGCGTTGTCGTCTTGCAGGATTGCGTCGTTCCCTATATTCGTTAAATACGGGACAGCTGTTGGTTTGAGGATCTCGTCTCTATACCTCTGAGCAGTGAGGTTTCCGTCAATGACAACAAGTTCTGTTTTTCCTGCAGTCGAGATGCCTCCCCACACCACCACCACGGTAAAAAAGAACAGTGACTTTCAATATTGTGTCATTTTGCAACTTTTGAATTTTGACCTTGCCCCACATTTCAAGGCACTGCACCTCCATGTGAACGATAATCATATCATGTAGGGTATCATTTTAAAGAGAATTAAATGATCTTTTCAGTGGTATCAATTAAACATCAATATTCACTAAGACTCGGGAGAAATGATCGATCAAAGTCAGATTTCCAAACTTTTTTTGAGGAGTTTATATATATATATACATATAAATAAATGCATTCATATGTTTAAAGAAATATTCAAGCTTACATTCGCTTTGTAGGAGAAAAAAAAAAAAGGAAATTTTATACAACGATGCTATGAAAAGTAAAGATAAAACAAAGATTGAATTCATATATACGAGGCAGCATTAACAACGTGAAAAAATTGTCTGCTGATGCATGTTTTAATGATTCAACTTTAACAAAACATTTCTCCGAAAACAAAACATGCACCCCTCTTCAAATGCTACTTATACTTTCATGAAACAAATTCATAATTATTTACTTGTCTTGACACATCGATACAGTTAAAAAAATAATATATATTGATAATACAATCTATTTACATCAACATATGGCTTTTGAACCTATATGACGCAAATACCACAATGCATAATATTTACATCAGGCCTGAGATTTTAAATCGAGGCTCACGATAAAGACGACAATTATGCACTTGAAAACAAACATAAATCACCACAATGACATGAAAACTTATTAATGAGAATGCCATCAATTATAAACGAAATATTCCTTCAAAGTATTGAAATATAGAAGACTATATACTAGAGACCGTTCTATAATATGTGAATATTGTATGACTCATTCTGGTTGATGACATGCTAATAAGAACAAATTACAAAGAAGACTATTTTAATATAATTGCTTCAAATACAGCTGTTCATATCCAAGCAACGAAGGCAAAATATAGTAAGTCTTTTGAAAATATATACCTTTACATTTCATCAACAGTATGTCATTTTAGATGCAGGATACATTTTCCATTATGTATTTTACACTGTGGTAGTTTGGGAATCAGAGGTACCTCTTACATGTGAACATTGTGTGTTCAGTACATTGCAACGAAAGAGAAAAGATATATCAACGTGAAGCGCCAAACAGAAGGAAGCATGAATTGCCTACAAACCCCTGATTCTGATTGCGATTCTATTTGGGGCGTAGGAGTGGTTTCAGTGTGTCTTATTTTAGGCTTACTGATGATGTTAGTGGCCGATGTAGTTAGAGTAGGAACAGTGACACTAGTCTTGGTTGGGGTTTTCCTACCAGGTGGCCATTCAAAGTCATTACACATTGTTACATTTACATATGAGGTTACATCATGTGAACAGCAAGAGAAATGAGTGTTATCTAATAGTAAAAATATTCCCCTTGTCACTGGGCCATTTTCTGTAATCTCACCCATGGAGTTAACCCTTTGACTATTCTGGTAACATGTTAGTGAGGTTTCAACACTTCCACTGGTGGCCTGACAGTGTACTTTGTATCGATAGTTGATGTTTTCGCCTACAGTAATGAAACATTTTGCAGGTCCAGGGGGAATTTGAACCCGAACCTTCTTCCTTAAAGTTTCGTAGAAAACGTCTTGGAAACCATGCTGGATTACAGTTAACACATACATATCCTCATCTACAGTATTAACATTATTTATGAGGAGGTTTATGCAGGGGGAAGTCCCTGATCCTCTGACTGAGGTCGTAAATCTTGGGAGCTGGGATTGGCTTTTAAATCCATCGATATCAAAGTCTCCATTAATAAAGAACGGACGAGGTTTGGATTCGAACCGAAGTGTAAAATGAAGGACTTCCTGGGATGTGTTATTATTAGGTGGGACATGGAATTGAATCACACTAGATTTTCCTGCTTGTAGAGTTACTCGTTCCGTACTGGAGCTGCCTGCTACGAGAACTGGACTACCTGCTAGAATGATGGCCAAAGCAAGTAACATCTGAAGAAAGATTTGTACCAGGACCAAGAATGAAGAACATGGCCTATCCACTGTTCGACGTTTGTTCTAAAAGGGGATGATTTAGGAACAGAAGGGATTACATAACATAATTACCTTAAGTAGCCAAAAACTATACTCCACAAGCCACATTTTTGCTGCCAAGAACACAATAAATCTATTTTTTTTTACTCATTTATTTGTTAATTGAAGTTTGATAGCCATTAAAAACGCTCAATAATCATAGTGCGGTTGAACGAACCAAAATGAATATATACATTGGAGGTAAAAGCGAAAAAATTAAGTTAAAACAGGTAAAAACGTTGCCATATTTGATATATTCTTTATACTCATAATTATAAAAGGCAATCCAACCTTAGTAATAAGTTGATTTATATGAAAGCAACAAAATGAGATCACTACTGAATCTGAAATTGGCAATTTGGTGAGTCGATTGTGAGGTCTTGTGGACAACTCTCCCGTTTGTCGTACTCAAAAATATCATTAATTTGCGGTTTTCTCCGAAGCGCATTTACCCTCGGGGCAGTACTCAAAATATATTGCAGATAGCATATTGTTATAGGTCCTCATTAAAGAAAAAAATATGACTGAGTAATACATTTTGAAAAAAAAATGACATTTTATTCATTATGTGTGTTGGAGCAATTGGGGGAGTTGTCCACAACTTCATCATAGGACATTACCTATTCAGCCAATTTGAAATTCCCATTTGTATAGTGATTAAAACTTTCAAAAATTCATAACTTTCTTATTGCTTGTCCGATTTCGTTCAAACTTTTTACCAATCTGCTTCTCTGATTTTTCTTCTTTCTTTCAGAGCAACTTGCCATTAAGGTTGGATTTAGTCCAATAATCTAGTTGCATCTTAAAATAATACTTCTTGTAAGTATTCCTCGGAAATCACTTATTCTCAAATTGGTATTATCCATCGGAATTTCGAAAATTATGTTTTACACTTATTTGTTTTACAATATCAACAGTTTTTAGGTTTTCGGAACTGTGTCACTTAACATGTTTTGATTAAGGTATTGAAATTACCTACTCGTTTGCGTGCAAAAAATCTTTACAACGTTTGTAGTATTTTAAATTATATTGTAGTCTTTATCATTTAAGCAGGGTAACGATGATCAAATATAGGTACAGAAGCTGTTGTGTTAATGTGTTATGCTAAAGCCAATGACACGTATTTACCACAAGTACTTTACATCCTTTCAAAGCTTCAAGATTTACCATTTCATCTATCATGTCTATGTCTAAAGAAAGTCTTTGCCTTACCTTGATTTTCCATCTTGCGTTGTTCAAGGGAGTTCTTCTGACGGAGAAAGGATCGCATTTGCACGATTTTTGGTGAACGACAGCCGATGGATTTGTCAGAAGGACGCTGAAATGCAATTATGAATATAATGTTAGGCTGAAAGCGAGATTAAGATGTATGGGGTAGTAGGTGGTTTATGATATCATACAGTAAAGGACCTAATATAGTTATGAGTTAAAGTTACATTATTGTTCTGCTTATATCACTTTCATGATACCACTCATACGTTCCGAATGTCCAGCACTTATTAAGAAACTGATTTAATAACGATTATGTAACCAGTTACGGCAAAAGGTCACGTGGTAATTTTATTCGTATCATGAATACAATTGTTACCTAGAGATAAAGAATGGAACTTTATTACCTTTCGAATTTCTTTGAACTTTCCTTAGTTGGTTGATCATTTGATGCATTCCTCAGCATTCTCAGTGAAGACGATTCCTGTTAGCGGTAAAACACCAACAATAGAAAGAGAGAGAGAGATAAGATTGATCAGAATGCATCTCAATGGTAACGATTTGGCGTTTCAACAGGAAAACTTTACAGGCATTTACAATGCCAAGGAATTCTAAGCTGAACAGAAATAATGAGAAAAATATAAGCTTTAAAATGTTGCTTTAATACTGTGTAAACCCGGAAAATACATTTTCATTCTCATGGTGATTTCAAGACTACTCCCATGACCATGGTGACCATATAACATGAAAATGCACAGTAACTTGACCTGTACATTATGTCCCCACAAAAGTTACAATAGGACAATAGCTTTCAAAATTAATTAATCAGAATATGGTTCGAATTTGTGATACAATGATTTGTGATTTTTGAAACGTATGTCATAAGTCCCTTCCATCCAAAATTTGACAAGAGGGAGACGCATGAAGCACAATTAACAATTCCACCGTAATCCTTCCAATGGACAAATTGTCACCGTTGTTGTTATTTCTTTTATTTGGATATTTTGTCTAAAACGAAATAAATAATGAATGTAGAAATATAAGCAGTTTCCGAGTCTTAAACATGTTGCATACCTACCAACCCTAGCCCCTCCATAGGCAAAAATAAGAATCTTGCGAGGCCAAAAATAGAAATACAGTGTATATTGTATGCTTTCATTAAAGATTTTTTTCAGGAAAAGAGATGAATCTAGGGATCTTTACATTAGTTTGAACGTGACAGATAGGAATAATATCTTTAGAATAGGAATGGTTGGCATTTATTTTGTTGGTCATTTGTAATTGAAAGTGAATGATTCAACAAAAATATGAACCTATTTAATAAAATGATATGCCTTGATATGTTTAGGAAGATATTCTGCACATTATTACTTACATTTGTTAATTTAAAATGGTATGCAAAGAATGTGATCATGCATTAAAGTTAACACGTCTATTTTAAACAAAATACTCTCATTCATGTGGGTGCCAAAAACTTCCTAGTGACAAAAGATGGAAGAAAGGGACCCATGACATGCTTTACACAAATCCCTATTTCTTCGCGACTATTTGACCAAATCGGACAGGGTCTTCACTGACTGGTAGAGAAATAGTTATAGCTTCATAATCAAGTATGACTTGTCATATTGTTATAATCGATACCCAAATACCAATTGTAATTTCTTCTGGAACATACTGTACTTATCATTATTCTTGTTTACTCTTCTTATTTTTTAATGATTTATTATTTGCATTCCCTGTAGATGTATAGCCTTAAAAATTTAACCGTGAATATTTACTCACCGGCAATATTGTGTGACATCTTGACTCAGTTTCTCCAAATTGATGACCTTCCGGCTTAATCGTATGTAGGAAGGGTTGGTCGAATCCGTTAGATTTCCATTTGTAAGGTCCATTCAATAAAGAATATGTATTGTGCTCTGTACCGTTTCTTAAGCTTTGAAATTGTTCGGGAATGGAGTCTCCCATTAGGTCTCTACATGATTCCCTTGCTATGGAACCTTTAAATGTTTCAACGTGAGCTTGCTTTGTGGTTTTGATGCTCTTGCCGGAACATTTCGGCCTAGCATGAGTGAAAGGATTCATTTCACACTTTTCTCCCTTTTCTTCACGAGAGGGCGTTGTGGGAAGATATTCAGTGGAGACTGCATTGACATCTTTCCCGACAGCGTCAGCTAACGTGCAGCCATCACTGTTTTCATTAGTGACTATATCAGATGACTGTTCAGCATCAAAGCGTTTGGAGGGACATTGACGAAGTGCCTTTTCTTCAAAGGTATACCCGACTTCATCCCCTTGTAGTGCCTCAGATCGTCTATTGGTAAGACATTCTGTACCATCCAGATGGCTTCCATGTCTTGGATCACCGGTATCGTCATTTCCAAGTCGTGTCAGGGATTCCACGACATTTGAACGATCTGCATTTTTGGCTCCTTGAAGCGGAGTCATGCCATCAATGTCTATGGCGTTGATGTCTGCTCCACTTATTACAAGATGATTTACTACTTCTTCATGTCCTTCTTGTGCAGCGGCATGGAGTGCTGTCCATCTATCATTATCATATTCATTTACATTAGCATTGTGGAGAAGTAGGTGTTGTACTATTCCAATGTTACCATTATAACATGCTGCTTGAAGAGGGAATTTGCCACATTCACTTCTTTCGTTCACATCATATCCTTCCGAGACTAAGAATTTCACCACATCAATATGTTCATACTCCGTTGCAATGTAAAGAGGGGTCAAACCGTCAAATATGGTAAAATGAGCTCCATTGGCCATAAGAAATTTGATTGCTTCTAAATGGCCATTTCGGACTGATGCATGTAATGGCGTCCAATCACTGTAATCTGTCTTGTGCACATGAGATCCTTGTTGAATGAGATCTTGCATGACGTCAACTTGACCTGCAGCAGCTGCACCATGCAATGGGATCTGACCTAGGTTATCCTCTTCGTTCACATCAGCTCCTTTAGAAATGAAGAATCGGACGATATCTAGATGACCATATTGTGCTGCGGCAAATAAAGGGGTCATTCCGTCGTATTTGTTCTCCGTCACCCCTTCACTGTGAAGATATTTGACGGCTTCCAAATGTCCATATTGAACAGCGGCAGTTAACGGCGTCCACCCAGTGTTGTCTTCTTTGTTCATATCGGATCCTTGCTGAATGAGATATTGCATAACTGTAATGTGACCAGCAGCAGCTGCACCGTGGAGAGGAGTCAAGCCTTCATCATTTTTTTGGTTGGGATCAGCTCCTTTGGAAATGAAAAATTTGACTAAATCTAAGTGGCCAAATCTTGCTGCAAAATAGAGAGGGGTCATTCTGTTATACACGTTCTCTGTTGCCCCTTCAGTTACAAGATATTTAACGACTCCTAGGTGTCCATATTGAACAGCGGCGTTAAACGGCGTCCACCCAGTGTTGTTTTGCTTGTTCAAATCGGATCCTTGCTTAATGAGATATTGCATAACTCCAGTGTGACCCTTTGCAGCAGCACCATGGAGAGGAATCCGACCGTCACTATTTCTTTCGTTCACATCAGTTCCTTGAGAAATGAAGAATTCCACTATTTCTTTATAACCATTTGCTGCTGCCCTGTAAAGCGGGGTCATGTTGTGACACATGGTGTCCTTAGCTCCTTTCGTTTTGATATATTTGATGACTTTTAAGTGGCCATTGTCGACTGCGTCATGGAGAGGTGTCCAGCCTTGGTCATCTTCTTTGTTAACATCACATCCTTTTTCAGTGAGATACTGCACGACATCAATGTGACCCTTTGAAGCAGCACCATGGAGAGGAATCTGACCGTCACTATTTCCTTCGTCCACATCAGCTCCTTGAGAAATGAAGAATTTGACGATATCTAGATGACCATATTTTGCTGCGGCATAGAGAGGGGTCAATCCGTTGTATTTGTTCTCCGTCACCCCTTGGTTGTGGAGACATGTAACGGCTTTCAACTGTCCATATTGAACAGCGGCATTAAACGGCGTCCATCCAGTGTTGTTTTGCTTGTTCAAATCGGATCCTTGCTTAATGAGATATTGCATAACTTCAATTTGACCCTTTGCAGCAGCACCATGGAAAGGAATCTGACCGTCACTAGTTCTTTCGTTCACATCAGTTCCTTGAGAAATGAAGAATTCCACTATTTCTTTATAACCATTTGCTGCTGCCCTATAGAGTGGGGTCATGTCATCACATATGGTCTCTTTAGCTCCTTTCGTTTTGATATATTTGATGACTTTTAAGTGGCCATTTTCGACTGCATCATGGAGAGTAGTCCATCTTTGGTCATCTTCTCTGTTTATATCACATCCTTTTTCAATGAGATACTTTACGACATCAATGTGACCCTTTGAAGCAGCACCATGGAGAGGAATCTGACCATCACCATTTCCTTCGTTCACATCAGCTCCTTGAGAAATTAAGAATTCCACTATATCTTTATTACCATTAGCTGCTGCCATGTAGAGTGGGGTCACGTTCTCACACATGGTCTCCTTAGCTACTTTTGATTTGATATATCTGATGACTTCTAAGTTGCCATTGTCGACTGCGTCATGGAGAGGTGTCCAACCTTGGTCATCTTCTCTGTTTATATCACCTCCTTTTTCAATGAGATACTTTACGACATCAATGTGACCCTTTGAAGCAGCACCATGGAGAGGAATCTGACCGTCACTATTTCCTTTGTTCACATCAGCTCCTTGAGAAATGAAGAATTGGACGATATCTAGATGACCATATTTTGCTGCGGCATAGAGAGGGGTCAATCCGTTGTATTTGTTCTCCGTCACCCCTTGGTTGTGGAGACATATGACGGCTTTCATCTGTCCATATTGAACAGCGGCATTAAACGGCGTCCACCCAGTGTTGTTTTGCTTGTTCAAATCGGATCCTTGCTGAATGAGATATTGCATAACTTCAATGTGACCCTTTGCAGCAGCACCATGGAGAGGAATCTGACCGTCACTTTTTCTTTCGTTCACATCAGCTCCTTGAGAAATGAAGAATTCCACTATTTCTTTATAACCATTTGCTGCTGCCCTAGAGAGTGGGGTCATGTCATCACATATGGTCTCCTTAGCTCCTTTCGTTTTGATATATTTGATGACTTCTAAGTTGCCATTGTCGACTGCATCATGGAGAGGTGTCCAACCTTGGTCATCTTCTCTGTTTATATCACATCCTTTTTCAATGAGATACTTTACGACATCAGTGTGACCCTTTGAAGCAGCACCATGGAGAGGAATCTGACCATCACCATTTCCTTCGTTCACATCAGCTCCTTGAGAAATTAAGAATTCCACTATATCTTTATTACCATTAGCTGCTGCCATGTAGAGTGGGGTCATGTCATCACACATGGTATCCTTAGCTCCTTTCGTTTTGATATATTTGATGACTTCTAAGTTGCCATTGTCGACTGCGTCATGGAGAGGTGTCCATCCTTGGTCATCTTCTCTGTTTACATCACATCCTTTTTCAGTGAGATACTGCACGACGTCAATGTGACCCTTTGCAGCAGCACCATGGAGAGGAATCTGACCATCACTATTTCCTTCGTTCACATCAGCTCCTTGAGAAATTAAAAATTTGACGATATCTAGATGACCATATTTTGCTGCGGCATAGAGAGGGGTCAATCCGTTGTATTTGTTCTCCGTCACCCCTTGGTTGTGGAGACATGTAACGGCTTTCAACTGTCCATATTGAACAGCGGCATTGAACGGCGTCCACCCAGTGTTGTTTTGCTTGTTCAAATCGGATCCTTGCTTAATGAGATATTGCATAACTTCAATGTGACCCTTTGCAGCAGCGCCATGGAGAGGAATCTGACCATCGCCATTTTCTTCGTTCACATCAACTCCTTGAGAAATGAAGAATTGGACGATATCTAAATGACCATATTTTGCTGCGGCATAGAGAGTGGTAATTCCGTTACAAATGGTCTCCTTCGCTCCTTTTGATTTGATATATTTGATGACTTCTAAGTTGCCATTGTCGACTGCATCATGGAGAGGTGTCCATCCTTGGTCATCTTCTCTGTTTATATCACATCCTTTTTCAATGAGACACTTTACGACATCAATGTGACCCTTTGAAGCAGCACCATGGAGAGGAATCTGACCATCACCATTTCCTTCGTTCACATCAGCTCCTTGAGAAATTAAGAATTCCACTATATCTTTATTACCATTTGCTGCTGCCCTATAGAGTGGGGTCATGTCATCACATATGGTCTCCTTAGCTCCTTTCGTTTTGATATATTTGATGACTTCTAAGTTGCCATTGTCGACTGCGTCATGGAGAGGTGTCCATCTTTGGTCATCTTCCCTGTTTATATCACATCCTTTTTCAATGAGACACTTTACGACATCAATGTGACCCTTTGAAGCAGCACCATGGAGAGGAATCTGACCATCACCATTTCCTTCGTTCACATCAGCTCCTTGAGAAATTAAGAATTCCACTATATCTTTATTACCATTAGCTGCTGCCATGTAGAGTGGGGTCACGTTCTCACATATGGTCTCCTTAGCTACTTTTGATTTGATATATCTGATGACTTCTAAGTTGCCATTGTCGACTGCGTCATGGAGAGGTGTCCAACCTTGGTCATCTTCTCTGTTTATATCACCTCCTTTTTCAATGAGATACTTTACGACATCAATGTGACCCTTTGAAGCAGCACCATGGAGAGGAATCTGACCATCACCATTTCCTTCGTTCACATCAGCTCCTTGAGAAATTAAGAATTCCACTATATCTTTATTACCATTTGCTGCTGCCCTATAGAGTGGGGTCATGTCATCACATATGGTCTCCTTAGCTCCTTTCGTTTTGATATATTTGATGACTTCTAAGTTGCCATTGTCGACTGCGTCATGGAGAGGTGTCCATCTTTGGTCATCTTCCCTGTTTATATCACATCCTTTTTCAATGAGATACTTTACGACATCAATGTGACCCTTTGAAGCAGCACCATGGAGAGGAATCTGACCATCACCATTTCCTTCGTTCACATCAGCTCCTTGAGAAATTAAGAATTCCACTATATCTTTATTACCATTAGCTGCTGCCATGTAGAGTGGGGTCACGTTCTCACACATGGTCTCCTTAGCTACTTTTGATTTGATATATCTGATGACTTCTAAGTTGCCATTGTCGACTGCGTCATGGAGAGGTGTCCAACCTTGGTCATCTTCTCTGTTTATATCACCTCCTTTTTCAATGAGATACTTTACGACATCAATGTGACCCTTTGAAGCAGCACCATGGAGAGGAATCTGACCATCACTATTTCCTTCGTTCACATCAGCTCCTTGAGAAATTAAATATTTTACGATATCTAGATGACCATATTTTGCTGCGGCATAGAGAGGGGTCAATCCGTTGTATTTGTTCTCCGTCACCCCTTGGTTGTGGAGACATGTAACGGCTTTCAACTGTCCATATTGAACAGCGGCATTGAACGGCGTCCACCCAGTGTTATTTTGCTTGTTCAAATCGGATCCTTGCTTAATGAGATATTGCATAACTTCAATGTGACCCTTTGCAGCAGCACCATGGAGAGGAATCTGACCATCACTATTTCCTTCGTTCACATCAGCTCCTTGAGAAATGAAGAATTTGACGATATCTAGATGACCATATTTTGCTGCGGCATAGAGAGGGGTCAATCCGTTGTATTTGTTCTCCGTCACCCCTTGGTTGTGGAGACATGTAACGGCTTTCAACTGTCCATATTGAACAGCGGCATTGAACGGCGTCCACCCAGTGTTGTTTTGCTTGTTCAAATCGGATCCTTGCTTAATGAGATATTGCATAACTTCAATGTGACCCTTTGCAGCAGCACCATGGAGAGGAATCTGACCGTCACTTTTTCTTTCGTTCACATCAGCTCCTTGAGAAATGAAGAATTGGACGATATCTAAATGACCATATTTTGCTGCGGCATAGAGAGTGGTAATTCCGTTACAAATGGTCTCCTTCGCTCCTTTTGATTTGATATATTTGATGACTTCTAAGTTGCCATTGTCGACTGCGTCATGGAGAGGTGTCCAACCTTCGTCATCTTCTCTGTTTATATCACATCCTTTTTCAATGAGACACTTTACGACATCAATGTGACCCTTTGAAGCAGCACCATGGAGAGGAATCTGACCATCACCATTTCCTTCGTTCACATCAGCTCCTTGAGAAATTAAGAATTCCACTATATCTTTATTACCATTTGCTGCTGCCCTATAGAGTGGGGTCATGTCATCACATATGGTCTCCTTAGCTCCTTTCGTTTTGATATATTTGATGACTTCTAAGTTGCCATTGTCGACTGCGTCATGGAGAGGTGTCCATCTTTGGTCATCTTCTCTGTTTATATCACATCTTTTTTCAATGAGATACTTTACGACATCAATGTGACCCTTTGAAGCAGCACCATGGAGAGGAATCTGACCGTCACTATTTCCTTCGTTCACATCAGCTCCTTGAGAAATGAAGAATTGGACGATATCTAGATGACCATATTGTGCTGCGACATATAGAGAGGTCATTCCGTTACAAGTTTCCTGGGCTCTTTTTGTTACGAGATGTTTGACCACTTCCAAATGGCCATATTGAACTGCAAGGTGGATTGGCCTCAAGCCATCTCCATCTTCTTTGTTGATATCAGCTCCTTCTGTAATGAAGCTATCTAATATGTTAGCATAACCTTTTGCAGCTGCTGTATGAAGGGGTGTCCGACCCAATTCACATTTGACACTGACGTCCGCTCCTTGGAGGATGAGAAAGTCAACGATGTGTATATGTCCTTCTTGAGCCGCTCCATGGAGAGGGCTGAGGCCATCTTTACTTGGTGTATTTGGGTTTGCTCCATTTGAAATGATGTCGTCAACTCTTTTGAGATGACCTTCCAAAGCTGCCTTGCAGAGAGGCGTGTATCCCTCCTCGTCCATCTGGTTTATGTCGGGGTTGAAAGCGCAATCTGCTTTTAACATGTTAGCATCACTTAGGGACCTTTCTTCCTGCAGTGTGTCGTACATGACATCCCAGTCGTCATTCGCATCAGACGTAATGAGTCTCATTATTTCAGCTACATGTAGAGGAGATGTGCAGTCTTCCAGCTGGGTGCTATTGTGGTAAACACATGTCTCGATATCTAGAGTTCGGATAACGCCCCCCGTGAGTTGTTCTCCGTCATCCATTTGGCTATTCCTGTTAAGCTTTTGTGATGCACCGGACGCAACATATTTTTCACCATTGGTATGTTTTATTCGTTTTTCAGTAGGTTCAATATTCCAAACATGGGGTGTTTGTTGCAATACACTGTTTTGCAATGATGTGACCAGCAAAGTTCCGGCTCCGTTGGCTCTACAACAAAAATCAAATTCCAGCATTGTACTAAAAAAAAACCACTTATGGAATTAGGAATTGTTTGAATTCCAAGGTAAACTAAGAGATATGAAATGAAAACCATTAATGTGAAACCGGAATACTTCTTGCTAGTGAAAATGAACGTAAAAGTATCAGCCAAACAATCGGGCACAGGATATTACACAAGTTAATGAAACTACATGATGTTATTTTAGACTGTAACTATCGATCGATAGGGATGGAATGGAGGGGTGTGATATCACAACATCCTCCCTGCGTGCTGATAAATCCTCGAGACTAAAAAAAATATAATGATAAATTCTTAATAAAAAGCAAATATGTGCATTCAATTCAATTCATTTCATTGTATTTACTCATGGAGCTTGCATCAGCACTGTTTTACAGAAATTCCTTGTAATGCTGACCTTGTAATTATCCTCTCGAAAAAGATGTCCGTATTTTGTCAAAATAAAAACAAAATCTCATTGTAGATAACGATTGCATTAATATAATTGGTCTCACTTTCACCCTTTTCAATTTGCGCCAGTATTATTCCCTAATATAATGAATAAGAAGCATAAATAACAAATATGTTTTAGGTTTACAATCATCCCAAAAGCTAAAACAGAAAATGGCAAAAAGGCCCTTTCTTTTGAGGGTGCAACCATTTGGAACAACCTCCCTAGTAATGTACGAAATGCCAAAACAAAACAAACGTTTTGTACCAGCTATCTCAAAAATGTGTGAAATTGATGTTAGGCATAAGTGGAGTATGGCAACAGTGGTGTTCCAGATATTTTTTTCTCCTCTATACTTTTATGATACAATCCTATCTCCTTTTGTATATCTTTTTTTTTTAAACAAGAAGAAAGAGATTAAGAGAATACAAATCAGTTTCATGATATTACTGAGAATCATGTGTGACTTTTCAAAATGATTAAACCGAATGATTGATCACTATTACTATTGTGTGGAATAGTCAACAAATTATGAAAACCTTTCCCTAACCCTCATGATGGGTGATTTATTACACAAGCATGAAACTCTTAACCCGTTGCCTACGGGAACTGGATGTTCCCTGTATTAACCCTATGGGAATATGAGAATTCAGTAGTCAACGGGTTAACTTATTTATTCTGCTTCTGCTTGTCTTTTTGTAATAGAATAGATAGTTGAAATGCATACAAACAATCAAGAGAAATATTTGAAGTTATATATAAATATTTTTCATACTTTCAAACATATATTATTAACTATATATGTTAACTTTGTATCTAAATGATATGATGCCATTTAGCATTATTCACGATTCTATGATTTGAAAGTTAAAATATCTATATTTTCCCCCCAAAAAAGATCTTTCTTTCATGTAGTCTAAATAACATTTCAAATTGTTAATCATTTTGATTATCATTATTTGCTTTTCATTTCATACTTGCTGAATCACATTTGATCACTTTTGTATTGACAATTCATTTTGACTGTTAGTTTTAAGATTTTTCTGCAATGTTCATATCTTGTAATGTATTGTCAATGTTATATTTGTTAATTTGCAGGGCCTTCTTGTAAACCAGTGTTGAAATGACTAATGAAGCTAGCCTGGTAAAATAAGACTAATTAATAAAATAAAATAAAGACCAAAGACTACGCTTTACCTGAAAAGTGATGATGGATTAAATTTGAACTTACGGTTTCCGATCCAGAATTCCAGTATCACAATCAGCGTCTTTAGGAAGGCTCTTTATATTTTCAGGCTGTTGTTCAAACTCGCAAGCTTTCTCAATGAGCTATAAAACAGAAAAAAAATCATCACAGCAAATGATTTCATAATTTGACAGGATATTATGTACCCAATTATTTTGTCCTATTCGAAAATAGAAAGAATTGGGATACAGTGTGTAATTACCTGGAACATTATTATGTATTGAACCAAAAAAGTAAGCTTCCCCCTGACACTTTTTAGTATAACTTAAGAAATATTAGATGAAATTTGTTAATTCAAAAAGCAAAGAATGCGAAATTTTCTTACCCACAAATCTGAATGGTTATTTGTGAACAAACTGATTACGTTTATTATGTAATTATGGTTTTTATTGCAGTTGGTATGAGAAAAAAAGTTGCTCTTTGTGTTTCCTAAAGATATGCAGGTTGTACATTGTGTACTCTAATCACTTCTTTTGTTCATGTAGAGGCGCATAATTACATTGAAAAATGGTGATTTTTAATGCAGTTTCATGACTTTGAACAGCAAACTATCCTTCTTTACATGACCCAAAGACGAAAAGAATTGAAACGAGTACACACCTGTAAAGCCCGCATATCATTATGAAACAAAAGTACAACGTTTATCTTGTACCAACTTCAATAAAAACCATAATTTCATTATAATTCATTAGCAAATAAGCACCGAAAATATGGGTATTAAAAAGGTCTGCATATTTTGCTTTTTGAATGAACGAATTTCATCAAATATTTCTCAAGATATATTCAAAAGTGTCAGGGGGAACTTACTTTTCTGGTTGAGTATATTTAGTCTTGTTGCCTTTTCACATTGCTTCATGTATAATTATCGGAATTGCAATACCCACAGGAAATTTTTAAAATCAAGAACAAAAACTGATTTTTCAGCAAATTGAGGTAAATAATCACAAAAATGCCCTTAATAACATCAAAACTGAAGATATTTCCTCGGATATATCTGCTCAGTAGCAAGAAGCCCCCCACCCCAATAAAAAAACAATGATTTGAAATTTTATATAAAACGTCTCCAAACATACAGATCAGTATATTTCGCATGCATTAAAAAATGCACCTGTCCAATAAATATAAATCAAAACGACAAACAACAAAAGAAAACACAAAACAACAACAAACAACAAACAAACAGACAACAAAACAAACAAACAAACACACAAACAGCAACAACAACAAACGAACAGAAACAGAACAAAACAAAACAAAATCAAACAAACCAAAAAAGTAAAACAAAACAAAACAAAAGAAGATTAATAAGAGGTATTATGAATTTTTAATAAGCAGGTGGTCCCCAAAACCGATAACCAATAATGCGGAGCAAATTTCACTCGAAACATTAGATGGGGAATCTTTTTAGAAGAAAAATGATACCAAATTTGCCAAAATTGGTTGAGTATTTTTTTCATTCTTGCCGCATTTTTGTGAAAAAATGCTGAAGACTTCCACTGATAGTGCTCATTTCAGAAAATAATGTATAACTGCTTTCGACAAGCTGTAAAAAACGTCAGATTGAACTTAAACATATTTTTCCGCACACATTTTTCTTTTTTATTCTCCTTTTATCTCTCGTTATAATCTTTAATTCTTCTCCTTCTTTCATGTTTCTCCTATCTTTTTTCGTATATATTTCTTATTTTATCTTCTTTTATCATATCTTTCTACACTACCTCATGATTTTTCTTTATTTTTTCTTCTTTTATCATACATTGTTTATCTTTTCTTATGTTATTCTTTATTTTTACCCTTCATTCAACTTTTCTTCTATCATTCACTTTGTAACGTTATTTTAGAAGAACGCGCGGTTTTTGCACCAGAACCAGAAGAAAATAGTGACTTCATTAAACATATTTCAGATCTCCGTTGCGTTTAACGCATTTCCAGCGACCATGATTCTGGCAAAACGCACCATTTTCCGCGTTTCATAACCATGATAACGGTGATCTCAAGCATATTTAAATTTACGACCGGCGGGAAAATGTTGGAACTAAAAAATCCCTACATGTTTGTGTGATTATATTTATAGAAGTGCAGCATGTACATTGGAAAAGTGCCCATTACTAAGACAAGGCAAGAAAAATCACTTAAAAACGCTGTTTAATGGACACTAGACATAATTTAACTCCTACCTTGCGTAACAAAATTATCCCTAAAACAAAATCCCTCTACCAGATTTGTTAATCTTCGTATCATCATTCATGTGAACAGATTCTCCTTCCGCTGGTACCAGTTAACTTTACACCGGCTGTAACTCCAGTTGTGATACTTCCTTGTATGTACTAAATATATTTCCAGTCTAGGGTAAATGTTATTATCTTATTATCAGTCATAACCGTGACAACATAAGCCGGGGTTAGATCGTCTGATTAAAAGTGCCCTGAAAGAAAAACGTTAAAACTGAAAAATTCTAAATTTTCTTGCTCTGTCGAGGTACTTCTTCTCCGAAATCATAACTATATTCAAATAAGAACATCAATGATTTTTTTTAATAAACATATTTTACATTTCCATCACAAATTTCATCATGGACCTAATGTCGGAATTCAATAGCTATACATCTTTGCAGCCTAATTAATCAAACGATCCAGATTAATCATGGCCATAGGCCTAAATGACGCATCGATCTTACCACATAATTATAACGGTATACGCCCTGCGCTATGCTAGCGAATGATTTGCCTGCACAACGGCAAAAATCGCCATTGACCTGGGTTCCCATCCAGTCCCTGCATGCATGGGTATACACACAGGCGTAGCCAGGGTTTTACAGTAGGGGGGGGGGGGGGCAGACGTGAAGGATCCAACCTTATAGCAAGGACTTCATTTTAGGGGGCATGCACACAGAGAAATTTTTACAAAAATTATGTAAAAAATTATGTTAAATAGGAACTCCATAACTTATTTGTAAAATTTACTTAACAAAATGTTTTACAAAAATTATGTAAAAAATTATGTTAAATAGGAACTCCATAACTTTTTTGTAAAATTTACTTAACAAAATGTTTTACAAAAATTATGTAAAAAATTATGTTAAATAGGAACTCCATAACTTTTTTGTAAAATTTACTTTACTCCATCCAACCTAGGTAAAAAAAATTTAACCTGCTTGTTATGTCTTTCTGGGTCTTAACTTATCAATCCTAACATATCCATCCTACTTTAAGCTGTCTTATCCTATCCTAGTTGGTACATGTGTGTGTAATTGGGTTTTTACAGACGTGTATCAATCAGATTTATTTACGTCTGGGACGGACGTGAGTGACTCAGTCTCGAACCTGAGGTCCACTGAATCAGTTTGTAGCGTTAATGCATTTTTTTGGGGGGTTAAATAATTTTATGCATTTAAGATCAATTCCTCTTTATTTAGCTAATCCAAAATAGCTGACAGATTTATTTTTTTATACAGCTGGTGACAACCAGCCATTTCCTGTACATGTGATACATTACCATTATCTAAACATGTGTTTTACATTGTACTAGTATTACGTAACATTACACCTGTCTGGATCTCCCTGTACATACTATAATTTCCATGACAGTAGCTATTTCTATGCTCTTTTGTGTTTTGGTCATGTAAACATCACATGCCAATTTTGTCCTTAGCATTTACAGTACTTTTCCACTACATGTTTATATAAAGTGAAAGTCTGTGCTTTTTTTTTTCACTCCTACATCAGTCACTGAGAAGGTACACTAGATATTGAAGCTTATTTTTTAACCGGGTTCGACTCCCGAAGAACTTTCTTCAGCAACCTGCTGACACCTGGCTTAGCTCTTTTAGCCAGCTTTTGGTAACAGACTTTTATTCCACGGCATACAACGAAGCTACTTCATCTCTGCAACTAGATTCTTCAAGGGAGCAGAATTGAGAAACTTTCTGGACACCTTCATTCCATCGAGTATATAGAGCCGTCAACCTAGCTCATCTGAACTTACAACAGACTCGTGCTCACCGCTGCATTCCGCGGGCGAATACCACGTGTCCATCTACGCTGTCCAAGGTTTCAACCAACATTCTGACTCTGTTGCTGCCGTGAGTTTTACACCCAAACATTCTTGCCAAGCAACCCATAACTGAGGGCATATTATTTCTCGCTTCTTTTTGAGCAATTTATCGTATTGGTTGTACCTTAAGTGCTGAATTAATTTAGTGATCATTTTTGTTAAAGAATTGTTAATCTGAATTGGCACCAGTTTTGATTGCCATCTTGCACCAACCAGGCGCACATTTTTATATATATATATATATATTTACACATATATCGCATCATTTAAGCATTTAACGATTCCTTTTTTTGTATTTCGTTTACTCATATTTTGTGAGCCACAAGTTTCGCCAAATTAGCTTGTGCTCACACTACTCTATTTTTTTATGCTTATTACAGCGGCGGCCTTCCGCTATAGAAACAGAGCCACTTAAGCATTTACTTTGTATATTTATTGAAAATTGTTTTGGTGAATATATATAAAACATTAAACCACCAGCAATTAATTTGATTGTGTTAATGTTCATTCATTTCTTGTGAGATCAAATTAAGTTTAAATTTAGTGAGGAGGTTGTTGAACACGCATATATATATTTTTAGTTTGAATTTTTTGTTAAATACACCATACCATCCCCACAAAAGTGGTGACCCCGACGTGATCTCACAAGGGTTGAAGTATATTTGTCTTTGAATTTTCATTGGTTTATCGGACCTGGTTTTGTCAACGCACGTGCTACGTGGTCACAAGCCATGCCTGACAGCGAGTCAGACAGTTCAACTTCCATAGTTGGGGCCGTTAGCATAAAGCTTCCGCAATTCTGGAGTTCCGATCCGCAACTTTGGTTCGCCCAAATTGAATCTCAATTTGCTACGCGCCAAATAACAGTGGAGACAACAAAATACTATGTTATTTCTGCTTTGCAGCCGGAAGTTGCGCAAGAGGTACGGGACCTCATAAATCCACCCGCGATTACGCCTTACTCTATTCTAAAGGAGCAGCTTATTTCCCGCACCACGGCTTCCGAGCAGCGCCGTGTACAAATGCTCCTCACTGAGGAAGAGTTAGGCGACAGAAAACCGTCGCAACTCCTGCGCCGCATGGAGCAGCTTGTTGGAGCTAAGAAAATTGAGAAGGGAATTTTGAAACAATTGTTTCTTCAGCGCATGCCCTCTAACGTGCGCTTAATTCTCGCTTCGACTAGCGACACATTGTCATTAAGCGAATTGGCAGAGTTAGCCGATAAGATCATTGAGGTCCACGTCCCAACCGTAGGGACAGTTTCCGCAGAGGTACCTACCACCTCACTCGCCGCACAGGTGGTGCATCCCACCGTCGCACCAGTGACCGCAGCCGCCGGTCCTGACCCCATAGAGGAGTTGCGCAAAGACGTACACCAGTTGTTTAAGATGGTGACGGACTTGCAGCGACAAGTTTTTCGTTCACAGCGCAACATTCGTAATCGTAGCAAGTCACCGTCACGTTCTAAGGTGACCGCTGAATCACAAGCAGATGCACTAGCATCAAACTTGTGTTTCTACCACGAACGCTTCGGGGACAAGGCAAACCGTTGCCGATCTCCCTGCGCCCGATCACGTGAATTTTCGGAAAACACCAAAGCCAGTCGGTAGGCGCGACGACCCGAACTGGTGCATGCGATGGTCGCCTATTCTACATTACGGATGTAAAAAAAGTATCAACGCTTACTCTGCGAGCCGCGAATGGAACGCCCATTGCCACATATGGTCAACGGTCACTGACCCTTGATTTAGGCCTACGCCGCACTTGCCGCTGGGTATTTACCATAGCGAACGTGCCCTCCCCGATCATAGGCGCCGATTTTTTGCACCATTTTCAGTTCTTAGTTGATGTGCACAAACGCCGACTAATTGACCCGCTAACCAACCTGTCAGTGGCTGGTAAACCGTCCAGAGAACCGGCTATCAGTCCAGTCTACGGAGATCGCGAGACTGACAATCAATTCGAACACATGCTCATGCACGACTTCGTTGATATTACCCGCCCGGTATATCACTCCGAAGATGTTAAGCACAATGTGACGCATCACATTGACACAAACGGACCCCCTGTCGCAGCACGCCCGCGCAGGCTTGTTGGGGACAAACTGCAAATTGCACGCGACGAATTTAATCACATGTTGGAGCTAGGTATTGTTAGACCTTCTAAAAGTAATTGGTCTTCGCCGTTGCACATGGTGCCTAAGAAGTCACCGGGGGACTGGCGCCCGTGCGGTGATTACCGTGCTTTGAATCGGATCACCATTCCCGATCGATACCCTGTTCCGCATTTACATGATTTTGCGTCCGAACTCCACGACAAGAAGGTCTTCTCAAAAATAGACCTTGTTCGTGCATATCATCAGATCCCCGTCGAGTCCGATGATATGCACAAGACTGCCATAACAACTCCGTTCGGTTTGTACGAATTCACGCGAATGCCTTTCGGATTGCGTAATGCCGCTCAGACGTTTCAAAGGTTCATAGACCAAGTCTTGCGTGGATTACCATTCGTCTATGCGTATATAGATGACTTGCTTGTTGCGAGTGAAGACATGCAGCAGCACGAGCAGCATTTGCGCTTGCTGTTCACGCGCCTGCAAGCATACGGCGTCGTAGTGAACCCTAGAAAGTGTTCATTCGGGTTGACCGAACTCGATTTTCTTGGCCATCACATTGACCAAGAAGGCATCCGCCCTTTGCCCGAGAAAGTAGCGGCAATACAGAACTGCGAGGTACCCACTTCCGTTAAGCGTCTGCGAGGTTTCTTGGGCCTGGTTAATTTTTACCGTCGATTTATTCCCGACTGCGCCAAGACGCTGTTGCCACTCACCGACCTCCTTGGTGGGCACGGTAAGCGTTCAAGGAAACCTCTTAATTGGACACCGGAATGCGATACAGCATTCAACGCGATCAAGGAGCAGCTAGCACTTGTTACGATGCTTGCATATCCCGACACGAACGCGCTTCTCAGTCTCATGGTAGATGCATCGGACCGCGCTATAGGCGGAGTTGTACAACAACTCAAAGGTACCGCTTGGCAGCCGATCGCGTTCTTTTCACGAAAGTTACTGCCCGCAGAAACTCGATACAGTACTTTCGGGCGCGAACTTTTGGCCGTATATTTGACCATTAAGCATTTCCGCTACATGCTTGATGGACGCACGTTTTGCGTCTTTACAGACCATAAGCCGCTGATTCACTCGTTCCGCGCTCATCCCGACCGTCATAGCCCGCGCGAGATCAGACATCTCGACTACATATCGCAGTTCACAACTGATTTGCGCCATGTCAAAGGGACTGACAATGTTGTGGCTGATGTTTTATCGCGGCCCGAAGTGAACACATTGCACGCATTGCACTCTGACACGCAAATCGATTTCAAAGCCATGGCGCAGGCCCAGGAAACCGACCCAGAGTTGCAAACGTTGCTAAACTCAACCAAGCCATCCGGTTTAGTACTTGAAAAAGTACCTCTCATCTCTGTAGGAGGGGAGATTATGTGCGATGTATCACACAATATGACTCGACCGTTCGTTCCCGTTGAACACCGTCGCGCAGTGTTCAATGCCATACATGGGTTATCACACCCTGGCGTACGCGCATCCGTGAAAGCCGTCACTTCACGATTCGTATGGCCCAGCATCAAAAAGGACGTCCGGAAATGGGCCCAACACTGTGTGTCGTGTCAAAAGTCGAAAATACATCGACATGTGAAAGCGCCTATGGGCACATTCAGCGCACCTGACGCGCGATTCGCACATATACATCTTGATTTAGTTGGTCCGCTGCCGCCGTCAAACGGTAACATGTACCTTTTGACATGTATAGACAGATATACCCGATGGCCCGAAGCCATTCCGATACCGGACCAGTCTGCAGAGACGGTAGCACGCGCATTCGTGGACAGGTGGATTGCTGTGTTCGGGGCACCGGACACCATTACTACCGACCGTGGTAGGCAATTCGAGTCCCACTTATTCAAGGAGCTCGCGAAGCTTTTAGGGACCACGAGAGTCCGCACCACATCGTACCATCCTGCGGCCAACGGGATGGTGGAGCGTTTTCACCGGCAATTGAAATCTGCTCTCAAAGCGCACGAAAACCAAACGAATTGGACCGAGCACTTGCCGCTAACACTACTTGGTATCCGCTCCACGGTAAAGGAGGACTTAGCATGTTCCCCTGCCGAGCTTGTTTTTGGCACAACGCTGCGTTTGCCTGGACAGTTCATTGCTCCAGTGCAAACTGAACTCGATCCGAGGGATTATGTTTCTCGCTTGAAACGGCATATGAACGCATGCAAACTTACTCCGACTCGATCTAACCAAGGGACTACTTATGTTCCAAAGAATCTGTTCCGAACTTCGCACGTGTTTGTTCGCGACGACACGGTACGTAAACCGTTGCAGCAACCGTATAAGGGGCCGTTCCGAGTCTTAAAGCGCAATGAAAAGTTTTTTACGCTTGACATACGTGGTAAACGCGAGCAAGTCAGTTTGGACCGATTAAAGGTCGCCTACGTAGAAAAGCAAGATGGAAACGAAACCATGCGAAACTTCCATGCGCTGGCTGCTCGTAGTCCACCAGCAGCCGATGTTGGACAACCGTCCGCTGCAACGACTAGTTTACCTGCAAAGCCGCAAACTAGTGCAGCAGCACACAGCGCTGATAAGACACAGGTCCGGATAACCAGGTCAGGACGACATGTCCACTGGCCCAAAAAGTACAAAGATTATTGTGCTTTTTGATTTAGATATTATGTCGTTCTCAAGTAATTCATTTCATTACTCGCTCACTAGGAGGGGGTTAATTGTAGCGTTAATGCATTTTTTTTTGGGGTTAAATAATTTTATGCATTTAAGATCAATTCCTCTTTGTTTAGCTAATCCAAAATAGCTGACAGATTAATTTTTTTATACAGCTGGTGACAACCAGCCATTTCCTGTACATGTGATACATTACCATTATCTAAACATGTGTTTTACATTGTACTAGTATTACGTAACATTACACCTGTCTGGATCTCCCTGTACATACTATAATTTCCATGACAGTAGCTATTTCTATGCTCTTTTGTGTTTTGGTCATGTAAACATCACATGCCAATTTTGTCCTTAGCATTTACAGTACTTTTCCACTACATGTTTATATAAAGTGAAAGTCTGTGCTTTTTTTTTTCACTCCTACATCAGTCACTGAGAAGGTACACTAGATATTGAAGCTTATTTTTTAACCGGGTTCGACTCCCGAAGAACTTTCTTCAGCAACCTGCTGACACCTGGCTTAGCTCTTTTAGCCAGCTTTTGGTAACAGACTTTTATTCCACGGCATACAACGAAGCTACTTCATCTCTGCAACTAGATTCTTCAAGGGAGCAGAATTGAGAAACTTTCTGGACACCTTCATTCCATCGAGTATATAGAGCCGTCAACCTAGCTCATCTGAACTTACAACAGACTCGTGCTCACCGCTGCATTCCGCGGGCGAATACCACGTGTCCATCTACGCTGTCCAAGGTTTCAACCAACATTCTGACTCTGTTGCTGCCGTGAGTTTTACACCCAAACATTCTTGCCAAGCAACCCATAACTGAGGGCATATTATTTCTCGCTTCTTTTTGAGCAATTTATCGTATTGGTTGTACCTTAAGTGCTGAATTAATTTAGTGATCATTTTTGTTAAAGAATTGTTAATCTGAATTGGCACCAGTTTTGATTGCCATCTTGCACCAACCAGGCGCACATTTTTATATATATATATATATATTTACACATATATCGCATCATTTAAGCATTTAACGATTCCTTTTTTTGTATTTCGTTTACTCATATTTTGTGAGCCACAAGTTTCGCCAAATTAGCTTGTGCTCACACTACTCTATTTTTTTATGCTTATTACAGCGGCGGCCTTCCGCTATAGAAACAGAGCCACTTAAGCATTTACTTTGTATATTTATTGAAAATTGTTTTGGTGAATATATATAAAACATTAAACCACCAGCAATTAATTTGATTGTGTTAATGTTCATTCATTTCTTGTGAGATCAAATTAAGTTTAAATTTCGTGAGGAGGTTGTTGAACACGCATATATATATTTTTAGTTTGAATTTTTTGTTAAATACACCATACCATCCCACAAGTTTATAACTTCCACTGGTAGCACGCCAGGCGCACGCCACAACGCCCAGTTATATGCAGTTATATGCAGTTTAGTGCAAGCTCTTAAATACCCCTTATAATTTTTTTATGCATTTGGTGACAGTTATTAAAATCGGGCCACCCCAAACCATACGCTACTGAAAATTCATGAAAATTCATATAAGTGTTTTCCCCAATATTGAGGGAAAAATACGAAAATGCATTTTTTTACAAAACCGTTTGCAAAACATTTTACTTAATGGCGACAAATTACATTGTGCATGTTAAATAAACTTAACGAAAAGGGCAATATTGCAAAATCTTTATGAAGAAATATCTTACAGCGTTATTTTGCAAGATTTGTTCAGTCAGTTTTACATAACTGTGTATCAAAATCATGTTAATGTCAACTGACATTCGTAAAATGTATTTTATACACAATAGTTTACAAAACATTTCACTTAATGATGACTTATAACATCTGCATGATAAAATTCCCTTTAAAAAAATACTTGTACTTAACACATTTTACATAATAGGCATTTCTTTTGCAAAATGAATTTTACTTAAATAGTGCTAAGTAAATGTTACATAAAATTTTACATTTTGCATGATATTATATGCGAAATGTAATTCATTACAAATATTTTTACAAAAATTATGTAAAAAATTATGTTAAATAGGAACTCCATAACTTTTTTGTAAAATTTACTTAACAAAGTATTCGACGATAATTATGTAAAATGTCATGTTAAATATAGGTACTTAAAATTCATGTGTAAATTTTACCTAACAAACAAATAAACTTAACGAAAAGGGCAATATTGCTAAATCTTTATGAAGAAATATCTTACAGCGTTATTTTGCAAGATTTGTTCAGTCTGTTTTACATAACTGTGTATCAAAATCATGTTAATGTCAACTGACATTCGTAAAATGTATTTTATACACAATAGTTTACAAAACATTTCACTTAATGATGACTTATAACATCTGCATGATAAAATTCCCTTTAAAAAAATACTTGTACTTAACACATTTTACATAATAGGCATTTCTTTTGCAAAAGGAATTTTACTTAAATAGTGCTAAGTAAATGTTACATTAAATTTTGCATTTTGCATGACACATTATATGCGAAATGTAATTCATTACAAATATTTAGTATAATACTACATAAAAACATTTGAGACAATTTTACATATATTAAGTAAAAATTTTACAAAAGGAAGTTTACATAATAAAATATTAAGTAAATATTTCTCTGTGTGTGGTGGGGCACGCGAAGAGTGCGAAATTGGTGATGAGCACGCAAAGCGTGCTCCCTTGGGGTGGGTGCATGAAGGGGGAGTTTCCCCCTCCCGCGGGAAGCGCGAAAGCTCTTACGTTTTACAGCAAATTTGAGAGAAAGATAACGCCTCGCAACACCCTTTTAAAGCGGAAATTTAGTTTGCGGCCCTGGCTGCTTTTCAGTTATTTGGACGCAATACTGCACGGTATATAACAGGGGTGGTGCAGGGATGGGGAGTTTCCCCCCTTCCAGCGCAAAGCGCAAAAGCTCTGACGTTTTAGCAAATTTAAGAGAAAGATAAACGGCTCGTATCAAACAATTATTTTTGAGGTGGAAAGTTATAGTTCGACACCCTGGCTGCTTATCAGTTATTTTGGACGCAATACTGCACGGTATGTAACAGGGGTTGGTGCAGGAAGGGGGAGTTTCCCCGTTAACGCGCGAAGCGATAAAGCTCTGACGTTTTAGCAAATTTGAGGGAAAGATAACGGCTCGTAGCAAACAATTTTTTAGGCGGAAAGTTATAGTTCTACGCCCGGGATGCTTTTCAATTATTTGGACGCAACATGCGAGGAAGCCAAGCCAGTGGTGTATCTAGGGATTGTGGGGCCCGGGGCAAACAATGAAGTTATGCCCCCCCCCCCCCGCACCCTCCCCTCCCCGGAGTGCCCAAACTTATCTGCGTTATTGTACAAGCGAGGGAGGAAAGCGACCGAGCGGCAAAGTTTTCAATTTTAACCCTAAAAAACGCATTTTCTTGAGTGCATTTTATCCAGGAAATTTTGCATTTGACCACCGCAGTTGAGCGGTAGAGAAGCTCGACTTTTGTACATTGATAAATGGTTTTCTATTCACTCACTTCTACAATGGGGAGCAGAACTAACGAAAACCCTATAGGCTTGAGAAAGAGTCGAGAAATTCAGCAAGGCGACTTGCAGTTGAGATTTTCTTTCAAAAGTTGAACCTTTGCAAACGGGAGCGCAATATTTAGCAGGAATCTTATGAAACTTACAAAGCGGCAGCGAGCAAACCAATTATATCTATATTTTTCCAAACTTTATACATCATTGAATCGTTTTACCCCTCCATACCTCAGTAGACTCATATCTCGACGCAATACCATGTACCCCAACAGACATCTTATATCTAACCAGCTATACCTACCTAAACCCCAAACTGAAAATAAAAAGCCCTTTGTCTCAGCCATACTTTGAAACAAAACTATTTTACTCACTACCACTGTACATCCAAACATCCCCTTCTTTCCAAACTTTTAAACACGCCTTATACAATACCAGTCCATCCCTCGATTTGAATTCATGTAATTGTAACCATATTTATTCTTTGACTCTAATTTATGTTTTTTTTTTTTGTATCATATATTTTATTTTTTTATTGTCTTCAGTTTCATTTCATGTCGTTATTTTCATCATACAATTGCTATGTTATATTTGTGTTACCGCAGGGCTTCATTGTAAAGCAGGCCCTTTGTGGCTCTTTTATGAACCACCCTGGTTAAAAAAAAACAACACACAAATAAATAAACATAAATAATATCCTCAGTCTCTCTTTCTTCATCTTTATACCGGTCTCCCTCATCTCCTTTTTTTTCGATGACTCTTTCTCCTTGACATTTTTGTAATTCCCCGTAATTATTCTCTTTGTCACTTTGGCTTTCTAAGTCCCCTTAATATAAGCATATCTTTCTTATTTGGCCTTTTTTTACATTATACCCCATAATACTCCCTAGTCATAGCATCTTTATAGTCTCCTTCAGTTTCTTTCTCCTTCGTTAGGCCTACTATACCTTCTTCTTGCTAATCTATATTTACTCTTCTCTCTGCCTTGTTTATTTAGTTATGAAAAAAAAAAAATAATCAGCCGGGGGATATCCATTTTGTAGTCTAATGTTTTCATCGGAGATCAACTGTTTTTTTAAACAAAGTTTATTTAAAAATCAGATCATTCGTGATGACATTGCTAACTTTAGTGTTAAAAATTGCTAAACGTCGAGAGCTGGGGGGGGGGGGGGGGGGGGGGCTTGGACCTTACCGCTGAGCCTAGCGCATACATATATCACTCGGAGACGCTCCCCATTTCTGTCGAGAAACTCCAATGCATGACCCCCCCCCCCCCCCCCCCCCCCCCCCCATGTTAAAAACATATATATCGGCGCCACTTGTTCCACTACATATTATACAACAATTTTCATGATTTAAATAAAATAATGAAAGAAAACGTCTAGGAACTCAATTATATGCAATAGCTAGATGCTGAAATAGAGATAACCAAAAAGCGGTGGGCATTTTTGTATAAGAAATATATTTACATATGAATGTGCACCATCAGTATAGAAAAAATAACACCATACTAGAGTTAAACAATTCTGCTCGTTCGCTTTGCTTTCTTGCAAAATTTAGAGAAGAAGGAAGTTGAATTTAAGAGGAAGAGGTTAACGGCCTTGAACAAGTATGCTCATCAATGAAAAAAAAAAAGCAAAGCAACACATGGGGGGGGGGGGGGGGGGGGGGGTCCTTCTCTTGATGCATGAGGTCCTATCATGCAATCATAACTATGGTGTGCCGCGTCTTTTTTTTTTAACCTGGGTCAGCTAGTGGAGAAAGGTACATGTGTTTGAAAAAATAAAATCACTAAATTGGTTGCTCCGAAAGCATCGATTTTATGATAATCATAAGACTTGATATTTTATGATTTATCAATTAACCATGATATATTGTGTTACTGCTTATATTTGTTCATTGAATATCTCACCCATGACATTGCTTCAGAATTTACATTCCAAATTCTGACTCATGACGGATAAAAAAGCAGCAAAATATTAGAATTTTAAAAAGGAAAACACGAATGGACTCACATGCAAGTGGTTAGAGGAATATCCTCGACCTAGATTGACATCTATCATGTCTATTCAGTTAAAATCGGCTAGAGGCTATTGCGTAATACCGATTGTTGATTTGGTTTAAAACACCAAAAGAAAACCATTTTCACAGAATATTTGGCCTAAGCCTACACTGTGTATTACATTGAATGGTATCATATTGCGCGGTTTGTGAAATACCTTCATTGCTGTCATACGAGCGTGATTTTTTTCTTTCAAACTATGACTACTACCTGTTTGTTTTAGTTAACAACAACGGAATCCTAATTATTCACGAATGTCAGAAATAAACAGTAATTGGAATTAACATAAACAGTATGTAAATTAAAGGCATTTTACTGAACCATGGATATACTGTGTTTTGAAAAGAAACAACTTTGTGGATATATTGTGTTTTGCTCCCCCCCCCCAAAAAAAAAGAAAAAAAAAAAAAGAAAGAAAAGCAGAAAATAATTTATTTATTTATTTATTTCTGATATTTATACAGGGTGACTCATTATCACCAATATTGGTGGTCTTCCATGAGGCCCTGATAGCAATAGTAAGTAACAATAATAGCCAACAAAATCATGAAAATAAACTCATAACCCCCAAAAAATAAGAATAATAATAAATATATATATATACATGTATATACAAAGAATATGGTATCCTCGTAATCAAAATTGGTTTTACGAAAATGTTGAAATTGTTGCACATTCCTGTCATCTTAATTCATAACGTATAGACGGTGATATTTTCAAAAATCTGTTGAAAAATAACCATTTATATATGGGTTATTTTGAAATGGCATTGTATAATTTTGAAAGTACATACAAGAAGTATAAAGACTACTTTAGCTCAGTATAGAAACAAAATTGTTATATACATATTTACAAAACATATTATAGGGTAGTATACTTATTCAAAGATTACACAATGATTGCATGTAATATAGTATAACAATCGACTGTACAGTGTCTCTTATGAAACAATAAAATGCAAATTATTTATTGATTATAAATGATATGAAATCATTCATACATTTTGAAAAGCATTATGTCATCGTACATTTTTGGGCAAAGAAACAAACCATCAAACATATTTTCCAAATCAGGGCAAAAAAAAATGACATATTACTGATGAAGACAAATATAAAATAGCATCAAGTGAAATTTTCTAGCAATAATAATGAATATGACTCATTTACCATGCTGTTATGTAAACGAATCAAACCAATCCTTTGCGATAAGGAATGAGAATAAAACTTCAGCTAAGAAACTGAATAAAATTTCTTATTGCGAACAGATTTTGCAAGATCTTTTGAACATATATTTAAAAGTGTTCACAGAGCTTGCCATTTTTAGTGATCTGTCCAACTGATTCCATGCTATAATTGAAGATACGAGGGGGCTATGTTTAAAGCATTCTGTTTTATACTTTGGCACAGAAAGTAAACCTTCATCTGCCTGCCTCGTATGATACTGATGAATGTCACTTACTTTAACTAAACTTTCTTGTAAATAGGATGGTGCCAAATTGTGTGTACACTTGAACATCATAGTAACACGCTGAAATTCAAATCGTTTCTCAATTGGCATCCATTTCAGATTGCTAATTAATTCACTTGATGGAGTCTCATAACTTTTGTTTGAAATTATTCTAGCAGCTCGTTTTTGAACTTTCTGAAGCTTATACGTTTGTTCCTGATATCGATTTGACCACACAGAGGAACAATAATCAAAGTGAGGCAACACGAGTGCATTATACAGCATCTTTAAAGATGTTAATGGTAAATAATCCTTCGCTCGTTTTATTACACTGACATTTCTCTGCGTTACCTTTGTTACTTTGTCAACGTGTTTGGACCAATTCAATTCTTCATCAATTAATATAACAAGACATTTGGCGACATTAACTCTTTTCAATACCTTTCCATTTATAGAAACATTGAAGGATGTTATTTTGTTTAAATTAGCACGCGAAGCTATGACCATCACGCATGTCTTCTCCGTGTTTAGTACAAGGCGGTTTTGATTAATCCATACCATTAATTCTTCCAATGCGAAAGAAAGTTTTTCTTCAACCTCAGCTACGCTACTTCCACTCACAGTTAAAGTGGTATCGTCCGCATACATATCAACATAACCATCAGATATACAATTTGGTAAAGTATTTACATAGATGGAAAATAATAACGGACCCAAAATAGACCCCTGTGGTACGCCCATCAATACAGTTAATGGATTAGATTTTGCACCTTGAAAATAAACAGACTGTTCACGACCTGTTAAATAAGATCTGAACCAGTTTACAATAATAGGAAATCACGTTTTTCAAGTAGATTAATAATAACAGATTTCTTTTGAAGACATCGTTATCTAATACATATTTCATAACTTCTTCTCCTTCTGCTCAGAACGCCTGCAATTGAGATACTGCGTTTTGCGACGAAACTCTTCTTTTTCTACAATATTTACGAGTAATCAAGAATCCCGGACCCATAAAACAGTTTTACGAAATGTGTTTGAGATATTTTCTTTCTTTTTGAGATTGCAAAGTTAAATTTTGTTCTTTTTTCTCTTTGTAAATGTAACCTCGTCCTTATCTTTGAAAAAAAATGCCCATGGACATATGGCCTGTGAATTCTGCGCTTTTAAAGTCTGAATCGTTTTCTTATGCGACACTGGATATCAATATCAGATGTTTCGGTTTAGCTGAATAATATTTATGTTAATACTCTGGTTGGTAATTTTAAGTGTTAATATTCTTAATAGATATGTTGAAAAATTAGAGTGATTATTTTTTTGTATAAATTCTTAATTAGTGGTGAAGTAATAAAGATATAAATTTGTTCTATTATTCCATTTAGATTATTAAAAGTAAGCCTCCTTGTAGGCCCCAAAATTGAAAATTGTGCTTACCTCAAGTCCGTCTGAGGTTGGTGAGTTTCCACTCATCTCCTCGCCATCTGTGTTCACTCCCATGGTGGAATCACCTGTAGTAGTAGTAATTGTATTTATTGATTAAAAAATCTGTTTAGCAGCCCGAAAGCTGAATTGCAGAAGAATTTACATAATAAATAACTTTAGAAATAAAATAAGAAATACACATCTACAGACACCATAATTAAAGGGTGCTGTACGGCGGGCCACATCTGCACAGTGCCAGGAATAATACTGCGCTATGGTCCTCCACGCCAGAGAGGGAAAGCCACGGGGAGACGCATTCTACGGTTCGCTGCGACAGGATGGGTAAACTACACAAAGATTCATTCATGCTTCCACCACTGGGATGCCCATTCGCTCACGGTCCGTGCACCAACCGAATGATATGCGCAGCGCACACCGCGCACAGACCATGAGAATGGATGGGCACATCAGTGCTTACACCAGCAGACTGATACAATACAATACAATGTATGGATGATCATGTCTGACTATATCCGTTATTATATCCCTCTCTAAAAAAAAATTGTTCTTGGATTGGTAAAGAGAAGTTCATGTGATTTATTTATAATTCTATTAGAAAAAGAAATTCCTCCGGGGGAAAATTGGTCCTGTGATGTCAGACTTTTCAGAGCAAAATAATTTTTTTTGGTCCGCCATGGACAATAGTGGACAATTTGTTTACAAATTAAAATTCCTCCCATTAAGCTTCTTCATTTACTAACTATTGTCCATGGCGGACCGTTGAATATTAATGAGCAAGAAAGAAGAGGTATTTGATTCCAGAAGAAGGGTATTATTTTGATTCTAGTTCATCGTGACTTGGCCGTGAATTAGAATAGCCTGGTGGTTAAGTCGCTGTCCGGCAAGCAGTAGATGCACTGACCTCTACCACCTGGACGTTTCATTGGCTCAGAGAAGTGAAGTCGTGGTCCGCCATGTTGCACTTCTGAAAAATCAACGCGCGAGAAAGCTGGAATACAGATTTGTCAACAATCATGCGGACGCCCATGCGGACGCCCATGGTCAAAACGCGCAGACAAGTACAAATGTTCAGTGCGTAACGTGTAATAAACCACATCGCTCTCGGAAGAGTAACATGGCCGCGCCCACTTCAAGTGCTCGCACGTGCGGGAATGGGCGATGATCCGTCTAGGTGGTAGAGGTCAGTGAGTAGATGACAGGTTCGAATTCCGCTGGTTCCAATTTTTTCTGACTTGTGATTCTCATTACGGGTCGAGCATACGATCTTTAACACTGGGAGTAACGCCTAAAAATTTGTTTACAAATTAAAATTCCTCCCATTAAGCTTCTTCATTTACTAAGATGATTTTTGTTGTATTTTGCAGTCCGACTGCCTCTTATTCCCTAAAATCATTTCTTCTGACGCATACGGCGAGCAGCCAGTAGTCTCCCTCGGATAACTTATCCTCCACTGCCTAATTTTCTTTTCGATTTTCACATCTACTTTATTTATTGATTTCCTTCCTTAGATGAAAAGAATCGTATTCGTAAAAGATAATCTTCTTACATATAACCTGTCTCCTTCCTTTGCTTTCCAGATTTTCGCGTCCTTCTATTTTGAGGGGTTTATACCTACTGTACTCATTAATATGTTCCATATTGTACCGATCATGAGCATGGTGAGAAGGAAATAAAAATGAAATTTTCAATCAACAAATAAATGTATTTATCCCTTGAGGTTCAATATTGTGTATTTTTACTTCTGGTTGGCCACCTAATTATTGATAATTTATTGTGTATCTTTGAGACTTTATATATGACAATACCGTTCAAGGCCTTGATGATTATTAGCATATTCAATAATAACACAAATTTTATGCCGAAATCTGTTTTTAAAGATTGCATTTCATTGTTGGATAGACAAACTATGTTCATTTTACGGGATACATTATTCGAAGGGATTTATCTTTAGACATATTCATGGATTTAGTGTTAACCCAGTGAAATCAATAGTCAACTGGTCAATACACAGTACAAGCATTGCTCGAGTGCAGCTACAATATTTCAGTCAAATTCAGACCAGTCGACACTCTTTATCTCATTCCTCCAGTCACTGCTTGTTGAGCTTCATTCATCATTACTTTTTCTGCTTTAATCACGCTGAAATAGCACATTTCCCCTGCAGTGACGGCATTTCTGAAAATTCTTATATTGTATATTCTTAATACTTACTACTTGTAGGCCACTCCTAGATAGATGAGCCTACACGGCCTGGCATAAATCTAACCGTAAAGAAGTAGATTTCCTAGTCACGAAAAGTTGTCTAAACTTCGCGGTAGAGCAGCGCACAAACTGCTACAAGCAGTCTCAAAGTATTATGTGGCAACGCCTTTCCTCGTCATCATGCAATATAATGATTAATGTTATGTCATCATTTCTTAGTCCCGTGATGTTGTGCTAACATAAGTTTACCTGGATTGGGTTCAAGGTCTGTTTTCTCTTCTATCATTCAGTGGTTAATCATTTCCAATTTTTCATGGCTGTAATCTCTCTGATCGTGTTATCACTGGTTATGGGTTCGGTATTGATATTGCAAACACAGCGCGGGTGTTTATCTAATATAATTTTGTTTGCTTTTAGATATGGGGCAAAAAAAAAATAATCGTTTTTCTGATGAATCAAAATATCTAATGGGTCTTTTTCACATGTTTTCAGATAATGTTTTTGCAAAATTCAGGATTGATTAACTTAGCCCATGCATTTTCCCCAGTCTGTATTTGTGATGGTTACTGAGCAATTCATTTTACTCTTTAGTCATCTACTCATTTCTACAATTACATGGTCTTTGGCATTCGGAATACCAAATACTACTTTATTACTAATTGATTACAAGGAAGATGATTAATTATCAATTATTATTTTATATTCATATCTCTTACGTATCTCGAACCAATTCCTGAGAATCCAATTCCTTGCTTGAAATGGAAACAAAAGTGACAGAAAATTACGATTTATTAAAAACAAAATGCTTTGCGATTCCAGCAAATGGGAGTGGGAGTTGAAAGAATCGTGTCAATATAAAAAGAGAGAAAGAGAAAAAAAAAAGAGAGAGAAAAAAAGGAAAGGCAATCCCATCAGGGGCATTTCTTTCACTGTTTTAAGTTCGATATCTGTATGTTCTATTCATTTTTATTTTAATTTTAAGTGAGATATGGCTGCAGTTATTGCTGGGATATTACTTTTCTATTATATTTTCGGGTATGCTTAATAATCATATGCTTATGCGAATGGGGGGGGGGGTGTAGTACACCGCCCAATTCAACCTCCTAATTGGGACCATATTCTAAAATTGGAGCTGGTTTCTTGATTTTACATTCATATAGCCTAATGAACCTCAATGATACAACTGCATTGAAGTGTTATCAATGAATGAATAAGCATCACAGCCGGCCATAAATTTAAAGGAAAGTTTTTTTGTGAAGGGGATAGTAGCCCCACCCTGGCAAAGAATATATATAACTCAATATTCAACTTTATCTATTTTTAAATCAGATGGGGCAAATTGAATTACAAAGTGAATGTTGATTGTTAAACTTTGGAGATACAATAGAACTGTCCTGTATTTTGACAAAGATATAATCAGCCCACGTTTCATGTTATGTTTGTTAGTAGATATCTACAGGTAATCGAACAAGGTACAATTGCCATCGGGTGTTGGTTCTTATAATTTTCTTGCTACGGGGCGATAAAATCTGAATTGTACAAATAAACAAATAGAACAAAATGTTTACTCTCGTCCCAATTTTTATAATGTTATGACAGTATATTGCTTTCAAACTCTGCTCTTTATCATTGCGGGTGACCTTATCGTTCACGTTGCACAGAAATCAAACAATGTAAGATATTCTGCCCGTTGAAGATATAAATCATTGACTAAAAACCCTACAGACAATCCTTGGGCTCTTTGCTTAAGAGATAGGAAAGTTAAAATAAAACTATAAATTTCACGTGCATCTTGCTACGTGCAGTTTAAGTCTTTTTTTGTGTGTGTGTGTTTTTTTTTTTTTTTTTTTTTTTGGGGGGGGGGGGGGTTAATAAACATTGTGGTTTATGGTGATATGGTACATGAAAGGAAGAAAAAAAAAAAACATTCTTTCCTGAAAACCCGTCTTTGACCGTCACCCTATTTCCTGCTTTAGAATCCAAGTCTGCCTTCCCGGTGGTATCACTTCATAATGACTTTGAGTACGCATGACAGAAGTTTCACTCATGACGAAGTTTCACGCAAAAAGGGAGAAAAATTTCCGGGAATGTTGGCGAACATTGAAATGTTTCGAGGAATTGAAAAAAAGAGAGGATATTTACTGAAAAGGCAAGAAGTAGGGTGCGTTTTCGTGACACTCGTGAAGAGCTCACGATGGTTCATGCCGAAATCATCGAAAAATATGCGAATTTCACTCATAAAATGAACTAAATCATTTTGCTTTGCACCCTAAAGACTTGGTTACACGACAGCTAAACGACAAGTCCTCTTGTTTAATCCATATTACGGTGTGATATCCAAACGTCTTTTTTTTTCTTAAAAAAGTCACCCTTGAACGTGTGAACGTGCGTTATGTAATCCTGACATAACAAAATTTCGATGTAAAAAATTAGGTCATGAGTAGCAAATTTTATTTCTTTACCCAACTTCTTTTGCAAAATGGGCTCTAAAATTAATTCTAATCTTGGCTCATCCAGTAAGCCAAATCACAAAAAGTGCCGAATATTACCAATGCCGGTACATACGCATTGACCAAAATAATACACAATTTTACACAAAAGAGGTACATAATGTGCAATATATATGAATTTTTTGTTCAGGACGTGCACAATTTTCAAAATTACCCAATTTTACGCAGATATATCAAATGAGATAAACTTTCTTTCGTATTTACAAAAGCAGATTTAAAAAGAGTTTGGGTAAAGAAACAAAATTTGCTACTCATGACCTAATTTTTACATCGAAATTTTGTTTTGTCAGGATTACATAACGCAAGTAAATACGAAAGAAAGTTTATCTCATTTGATATATCTGCGTAAAATTGGGTCATTTTGAAAATAGTACCCGTCCTGTATATAACCCCCAAAAATCATATATATTGCACATTATGTACCTCTTTTGTGTAAAGCTCTAAAAGCTGTGCATTATTTTTGTCAATGCGTATGTACCGGCATTGGCAATATTCGGTACTTTTTGTGATTTCGCTTACTGGATGAGCCAATATTAGAATTACTTTTAGAGCCCATTTTGCACCTGTTTTTACACAAAATAAGAGAGGTCATACTTGTGGAAATTGCTCTTGGAATTACACAAAATAGGTCATGTGTTACGCCTTTATAAATACGAAGTTACACCACCGAGACCCAAATCCCTTCTCATGGCCTACCCTACCAACTCTTTCTCTTTCTCTATATCTCTCGTTTATCTCTAATTTTTTCATCCTTGGTTTAGACCACGCCTTTACTTGTGGTATCACCTTCACTCCATTCTAATTTAATCATGTAGCCTTCTCTTGTTCGATCTATCGACAACTCGACATCTTCACATCAGAATGTCTCGTCTAAGGTACAACTCTCGAGAACTAGAAGTATAATTTTATAGTGATAAGGCGGAAACACTCACAAGATACAAAATGATAAACCGTAACAACGATGCACTGATAAAAGCCTCCGAGAAAACAATGTCAAATTTATGATCGTTATTTCGATTGCTGGGAAAAATGAACACATGAAATTGTATATCACAATCGAAACCTAACCTTTCTATGACTGTAACAGTAAAACTCGACTTAAGATACATCACCAGCGACACAGGTGACACTATAATAGCTATGCAAATAAAGTAATATGTGACCCCCGACAAAACGACCAATAAGTCGCAATTGGAGTTTCAGAGTAATCAGCTGGAAAAGGTTGTTTGCGGCGGAAATTTATATTTTAATCTTTTTTGTATTTTCTGAAAGTTAGTTTATCAATGTACCCTCTTAAAATGGTAACTCTAATTTAGAGCCAGTTTTCTCTATTGTTTTGGTCATTAGCCTGTCCGCAACTCTGACATTCTCATTGCAATTTAAAAGAGTTTGCTTATTCTATACAAGACCAGTAATATATCATTTTAAAGGTTAGAATCTAAGCTTTCAAACTGTGCTACAATTAAGAAAAAACAAATTTCCGACTTATTGGTCGTTTTGTGGTGGAGGGTCACTATATGGATAACTGTAAACTTTTTGTTGAATTTTCAAAAAAGATTGTGACAAATATTTGCATTGCATGCAGTAACAGACAGGGCCTGAAAGTGAAATATATCATTTTCCATACATTAGATTCAACAAACTGACCATCAACGAAATATATCCGAAAGAGGAGAAAATCATTTATCATCACACTAGTTATATACGTAAACCTATAAATGCATTGGAGCAAATGATGAAAAGTTGGGTCCTACTAAAACGTACCAAGAACAGTATCGATCATCAAGGCTTGGTCCTTATCTTCTTTTGTTAGTTCTAGGCCCTGATTTTCTATTTTGTTTTGCCCTAAAGGTACAGGCCACCGTCTGGTGTATTCTCGTACTGTCGATTTCGTGGTAAAACATTTACAGTAACCTTGTCGGCTTGTATCTGGATCTTGGCGGATCTTGGCTGCTTTTAGTTGGATCGATGACTATTATTTGATGCACACTAACATTTCGTAACAGACTGACATGTATAGTTTAGACAAGAAAAATCAAACAGCAATAATAATTTATGTAATTTAATCAGATTATTGTATTGTCATGTAAATGTTTCAAGAGGTTAAAATAAATAAATAAATATCTATATATATATATATATATATATATATATATAATACACACTTAGAAAAAAAGGTTCAGGTTTGCACCCTAAATGCAACACTGGCAGCACCTTTTTGGGTGCAATCTTGCACCGTACATGAAAAGGGTGCAAAAATGCACCTTTTTGTTCTTGTTTGCACCCTTTAATGCCCGTTTGCACCCTAAAAGGTGCAACTTTGCACCTTTAAGGGTGCAGAAGTTTTTGCATACAAAGGGTGCAAATTTGTACCTTTTCTAAAAGGTACAACTCTGCACCCTTTAAGGGTGCAAAATGTAGCTAACTGCACCCTTAAAGGTGCAAAAAGCTTCTTAGGGTGCAAAGTTGCACCCAAAAAGGTGCTGCCAGTGTTGCATTTGAAGGGTGCAAAATTGTACCTTTATTTCTAAGTGTGTACGTATATGTTTTCCGCCCAAAGAGAGAAGAGTTGAACTTTCATCATTCTGAAAGGAGGCAATGCTTGCGTTATTTGTATCGTATGACATGCCAATTTACATTAGTACAAATAATTTTAAGGTCTTCAGATAAAACAGAACGATTTATATTATATTTCGTTACATGTTGTATACCTCATGCGTTATGATCTTTTAGATAAAACGAGATAAAAAATTAAGAGACGTAAAATAACCTGCGACATACTATGTTAATAGGCCTATAGGGGTCTACACTAGATTTGTCACCTCACTTTGTAAGGAAAAAATTCTGACATATACGATTTACCGTATCAATTTGTTATCAATCATTCATGAGCAAAATATTGCCAATGATTCTCAAAAATGCAATACAATACAGGTTAGCATATTGTAGAACCAAATCGGTGAACAGACGTCTTTATAATAAGTGTAATCTATATAAAAAAATGCTGTCCATAATAAAAATAATAGGAAATCGGAAAGATAAAGGACGGAGTCCAAAACTGAGTAAAAGAAGAACCGTCAAGCTTCTACACTCCCTCCACCAAATATTATAAATGAATTGAGTTATGTATTATATTAAGCACTCGGCCATATAATTGACCTTGCCAATCAAGCCATATCAATACTCGTTATCGGTTCTAGGACTCCTACCCCCTGGACAACCACCCCCCGGATAACTACCCCTAGGATAACTACCCCCCTAGGACAACTACCCCCCGGATAACTACCCCCGAAACAACTAACCCCTAGGACAACCACCCTCTAGGACAACTACCCCCGGATAACTACCCCCCATACAACTACCCCCTAGGACAACTACCCCGGACAACTACCCCCGGACAACTACCCCCCGGACAACTTCCTCCCGGACAACTACCCCCGGACAACCACCCCTAGGAAAACTACCCCCAGGACAACCACCCGCCGGACAACCACCCCCTGGACAACCACCCCCTGGACAACCACCCCAGACAACTACCCTGATAGCAGAAAGTGGTAAAAATTACGTGATATTTACGTCGTGGTTTTCGTCTTTTTTACGTCCTGTAATTACGTCAATAAGACGACAACTTGCACCAACGCAAGACGTCAAGGGGACGTCTTATTTTGACGTCATCTGTTCACTGTAAAAACTGAAGTGCTGTATATAGCACTTTTTGAGGGCATGCATAGGGACTGCACTCAGAGTGCTATTGAATGCACACATTGTGCTATTTCAGCACTTTCACGGGAGCTGGACCGGCTCCTTAAACTGCTAAACATTCATTAAAAAAATGATTTTGGCGAGCCTCGAACCAGGGTCCGCTGATCGAGAATTGCTGGCATTACCGCTAGACTAACTCACATCGTACGATTTAGAGCAGATCATATTGTTACATAGGGAATTTACGACACCACATAGTTCATGTTATCTACTTGACTCCCATGACTAAACTGGATTGCAAGAAGCATTCGTTAGTCCATCGGTAACGTCAGCTCCTCTCAATCAGCGGAACCTGGTTCGAGGCTCGCCACGGTCACATTTTTTTTTGCTGGTAAATTAAGGTGCAGTTACTATACATGCCCCTAAAAGTAGCACTTTACTTTTTACAGTGTAGAAGACGTAGAGATGACGTCAAAATAAGACGTCCTCTTGACGTCTTGCGTTGGTGCAAGTTGTCGTCTTATTGACGTAATTACAGGACGTAAAAAAGACGAAAACCGCGACGTAAATATCACGTCATTTTTAACACTTTCTGCTATCAGGGTATAGGAAACGTCACCGGTCGTGGCTCCGTCGCGCTTGTTACCGGAGCTCTCACGGGCGTCTCCCTCAAACTGGTAGTAAGCTGTGTAACAAAACGAATCAGAAACAACAACAACAACAAACAGGAATAACAAAATACATGTTTATAAATCAAATTCTAAGTCTTGGTAAAATGAAAAACAACAACAACAAGAAGAAATAATTTGTAAAAATTTTTTTTAGGCATTTTACTCCCAGTGTTAAAGATTGTATGCTCGATCTGTAATGAAAAACACAGGTCAGAAAAAATTGGAACCAGCGGGGTTCGAACCTGTCATCTACTGCTTGCCGGGCAGCGACTTAACCACCAGGCTATTCTGGTTCACGGCCAAGTCACGATGAACTGGAATCAAATACCCAAGATCCCCTTCTTTCTGACTCATTAATATTCAACGGTCCGCCGTAGATAATTTACTAACAACAAATAAGAAATACAAAATTCATCTGACTTGAAAAAAGTGTTGTAAATTTAAGAATCTTAAATTTGATACAGATGTACTGATAAACAATGTTGTTCCAACTATGAACGCACAAACTGCCAAAAGTATGTGTAATCGTCTGCGTAGTTTTCTTCGGTATACGGTATATGTATACTCGCTCGCGCTCGTGTGCCACAGTCTAGTACGCTAGAGTCTTGTTGTTAAATACAAGTGTCCTGGGATTCGTACATCATTTCTTGTTAGTGGGAATTGTTTTATTTAGAGTGAGTACGTGTAAAAATATATAACATTTCATATGAATATACAGCCATGAACAAAATTATTAGACCAAGAATGGTCACTGATAGCCTACTTTTATTTTGTGGTAAGAAGGAAATAAAATATCATAAAAGCAAGGTACATTTACTGGAATTTGGTATTCATTCAGTGAAATACAAAGACAAATCATTTTTTATAATGCTGTATGCATTATTATAGTACCCTTATTACAGAAGCTTGGTCTAATATTTTTCCAGGGCTGTATATGTTTGTACAAACATTTAAAGTAAAACTTTTGTACTCACAAAAGTGGAGCTAAAAGTGCGCTCCTATTTAACTATTAAAAACCGCATTCATAATCTTTAAAATAAAAACAGTCGCTGATTTGCAACCTTCAGTTAATTATCGCCGATAAATCGACAACTTACAAACATGCACGGGTGTATTATTTACAAAATCTTTGATGATTGGACAATGATCGTGAAGCCTGACGCATATACCATCTCACTGCGACCCGATGTTGGAAGAATTTAAAATAGCATTTCATATGAACATTCAAACAGCTAAATATAAATGTTTCCAAATAATACTAACAATAATCCACTCCAAATTTTATTAACCGAAATGGAAATTCTTTTTGCCCAATTGATCGTGGGCCCGGCAGCCACTGTGCAGCGCCAGATCGACGTTGTTCTATCCTTTCAATTGTTGAACGCCAAAAAAGGTAGCAGCAACTCCCATCTTTTAGTATGACGCGGCCGAGGTTCGAACCCACGACCTCCCGATTGTGAGGCGGACGCTCTACTGACTGAGCCAACACATTGGTATAATGGAAGTTCTGAATAGTCATATGAATAATAACATCGAAATTTTGAGATATTGCAAGTCTCTTTGTGGAAATAAAACCCATTTGGTTCCGTAGCGTAGTGACGTCCCACCTGCATGACCTGTTCAGCGATTATCTACGATATGGCCTTTACTCTGACTAGTAGATACATCAGTTTCAGTTTCAGTGTATTCCATATTTGATATCACATAAATGGAACATAAACTATGACCAGTGTATTATTACAACACTATACGAAAACATGTTCAATACTTCCAACAAAAGAAAAAAAATGCAAATGAAATACAGTTAGACTAATCAATATTCCATTATTTTAAAGTTGGGATAAGGCAAACAAATTTGGTGTGAAATATGAAGGAATCTAGTAACAAATTTGACATTTGAAATAATTACGTGTAATTATGTGAGATTATCTCATTATTCAGAACTTCAGTCTGCTATAGATAATATCTGTTTAAATTTCCATATCTCATTTCTTTTAAAAAAAATCACATCGCGTCGTGTGATCGTATAGTGTGCGGTGGGTTTAAGACAATCTGCAACCTGTCATAAAACTGATCGGCAACTGATATATTTATTTATTTATTTTATTTATTTATTTATTTATTTCTGATATTTATACAGGGTGGCTCATATCACCAATTTGGTGGTCTTCCATGAGGCCCTGTTTGGTAACAATAAAACAAATAACATCAACAATAATCAATATATATAAATACACAAGCATAAACACGTATAATACACATTAATTGGTAGATTAACAGAGCTTTTAGAGTGTATTTGAAAGTAGTCAACATTTTGATAAAAGTTTCAATTCCAGATATTAGGGGACTATGTTTGTATGTGTCCGTCCTAAATTTAGGTACACGCAATGTATCTCTTACAGCATGTCTTGTGCTGTGATCATGTAGAGAGCTGACATGTTGTAAATCTTTTTTTAAGTATTCTGGTGCCACGCCATGCATTGCTTTATACATCATCACTGCACGCCCACCCTGGAAACGTGTCTGAATAGGCATCCAACCTAACCGACTAAACACATCTTTTGAGGATGCATCAAATCCTTCTCCCACCACTATACGGGCCTCCCGTTTTTTAACCTTTTGTAGTTTAATAGTTAGTCTTTGAAATCTTTCGGACCAAACAGAGGAACAATAATCAAAATGAGGAAGGACGATGGAATTATATAGAAGTTTCAGAGACCTGGTTGGAACATAACTTTTTGCTCGCTTAATTACACTAATATTTTTTTGAGCAGTCTTAATAACTTTTTCCACATGTTCCGTCCATCGCAACTCCTCATCGATCATGACACCTAGACACTTGGCAACTTTAACTCTTTTCAGACAACTGCCGTTTAGTGTGACAGAAAAATCCTTTACACTATTAAGAATTGATCGTGGTCCAATAAGCTTCACATTTGTCTTATCTGCATTAAGAACTAGACGGTTTTTTGTTACCCACGAAAAAACATTTTCTAAACCTTTTGTTAGCTTTCGCTCTACTTCTGCAACACTTCTTCCGTTAACTGTTAGAGTGGTGTCGTCGGCATACATATCAACAATACCATCAATACATTTTGGTAAGCTATTAATGTAGATAGAAAAAAGAAGTGGCCCAAGAATTGAACCTTGTGGGACACCCATCACAATTTTTGAGGAACTTGAAGTGGTCCCTTTAAAACAAACCGTCTGTTCTCGGTTAGACAGATATGATACAAACCACTGAACACTTCTATCAGAACAGCCGATGGCTTTCAGTTTATGTAACAGAATATTGTGATCAACAGTGTCAAATGCTTTCCTCAAATCAATGACAGCAACACCTGTTAATTCATTGTTATCAAAATTCAATGACCATTGGTTAACTAATTTCATAAGAGCTGTTGCAGTAGAGTGAAGGGTACGAAAACCTGATTGGATAGCGCACACTATTTCATATTTGTCGAGAAAATCACATAGTTGGAAATGCACAGCTTTTTCTAGAATCTTGTTTACTACGGATAATATCGATATTGGTCTGTAAATACTGGGAGTGGACATATCACCAGCCTTGTAAATTGGAATAACTCTTGCTTTTTTCAAGATTGTAGGCACTTGTCCTGTTGCAATTGACTTATTGATAAGGCACGTTAAAGAGTCAACAATGACATATTTCGCCATTTTCAAAAGACGGCAACTTATTCCATCATCACCTGTTGCTTTATCGTCACTCATGTTTTCAATTTTTTTTAAACAAATGCGTTCGCGACTTGCTGTAGCTCAAACTTTTCTTCAGTATTAGCTAGCTCATTTTCTTCTAGAATGATTTCAGCGTGTTTCGGGATATCACGCGTGATATTTTGAGCACAAGTAACAAAATATTCATTAAATGTTTGATCAATACCTTTGTCATCATTAAATTTGTCCCAATCACGTCTAGGCTGCTGGGTAAGACATGATTGGATTTTGGAATAATGTGCTTGATACTCTGCCACATTTTTTTGCTATTCCCTTTACTCATATCTATCTGAGAACTGTGATAATTTCTTTTTTTCTTTTTTCAAAAGATAATTCACTTTGTTCTTCAGTTCTTTGTACCTAGCCCATGATATGTCACCACCTTTCTTAAGCGCCACATCAATGACATGATCTCTTTCACGCATTGTTTCAATTATATCGTCATTAATCCAAGGGCACGCATTATTTCGTATTCTTTTTTCACATAACGGCACATGTTTATCAACAACATGCATAAATAAATACTTTATGCCACGTCTCCCATGCAATGTCAATATTATCAAAATTTACATTATGATCTCCATGGAATTTTTTGAAGATCATAAAAATTATAGAAAATCTTTGAGATCGAGGTTTTTTAACGAACTTTTTGTACTTCATTGTAAACTATTATTATTTTTAATTTGGGTATTTATTGAAATTTACCAAAATACTTGTTTGTTTTTTTGTTGTTGTTGTTGTGGGTCAGGCTCGACTAGCACATGTGCTATTATCTGGCCCATTTTACCAACCAATGCTTTTCTTCATTTATATGTAAATTGTATGTAAACAAAATGTATTGTAATTAAATGTTGTTGGTGGTAAAATAAATCAAATCAATCAATCAATCAATCAGATTTGCCCTTAGCGGATTTTTTATTGTTATTGAAACTTCTCATAGTATAGACTAGATAATGGTCACTAATGCTAGTCTTAAAAACACCAGTCTCAGAAAACAACTCGGGATTAGTGACAAAAATCAAGTCAATGATTGAGCATGTATTTTGAGTTATACGGGTAGGCGTGTCAACCAATTGCTTAAGACCATATAACTCAAATAGGAATTGTATTTTTTCTGCATTTGTATCTCTTTTATCACTGATAAAATTACAGTTAAAATCTCCCAAAATAGCACAACAACTAATATTTTCAGATAACTCAATTATCAACATCATAAAAAAACAATGCTCTCTTCAAATGCAATGTCAGAATAGATTATAATGTTTGGTTCATGGGCAACAAGTCATGAGGTGGGGTCTATACTAATATCCATTTTTGTAATTTTACAAGCAAACAATTCTACATCTTTTAGTGACATAAAGGTGGATTGTAATGTATATCCATGTGCAGCCTTTCATAATTTACAAGACATAACATTACAGCCCAAAATAATATGAGCAGATGGTTGTCCAAACAGTAGTTTTAGCAATTTGGGGGTGGGGCTGAAACTCCCTAGCCATTGACTTATCTGCCTAGAAAATGCCCCAGAATGGTGAAAGGGATTACCACTTCAAGGTTCAAAGTTCAAGATTATATAAAATGTCATGATTAAATCGGAATGCACTATTTCTGCTTACAATTATTGATACAATAAGCATTAATGATGATTTAACTAATGTAGTCATGCCACAATTTTCAAAAACTTTTTCTAATTTACAATGGAAATAAAAAGAAAATAATTTGACAGCATTAGCTTGAGGTGACATGACAATTGACGGTGCCTAACATTAAAAGTTTTGATGAAATATGTGAAGTGTGAAAAGAATTCACGAATTATGCTCAAGATTTATCACTGGAATGTCAAACTATGTGTACCTATAAGAGGGACACCACTGGTAGTCAATGTCATGGCTTTTATCATATCAAAAATACATATTTTTGGGTGTATCTATAAAGAGGCTATAGGAGTGAAATGTTAACTGCCTGCAATAACACACCCCCACCCCCCCCCCAAAAAAAAGGGTCAGATTTATTGGTCTAGTTGGACAAACACTTAGGTGTTTGCAATTGACCCACATTTTGACATTCAATGTCCAGCTCAGAAATATATGCATTCCTTAGATTTAGAATATTCGCCATTATGTTAACTAGCAATAAATCTCAAAAAAATATCATTTAAAACTTGAAGTATATTTAAGAATACTTTGATCCTTTGTGACCTCAACAAGCCATGTACCGTAACTGAGCTTCATTGGGCAACCTGTACAATGAAGACAAAAAGAAAGGGAAAGAAATATTAAACTTGATGTAAACTGTAGACTTGGTTTTCGGGAAGAAAAAGAATTGGTACATTTCTAGTTTTATGTCACATATGCTTTTGTTTTCTTATTTTTTCCTTGATAGTCAACATGTAGTAGACATGTACATTTAGGTTTAAATCTTAACAGAAGTAAATATTTTTATCTTCTATTCCAAATTAGATCCTAGACCTAGACCTCTAGTAACTAAGTAAGCAGGTACTCTCAACATAATCTACATGACTCTTTTGAACGTAGACTATACTCTATAGGGTCTACAGAAAACAGATACAATGTACATGTACATGTCTATTATTTAAAGTCTAAATATTTATAATCTAATCTAGTAACAGAGCTTACTGGACTAGGCTATGACTATGTCAAAAACAAATCATAAGGTTTTAGAGTTCTCTATTTTCCAAAATCAAGTTTACCTTGCCAGTTCAACTTGGGTTTCCTGCAGTGAGTAGATGACAAAGTCTACAGGTATCACGATATAGGATGATCTGGTCCTGGTCCCATTGCATTACTTTAGTCCATTTTACCATAGATAGCTCTGTAATTAAAAGAGAACAGATACGATTCTGGTGGTAATAAAGGCATAGTACAGTCTAGATTATCATAATTACAGATATTTCACTTATTAACATAAATCATAAGTTTAACCCTTACTAGGGTTTAATAGCGGTAGACTAAATTATGCCTAAATTATGCCACGGTGCTTAAGTTAGGGTAATTAAATTAAGCACCATGGCATTAGGGCCTAGGCATAAATCTAGTCGACCGAGGGCCCTGGCCCTGGACCTGCACAGATTAACCCTCTCATTCTTACTCTCAGACTTCTTGGAGGATAGATCACATTTCACTTTGTCTTTAATTGATCTTGACTTCAGTAAAAAAAAGTGTCAGTATAAAATATTTGCTGAGGGAAAAGTGAGAGGATCAATTGATGGAAGCTGGGGCTTTAATTTTCGCCTTATCAAGATATTGCACAGAAATAGGACAGACTGAAATAAAATCACACTATGAATTAGACAGAAATAACCGTCAGTTATGGGGAATTATTCATATTTAAAACGTATTTGTCAACCTTCCCCATAGATGAGCCATACATAGTCGCAGACTCAGTGGAACAACCGACGATACAGAGTCAGACCCAGAGAGACTGAGACTGTCCGAGTCTGAAGACAGCTTTTGCCTTTGTTTTGGTCTAAGACAGTGGTCTCGTAACTGCACACCAACAGGTATCAACTTGCATTTTGATGACAGGGCCCTGTAAGTAGATATTTACAGGGATGTAACAAGGTACATTTTTTTATTGCGATCAGAAGTTCAAAGTATGAACTGAAAAAATATTTACTCTCGTTATCATAATATCATTGATAGCAGATTGCATAAATTATTTGCTCTTTGTATCATTGCGCGTAAGCGTATCGTTAGAGTTGTACATAGTTCGAAAGTGTAAGCTAATTTAAAATGGCTTAATTTTTTTTTTTACAAAATTTATTGACCCAAAATTTACAGACCAAGCCTCAGCTCATTCTAGTAGTAGGAAGTTGATATGAAATGTAATTTCTACCTGCCTTGTATTTCTTTTGTCTTTCTAAAATGAACACCGATATGATAGATGTATTTGTTTATTAATTTCAGATGGAATTATTAAAAATGATTATTCTGTCCTGGAGAGCCAATTATCATAGTCCCCTTCCCCGTTTCTCAGCTAAATTCTGCCCTCTCCCTTTGTCTTCTCCTTCTCCTTTATTCATCATCTCCCCTACTTCTTTTTCTTCTTTCTCCTTTGTGTTCTCCTTCTTCTTATTTCGTCTTTTTCTCCTTTGGGTTTTCCTGCTTATTTTGTCTCTTTCTTCTTATCATTTATCTTCTTCTTCTCCTTCTTTTTCTTCACTTCTTTTTCTTCCTCTTTCTCTTTCTCTTTCATAGTTCATTAAAACAATCCATTTGCCTGCGGTATCACTTCACTCCATGCTAATTTTACTCTCTTTTTCGCTTTACCGAATCAGCTGGACAGCTTTACACCACATCAAATCATTCAAACTTTAGTTCTCGAGAATGAGATAACATATTGGATAATGATACCAGGAGAACTATCACAAAATGCAAACTGATATACTATGGCGATTCCCAAAAATCCAGACGGAGAGGAAAAAAGGGTACTTTGAAGTTACCGTTCTTTCTGATCTCAGTTACGTAAAATCGAATGCAATCTGACTTGAACAAAGAGAAGAGAAGATCAAAATTTTAAACTACCTTTAATCATACCAATAAGTTTGGCTTATGATACATTTACCAGTGTTACAAATGACACTAAATCTATGTAAATAAAAGATTTAAGCAATGTACTGATAACAGCAAACTGTTGGTTCAACTTTCCAAGAAAATCTGCACTACATTGACTAAGAGCAAAATCTGATAAAAATCTATTCTTTCCCCAATTTCAGATTCAACAAACTGAAAATCACGCATATCCGAAAGAAGAGAAAAAACACTTTTAATCACTCTACATCATACGCGTAAATTTCAAATGTTTTAGTACACAAATGAAAACTCGTAAATACTTGATAACTGTTTTATGATGCACTCTCACACTTCTGGACAAAATAACATACATGTACATGTATATTACAGTATATTATAGTATATTATATACAACCAAATAAAGTTGCAACATTAATGTTATTCAATCAATTTGCAAACGGTTGAGATAGTGAGTGGTTTAAACGGTTCATTTGTTAAGGGAAGTGAAAGTGCTCTGACAGGGCTACTGGAAATACATTTATATGCTATGAAATACGTATTTTGGTATAATTGTGCTCCGATGTCTCTCTATTTAAGCTAATGTGTAGCGTGAATACAACTAAAGCTTGAATATACCTGAATGGCCGTCTAAAATATGTAATGAGAGCGTAACTGAATGAGCCTAAAAAAATGTTGTTCAAAGTTCATAATCATATGATAGTTGGAATTTAAATTCTGACAATTTATCATATCATTCTGTAACACAACACAACCATTCATATTTTTATCCTCTGAAAAGGATAGTTTGACTTTAATGATTCCGAAAAGGGGTCGTATTACGTTTTTTTATCGTATGACATGTCGAGCTGCTGGGAATATCCGGGTTCGAAAGCAAGTGGGTGCGCTAGAGCCCTTTGGTAAAGCATTAATCCACATTGCCAAGTCCCTAGAGACGACTTAAAGCAGTCATAAACATCCAATCAACCAACGAACATATTAGATGTATTGGATTACATACAATAAGGATAATGACGCAAATTATCAAAATAATAGCCAACAGGAATGGACAACACGACGAGTCCGAAAATCTCAAAAAAGATGAACAAGTATACTACCCTCCCCTAATTCAATCAAATCGAGTTATACATTTTAAAGACATGGGTCGTTTGCCTTATTTTGGACCTCGACAGCAGCGAGGACTCGGCCATATATCTTGACCTCATCAATTAAGCCATATAAATACTCGTTATCCTTCCCCGACCCTGCTTGACCAATAGTGACCGGGGTATTGCGTGTCAGGATAGCACCGGTACAGCAGTTCTGGTTGGTCATATTCTGCTGCTGACCGTTCAGGTAATAGAGCAGTGCAGAACCGTCGTAAGTCATCACCACGTGGTTCCAGGTATTAGGCGGAGCGACGAGATCTATGTAGTCCCAGGTAGTTCCCGTAGCAGTTGTAATGACGCCACCACCCAACATCTGACCGCTGTTCTCCCTACCCATTCTGATCTCCCAACTCCCTGTATTGCTCCACCCATTGTTGACAATTCCTTGGTAGTTCTCCCATTGACCGGTGCGCTTGAACCAGACACTAACACTGAACTCAGTGCCCCAGGTGAAGTTGGCAAACGACTGGACACTTATTTTAGATGCACCGCTGAAGGACGCTGCCTGACCGCATTGACCAGCTGTGAAGGAAACATCGCCAGTCGTGGTTCCGTCGCGGTTGTTACCAGAGCTATCAGTAGTGTCTCCCTCAAACGCGTAGTAAGCTATAAGAAAAACAGGAATAACGAAAGGCATGTTTCTAAATTATTGTTATTTTTTTTGGGGGGGGGGGGTGGGGGTGAGAAAAGGATGTAAAAAGTCCATCTAACTTAAAAGAAGATGTTGTGAATTGTAAAAATTACAAATCTAAGTTTGGAATTGAGAAATGAATTCATAACAAAAAAATCTGCGATAGCTAAGGACTACTGTCTGAGAGAATAGCAGAGTGGTCGTACGATTTGAATAATATTTTCAAGTATGGTTCATGAAGCCTTTACAAAAAAACAAACAAACAATGGAAGCTCGGCATTAAAAAAAGAAATGAAGAAAAACCTTATCCTTCTGAAAGAGCACCCTCTTCAAACTGTTTACCTGTTAGGATGTCTAATTTGATATTGTGGTGTAATTTGTACTACTTTGTAAAAATGTGCAGGAAATAATGTCAGTTTTCGTATTCAAAAGACAATATTAAGAAGGGAGAGAAATTTCAACAAATTTCGTAATAAACAATAGCTCGAGCTTTCACGGCCAATGCAAACACACCTCTGGTCTTTTCAGAGTTATTTTATCTGTACATCTAAAAATTGCTAACCGATAGTGGTCGCTGGATCCAATGTCGATCGCTGCATATCTCCGGTCGTCATGGACATCGAGTCTGTGGTGGACAAGGCTGTTGTATCACCTCCATCATTTAAGTCTCCACTGGTGGTAGTTGATTCTGCATGAAGAAATCAATCGAAGAGAATGAATGATACATATTGGTGAAAGAATCTAATCATCGATTAAAAAAAGTTTTTGTACGTTTGCAGTGCTTACAGTTTTGACAGTGTTAAAATGGGGGTCCGCTCGCTGTTCATAAGGACCGCTATTCATAGAAAACCGCTATTCAAGTAACACACGTTATGAATAGTGGTCCTTATGAGTGGAGGTCCTTATGAATAGCGAGGTTATTTCTCTATGGTTTGCTCGCTATTTAGAAGGACTGCTATTCATACAAAACCGCTATTCATTTAGTCACGCGTTATGGATAGCGGTCCTAATGCCTTTTGACGTGGTTTCTGAGTCGCACATAGGTTCTCCCCCTTTCTTCTTTTTTGCCATTCGACGAAAGCGGGATACGTACGAAAATTGGAACAGAAACTAGAAAGGAAGGACGAGACAGAATGTTTGAAATAAAGCAAGAGGATTGGTGAAAAAATTGTATTAAAAATAAAATGAATATGGTGCTGGGTAAAATAATACATTTAAAAAGAAAATTGGGTAAATTTATCCCATTTTTAGTAAAGAGGGAACATGATTGTTTAAAAAAAATTATTCGGGTTTCGGTGCATTTTACATAGAATTGAATTACAGTTTATCCCCAAAAGGTGCATGGTCCCTCTTTACTCATAATGGTAGCCCCATTATTGTTTACCAAATGTGTTTGCTACATTCGATGTCGGTTTCACTGATGATATTATTATGTAAGATGTAGAGTCTGACGTAGACAATGTGTTAATGATTGCTGTTGACTCTGCGATAAAATGGTAAAAAACCCCAAAAGCAACAATACACACAGCAATGTGGAGCAATACAAGGGAAATAAATTAATTATAGAAGACTTATTTTTCTAGTTTCTGTAGAATTTATTCAAATATACTGAGAATGAAATGATATGTATAACATCGGTGATACATTGAAATTGGAAACAAACTGCAGGCAACTGGTGAAGAAAATGACCGAACGACAGTGGACCAGACCATTCTAAGGGAAAACAAAAAAGAATAAGGAGAGAGAGAGAGAGAGAGATACAACAAAGAAAAGAACAGGAGCGAAACGACTAGTGAGAGTGGAGGAGAGGGAGAAAGAGAGAGAGAAAAGTGAGAGAGGGAAGTGACAGAGGGAGAGAGGAAGAGAGAGAGAGAAAAAAAAAGAAAGAGAGAGAGAGAGAGAGGGGGGGGGGTGAGCGTAAATAAGAATTGTGTTTCCATAGTTAAGGACAATCTACATTATTTTTCATTTACATATACCTGTCGTGCTCGATTGATAAGATGTCGATGCCGGTGGTTTTGCTGTCATCGCAGACTCCAATTCAGACGTAGATAACATCATTCTATCACTGGTCGTAACTGATTCTGCAGAAAAAAGAATTAAAAAAAATGAATCGTAGCTCAGCTACCCAATGACCCGAAATCTGTCAGGTGATAGGACTTTCACAGTTACTGCATCTAGGCTATGGAATAATCTCCCCTTGACCATTAGACAGTCAGCATCCATAAAGACCTTCAAAAAAGCTGTGAAATCATATTTATTTTAAATCCGCTATCAAACTTTGTAACAGGTACATTCACTTTGTCTCCATAAAACCACCTGGTAGTTCCCACATGGACGATTGAAGAGTTTTCTGATTTGTGTTTATATACAAATTATAATGTGTTCTATAATTTAAATAACGCTCCGAGCCTTATGGGAAGGGCGTACTATAAATGCTTATTGTATTGTATTGTATTGTATTGTATATTCAACTTTGGAAATATTAAAACGTTGAAAGGGAGTGCAGCCGAATTTCGAGAAATTACAGCAAGATAGGACGGAATAGATGTAAAGATTAATATTGGGATATATGTTAGATAAAATAATATAAAGAAACGAAAGAGGGATCAGAAAGAAAGAGAGAGAGACAGAGAGAGAGAGAGACAGACAGACAGACAGACAGAGACAAAGACAGAGACAGAGAGACATACAGGAAATAGATGATATAGCGCATACTATTAATCGGTATTAAACCAGACTTCGATGATGATCCTGGGGAGCGTTTGATCAAGTGTCTTGTCAGTGATATTTACTGACAAATTTGCTTTCAGCCAATCAGATGCAAGGATTTCAATAGCTTATAACAGTTGTCGGTAAAAATCACTGACAAAACGCTTGATGAAACGCTCCCCAGGTATCGTGGTCATGGAGTACGACGTAGATATGGACATTGAGTCACTGGTCGCACTAACTGCTCTATATACTGGAGAATAATAATAATAATGAAAACCGAGGGGGAATAAAGTCACAACCATAATAGAATGCATAAGGAATACGTTTAGTTTTTTATTTGAAAAAGAATGTGAGAAATCTGTTTGTTTGCACATCTAATACAAGAAAATAAATTTGAATACATTAATAAACGAAAACAAAATGACGTAACCAGGGATCTGTCGTGTACTTTATTTTCACTGGCTAACGGCACTTTCAAAGAAGAAAACCAGAAGTTAATGTTATGGACATTTAATATTTATCACGATGTACCCAAAAATATGATTCATTACCTTCGAGCATGCCCAAACTGTACTCTTCCAAAATAAGCTATAAATGAGTGAGGTTTTTGTTTTTGTAAACTACTTCTAGAGTTTGACTCAAATGATGGCGCTGTTTAGCATTACCAACTAGAGTCCCTTTGTAGATAGAGTAACGACATGGACGTCCTATTTTTGGCACCGAAATGGCGTTCGAATTCTTTAGAACACTCAGGTGCTCATCGGAATTGAACAGAAATGATACGTAATAGTGGCACCAAAATAGCGTTAAAATCACGGGTTGTCGTAACTTTTCAATGACGGGACTCTAGTATCAACCATTGTAATCCAACAATCAACTGCAGATAATTGTAAAGATGTAAAGTGATGATGGTTTGAATTTATATTTCATATTTTCCCCCGCCTATGTTTAATCAGTTATTCTATTAAACCAATGGTGCAATGTTGTGCCAACATACTAATAATGTATGCCAAGTGTTCTCATTTAACTGTAAACTGCATTTTAAACTTACTCTCATCGTTATCGTTGCCATTGACAACATAACAACTTGTCTTGTCTATTCTTTGTAAAAAAAAAAGTCCATATCCTTAAATAACTCTCTCATGTGAGTGCAGTTAAAACAGTTGTCTTTCTTTGGCATGTAGAATATTTATTAACGTGGTATGTATGGAGAAAGCTAAATCACCGAAGCAGAAGAAAAAGAAACACAGATAACCGAAATTGATATCAATATGATGTGTTCTAATTATGTCACGTAATCGATGTTATCATTGTTTCTGTTCTACTTCGTCTTTCAAACTATGCATGTGCTTTTAATTGTACGTTAGTATAAACAATAATACATTAAACTTTTGACAAGTACCACAATTACTGAATGAAAAATAAACGTTCAGTGAAAATCTAAATTATTGATACTTCAATAGTGACTATCGCTGAATAGGCTCCACCATGTATGAGCCGTTCCTATGACAACCTAAACGGTCACAGTTTAGCTGAAAGGTCTATTGTGTTTTTAAATATGTATTATATACTTCCAGACGTTTACAAAGTACCATGAAGGTAATAATCAGAAAATAGATGTAATCAAATTCACAGGGTTGATATTTTAGCAGAAATACATTTGCTAAAGATTTATAAGTACCATAAAAAGAAAGGTTCACATTTATATAGCATGGGTTTTTTTTACATCGTAAGTGTTTATCTGTCCGGCTGGTACAAAATATTGTTCCCCCTTTTAAAGACGGTGATCTCATTTGTTAAATCCTAATAACTCGCTATTTCTAAAATATAAATACAAAAATGTATGGTGAAAACCCCTTTTAAGATTTTAAGATCTGTACCAAGTGATAATAAGTGCGGTCGATAAATAAGAGAAAAGTGTTGAAATAAAATATAAAATTTGCAAATGAAACATCTAAAATGCGCTTGTATTTCAAATAGAGTAAATCCATGGTCTCACTGGCCTTACAACAGGTTGCCCACTTCTGACAACCACTGGTCGGTAATTGGTTTTCTAAGATCGCAAACAGTTTTCATCAATCTTCATTTGGTTGTCAACGGTCGGCAACCGGTTGTCGGAGCATTTTGGTCGGCTGGATGTTTACGCTCCTGCATCAAAAAACTTTTGCAGACCAAACTGGTTGTTGGGAGGTTTTCCTTGGTTTTTCTAAAGGTGGGCGACTGGTCTCAGACTGATCGTAGACTGATCTTAGTGCTCGTCGACCATCGCCAAACGGATTTGGGTTGAAAATAAGGTCAGTGAATGATCGTCAAATAATAAACTACCAGTCGCCGATTGATTCCCAAACCATTACCGAGCACTGGCAGCCAACAGTAATCAAAAATTTCCAAAGCTTTCATGAAATCAACTCAAGGGTAATTTTGGTTGTATTGCCTATTGAAAAATAATTTTGCTTATAAAATATATGATTTGATAGACCACACACTTTCAACAGATGTTAGTAATGTGAGAATCATACTGAGCTGTTTACTACTCATGAGCTTATTAAATTTGAGTAATTTATCCAGACAACGTCGGATATATGCTTCCTTAGTTTTCACTGTTTCAATTATGTATTATTTATGTTGGTGATCTATTCATCATATCCTGGCATAAATACATAATTTAGACATTTTTTCACCAATGATTCATAGCCTTCCCGAATATCTCCGACTGCCGTTAGAACATCGGCCATGAGTCTACGACCGGTTGTTTCTATAATCGCCGATCAATTGAAGACAGTTCCTACAAGCGGTGGCCTATACGCATGATCAGTCTTTGATGATCGGCGATTAATTGGTCTACAACCAAACGGCGACCATCCTACAACCGATGGGCAGCCGGTCGTAAGGCCAGTGAGACCATGACATTATAAAATTTTAAGCTTAAAATACACAAAATACTTGTTCACATTTAAAGTATGATTACCAGGGAATCTGCACACTCTGTGTCCGGGTTTTATCCCAAGTTTCCTCTTCCTACTTGGGCAAGCAGCTTCCTTTGGTGTATAAGGGATGAGCTTTGGGATGGTCTGTACCATACTACCATTTGGATGTAGTTTCTTCTTACACACACTGAACATGGGTAAGGTGTAATTCAGCCCAAACCCGTCAGTACAAAACGATGCCTCGATTGCATCCAATGATAGGAGTAAGGCTGCGGAGAAAAACAAAATCAACAAAACAAAGAAAAAACAAAAACAAAAGAGAGATAAAAAAAGAAAGCAATTGCCATCAGATAAATTAAATGTTATCGGAGAGATTGTGCGCGTTGATACTTTACAGGGGCTTTCATTTAGATATACAGTGCGTCCCAGGAAAAAACCAACAACGAAACCCTAAAACAAAGGGTTATTGTGACTACACTATATGCTCTATGACAATAATCATCTATTTTCCATGTACTAGAAGTATTATGCTTTTAAATGATACCTTGATGGCATCCATCTGCACATGCTTTACCGAGCAGCAGTATTTTGAAAACAGCATGTAAAAACTCAGTTGTGCCGGATTTGGGTAAAACCGTGAAAAAGTTTGATTCACATGCGAACATGACCCAAATGTAACACGACTTTTAAAACCCTATGAGAAGGGTGTTTTCAATATTGAGGGCAAGAATAATGCCCTCATAAAACAAATGATGGCCAATGTATTGTCGATGTTTGGGGTAAACAAAGGGCATGTTTTGTATTGAAATGGTACCTGCAATCGAAATGAAAATATTTTTTGGGCATTTTTCTGATATTCTTTTAAGAACAAAGCGGACAGAAAGGTGATATTTTTCATAAAATTAAAGTAAGTAGCAGTTTGCATTGTCATCAAATTGAAAAACAAAGTAAAAAGGGCACATAAAGCAGAAAAAATATCAAGATTATGGCAATTTCCAACCTCAGGAGGGGCACCCTTTTTTATCACATAGAGGGCACTTTTTAATATTTTGAGTGATATTTATTGATTTTGGAATAGGGGGAGGGGGGGGGGGGGGGCTTATGCCCCTGCCACCACTGGAAATTGTATTGACCCCCGTTTTTATGAATTTCTGATTGAATGCATGCCATCACACAAGGGAATTTCACATCCCATATCTCTTAAAGCTGGTATTTCCCTTTAGTCATTTTCGCATGTGATAACGTCTTCACGGTTTTACCCATATCCGGCAAAATTAAGCTTTTAAATGTCATTGCCAAAATGCTGCTGCTTGGTAAAGCATGCACGGATGGATGCCATCAATGAATCATAAATAATAATTATCTGAATATGATTGGGTTGCCACATCATCAAGCACTTGCTTATAGTGACAGTCCATCTTCTGCTTTTCATTAAAATATCAGTAAGTTGGCAAAGGTTAATTTATGATTAATTACTACCGCCTATTCATTTTATACTCATTGTTTCCCCGAATATGATTATAATTATATTTGTTATACTTACGTCGAATTGTGCCTATACCTTTGTAAAATGTGAAACTTGCAGAAGAAAATAATTAAAATCAAATCAAATCAAATTTAAAAGCATAATACTTCTAGTTTATGGAAAATAGATTATTGTTGTCATAGAGCACATGGGATGGTCAGAATGACCCTGAGACGCACTGTATACTATTATACAGATTCTTGTTTTCTTCACCAAATATGTAGAGGATACAAATGTATTATATATATTACATTAGTTTTTGTAATAAGTGATAATGTCTATAAATTTCCTCCCAATTTTTAAAAACTTAATCCCTCCCCAAATACATCAGTATATCATAGAAACTACCTCCACTTTGTTCACACTAAAGGACTGTGGGCTATATACAGCCCTGGAAAAATATTAGACCAAGCTTCTGTAATAAGGGTTCTATAATATGCATACAAAATTATAAAAAAATATTTACCATTGTATTTCATTGAATGAATACCAAATTCATTTACTAAATTCATTCATTAATTAAATTCAGTTACCATTCTTGGTCTAATTCCATGGCTGTATGTTTGTAGGATATCTGTAGTTATAGTAGATTATGTAATTTTTAAGTTGAAAACAATGCATTCGGCATAAGTATTTTACAAATAGTATGATATTGCATATTCGTACCATACATCCCAAAGGACAAGTAGGTCACGATGCCAAAAAAGAACTTGGAAGATAGGATCTTTCTCTTTCCCTATGATCAAAATAAAGCACAAAATTATTGCTATGTCATTTGTCATGATACCATTTATTTCTTTAAAATAACTGGCTGTCCGATAAACTTATAATAGTATAAATCAATAAAACGGAAACCCCTATTGAAGTCCATTCACTTTTAAAGAAAACTTGTTGAAATATATATCATACAATGGTATAATGGTTGAAAATGTCTTCTTTAATTTGATAGGCTGCTCATGATCGTGGATGGGTGGTAAAAATCGCCTTTTGCCAAGTTTGGGATGAATAGTGGTTAGGAGTTGCCTTCAAAATATGTGAGTGCATTTCACTGGAATGGAGACAGTTCAAATAATTCTTGGGATGACTATCCATTTCATTCAAAACTTGGGCAGTTACAAACTTGAAATGAATCAGGAAAAATACTACTCTTAAAGATAAAGTTGAGTTCTGGTCATGAGATTGACTTGTGAAAGAAACTCTCTCAAAGCAAATGGGAAAGGTTGATTATAAAGCACATAAGAATTGGTATATGCTGCAAGGTTTTGGAATCACCAAAATGATAAGAAATTTACTCAATCCTGCTGAGAGATACATGCACTGCACACACGAATGAGTATATGGGACTACACACAAATGTTCGGCCCGAACATTTCAGCTGTTTCTCGTCATATTTTAAATGTGAGGGCATTTGAATAGCTATCCTTTTCAGGGGACATTTCTACTTTGATAATCTTCCAAACTAACATAATAAGAATGAGAGAGCTCACAAATTATTTTTACCTTTCCCAGAAGTCAAGCTTCCCTTTAAGCTATCCATGATAAGATATTATCGATCAAGGTGTCAAATGAAAGGAAAAGTGATTTATGACTAGATCAATATGTACTGTACTGAATGTCATGATATTAATGTAAGGCTCATCAGAATGAGAGAATGGCTGCTGGAGGAGCAAAAGTGAAAAACAAAACTGACGAATGCTCGTATGGGACCATTCAAAGAGGCAACACGCGATAGATCGATCAGTTAAAGAAAGACACTTATTTGGCAAGGCGGGAGCTCCCAATGATAATGGAGAATAGAATTACGTGGTCTAAAATAGTGAGGTTAGTTTGGATACGATCTACCTTGTGTAACTTTCGAATTTAAACGCATTTTACTTCACCGAGCTTCCTCACGAACTATACATTCATATGTATAGCAGTTATGGTACAAGGAAGCATACATTTTTTGACATTTTCTGGGTTTTTTTTATCATGATCGTTAAAGGGTAGAAACATTGTGATAAGAACTTGATTTAGGTCATATTAAAACAAGCATTTAAGGCTTGATATGAATGAAAATGGTGATGATTTGATAATAATATTCATAAAATTATGGCCTTTGACAATACTCACCATTGTGAAAATTTAAAACTTCACAAGAATTACTTGATATCATCCAACTGTTCTGCCGAATTGTAACACCTAAGTCTATCCCGGTGATGACGAAGTTTTTAATGCAATATGATTATTTCAATGTTACTCAACATAAGACACCGGAATGAAGATTTGGAAATCAAGTTTTATCAATTCAGACTTTGTAAAAGCCAGCAATGTCTAGAGCTTCGAACACTCGATTTCCCACAAATGAAGTCCACTGCATGGAGAGCGTTCAAAACCCGTTGCTAGCTTCTCTGGATGACTGCCCGAAATGCAGAAAACTCTCATTTGATTGGTGGATGAAAACGACTACAACTCCAAAGCTTTAAAAAATTAACCATCGCCATTCATATAGCAAAATAAAGAATGCTGTAAAGTTGCTATGGAAACCGGAAGCAGAGTGGTGCGAACACTGTTAACGTTAAATAACCGTGGAAGGGGCTCATGAGACCGAATCAATTAAATGAATTTAATTAAATTTCATTTTACTGTCCACTGCTCACATTAAAATAATATATATACTTGTAGTTATCAAAATAACGTTACAGACATATATTGGATATAAGACATGACATAGACATTTTTCAATGTATTTTATTTTACCTGCATGATTATGACAAGAAATAAGTGAATGTTCAAATGTTCCACATGATCTAGGAAACTAATACATAAAGAAGAAGAACATAACAATTAGGTAGCATTTTGATTCATGATGTGCGGATAGAAAAGGGAACGAAGGAATTTAGAAAACTTTGAGTACGGCACTTCACTGATTGAAGCCATTTACCGGAACGCATATAAACGTTATATGGAAATTACAGAGGGTGATTTTCATTTTTATGTACTTCTTTGATTCGCATGCTTGTTTGAGATTCGGAATTTCTCCGTTATCTTCCCTGCTTGCTTGGTGATTATTTCTACATCCCCCGTACCAGAATCATGTAGATGCATAGTTCAGTGAAACCAAAATTGATCTAAGATATAACTTTTTGCTTACCTCCATTAATGCGCATCCCTATTTTAGTTTCAGTTTCAGTTTCAGTTTAATGTATATACAAAATGTGTGGTATCGTTTTCATCGTTTTCTTTTCAGTTTCAACTCCAAAATCTGCATTAAAAAAAGTTTTTTTTAATGTAATCCAATCAGGAAAACTGCATTAGTGTGTATTTAGGGTATTTTGTATTTTATACGTATTTATAGCCTAGGTCACAACCCGCCGTACTTGCAAGTGCGTGCTGTCTGCGTGCAAAAACGTGGGCAAAATTTGTGGATCCGTACGTGGTGAGTACTGCCTCCGTACGGATTTGGGGCACGCAGACAAGACGTAGAATTTTTAGTGCAGTAGGAACTTTCGCTGCGTTCGGGCTGCGGGCGGTCTACGGATTCACCCCCAGTACGGGTGACGTGCGTTGACGTGCGTGCCCTCTGCTGCTAACGAGCGCACAACGCACGGACTCCGTGAGTTTTTGAAAAAAATTTCCCACAGTTACTTGCTCTACGGACAAAGCACCTAGCACGTGCGTGCTCCGCACGTGATAAGTGCGGGGTCCGTGCTTATTCGGCGCTTCTCCAGTTCAATTGTCCAGTGAGCACGCAGAACTCACGTAAACCGCACCGAGGAAGTACGTGCTATGCACTTACAACGCACGTTGTGCGCGCTGATTTCTGCAGGATAAAAGCCGAGTAGACTGACGAGTATCATCATTTCGTCTCCAAGATGCCCAAGAAGCTTAACAAAAAGGGGTCAGCTCAAAAGACAGCTAATAGGGCCAGAGAGGCCCAACAGAAACGGGCCGTAGATGATGTAAAGGCAGGCAACGAACAGATGAGGAGCGACATAGGGCGGGAAAACTCACGTTTATCGCACTTGCACGCACTTATTCCCTGCAAGTCAGTAAGGACACCGTACGTGAAAGTACGGCCTCCGTACGATAACGAGGCAACCGCACGGCGATCGTACGTTGTAAGCACGTTGTAAGCACGTACAACTCACTTACCAGGTGCGCAACGTACGATGCACGCAACCACTCACGTCCAGGCGTAGCGTGCGGGCCACGTACTTACACCTTGCGTTGTAGTGCGTGTGAAGTGCGTTGACGTACTCCTTCCCTGCTCTTGCTACTCCCTCCCCACGTTTTTCAGAAAAACGTGGCGGACGTGGCCTCCGCAGAACACGTACGGACTAAAAACACGCACGGCGGGTTGTGACCTAGGCTTAAGATACAAAGCTGTGGTTATGGGGACGAATACAATGCGATTTATTCCGTAGGTTGAAAACAATCTGATTTCGGAGACATTGGAATGACGTATAACAATTAATGGGAATGTCTCCATAAAGCCTAGGTCACAACCCGCCGTACTTGCAAGTGAGTGCTGTCTGCGTGCAAAAACGTGGGCAAAATTTGTGGATCCGTACGTGGTGAGTACTGCCTCCGTACGGATTTGGGGCACGCAGACAATGAGTGTCATGATATTAATGTAAGGCTCATCAGAATGAGAGAATGGCTGCTGGACGAGCAAAAGTGAAAAACAAAACTGACGAATGCTCGTATGGGACCATTCAAAGAGGCAACACGCGATAGATCGATCAGTTAAAGAAAGATACTTATTTGGCAAGGCGGGAGCTCCCAATGATAATGGAGAATAGAATTACGTGGTCTAAAATAGTGAGGTTAGTTTGGATACGATCTACCTTGTGTAACTTTCGAATTTAAACGCATTTTACTTCACCGAGCTTCTTCACGAACTATACATTCATATGTGTAGCAGTTATGGTACAAGGAAGCGCCTTGAGCACTGTATTTTAGTGGATGTGGCGCTTTATAAATATTCATTATTATTATTATTATTATACATTTTTTGACATTTTTCTTTTTTTTACCATGATCGTTAAAAGGTAGAAACATTGTGTTAAGAACTTGTTTTATGTAATATGACCTAAAACAAGCATTTAAGGCTTGATATGAATGAAAATGGTGATGATTTGATAATAATATTCATAAAATTATGGCCTTTGACAATACTCACCATTGTGAAAATTTAAAACTTCACAAGAATTACTTGATATCATCCAACTGTGCTGCCGAATTGTAACACCTAAGTCTATCCCGGTGATGACGAAGTTTTTAATGCAATATGATTATTTCAATGTTACTCAACATAAGACACCGGAATGAAGATTTGGAAATCAAGTTTTATAAATTCAGACTTTGTAAAAGCCAGCAATGTCTAGAGCTTCGAACACTCGATTTCCCACAAATGAAGTCCACTGCATGGAGAGCGTTCAAAACCCGTTGCTAGCTTCTCTGGATGACTGCCCGAAATGCAGAAAACTCTCATTTGATTGGTGGATGAAAACGACTACAACTCCAAAGCTTTAAAAAATTAACCATCGCCATTCATATAGCAAAATAAAGAATGATGTAAAGTTGCTATGGAAACCGGAAGCAGAGTGGTGCGAACACTGTTAACGTTAAATAACCGTGGAAGGGGCTCATGAGACCGAATCAATTAAATGAATTTAATTCAATTTCATTTTACTGTCCACTGCTCACATTAAAATAATATATATACTTGTAGTTATCAAAATAACGTTACAGACATATACATGATATAAGACATGACATAGACATTTTTCAATGTATTTTATTTTACCTGCATGATTATGACAAGAAATAAGTGAATGTTCAAATGTTCCACATGATCTAGGAAACTAACACATAATGAAGAAGAACATAACAATTAGGTAGCATTTTGATTCATGATGTGCGGATAGAAAAGGGAACGAAGGAATTTAGAAAACTTTGAGTACGGCACTTCACTGATTGAAGCCATTTACCGGAGGCATATAAACGTTATATGGAAATTACAGAGGGTGATTTTCATTTTTATGTACTTTTTTGATTCGCATGCTTGTTTGAGATTCGGAATTTCTCCCGTTATCTTCCCTGCTTGCTTGGTGATTATTTCTACATCCCCCGTACCAGAATCATGTAGATCCATAGTTCAGTGAAACCAAAACTGATCTAAGATATAACTTTTTGCTTACACCCATTAAATGCGCATCCCTATTTTAGTTTTAGTTTCAGTTTCAGTTTCAGTTTAATGTATATATAAAATGTGTGGTATCGTTTTCATCGTTTTCTTTTCAGTTTCAACTCCAAAATCTGCATTAAAAAAAGTTTTTTTTAATGTAATCCAATCAGGAAAACTGCATTAGTATTTTGTATTTTATACGTATTTAAGATACAAAGCTGTGGTTATGGGGACGAATACAATGCGATTTATTCCGTAGGTTGAAAACAATCTGGTTTCGGAGACATTGGAATGACGTATAACAATTAATGCGAATGTCTCCATAAAGCCTAGGTCACAACCCGCCGTACTTGCAAGTGCGTGCTGTCTGCGTGCAAAAACGTGGGCAAAATTTGTGGATCCGTACGTGGTGAGTACTGCCTCCGTACGGATTTGGGGCACGCAGACAAGACGTAGAATTTTTAGTGCTAGAGGAACTTTCGCTGCGTTCAGGCTGCGGGCGGCCTACGGATTAACCCCCAGTACGGGTGACGTGCGTTGACGTGCGTGCCCTCTGCTGCTAACGAGCGCACAACGCACGGACTCCGTGAGTTTTTGAAAAATTTTCCCATAGTTACTTGCTCTACGGACAACGCACCTAGCACGTGCGTGCTCCGCACGTGATAAGTGCGGGGTCCGTGCTTATTCGGCACTTCTCCAGTTCAATTGTCCAGTGAGCACGCAGAACTCACGTAAACCGCACCGAGGAAGTACGTGCTATGCACTTACAACGCACGTTGTGCCCGCTGATTTCTGCAGCACTTGCATCATCAGAACCCGGAGTCTGTGCGTTAAAAGGGCGGCATGTCTAGCAGCAGCAGCTTTGACTTCTAGTGAACGTCGAAAGTTCTCATAATGTGCCCAACTATATAGGGCGGGAAAAACTCACGTTTATCGCACTTGCACGCACTTACTCCCTGCAAGTCAGTAAGGACACCGTTCGTGAAAGTACGGCCTCCGTACGATAACGAAGCAACCGCACGGCGATCGTACGTTGTAAGCACGTTGTAAGCACGTACAACTCACTTACCAGGTGCGCAACGTACGATGCACGCAACCAAGCACGTCCAGGCGTGGCGTGCGGGCCATGTACTTACACCTTGCGTTGTAGTGCGTGTGAAGTGCGTTGACGTACTCCTTCCTTGCTCTTGCTACTCCCTCCCCACGTTTTCAGAAAAACGTGGCGGACGTGACCTCCGCAGAACACGTACGGACTAAAAACACGCACGGCGGGTTGTGACCTAGGCTTAAGGCTTAACCTTACCACACATAATTGGATCATTTTTAATGTCAGCATATCACTTCACATCCTTTCAAATTCAATGGATTGTTTGAAGTTTCTGTTTGATTAAATATATTATGTTTAATAGCAAAATTTGTATCATTATTATATTTTCGATGTGTGTATGTGGGGTGGATGTGTGTGCGTGTGCGTGTGTGTCTAATAAATGGATTTTTCACCTGTTCATAATACCTCGTCAATTTTTTTTGGTGCCATTTCTTTGATGAAACCCGGTGCTATCATTCAGGATGAAAGTTTTCCTGAAAATATTCAGAAATATACATTTTGGTAGACTTTGCACAGTCATGTTAACTTTAACTATGCAAATGTGATTTGAACGGTTTATTAACTCTTACTGTGCCAAGGGGTTTAGCTCTCTTATGATCTGAAAATTCCATACTGTGGTAATACTGTGAACACAGGGTTTACACATAGTTCAATACATACCACACTGTGGTAAATGTGTGTCACTCTGTGTTCAGTATGTCAACTATGTGGGAATTATGTGGTAGACCACATGATCTGAAATCCGACACTGACCACACTGTGAACACATAATTTACACATAGTTAACACATAAACAACTATGTGAATTATTCCAATAAGCAAATGTTAGTTTAAGCATAAAAATGTAACTTAAAGATAAGCTGGTCATGCAAATGCATAGTGACTATAACTGTTTAGATGTTATTCGGGAAAGCTGATCATGGTAAAAAGATAAGAAGAACTATATATCGTAACTGACTGACTAAATGTTGCTGACAAAGTACAGTGATAAACCTTGCACAATGTTACATAAACACATTCGTCATACCCAAATTTTGTCCAAAATATCAAAATAATAATGCCTTATATTTTAAATATAAGATTATATCGAACAATCGATTTCAGTTGGCTTTTCTACTATGATATTCTTCCCCTAGGAAAAAAAAAAGAATAAAAAATGAGAAAGCTGATATGTCATTCTTTATCCTTTACCAGCACCCAACCTCCTCTTTTACAACGTGTTTTAATTTTATGGAATGAAAGATGACATTGTATTCAAAATGAATGAAACACAGTTGACAGAGAATTATATTCATGCATTTATTATCATGAGTAAATGTTATTATATATCTTTCCAATGGTAAATTCTGAGCTTTCATTCTTCATAAACATGATAATTGAAATGTTTAGAATATCGATATTAAATCTGCGGTTATGGAACAAGTTCACATGCATAATAACTTTTAGAAATTGATTAAATTTTATTAAAAACAGTGTTAATCATCAGTATTGTAAACAATCACTGTTACCTGTTCATAACCTACTTACACGTGTGGAACATACTGATTACATTCAGTTAAGTTTTCAGTAATGACTGATGCCCGTCTTACATGACATGTCAATCACAATTATAATTTTAATGATGATAAAATATATTCATTTATTTCAATTTCATACATACCTTACTGTATACTGTGTAGTGTTATATCAGGATCTATTCAGATCTATTTGAATCATTTCACCATTTTCTCTCAACATGTAATTATTTCTTGGGGCCTGTGCTGTATAATTCTTTTTTTCTGAATAGTTGTCCGTTTTTGCCTTTTTAGTTTTACATCCTAAGTTTAAAAACACAAAATAGTTTAATGAAGAAAAAGGTTCTATACCTTTTCCCTTATTCTTAAATTGTAAATTCGACCTTTTGCCGGTATCGACATATTCTACGACAGGTTGCCATATATACGATCTTTAATACCTCAGACACATCACCAAAGCAACTTCCAACCAAGCAAACCAACCGATATTTGGCCATTTAGGAAAACATAATTTTTCGTTTGGCCTGTTGTCTGGTGTCAGTGAACAGGGTATAAATACAACGCAAATCAGGTACGTTTTTATTTGATAATAATAGTAACTGTGATAAATGGTCAAATATATGAGGAAGCCACACATGCAAGTGAATATCACAGACTACTGCACAGTGTGCAAAATAATTATAAAGCATTCTACCTCCTCTAAGATTTATAACATGTTACTTCTATTTAAAACACACGCTGCAAATAGAAAAATTCATTTTCATTTTGCAACGATGCTATTACAAATCATATTGCAGTACTAATCATTAGTTATCCATGTAAATAGCTCACAATTTACAATTTTTTTTAAACTGAAAAAAAAATAAATACAGCATTACAGATTATTATGGATATAACCCTTGCTCGAAATTCTATATCTTATGATTAAAACTAGAAATGTAAGAAGCTTTGCAAAAATAATGACAATTATGCAAAATTACAAGACCGATAAACCTACACAAAGACTGTATAAAACTATGTCCACATACCTAAACATTTGGCTGTATTTGCAATCCGTTTAACTAGTTTATTCCACGTATGACCTTATACTACTGATATTTATACTAACACCATATACAATCAATATAATGTTTCCTATATTTAGTCAGTACAAATCTTTAAATACCAGGTTAATGAACTTACTTTAGTTCATGGCAGATGGGTACACAATTACCAACCTTAAAATAGCATGGCTACAAAATACCATTGCAATAAGGTGCTTGGAATATATTAAGTATAATTCACATCTTCCCAAAACAGAAATAAGAATAACAAAACTTATAGAAACTGGATTATCCACAATGGTTGAATGAGATATTGGATATAGATTCCGTTTCATCCGTCAATAATTAGTCGTGGCTCTTTTTGGTGCATATTTAAAGCTTTAAGTATGCCACCCATATCATAATATCGATTATTCTCTCAATCACTATACGTGTGTATTTCTATTTACAAACATGAGAATTATCAATACAAGGAAATGAAATAAAGTGAAGGCACTTCTTTTTTGAAGTTTGAAAAATCTAAACCCTATGTTTGTACGTGAGGTGTCAAAGACACATTACTAGGTCTATATGTCTAAAAGTTATACAATGTTAAGTTCATGATATGCTATGGAGAAATAAAATTACTCTTTCATAGGCCCTTCTTTTCTTTTTTGTTCGATATACAGTGTGAGTGAAAAAAGGGAACACATGTTAAACTGTAAAAAAATTCTACACGCAGACGCTCAGAAAAGGTCGCGGATGAAAGTCGAGTCCGACCCGCTTTCCAGGTTTTACGACGCCCACAAACACCTTAACCGTTGACATAAAGAATGCCAGGCAAAGATGTTCGTCGGAGTTAATTTCATACACGAAAGCTATTCACAAATAATATATATTTTTTGTTTATAGAGTGATTAGTCCCCTTTGGATATTCTGCTACAGGACATCACTATCGGTACCACTAAACGTCAAAGATACACGTACACTTCCATCGTGCTGCGGCTTTAGAAACTCATATGCGTTTCCTTTTAGTTCACCTAATATAAATGCTCCATAACTAAATCTTATAAATACAAATAATCAAATCGTTACATTAATTACGATACAAAAAAAATCTTGTTACAATGTGGAAAACACCTACGCCTTTGTAAGTGATTCTTAGCCTATATACAAAGCAAGTAATTTGATTATGATATATCCATATTTACAGGCCTTATACTGCCATAAGTTTTATATAAGTACTTTGATATATTCATCATAATCTGCAGATATATGACATTGTACAATCATTGTATTTACAAGTGATTATATAGCCCCGACGTTGTGAAATGAGACTCCTGTGCTAATTCAAATTTATGTACTTGAATTCGAATACATTATCACGAGTGTACAAAATAACATTTACAAGAAGGATGACAAAAATATTGCCGTGGCAACATTCTGCATTATAACATCATGTGGTATATTTAGATGGAAATCTTTGAAATGAGTATTCTCTCTTTTGTGTAATATACCTAATTTTCATTTCATGTATGAACTTTTCTGTGAAATACAAAGGAGTACTCTACATTTCTCTTCCTCATTTGTATACTATTGTTTCTAACATGAGAAGAAATCCTGTACAGAATCTGATGTATATTTCAAGCGCAAAGTATGAAAAACGATGGTCTCTTATTCATTCTTCTCTCAGTCAATCTAAGTTTGAGTCTTTATTTACAAATATGAGAATCACCAATGTGTGAATGTGATTATATATTTTTCCAATGGTAAATTCTAAGCTTTCATTCTTTATAAACATGATAATAGAAATGTTTCGAAAATCGATATTAAATCTGCGGTTATGGAACAAGTTCACATGCATAATAACTTTTAGAAACTGATTTAATTTTATTAAAATCAGTGTTAATCATCAGTATTGTAAACAATTACTGTTAACTGTTCATAACCTTCTTAGACGTGTGGAACATACTGATTACAAAAGAAAATTATCATAACTTTATGTAATAAGATTTCGAGCTAACAATACCTCTGTATTAGGTTTTCAGTAAAAAACTCATGTGCGTTTCCTTTTAGTTCACCTAATATAAATGCTCCATAACTAAATCTTATAAATACAAATAATCAAATCGTTACATTAATTACGATACAAAAAAAATCTTGTTACAATGTGGAAAACACCTACGCCTTTGTAAGTGATTCTTAGCCTATATAAAAAGCAAGTAATTTGATTATGATATGTCCATATTTACAGGCCTTATACTGTCATAAGTTTGACATACATACGTACTTTGATATATTCATCATAATCAGCAGATATATGACATTGTACAATCATTGTATTTACAAGTGATTATATAGCCCCGACGTTGTGAAATGAGACTCCTGTGCTAATTCAAATTTATGTACTTGAATTCGAATACATTATCACGAGTGTACAAAATAACATTTACAAGAAGGATGACAAAAATATTGCCGTGGTAAAATTTTTCTGTATTATAACATCATGTAGTATATTTAGATGGAATTATACTGGTTCTAGAAGAAAAAAAAACATCAACTGATTTGTTATCTTCATGTTATTATGGTAGCAAAATGGTATCCAAAATGCTTTCAAGACAATACCTGACAATATTATAGCCAAGTGGACATGGCTCCGATTTCAAAGCATCTGAAAATGGTAAATAAGAGCAAAAGACGACAAAGCACATACCGTACATATATCCCCAACATAATAATTAAAATTCAAACTAGTATAATACACATGTGTGATGAACTACTTCCTACACATCATCACATGAAAACCGTCGTATACGAAACATAGCAAATGAATCAATCTTTGAAATGAGTATTCTCTCTTTTGTGTAATATACCTAATTTTCATTTCATGTATGAACTTTACTGTGAAATACAAACGAGTACTCTACATTTCTCTTCCTCATTTGTATACTATCGTTTCTAACATGAGAAGAAATCCTGTACAAAATCTGATGTATATTTCAAGCGCAAAGTATGAAAAACAATGGTCTCTTATTCATTCTTCTCTCAGTCAATCTAAGTTTGAGTCTTTATTTACAAATATGAGAATCACCAATGTGTGAATGTGATTATATATTTTTCCAATGGTAAATTCTGAGCTTTCATTCTTTATAAACATGATAATAGAAATGTTTCGAAAATCGATATTAAATCTGCGGTTATGGAACAAGTTCACATGCATAATAACTTTTAGAAACTGATTTAATTTTATTAAAATCAGTGTTAATCATCAGTATTGTAAACAATTACTGTTAACTGTTCATAACCTTCTTAGACGTGTGGAACATACTGATTACAAAAGAAAATAATCATAACTTTATGTTATAAGATTTCGAGCTAACAATACCTCTGTATTAGGTTTTCAGTAAAAAACTCATGTGCGTTTCCTTTTAGTTCACCTAATATAAATGCTCCATAACTAAATATTATAAATTCAAATAATCAAATCGTTACATTAATTACGATACAAAAAAAATCTTGTTACAATGTGGAAAACACCTACGCCTTTGTAAGTGATTCTTAGCCTATATAAAAAGCAAGTAATTTGATTATGATATGTCCATATTTACAGGCCTTATACTGTCATAGTTTGACATACATACTTACTTTGATATATTCATCATAATCAGCAGATATATGACATTGTACAATCATTGTATTTACAAGTGATTATATAGCCCCGACGTTGTGAAATGAGACTCCTGTGCTAATTCAAATTTATGTACTTGAATTCGAATACATTATCACGAGTGTACAAAATAACATTTACAAGAAGGATGACAAAAATATTGCCGTGGCAACATTCTGCATTATAACATCATGTGGTATATTTACATGGAACTTACACTGGTTCTAGAAAAAAAAAAAACCATCAACTGATTTGTTATCTTCATGTTATTATGCTAGCAAAATGGTATCCAAAATGGTTTCAAGACAAAACCTGACAATATTATAGCCAAGTGGACCTGGTTCCGATTTCAAAGCATTTGAAAATGGTAAATAAGAACAAAAGACGACAAAGCACATACCGTACATATATCTCCAACACAATAATTAAAATTCAAACTAGTATAATACACATGTGTGATGAACTACTTCCTACACATCATCACATGAAAACCGTCGTATACGAAACATAGCAAATGAATCAATCTTTGAAATGAGTATTCTCTCTTTTGTGTAATATACCTAATTTTCATTTCATGTATGAACTTTACTGTGAAATACAAACGAGTACTCTACATTTCTCTTCCTCATTTGTATAATATTGTTTCTAACATGAGAAGAAATCCTGTACAGAATCTGATGTATATTTCAAGCGCAAAGTATGAAAAACGATGGTCTCTTATTCATTCTTCTCTCAGTCAATCTAAGTTTGAGTCTTTATTTACAAATATGAGAATCACCAATGTGTGAATGTGATTATATATTTTTCCAATGGTAAATTCTGAGCTTTCATTCTTTATAAACATGATAATAGAAATGTTTCGAAAATCGATATTAAATCTGCGGTTATGGAACAAGTTCACATGCATAATAACTTTTAGAAACTGATTTAATTTTATTAAAATCAGTGTTAATCATCAGTATTGTAAACAATTACTGTTAACTGTTCATAACCTTCTTAGACGTGTGGAACATACTGATTACAAAAGAAAATTATCATAACTTTATGTAATAAGATTTCGAGCTAACAATACCTCTGTATTAGGTTTTCAGTAAAAAAACTCATGTGCGTTTCCTTTTAGTTCACCTAATATAAATGCTCAATAACTAAATATTATAAATACAAATAATCAAATCGTTACATTAATTACGATACCAAAAAAAATCTTGTTACAATGTGGAAAACACCTACGCCTTTGTAAGTGATTCTTAGCCTATATAAAAAGCAAGTAATTTGATTATGATATGTCCATATTTACAGGCCTTATACTGTCATAGTTTGACATACATACTTACTTTGATATATTCATCATAATCAGCAGATATATGACATTGTACAATCATTGTATTTACAAGTGATTATATAGCCCCGACGTTGTGAAATAAGACTCCTGTGCTAATTCAAATTTATGTACTTGAATTCGAATACATTATCACGAGTGTACAAAATAACATTTACAAGAAGGATGACAAAAATATTGCCGTGGCAACATTCTGCATTATAACATCATGTGGTATATTTAGATGGAACTTACACTGGTTCTAGAAAAAAAAAACAACCATCAACTGATTTGTTATCTTCATGTTATTATGGTAGCAAAATGGTATCCAAAATGGTTTCAAGACAAAACCTGACAATATTATAGCCAAGTGGACATGGCTTCGATTTCAAAGCATCTGAAAATGGTAAATAGGAGCAAAAGACGACAAAGCACATACCGTACATATATCTCCAACACAATAATTAAAATTCAAACTAGTATAATACACATGTGTGATGAACTACTTCCTACACATCATCACATGAAAACCGTCGTATACGAAACATAGCAAATGAATCAATCTTTGAAATGAGTATTCTCTCTTTTGTGTAATATACCTAATTTTCATTTCATGTATGAACTTTACTGTGAAATACAAACGAGTACTCTACATTTCTCTTCCTCATTTGTATAATATTGTTTCTAACATGAGAAGAAATCCTGTACAGAATCTGATGTATATTTCAAGCGCAAAGTATGAAAAACAATGGTCTCTTATTCATTCTTCTCTCAGTCAATCTAAGTTTGAGTCTTTATTTACAAATATGAGAATCACCAATGTGTGAATGTGATTATATATTTTTCCAATGGTAAATTCTGAGCTTTCATTCTTTATAAACATGATAATAGAAATGTTTCGAAAATCGATATTAAATCTGCGGTTATGGAACAAGTTCACATGCATAATAACTTTTAGAAACTGATTTAATTTTATTAAAATCAGTGTTAATCATCAGTATTGTAAACAATTACTGTTAACTGTTCATAACCTTCTTAGACGTGTGGAACATACTGATTACAAAAGAAAATTATCATAACTTTATGTAATAAGATTTCGAGCTAACAATACCTCTGTATTAGGTTTTCAGTAAAAAAACTCATGTGCGTTTCCTTTTAGTTCACCTAATATAAATGCTCCATAACTAAATCTTATAAATACAAATAATCAAATCGTTACATTAATTACGATACAAAAAAAAATCTTGTTACAATGTGGAAAACACCTACGCCTTTGTAAGTGATTCTTAGCCTATATAAAAAGCAAGTAATTTGATTATGATATGTCCATATTTACAGGCCTTATACTGTCATAAGTTTGACATACATACGTACTTTGATATATTCATCATAATCAGCAGATATATGACATTGTACAATCATTGTATTTACAAGTGATTATATAGCCCCGACGTTGTGAAATGAGACTCCTGTGCTAATTCAAATTTATGTACTTGAATTCGAATACATTATCACGAGTGTACAAAATAACATTTACAAGAAGGATGACAAAAATATTGCCGTGGCAACATTCTGCATTATAACATCATGTGGTATATTTAGATGGAACTTACACTGGTTCTAGAAAAAAACAACAACCATCAACTGATTTGTTATCTTCATGTTATTATGGTAGCAAAATGGTATCCAAAATGGTTTCAAGACAAAACCTGACAATATTATAGCCAAGTGGACCTGCTTCCGATTTCAAAGCATTTTGAAAATAGTAAATAAGAGCAAAACCCGACAAAGCACATACCGTACATATATCTCCAACACAATAATTAAAATTCAAACTAGTATAATACACATGTGTGATGAACAACTTCCTACACATCATCACATGAAAACCGTCGTATACGAAACATAGCAAATGAATCAATCTTTGAAATGAGTATTCGCTCTTTTGTGTAATATACCTAATTTTCATTTCATGTATGAACTTTACTGTGAAATACAAACGAGTACTCTACATTTCTCTTCCTCATTTGTATAATATTGTTTCTAACATGAGAAGAAATCCTGTACAGAATCTGATGTATATTTCAAGCGCAAAGTATGAAAAACGATGGTCTCTTATTCATCCTTCTCTCAGTCAATCTAAGTTTGAGTCTTTATTTACAAATATGAGAATCACCAATGTGTGAATGTGATTATATATTTTTCCAATGGTAAATTCTGAGCTTTCATTCTTTATAAACATGATAATAGAAATGTTTCGAAAATCGATATTAAATCTGCGGTTATGGAACAAGTTCACATGCATAATAACTTTTAGAAACTGATTTAATTTTATTAAAATCAGTGTTAATCATCAGTATTGTAAACAATTACTGTTAACTGTTCATAACCTTCTTAGACGTGTGGAACATACTGATTACAAAAGAAAATAATCATAACTTTATGTTATAAGATTTCGAGCTAACAATACCTCTGTATTAGGTTTTCAGTAAAAAACTCATGTGCGTTTCCTTTTAGTTCACCTAATATAAATGCTCCATAACTAAATCTTATAAATACAAATAATCAAATCGTTACATTAATTACGATACAAAAAAAATCTTGTTACAATGTGGAAAACACCTACGCCTTTGTAAGTGATTCTTATCCTATATAAAAAGCAAGTAATTTGATTATGATATGTCCATATTTACAGGCCTTATACTGTCATAAGTTTGACATACATACGTACTTTGATATATTCATCATAATCAGCAGATATATGACATTGTACAATCATTGTATTTACAAGTGATTATATAGCCCCGACGTTGTGAAATGAGACTCCTGTGCTAATTCAAATTTATGTACTTGAATTCGAATACATTATCACGAGTGTACAAAATAACATTTACAAGAAGGATGACAAAAATATTGCCGTGGCAACATTCTGCATTATAACATCATGTGGTATTCTAGAAAGAAAAAAAACAACCATCAACTGATTTGTTATCTTCATGTTATTATGGTAGCAAAATGGTATCCAAAATGCTTTCAAGACAATACCTGACAATATTATAGCCAAGTGGACATGGCTCCGATTTCAAAGCATCTGAAAATGGTAAATAAGAGCAAAAGACGACAAAGCACATACCGTACATATATCTCCAACATAATAATTAAAATTCAAACTAGTATAATACACATGTGTGATGAACTACTTCCTACACATCATCACATGAAAACCGTCGTATACGAAACATAGCAAATGAATCAATCTTTGAAATGAGTATTCTCTCTTTTGTGTAATATACCTAATTTTCATTTCATGTATGAACTTTACTGTGAAATACAAACGAGTACTCTACATTTCTCTTCCTCATTTGTATAATATTGTTTCTAACATGAGAAGAAATCCTGTACAGAATCTGATGTATATTTCAAGCGCAAAGTATGAAAAACAATGGTCTCTTATTCATTCTTCTCTCAGTCAATCTAAGTTTGAGTCTTTATTTACAAATACGAGAATCACCAATGTGTGAATGTGATTATATATTTTTCCAATGGTAAATTCTGAGCTTTCATTCTTTATAAACATGATAATAGAAATGTTTCGAAAATCGATATTAAATCTGCGGTTATGGAACAAGTTCACATGCATAATAAATTTTAGAAACTGATTTAATTTTATTAAAATCAGTGTTAATCATCAGTATTGTAAACAATTACTGTTAACTGTTCATAACCTTCTTAGACGTGTGGAACATACTGATTACAAAAGAAAATAATCATAACTTTATGTTATAAGATTTCGAGCTAACAATACCTCTGTATTAGGTTTTCAGTAAAAAACTCATGTGCGTTTCCTTTTAGTTCACCTAATATAAATGCTCCATAACTAAATCTTATAAATACAAATAATCAAATCGTTACATTAATTACGATACAAAAAAAATCTTGTTACAATGTGGAAAACACCTACGCCTTTGTAAGTGATTCTTAGCCTATATAAAAAGCAAGTAATTTGATTATGATATGTCCATATTTACAGGCCTTATACTGTCATAAGTTTGACATACATACGTACTTTGATATATTCATCATAATCAGCAGATATATGACATTGTACAATCATTGTATTTACAAGTGATTATATAGCCCCGATGTTGTGAAATGAGACTCCTGTGCTAATTCAAATTTATGTACTTGAATTCGAATACATTATCACGAGTGTACAAAATAACATTTACAAGAAGGATGACAAAAATATTGCCGTGGCAACATTCTGCATTATAACATCATGTGGTATATTTACATGGAACTTACACTGGTTCTAGAAAAAAAAACATCAACTGATTTGTTATCTTCATGTTATTATGCTAGCAAAATGGTATCCAAAATGGTTTCAAGACAAAACCTGACAATATTATAGCCAAGTGGACCTGGTTCCGATTTCAAAGCATTTGAAAATGGTAAATAAGAGCAAAAGACGACAAAGCACATACCGTACATATATCTCCAACACAATAATTAAAATTCAAACTAGTATAATACACATGTGTGATGAACAACTTCCTACACATCATCACATGAAAACCGTCGTATACGAAACATAGCAAATGAATCAATCTTTGAAGTGAGTATTCTCTCTTTTGTGTAATATACCTATTTTTCATTTCATGTATGAACTTTACTGTGAAATACAAACGAGTCCTCTACATTTCTCTTCCTCATTTGTATACTATTGTTTCTAACATGAGAAGAAATCCTGTACAAAATCTGGTGTATACTTCAAGCGCAAAGTATGAAAAACGATGGTCTCTTATTCATTCTTCTATCAGTTAATCTAAGTTTGAGTCTTTATTTACAAATATGAGAATCACCCAATATTAATAAATAATAAAGTGTAGGCACTTCTTTTTTCGAATTCTAAGAAATAGAAAAATAAGATATCTGTACGTGACGAGTCAAAGACACACCACTATAGCTCTATCTAAAAGTTATACAATGTTAAAGTGATTTGGTAACTTTGTAGAGGCTTGATAAAATCTCAGCTGCCCGGCCTTACATGCTATCTGTAATATGGTGCAAAAATGAAGCCCAGGAAAAAAAAATCACTTCAAAATCATCATGTGCTTCACAAAAGTAAACATATACAAGTGATAAGTCCACTAATAATATTCTTCCACAGGATTTCACCATCATTAACTCTAAACTTCCCTGATATACATTTATACTTCCATCGTGCCACGGCTTTAGACACCCATATGCGTTTCCTTTTAGTTGACCTAATTATTAAATGCTGCACAACTAATATTTATCAATAGAAAATATTCAAATCGTCACATCATTTACGATATGAGAAGTCATGTTACCATGTGGAAAAACACCCTTGTAAGGGATTCTTAGCCTATATACAAAACAATCAATTTGATAATAGCCCAACTGAAATGAGGCCCCTGTGCTAATTTAAGTCTAGGCACTTGAATTCAAATATACACCACGAGTATACAGGAGTAACATTAACAAGAATAATGACAAACATATTGCTCTGGCCATATTCTGCATACTAATATCATTGGGTATGTTAAAATGGGACTTGCACTGATCTTAGGAAATAACGAACCTTTCGTCATTAAGCTAGTAAAATGGTATCCAAATGGTATCAAGAGAAAACATGACAATAATGCCAAGTGGACATGAATCCATTTTCAGAGCATCTGAAAACGGAAAATGAAAGCGAAAGACGACAAAACACATGCATGTATAGAATAATTCAAACTGACTCTAGTATTATACACATGTGTAATAAAAAGCTACATGCACATTAACACATGAAAATGTCGTATACGAACAATTGTAAGCCAGTTGAAGCAAAAGGAGGACAAAGTCGCACATTGAGTGCAAAAGGGAATGTGCTACATCTCAATACTTATACATATGTATTACATTAGGCTATAAAACAAATCGTTCGGTATCTTTTAGTAAGTGTGTATAATTTCGTGACTGAAAAAATATCTTAGATTCAGAGATTTAAGGATTCAGATATTTCAGAGCATAGCTTACCTAAAATGGACATACCAACCTCCAAAATATACAAATCACTTTATAAACAAATTTCTATCAAATTATAACAGTCATAAATAGTAAGCCTCAGCTCAAAACCTAATCTAAACTGAAGAGCCCAAAACAAATATAAATCCTACAAAAGAGTAATATTCACAAGACGGTAACAGAATATTGTTTTAAAACAAACAAAATATGTACTTTGCTAATGCTACAAAACCGAATAAGGAGGAATATGATCAGTAGGATAATATTATAAACTTTCCATAGTTTCCATTTTAAGAAAGCGAGACAGTGTAAATCCATATGTGCTTTTAAAAATCAAATTACAATACTGATGATTAACACTGATTTTAATAAAATTAAATCAGTTTCTAAAAGTTATTATGCATGTGAACTTGTTCCATAACCGCAGATTTAATATCGATTTTCGAAACATTTGAATCAAATTCCTATCTCTCTGTACATGACACAAGGATGATGTAGGAAACCCTTGCTATAGTACACGGTCTTAATACATTTTCTTTTGACTGACAACTTATCCAAACCCAAGTGATTTAAAGGTTATCGTAATGCAAAACGTGTATTTTCTTCCCTGATAGGCACTGCATAAAATTAAGTGAAATAAAACGTCTACATTACTTCATGCTCTGGAATGAAGTACATTGTCTTTACAGTATGTGTATGCAGTATGTGTTGGGCACGCCCTTACGTAAAGTAATGAAAATACTATATTTACCTTACAAAATTACACTAATATCAATACATGTCATTTTGTATGTACACGCTTTAGCAACGTAGAATAATATGGAGAAATGCACTAAAATACACTAAAATGAATCAAGCGAAAATCTTTTCCGATTCAAATGTATTGTGTAAAGTATTTTTCCCCTTAAAAAATCAGGTCTGAAAAAGGGCCAGCAAAAGGAACTATCTGTTGAAAAAATGTACAAACTGTTTTTTGTGTGTTGTTGCAGGACTTGGGATTTCACATGCGGGTAATGTGGCCCTTCGATGTATAAACCCTACCTCTGGGCCGTACAATTTTATACGCAGTCAAGACAGCTAAACTAATAACTCAACTCGCATCCGCCTAGTTGGGTATTTGTAAGGTTTCATAATAGATTTGATACAGGAGTACGAAGCGATAGTACCAGAAAATATGTTAAAATACAACAACAGCAAAAATACATCTCATGTAAGCAACAGTTATAAGTTAATTCTGAAATATCAAAGTTTATAACCAAGATGATATATGGTACAGTTGAATAAATGCTTTAGTAATGTCCTTGACATTTTGAACGTGTTTAAAATATTACGTCAGAGGATGATATATCCAAAAATGCAATCACATGTTTAAAGAAATATTCAAGCTTACCTTCGCTATGTAAGAGAGAAAAATCAAGAAAATGTTATACAACGATGCTATGGAAAGTAAAGATTGAATTCATATATACGAGGCAGCATTAAAAATGTGAAAAAATGTCTGCTGATGTATGTTTTAACGATTCAACTTCACTTTTGTACCTCGATGACGCCACTATGTCAGTGAATGATATTTACATTTGGCCTCAAATCGAGGCTCATTATTAATAACATAAATGCAGTTCAGGTAAAATATAAATCCCCATAAATCACATGAAAAGTACCATGTCTATGACTGGTGATAAGCCATTGCAAACATGGGTATCATAGACTTTGCAGTATTTTGAGCCCTCGTTGGACGGAGGACTAATAGTAAGTTTATAATCCCGTTGGTTTCATGCCATTATTAAATATTTATTCCAGAATTTAGGACCAAACGTGGTTAGAGGTTAACCTTGATTCTTAGGATTTTGTCTGAATTCGTGGCTCCTTTTTCAGATATTTACACTGATCTGTAGTAATTCATAGATGGAATGTAAAATATTTTGCAAACCAATAATTGTATAAACATTATTCAATAAGTTTAACATCACTTTATACCTTTTTAGGGGGGGGGGGGGGAGAAGTGCTTCGTCCCCGTTTCTGAATAATGCGGGTCAGAAATATGCATGTGCAGAGAACCCTTATCTGTCATACAAAATTTTATCATTAACGAATAAAACTTTACTTTAAATTTTACTTTAATTAAAGACAATTATACATTATTTTTTTTATTTCATTGCAAATGAATACATGTCAGTTATTATGAAATATAGCCAAATATTTAAGATATTTTTATGCACACGTATAGTAAATATGAATGTAATTTGTGTGTTATTTGCTGTCATTCAACAATTCTGTAACATTCTAAATCACCACATAACAACGCAACATAAAAGAAAATAAACCAAGCACATAATCATCCTCGTTACGAAAAAAAATCACTACTTAGGGTTGTAGATGGGCTGGTCACCTTGCAAGATTATATGACAATAGATGGACCAACATTAATAAATAACATTTTTAGTTAAGAAATTATTTTCTGCTGAAACGTGTGTCAACATTTTACAAATGGTCTATTTTACATCAACTTAGTAATGAAAATTCCATCAGTTAATTTAAACGAAATATTCCTTTCAAGCATTGAAATTTTGAAGATTATAGACTGTTAGACCGTTCTTTGTCCATAGAATGTGAATATTGTATGACTAATTTCAGTTGATGACATCATAATAAGATCATATTTTAAATATATTGTTTTAAATACAGCCATTCATGCCCCTTTAGCAGCGAAAGAAAATAGCACTTCCTTTGGAAATATATACCTTAATGAAATTTACATTTGATCCACAGTATGTCACTTAGAAGTAGGATAATTTTTCCATTTAGTTTGTTAGTATTTTACATTATTGTAGGGTGTGAATCACAGGTACCTCTTACATGTGAACATTTTGTGTTCAGTAAATTGCAACAAAAGAGAACAGATATATCAACGTGAAGTGCCAAAGAGAAGGAAGCATGAATTGCCTACAAACCCCTGATTCTATTTGAGATTTTATTTTGGGCGTGGGAGTGATTTCAGGCCTACTGATGTTGTTAGTAGCCGATGTAGTGATAGTATTAAGAGGAATTCTCGTGTGAGTTACGGGTTTCCCACTTGGTGGCCACCCGAAGTCATTACATAGAGCTTCACTTACATTTGAGGTTACATCATGTGAGCAGCAAGAGAAATGACTGTTATGAGGTAGTAAGAATGCTCCCCTCATAACGTGGCCATCATCCGTAATCTCAACTTTGACGTCAATCTTATGACTGTTCTGGTAACAAGTTATTGTATCTTTGGCACTTCCAGTGGTGGCTCGACAATGTACTTCGTACGAATAGTTGTCGTTATCACTTAAAGTGATGAAGCACTTTGCAGGTCCAGGGGGAAAGTGGACCCGAATCTCCTTTCTTAAAGTTTCGAACAAAACGTCTTCGAAACCAGGTTTGATTACAGTTAATAAATACACATCCTCGTCTATAGTATCAACACTATCTATGACAATGTTTATGCAGGGGGACGTCGTTATCCAGTTGAATGAGGTCGTAAATCTTGGGAACTGGGATGGGCTTTTAAAGCCCTTGATATCGAAGTCTCCATTGTTACAGAATGGTCGAGACATGGATCCGAACCGAGCTATAAAATATGGGACATCATGGGATGTATTATTATTAGGTGGGAGATAGAATGGAACCACACCAGATTTGCCTGCTTGAAGAGTTACTCGTTCGGTACTGGCACTGCCTGCTACTAGAACCGGATTGCCTGCTAGAATGATAGCCAATGCGATAATCATCTGGAGGAATCTTTGTGTGAGGACCCGGAGTATAGGATTTTTTTTCTGAATGGGGATGAAGTAAAAACAGAAAGGAGTACAAAATATAATTAATTTAATTCGCAAAAACTATACACAAGTAACATTTCTAGAGGCCGTGTACATAGTAGATTTGAATAGTTGGGACTGAACTAAAGACGCCTAATAATTATGGCGAGGTTGCACCAATGAAAATGAATAGATATATTGAAGGTACAAAGTCAAATACAATAGAAAGGAACCAACAACCAACAAACTATTTTAGTCTGTATGTAAGGTGTTGCATGTCGCTATTCTATATTCAAAATATGAGCTAAAACTTCTACAAGTCAAGGCACCCGTATATACGCGTTCATATAGAAAAGATACGACTTGGGATCCTTGCTTGGGGTTTTATGCTATCCTATATTTTCTTCATAATCCTTAACCATTAACCCATAGAATGCCAGGTACATATTGTGAGGTTCATATTATACATTTTAGCTGTACACAATTTTTTTGCAGGTGGTTAGTACCCTTCAAATTAAACCCCATAAGTGCCTACTTATGTTAACATACTTATTACTCACATAATCTACTTGCATTTTACAATAATGCCAATTATGAGCATTCCATTGAAATTATGTATTTACAAAATAAATAGAATTTTCATATCTATTTACCATTCGAAATCGCGAGTTACCTTTATATTTTTTAAATAACCACCGGGTTTTATACTCCGTAATGTCTCCATCTATAAGGTTCCCGTACAGGTCTGATTAAGGTATCAAAATGGTCGAATCGTAACACTTGTATAGTAATGCGTTAAATAATAAACATATGAGCCTGTAAAATTACTTTAAAACTTCAGAAATTACCCATTCATCTATTTGTAAAGAATACAATACCAGTCTTTGCTTTACCTTGATTTTCCATCCTGAGTTTAAGGAAGTTCTTCCGGCAGAGAAAGGATCGACATTTTTCGGTTTCGGGGGAACAATAGTCAGTGAATCTGTCAGGACACTGAAAAACAATTGTAGATATAATTTTTTAGGTGAAAGGAAGATTTAATTGGCTAAGTTGTACAACTGTAGATATAATTTTCAGGTGAAAGGAAGATTTAATTGGCTAAGTTGTACAATGGCTGTGATATTATACAGTATAGGACCCAAATCAGTAGGGGGTAACCTCGCTAGTCATAAGGACCGCTATTAATAAGGACCACTTATTCATAAGGACGGCTATCCATAACGCGTGACTAAATGAATAGCGGTTTTGTATGAATAGCGGTCTTTATGAATAGCGAGCAAACCATGGACGAATTACCTCGCTATTTATAAGGACTTCCATTCATTAGGACCACTATTCATAACTCTTCATAACCATTCACAAGGACCACTCTTCATAACGCTTGTTAAATGAATAGCGCTTTTCAATGAATAGCGGTCCTTATGAATAGCGAGCGGACCCCATCAGTAGTACTTTGGAGTTAAACTATTACTAATATTACTTCCATGATATAATCATACACATATGATGCTCGGAATGTCCAGCACATAGAAAGAATCTGATTTGATAACGGTTATGTAACTACTTACTGCAATAAAGACACATCATTATTATTTATTATTAATGAATCTAAATCATTATTATTGTTATCAATTCATCATCATCATCACTATTAATTATCATTATTATTGAGAATGCCAACATTATTATTGTTATTATGATTATTGATACCACTGTTACCTCGAGATAAAAGGAACAAATGGCTATTACCTCTTGAATTTCTTTGAATTATCCTTAGTTGGTTGATCATTTTGAGCATTCTTCAGTAAAAACGGTTCCTGTCGGCAGTAAATCACACCCAATACAGAGAAAATTGATTAGAATGCGGTATAGGGATATGAGTTTAGAGCCACCATATCTTCAGTCATTTAACATTTAACTCGATGAAAATATACAATCCAATGTTTAATTTAAGCCTGCATTTTTATGTCAAGGGGTTTTTCTTTTGTCAAATAGAATGGAAAATTCTATTTTTTTAAATGTTGCTTACTTTCTTAGTCAGGAAAATAGTTTTATGCTCATTATGATTTTAAGGCTACACCAATGAGACAATATCAAGAGACACTATGCGTAAATATTCAAATTTGAATGACGAGCGCCGCTAAACCTAAAACAACAACAACACCACAATATTATGGAAATGCACAATAGTTTGACACGTTTCTATATCAGCTATTCTTTGCATATGCAAACGTACTGATGTAAAAAAAAAATAAAAAAAATGAAAACAACAAACACATAAACAAACAAACGGTAAGTATTTACTCACTGTCAATAAAGCGTGGCATCTTGAATCAATTTCTTCATATGGATGGCCATTCGTCTCTTTCGTATTTAGGAAGGATTGGTCAAATCCGTCATGTTCCCATGTGCCAGGTACATTCAGTAATGATGACGCATCGTGGACTGTTCTGTTTGTTAAGCTGTCAAATTGTACATGAGCGAAATCTCCCATAAGGTCTCCACATGATTCCCTTGCTACAGAACCTTTCAATGCTTCGACATGAACTTGCTCTGCGGTTTTGGCACTTTTGTCGGGACATTTCTGTTTAGCAGTAATGAAAGGAGCTATTTCATCCTGTTCTCCCTTTTCTACAAGGGGGGATATGGTGGGTAGATGTTCATTGTGAACTGCTTCGGCCTCTTTTTCATCCGCAACTGCGAGAGTACAGTTATTCATGTTGTCCATACTGGCTACTCCAGATGGTTGTTCAGGATCAAAGCGTTTGGCTGGACACTTAAGAAGTGACTTCCCTTCACTGCAACACCTGTCTTTATGCTCTTGTAGTGCCTCAGATCTTCTGGTGGTAAGATATTTTGTACAACCTAGATAGCTTCCAGGATCACCCGTCTCGTCACCTCCATGTTGGGTCAGATGCTTCACAACTTTTGAATGACCTGCATCTTCTGCTCCTTGAAGAGGAGTCAAGCCTTCAGTGTCTCTGGCGGTGAGGTCAGCTCCCTTCATTGCAAAGAACTCGACTACGTCTCGGTGACCTTCCTGTTCAGCAGCATAGTGTGGCGTCCATCCATCTCTATCTGGTTCACTAGTATTGTGGCCTACTAGGTATTTCACGATATCGATATCAAAATTGTAAAATGCTATGCCACATTCTCTTCTTCCATCTTACCCCTTGGAGATGAGAAACTTTGCCACTTCAGTGTATCCATAATGTGTTGCCATGAAAAGTAGGGTCAATTCGTCAGACCTGGTAACGTAAGCTCCATTCGCCACAAGAAATTTGACAACTTCTAAATGGCCATTTAGAACGGCAGCATGTAATGGTCTCCAACCACTGTGATCTGTCTTGTTCACATTAGATCCTTGTTGAACGAGGTATTGAACTAGGTCAAGATGACCAATAGCAGCTGCACTATGCAGTGGAATCTTACCTACACTAACATCATTTTCCACGTCGGCTCCCTGGGATATAAAGTATTTGACGATGTCTAAATGACCAAAATGTACTGCGGCACAAAGAGGGGTCATTCCGTCATATCTGTTCCTCGTTATCCCGTACGTCTGGAGATATTTTACGGCTTCCAACTGGCCATGTTGAACTGCAGCATTGAATGGTGTCCATCCAGTGCGATCTTTCTTGTTCACATCGGATCCTAGGTGAATGAGATATTGCATCATTTCAATGTCACCTTGGATAGCTGCTCCGTGAAGTGGAATCTGACCTTTATCATTTTCATCTTTTACGTCAGCTCCTTTAGAAATAAGGAATTTGGCGATCTCTAGATGACCGAATCTTGCTGCGGTAAAGAGTGGTGTGATTCCATTATACGTGTTCTCCGTCACACCTTCAGTCTGAAGACATTTTACAGCTTCCAAATGGCCATACTGAACAGCAGTATGGAATGGTGTCCATCCAGTGCGATCTTTCTTGTTCACATCAGCTCCATGTTGAATGAGATATTCCATGACTTCGATGCGACCATTACCAGCTGCAGCGTGGAGAGCAGTCATTCCTTCGTCATCTTTATTGTTCACATCAGTTCCTTGGGAAATGAAGAATTTGACGAGATCTAAATGGTCACATTGTGCTGCGGCATAGAGTGGGGTCATTCCGGCATATCTGTTCTGCTTTGCTCCATTAGCCATGAGATATTTGACGGCTTCTAGATGACCATATTGAACTGCAGCATTGAATGGTGTCCAACCCTTGGCATTACCCTTGTTCACATCAGATCCTTGCTGAATGAGATATTCCATGACTTCTATGTGACCGTTAACAGCTGCTCCATGAAGAGGAATCCGACCTGTATCATTTTCCTCGTTCACGTCAGCTCCTTTTGAAATGAAGAACTGGACAAGATTTAAATGCCCAAATTTTGCAGCAGCATAGAGTGGGGTCATTCCGTCATATCTGTTCTGCTTTGCCCCTTTAGTCATGAGATATTTGACGGCTTCTAGATGACCATTTTGAACTGCAGCATTGAATGGTGTCCAACCCTTGGGAGTACCCTTGTTCACATCAGATCCTTGCTGAATGAGATATTCCATGACTTCTATGTGACCGTTAACAGCTGCTCCATGGAGAGGAATTCGACCTGAATCATTTTCCTCGTTCACGTCAGCTCCTTTGGAAATGAAGAACTGGACAAGATTTAAATGCCCAAATTCTGCAGCAGCATAGAGTGGGTTCACTCCGTTATATCTGTTCTGTTTTGCCCCTTTAGCCATGAGATATTTGACGGCTTCTTGATGACCACATTGAACTGCAGCATTGAATGGTGACCAACCCTTGGCATTACCCTTGTTCACGTCAGATCCTTGCTGAATGAGATATTCCATGACTTCTATGTGACCGCGAATAGCTGCTCCATGAAGAGGAATCTGACCTGAATCATTTTCCTCGTTCACGTCAGCTCCATTTGAAATGAAGAACTGGACAAGATTTAAATGCCCAAATTTTGCAGCAGCATAGAGTGGGGTCATTCCGTCATATCTGTTCTGCTTTGCCCCTTTAGTCATGAGATATTTGACGGCTTCTAGATGACCATTTTGAACTGCAGCATTGAATGGTGTCCAACCCTTGGGAGTACCCTTGTTCACATCAGATCCTTGCTGAATGAGATATTCCATGACTTCTATGTGACCGTTAACAGCTGCTCCATGGAGAGGAATTCGACCTGAATCATTTTCCTCGTTCACGTCAGCTCCTTTGGAAATGAAGAACTGGACAAGATTTAAATGCCCAAATTCTGCAGCAGCATAGAGTGGGTTCACTCCGTTATATCTGTTCTGTTTTGCCCCTTTAGCCATGAGATATTTGACGGCTTCTTGATGACCATATTGAACTGCAGCATTGAATGGTGTCCAACCCTTGGGATTACCCTTGTTCACATCAGATCCTTGCTGAATGAGATATTCCATGACTTCTATGTGACCGTTAACAGCTGCTCCATGAAGAGGAATCTGACCTGTATCATTTTCCTCGTTCACGTCAGCTCCTTTTGAAATGAAGAACTGGACAAGATTTAAATGCCCAAATTTTGCAGCAGCATAGAGTGGGGTCATTCCGTCATATCTGTTCTGCTTTGCCCCTTTAGTCATGAGATATTTGACGGCTTCTAGATGATTATTTTGAACTGCAGCATTGAATGGTGTCCAACCCTTGGGAGTACCCTTGTTGACACCAGATCCTTGCTGAATGAGATATTCCATGATTTCTATGTGGCCGTTAACAGCTGCTCCATGGAGAGGAATTCGACCTGAATCATTTTCCTCGTTCACGTCAGCTCCTTTGGAAATGAAGAACTGGACAAGATTTAAATGCCCAAATTCTGCAGCAGCATAGAGTGGGTTCACTCCGTTATATCTGTTCTGTTTTGCCCCTTTAGCCATGAGATATTTGACGGCTTCTTGATGACCACATTGAACTGCAGCATTGAATGGTGTCCAACCCTTGGGATTACCCTTGTTCACATCAGATCCTTGCTGAATGAGATATTCCATGACTTCTATGTGACCGTTAACAGCTGCTCCATGAAGAGGAATCTGACCTGTATCATTTTCCTCGTTCACGTCAGCTCCTTTTGAAATGAAGAACTGGACAAGATTTAAATGCCCAAATTTTGCAGCAGCATAGAGTGGGGTCATTCCGTCATATCTATTCTGCTTTGCCCCTTTAGCCATGAGATATTTGACGGCTTCTAGATGACCATTTTGAACTGCAGCATTGAATGGTGTCCAACCCTTGGGAGTACCCTTGTTCACATCAGATCCTTGCTGAATGAGATATTCCATGACTTCTATGTGACCGCGAATAGCTGCTCCATGGAGAGGAATTCGACCTGAATCATTTTCCTCGTTCACGTCAGCTCCTTTTGAAATGAAGAACTGGACAAGATTTAAATGCCCAAATTTTGCAGCAGCATAGAGTGGGTTCACTCCGTTATATCTGTTCTGTTTTGCCCCTTTAGCCATGAGATATTTGACGGCTTCTTGATGACCACATTGAACTGCCGCATTGAATGGTGTCCAACCCTTGGGAGTACCCTTGTTGACACCAGATCCTTGCTGAATGAGATATTCCATGATTTCTATGTGGCCGTTAACAGCTGCTCCATGGAGAGGAATTAGACTTGAATCATTTTCCTCGTTCACGTCAGCTCCTTTGGAAATGAAGAACTGGACAAGATTTAAATGCCCAAATTCTGCAGCAGCATAGAGTGGGGTCATTCCGTCATATCTGTTCTGCTTTGCCCCTTTAGTCATGAGATATTTGACGGCTTCTAGATGACCATATTGAACTGCAGCATTGAATGGTGTCCAACCCTTGGGAGTACCCTTGTTCACATCAGATCCTTGCTGAATGAGATATTCCATGATTTCTATGTGGCCGTTAACAGCTGCTCCATGGAGAGGAATTAGACCTGAATCATTTTCCTCGTTCACGTCAGCTCCTTTTGAAATGAAGAACTGGACAAGATTTAAATGCCCAAATTTTGCAGCAGCATAGAGTGGGGTCATTCCGTCATATCTGTTCTGCTTTGCCCCTTTAGCCATGAGATATTTGACGGCTTCTAGATGACCATATTGAACTGCAGCATTGAATGGTGTCCAACCCTTGGGAGTACCCTTGTTCACATCAGATCCTTGCTGAATGAGATATTCCATGACTTCTATGTGACCGTTAACAGCTGCTCCATGAAGAGGAATCCGACCTGTATCACTTCCTTCGTTCACGTCAGCTCCTTTGGAAATGAAGAACTGGACAATATCTAAATGCCCAAATTCTGCTGCGTCATAGAGTGGGGTCATTCCGTCATGTCTGTTCTGTTTTGCCCCTTTAGTCATGAGATATTTGACGGCTTCTAGATGACCAAATTGAACAGCAGCATTGAATGGTGTCCAACCCTCGGGATCAACTTTGTTTACATCTGATTCCTGTTTGATGAGATATTCCATGATGTTATTGTGACCATTTATAGATGCCCCATGAAGAGGAATCGTCCCGTCATCATCTTCTTCGTTCACATCAGCTCCTTGGGAAATGAAGAATTCGACGATATCTAAGTGACCATGTTCTGCTGCGGAAGAGAGTGGGGTCATTCCGTCATATCTGTTTTGCTTTGCCCCTTTAGTCATGAGATATTTGACGGCTTCTAGATGGCCATAATGAACAGCAGCATTGAATGGTGTCCAACCCTGGGCATCTTTCTTGTTTACATCTGATTCCTCTGCAATGAAGCTTTCTACGATGTCGGTATAGCCCTTTGCAGCTGCTGTATGAAGAGGTGTCTGTCCTAAGTCACACTCGACATTTACGTCCGCTCCTTGAAGGATGAGAAAGTCTACAATGTCTCCGTGTCCTTCCTGGGCAGCGGCATGAAGAGGAGTGAGACCATCTTTACTTGGTTTATTTTGGTTTGCTCCACTTGAAATGAGGTCGTCAACAATTTCTAGATGACCGTCTAAAGCTGCCTTGTAGAGAGGCGTGTATCCCTCCTCATCCATCTGGTCTATGTCAGGACTGAAGGTTAGATCTTGTTTTAATAAGTCAGCGTCGCCCAACGACATTTCTTCCTTGAGTGTGTTATACGTTGCATCCCAGTCGTCATTTGTATTGGTCTCTAAGAGTTCCATAATTTCAGATGGCTGTACAGGAGATGTGCCTTCCTCAAGTGGGATGCTCTTGTCATTACTAGATGTGACGGTATTTAGGGGTAAATTAGTGTCTTGTATGAGCTCTGGTTTCCCGCACTCTATATCTGCAATAGGTCTTTGTGATATGTTGGACAGTACATTATCTACTCCATGATCATGCTCTTTCAGTGCCTCATTAGGATCAGTAGTCAAAACATCGGATGTATGTTTTGATGGCATGTTTGGCGCTGATGAGATAGGTCGTACGCTGGTTCCACCGACCCTATAATGAAATGCACAAGCTTGTACTCAAAATAACATTATGGAATAAATGGACATGAGTATAAGCTATTTAAATAATAATAATATACTTCCTTGAATTGTATTGCAAAGAGAAAAGAGTGAAATGAAAATGATCATTGTGAAACCTGAATTCATTATGCTGGTAAATATGAATATAAACTTAAGCAAAATCATTCGAATAAAGTATAAGATTACACAAGGTCAGAAAATTGTATGATGTTATTTAAGACTGGTTTCATCATTCAGTGGGGGCGCGGAGAGAAAAGCTTATGGTGTTTTTGATCTAAGGGTTGCAATATTGCAACCACCCCCCCCCCCAATCCGTGTATTGATATGCATAACTTGTTATTAGTCTGACTAATCAAATGATAATTTAAAATCCTCTTAAATGAAGAATCAAGTTAAACATAAAAAAAAAAAAAATGCATTTTCATAAGGGCAAAATGTCAAACTGATCAAATAGGGGCGAAGAAGTGGTAAAAAACCCCACATATACCGAAAGAAAAGCAACCAAAGTCTAGGTTTCGATAAGTGGGATAGGATGGTATGGTGGTGGTAAGTAATTTGAAAATAATTTTACTGATGGAGGCAAATATAAATGCACTTATTGCTTGTCACGAAATTTTAATTTTGATTGAGCGATGACGTATACAAAAATGCAATACAATGAGTGGCGAGGGTAGAAATAGAGAATGCAGTCTCATGATGAAGGGAGTGGATCCTATTTAGCTTTTATCTAAGAGGACGGCAGGATTGGACAAATTATTTGGTAGAGTGTTCAGTACTCGAAACGGGTTAACACATGTTGTAATAAGCAATGAACTTCACGATCGAAGGACATGTATAATATAACAAGTTGCAATGGTTATCCAAGTACATGAAATGATTAATGTTAACAGTTTTTTTTACCATTGACTAGGTCACCATGGGTAAATAAGACAAATTAAATTTAAAAAAATGAAATAAAATGATTATGGTTGATTATGGTTGATCGTGGGCCCGTATTAAACACATAGCAATTGGTCGTACGATCAATCGATCAATCGTATGACTGATATACAAAATTGTTACCTTGTTTGTACGTTACGCGGAGCAGTAAATGTCTTTCTCTTCGATATATGCATGCAGTTCAAAAGAAATGTCTGGGTAGAATTACATTATTTATGACCAGGATTTCGTTATAATCTGTTCTTGAAATCCACATCTTATTCGATATTTCATTATCTCGCCTTTCAACCCCCATCGCTCCCTTTCCCTTTTCTTTCTCACTAGTTGTTTGACCCTGTTATTTCCCTCTCCAATATTGTCCATATTTCTTTTTAATGTAGAAAGAAAATCATTTAATTCATTGCTCATCCAGATAACGATTCTATCAAAACAGTTTGCCCTCACTTTAGTCCCTTTCCAATTTACAATATTTACCGCGGCCGAGGCATAAGCTTTATTCGCTATCATAAACAATGATTGATAAAAACCGAACTTACGGTTTCTGATCCTGAATTCCGGCGTCACAATCAGCGTATTGAGGGAGACTCTTCTCATTTTCAGGCTGCTGTACACACTCGCATGCTTTCTCATTGAGCTGTAACACAAAAACAAAAACAAAAGTCATCCCAGTAATCTAATTTTCCAGGGTTTTGTGTACCCCAAAATTAATCGTTTTGTCTTTATAGAGAATTAGGAGAGAATACGTCATTACTTGGAATTAAGAATACAGTATTTAGTCTTGTTAGTTTATTTACGTTGTTTCCTCTTAAAAACAATATATACAATAGGGTTTGGGCTTTCGTACAACAAAATGATAATAATGATGATAGACGTTGAAGTGTATATAATAATAATAATAATAATAATCATAATAATAATAATAATAATAATAACAATAATAATAAGAATAATAATCCATTGTTTAGCGCATTTCACATTAAGGTATAACGTCTCTCTGACTGCTTGCAAAAGGACTTTGGTTATTATGACCTCGGCTTTACAACCGTTGAGTAAGATAAGAGTATACAATAAATAAATACATTTTTTTATTCATTAATTTTTTTTTTTTAACTGTATCTATTTATCACTTGTGGTTCAGAAACACCCTCATCAGCAAGAATGCTGTTTTTCGGAGGGATAGATTAAATCATACCAGGTACCCACTTACTACTCTCGGGTCGAGTGTGGCAAATGTAGATAGCAAAATTAATAACAGAAATTAGATTACGGTTTGCATTGAAGTGAGTACATTATTCCAGGATAGACACTGGCGTAGAAAAAAGGGGGGGGGCTATATAAAAGGGCTATATAAAAAGGGGCTACAAGCCGTTATCTGGCTCTCAAAATTTGCTCAAAGTTTGCTCAAAGTTTTCGCGCTTCGCGCGGGAAAGGAGGATAAGGGAGGAAATCTCCTCTTCCTGCACCCACCCCTGTTTACCATGGGTGTCGATCCGGGGGGGGGGGGGTGGGGGTATATATCCTAAAATAAAATTCAGGTGGGGGGATGCCCCAATATTTTTGGATTAGGATACATGAACTTAAAACTAATGATTATCCAAACTCATGACGTTTGATCTTGAAATACCATCACATTCTTTAATGATTAAAAGTAAGGAAATAAGAAATGCCATAATTTCAATCCGAAAATACCGAAGAAAATTCGTTCGCTGGCATTGTTATTCTCAATTAAGGGTTAAGGGGTTCCGTCCATTGGCGTAGATCCGTGCATTTCTTCTTTTCATTAAAAACCATTTTGGGATGCTCTAAAATGCAAAATTTATCGACAGATTTTTGAAAAATTCCCTGATGCAGGAGGGGGATACCCCCTCCCACCCCCGCTCGGTCTCTTCGTTCAGTGGTGTATCTAGGGGGCAGGGGGGCATGTGCCCCGTGCAGCACTTGGAGGGGGCGCAAAAAACGCATAGGGAAGAAAGAAAAATAGGGGGAATTAATAAAAATCATAATCTTTACGGATCACCGCCCCAAATCCGCACGGTAAATGCACTAGAAATTTAGTTTTTGAAGGTTTGAAATGCGAAAATTTTCCAAAGCTCGGTTGCTTGCTCCCTCGCATAATTATTTTCTTTCAGGATCTCGTAATTTCGCTCCCCCAGTATTTATTTCTTAAATAGCTTAAGGGTTCAAAAAGTTTGAAAAAATAAAGATGTAATTGCTTTACTCGCTATTATTATGTAAGTTTCATATGACTCCTGATAAATATTGCGCCCCCAATATAAAATAAAGTGTATAAAACAGCATTTGCAAAGGCTCAACTTTTGAAAGAAATCTCAACTTCAGGTCGCCTTGCTGAATTTCTCGACGCTTTCTAAAGCCTATAAGGTTTTTGTTAGGTCTGCTCTCGATTGTAGAAGTGAGTGAATAGAAAACCGTTTATCAATGTATAAATTCGAGCTTCTCTACCGCTTAACTGCGGTGGTCAAATGCTAAATTTCCTGGGTAAAATGCACAAGAAAATGCGTTTTTTAGTGTTAAAAATTGAGAAATTTGCCACATATCACCGCTTTCCTCCCCCGCTTGTACAATAACGTAGATAAAGATAAGTTTGGGCACTCGGGGGGGGGGGGGGGGGGCGCCTAACTTCACTGTTTGCCCAGGTGCCATAATCCCTAGATACGCCTCTGGCTTGGCTCCCTCGCATGTGAAATGTTGCGTCCAAATAATTGAAAAGCGGTCCGGGCGTCGAACTATAACTTTCAGCCTAAAAAAATGTTTGCTACACATTTCTTTCAAATTTGCTAAAACGTCATAGCTTTCGCGCTTAGCGCGGGAAGGGAGAAACTCCCCTTCCCTTCACCCACCCCTGTTACAAACAGTGCAGTTTTGCGTCCAAAATAACTGAAAAGCAGCCAGGGCGTCAAACTAACATTCCGCCTAAAAAAAGAGGTGCTAAAACGTCAGGGCTTTCGCGCTTCGCGCGGGAAGGGGAAACTCCCACCTCCCTGCACCACCCCTGTTACATACAATGCAGTTTTGCATCCAAAATAACTGAAAAGCTGCCAGGGCGTCGAACTAACATTCCGCCTTAAAAAGGTGCTAAAACGTCAGAGCTTTCGCGCTTCGCGCGGGAAGGGGAGAAACTCCTCCTCCTTGCACCCACCCCTTGTTACATACAGTGCAGTATATAATTGCGTCCAAAATAACTGAAAAGCAGCCAGGGCGTCGAACTAACATTCCGCCTAAAAAGTGCTAAAACGTCATAGCTTTCGCGCTTAGCGCGGGAAGGGGGAAATCCCCCCTCCCTGCACCACCCCTGTTACATATAGTGCAGTATTGCGTCCAAAATAACTGAAAAACAGCCAGGGCGTCGACCTAACATTCCGCCTAAAAAAAAGGGTGATAAAAAGTCAGAGCTTTAGCGCTTCTCGCGGAAAGGGGGAAACTCCACCCTCCCTGCACCACCCCTGTTACATATAGTGCAGTATTGCGTCCAAATAACTGAAAATCAGCCAGGGCGTCGAGCTAACTTTCCGACTTAAAAAAGTGCTACGAGCCGTTATCTTTCTCTCGGATTTGCCGCTGTAAAACGTAAGAGCTTTCGCGCTACGCGCAGGAGGGTGGAAACTGCCCTTCCCTGCATCCAACACCTGGGGAGCACACTTTGCGTGCTCATCACCAATTTCGCACTCTTCGCGTGCCCCACAACCACCCCCCTAATATGAAATCCTGGCTATGCGGTTGGATCCTTCACGTCTGCCGCCCCGAAAATAATATAATATAATATACATATTATAATTCCGAAAATGAAATGGGGTTCATAATTCCGAACATCTGATTCATTTCTCCGAAGGTTCGTAATTCCGAAAATGCAAAAGAGTCCATAATTCCGAAGATTCGTAATTCCGAAACTGCAGTAGAGTCCTACATAACTTTTCGGAATTACGAACCTTCGGAAATGCGAACCCTTTATCATTTTCGGAATTATGAACTGTCGGATTAACGAACCTTCGGAATTATGAACCTTCGCAAAAACGATATGTAACCAATATGAGGCAGTCAACTTTGACAAGGAATATCCTGTAATTTGGTCATTGCTGTCTACAAATGCACCGTGTAGTTGGGCAACGAGGAGGTGTAGTTTAATGGACCCTTTCGCTGAATGATCATTAATGACAACTTTGCCGCCGTGCCGTCTGTAAACTCGGTATGTCATTATAAGACTTAAGAGAGACGCTTTAAACGCCTTTAAACGATCTTTTTAGTTTTAAAACAAACTTTAATTACACGGTACCAAGATTGAGGTGCCATGGGAACACAAAGATTGTACTCCTTGAAAATGTTGGCCCTACTTGGACGAAAATTTAGTGTGGGCATATCTCCCAGATTATCGTCAAATTAGTCTTTACACTACTTCGTATCGAACTTTAACCATTGTAATATGTCTTGTTAATAGTTTGGTAGAACAATTATTAACTGCGGTTCCTTTTCCGATTTTGTTAATACCTTACTAATTATAGATACTTTGTGCAATTTGTAAACGAATTTAAATGATCCAATGTCAGGAAAAGAAATTGCCGTCCTGGCTATTTCTATACACATCCTCGATATACAGTTCCGCTACTTCATTTTGATACTGCACAAGATATGTCTAGTCCAGTCAATACACGCGTATTGTTAATAATAATTTGGCCGGGATTTGATAGTCTGATTAAAAGTGGAAGCTTCAATGAATGAAAATGCAAAATTTTCTGTAATTATCGATGAAAATAATATGTAAATTACATCACAAGTAATATTTCTAATATGGGACGAAAAAGAGACATGATAACGAAGCTTTTCGACCTGCACTCATCAGGTTATCACGCAGGTATATAACAAATTACTTGAAATCAACTATACAGTGCGTCCCAATAAAAAGGAAACCGGAGTTGTCAGTTAGTTTCCCAGTAAAATAGAACAATTCATGTCATATAATATATATCATCATAAAGTTGAGCTCTTTTGACACCTAATATGACACTTAAAGTTTATGCATTGATGAGCAAGGAGAGTTTAAAATTTGAATGTCAAAATCAAGTTGCACATAATAAGTGGTCAAGATTGGAAAGGATGCAGCAACGTTGGTTAACAAAGGGAGGGCTCATTAGCAATTCTTTGGTGTTCTTTTTTATGTTTCTTTCACCAGATTTCTCAATGAGAATGAATACGGTTTTAAGCACAAGCTTTTCACTGGGTACAAGATTAGTCGTCAGGGAGGACTGCAGGAACTCTTCAACAACAGAGTCATCGCGTTGAATCATGATGTCGAATGGCCTCCCAGGTCACCAGATCTCACCCGTGTGACTTCTTTGTTTGGGGCTTTCTGAAGAGTAGGGTCTACACCTCCCCACCACGAGACACTAATGACCTGCGTAACAGGATCGTGAGAGAGTGTGAGGCACTGCGGCACCAAGAACCCGTGATTCGCCAGGCAGTAGGAGCCATGAGGGGCAGAGCACAGGTGTGCGTGGACAGGCATGGTGGACATGTTGAGGGACGTTGGGGATAGAGTTACACGGTCCAAGATTTATGAGTTGCTCTTGTAAAGGATGAAATAAAAAGAAATAAAAACTTAGGTTCATCGTTTGTTTGTGTGTCGTTATTCGGTGTCACAATTAGGCGTCACAATTATTTTAAGTGGAAAACAAGAGAAGACAGCAAGAGAGCAAGTTGAGATATGCAAGAGATTGAAAAGATTGAGGTTAGAATATCACTGAAATGAAATAAGAAGGTTGAAATGAATTGAAGATAACTTAGTTAAAGAATGTTAAAGTAGATATTCAAAGAAAATCACAAATATGGCAATTAATGTATCACTAGAAACTGGGAAGCTTACAGATTTCAATCGTATAAGTTTTATGTCAACTGCGTATCTGATGATTATAAAAACAACACAAATAAAAGCTCTTCTCAGCATCTGGAATATCCGAGGATTCGCCAGAAATATAGCGATGTTTTGATGTCGTCACACTCGGGGTCGATCCTGCTTAAGCAGACGACGTCCTATAATGAATGAACGTAATTGCAATGCAATTATTTATCAAATTATAAAGAGTTTGATGTATTTAAACATGACCTTATTTCACACCATTATAAAGGGAAAGTGAAACGGATTCTGATAGCTAAAACCGTTTGATTGTAAATACACAGGAGAAGGGTCAATGATCAATGAAATAAACCCCACTTTCAAATTGAAAAGCCCTCCGAATAATAGCAGGATGGTATTCGTTCCCTCTTGAAACGCCGAACATGCCCCGGTGCAAGCAGCTGAAAATACAATGGCGTCTTATTTTGTTTACAAGTGACTGATTCCTTTATTTTTTTAACGCTGCATTTTTCATCAAAATAATACCATACACGAAGTTAAGAGTGAGGCAACAGACTAACATTAAGACTGACGCTAGTGAAGGAAGAGAAATAAGTGAAGAGGAGATGACAAAATAGGCTCTGAAAAATGTGTAAGATGTTATGGGACATCGTCTGCTTAGACAGGACTGGTCCATGGTGTGTCGTCACATATCTCAGCAGCGTTCGAGGAGCTCTTCAGCTGCTATATCGGGGGCTGTATTTTACCGTTTTATAATTGATAATAATCATTACTTCAAATGTTTCCAAACGTTGAATTTGGATAACCTTGTTTAATTTATGCCATCTATGCAATAATAAGTATTAAGCCAATATTTAAAATCATCAGAGTTCTACTTTAAGGATTGAATAGAAATCGGGAATGAAAAATAGGGATGCATAGAGACTGTGAAAATGTAAAAAGCGAAAAGATGCAAATAGCCAGTAATGATTAATAAAGTGAAACAAAATGTAACACATTAAAAGCAAGGAGTGAGCGAAAAGGGGAAATGAAAAACCTGAATTAACAGAAACATGAAAACTGTAACAGAAACAGAAAACCAAACACAAGAAAGAAGATACTGAAGACAAAACAGAAAACGTGATGACAACATGAAGGGAATTGAAGGGAATTTCTGGGACGCACTGTATTATACTCGATGAACCCGGACGCAACCCAGACGCCGTAATTTCAGAACAATCGCAAAAAAGAGACATGATAACGAAGCTTTTCGACCTGCACTCATCAGGTTATCACGCAGGTATATAACAAATTACTCGAAATCAACTATACAGTGCGTCCCAATAAAAAGGAAACCGGAGTTGTCAGTTAGTTTCCCAGTAAAATAGAACAATTCATGTCATATAATATATATCATCATAAAGTTGAGCTCTTTTGACACCTAATATGACACTTAAAGTTTATGCATTGATGAGCAAGGAGAGTTTAAAATTTGAATGTCAAAATCAAGTTGCACATAATAAGTGGTCAAGATTGGAAAGGATGCAGCAACGTTGGTTAACAAAGGGAGGGCTCATTAGCAATTCTTTGGTGTTCTTTTTTATGTTTCTTTCACCAGATTTCTCAATGAGAATGAATACGGTTTTAAGCACAAGCTTTTCACTGGGTACAAGATTAGTCGTCAGGGAGGACTGCAGGAACTCTTCAACAACAGAGTCATCGCGTTGAATCATGATGTCGAATGGCCTCCCAGGTCACCAGATCTCACCCCGTGTGACTTCTTTGTTTGGGGCTTTCTGAAGAGTAGGGTCTACACCTCCCCACCACGAGACACTAATGACCTGCGTAACAGGATCGTGAGAGAGTGTGAGGCACTGCGGCACCAAGAACCCGTGATTCGCCAGGCAGTAGGAGCCATGAGGGGCAGAGCACAGGTGTGCGTGGACAGGCATGGTGGACATGTTGAGGGACGTTGGGGATAGAGTTACACGGTCCAAGATTTATGAGTTGCTCTTGTAAAGGATGAAATAAAAAGAAATAAAAACTTAGGTTCATCGTTTGTTTGTGTGTCGTTATTCGGTGTCACAATTAGGCGTCACAATTATTTTAAGTGGAAAACAAGAGAAGACAGCAAGAGAGCAAGTTGAGATATGCAAGAGATTGAAAAGATTGAGGTTAGAATATCACTGAAATGAAATAAGAAGGTTGAAATGAATTGAAGATAACTTAGTTAAAGAATGTTAAGGATTGAATAGAAATCGGGAATGAAAAATAGGGATGCATGGAGACTGTGAAAATGTAAAAAGCGAAAAGATGCAAATAGCCAGAAATGATTCATAAAGTGAAACAAAATGTATCACATTAAAAGCAAGGAGTGAGCGAAAAGGGGAAATGAAAAACCTGAATTAACAGAAACATGAAAACTGTAACAGAAACAGAAAACCAAACACAAGAAAGAAGATACTGAAGACAAAACAGAAAACGTGATGACAACATGAAAGGAATTGAAGGGAATTTCTGGGACACACTGTATTATACTCGATGAACCCGGACGCAACCCAGACGCCGTAATTTCAGAACAATCGCAAAGCTTTGTCTGCACAGAAGGGGTTCGTGCGATTGAATGTAGGCGGCTTCCAGAAAGCGTAAATGCGCTGTGCTTCTGGCCCGGGACATAATTGAGAATTGATCATCGGCATAGCTTTGTGCGCAAGCTGGATTGTTCAGCAAATGGAGACCAATCGCTGAATCGCATTTGGCTATCTTTGGTCTGTTAGCGTGCATTTCAGATTTGCAGGCACGGACGGGCTGCGTGCAGCCCGTCCGTCCCTGCAAATCTGCATTAACTTTTAGAATTGTTTGTAAATGTGAAAAACAAACAAACTTCATTATTTAAATGGCGGCATTGTAGGTCATTTTTCGAGAAAAAAAAATTAAAGATCTAGGATGGAATTTATTTTTTCTTTGCTTTCGAACTGGGGTGGAGGGGGGGGGGGTGGGGTGCGAAACGCCGTTATACCCATAGTTAATTTGCCCTTAGCAGGAAACGCCACATATCACCGGGAACAGTTATTTCTGCGTCCTCCAACCATATACCTCGCTTATTTCCATCGAAAGGTAAACGCATTTTAATATGCGCGCACTGTATACGTGTGTAACGCTTGTTTAGAGCACGCATCTGCGCATTGCAAAGCGTATTTTCGGTGCTTATTGAATTTGCATAATAACGTTAAGAATTTAAAAGTGAGTTAATAGTCATCCTGCATAAATTACAGGCCTATTGATCATATATCACTATGCAATTGTTGTCATGTCATTCATAGTGATAGACTGCGTGATATTTTAAGTGAAATGTGGAGGATTTGTAACTTAGTACCAGACCGGACAATGCCTCAAAAATTGGTATGTAGAAAACCGTTTATGACTTGATGTTAAATTCGAGCTAATTTAGGTCTAACTTTTTTGGTCAACATCAACATGGTCAAATCTGTCACCTGTTTTTATGCTGACGCATTTTTAAAACGCACAGGTTATTTTCAAACTAACATGTGATCCATTAGCAGTTTTGGCAATGAATTTGGTATCACATGACAGAAAATTATATGCTCTTTTTTTGGTGCTAAGCTAAAGAGAAGTCACCTCATTATTACAAAAAATGAAAAGGAATAGATCATACACTCTAAGTTAGATAAAGTTAACGTGGTATGATGGTTAACTTAACTTAGATCTAACTTATGTTTGATGTGTCATCTCGGGATGTTCTCGACCTATAAACTTGTCCATCATAAACTAATTAGCATCAGAGCTAGTAAATTAGGGTCTGTTTTTGAATATTTATGTTAACTATTAGACAACTTTATTTAGAAATAAGGTAGATCTCTGACTCTAACCTTAGATCTAACTTAACGTTGAAACACTTGGAAATCGATCAAACATTAGATCTAAGGTAACGTTTGAAGTAGAGACAGTTAACTGTTACTAAAGTTAGGTCAAACGTTAAAATTTAGATCTAACTTAGTTAGAATGTAGATAGAAATCTACTAAAACTAGTAAAACAAAAACCCGCTAGGCCTAAACACACACAAAAAATAAGCAAATTAAAATTGTTTAGAATAATCTACCGTAACGTTATATCTATCTATCTGTTCTTGAACATTTTGTTAAATGGCCGCCGTTTTGTAGATCTGGACTCTAATACAGGCAATTTCGCTGCAAAAATAAAAATAATTTAGGCTCCAACGTTACTTAGACTACCTTTCGTGCCAGGTCTGCGAGAATTTCGTTTCGCTCCACTAACCAAGATCACCGGCATAAACTGTCAGCGTTCTGGCTACGCGATCGACACAGTTAAACCCGACTTAAACTCCCCCTGCGCGAGTCTAAATTTCGAGGGATGTATTACCACAGTTAGACTGAGGTTAAAGGTATTTGGTAGCTTTGCAAAATTTGATAAATTCATCGTGAAAGTGGTTCAATGATATAAAATCCTACTGTTAGAGGTATAATGAGTGACATGTGAAAGTAAGATAGAAATTGGAGCTCATTTACTATGTCAAAAAAGAGAAAATAAATGTGGTTTTGAAATCAAAATTCTGGCTGAAAAAACGGCAGATCTACGTTTCAAACAGTATTTGGTCTAACGTCCCCATGCGTTCGTTGTGAGACATTGGCAATACGGTTGTATACAAGCACTGTATACAAGCCCATTGCCCAATTCCACTTACAGGCGCTAGGCGCTAGGCGCCAATGATAATAATATGTTCATTTATTTATTGCAACCATGTAATATCACAGTTGGATTAAAAACAATGTAGAAATTGAATACATAATTTTAAAAATGTTACATTCAAATTAAAATACATAAAAGAAAATGAAAGAAAATATATATATGTATACAATTATAAACTATGATATATAATCTAATTAAAATATCTAACAATGCATTACAGTTATTAACAATTTGAACAGGATTACACAAATGAAATGGAATAGGAGACTGGAAACTGGAAACCTGAATCACATACCTCAAGAGTATTAACAATAAGATTTGAAAAAAAAGAAAGAAAAAAGATATCAGAGGAAAAAAGAGACGTCCCCAAGGAATCCATCAACACTGTCGACATGTATAATATGTAATGTCGCAATAACACAGACGAAACCGACTTCAGACCAACAAAAATGGTACGTTTATTTCAATGACGCACCATTGCCGGTCCGAAGCCGGCCTTGCCGACGCGACCGCGACACAATAGACCATAGCTACTGAAAGTTGTATAAACACCAAGGGACAAAGCTCTCCTTATACCTTTTCGTTTTACAGAGAGGCAGTGGGAATAGTTTTTTATTTCTAATTTCATACTTATCTTCCTTTTTTAATGGAAGTAGGTAGTTCAGCCTGTGGTCCGGTTTTTTAATTTGAGTAAATAACTTTTGGCACATGATTCTTCTACGCTCTGATAACGATTCTAATTTTAATTCTTTTAATGCTTCAGTATAGTTGTGGGATGATAATTCGTATAGCACGTTTTTGTATTGACTCCAGTAATTCTGATTGTTCATTAGTTAACCCCCCATGAAATACTTGACAAGCATACTCAAGAACAGAGCGGATACAGGCTTTGTAATACATACATAACTCCTTGCGAGAAAGACCAGCTCTTCTTAGTTGAACCAAAAGATATAGCCGTCTTGCGGCTTTTGAATAAATTGCATCAGTGTGGGTATCCCACTTCAGTCGATCATTAATCCATAATCCCAACAGTTTGGTTTCATTAACACGTTCTAGCATAACACCGTCAATGGTTAATGTATTGGTGAAATCCATCTTCGTAAAATTAATCACCATTTCTTTTGTTTTCTTTGAGTTGATATGCATGTCATTATCATTTGACCATGCAACCAGTTCATCCAATGCATTCTGAAGTGTATCTTGGTTTCTTAGATCACAGACATCATAAACCGTAGTATCATCTACGTACTTGACCAGGGGAAAATCAAGATTCAAATCTGGAAACATAATTACGTAATTACAAGTTTGGTCCCTTGGGGTATACCTCCATGAGAGTACGACCAATCGGATGTAATTTGACCTATATTTACTCTCTGTTGTCTTTGACACAAGAATGACCCTATCCACTTTATAAGTTTGCGACTTATCCCAACACTAACAAGTTTATCCATGAGTATTTTGTGATTAATCCGATCGAAGGCCTTTTGGAAGTCTACTAATAACACCCTAATGGCTTGCCTCTTAGCATCTGTTTCACGATACCAATGATGGCAGAGATCGAGTAGTGCCAAAGTAGTAGAAGAGCCAGGTACACTACCATACTGGTTCTTATCAAGATACGGTAAGTATTCATTCCAAAGCCATTTGTGAATGAAATTCTCAAGAACTTTACCCAAAACTGGTGTCAATGAAATAGGCCGTAAATCATTTTCAATTGAAGTAGGGGGTTAACTTTGGGAATAGGTATGATATTAGCCGACTTCCAAATGGGGGGAACATACGCTTGGGCAAACGATGCATTAAATATAAAACACACAGGGCCAGAAAAGATACTAGAAAAATCTTTCAGAATCCAAGAAGGAATTTGGTCAGGTCCAGGTGATTTACCCTTGTCAGTTAATCTTAATTGTTTCTCTACAGCTTGAATATCAATAAAGTATTCATGACTGTGCAAATCCACATCACCAGTGTTAGGGTTGGAATCATCAGGAAGGTCTAATGGAGGGAGATCCGCAGAGACAGACGTAAAAAACGTGTTGATCAAATCAGCAAGGTTTGATGGATCACCGTCAGCTATACTATTCATTAGATTACATAACGGGTCATAGCTGGTTTGCTGGCCGGACAAGGACTTCACTTCTTTCCACCAGTTATGGTGTTGTCCATCTTCTATGGTATCCACAAAGTTTCGATAATGCTGTCTGCGAAGGAATTTCCTCAACCGATTAGCTTTATTCCTGAAAATAGCGAAGAGCGTCTTATTGTTGCGAAAAGCTTGTTGGCGTTGACGAATCACTTCGCGGAAGCGATCAGTTACCCATGGTTTCTCAGATTCAACACGGGTCACTGTTTTCTTCGGAAAAAACTCATCAATAAGTGAAAGCAATATTTTTTCAAAAATGGCATATTTTTCTTGGCAAGATGGGGCTCTGTAAAGAACAGTCCAATTAACCTTTTCAAGATCATTCGCGAAAAGGACCTTCCGCGAAAAGGACCTTCCGATTATGACTGTAAATTCGCGTTTTTTTGCTGAATTTCCTTCGAGCAGGGGTACAGAAAGAAGGCTTAGGTTTACACAACACCACTTGGTGGTCGGAAAGACCAAGGGCGGCTCCAACAGTTGGCTCGGTATAATACGCTGTCATGTTGGTGTACACAATATCGAGTTTAGCATTCAGACGAGTAGGTTGCTTAACAATTTGCTTAAGTTGATAGTTCATTTGTAAACGATTATCAGGCATGTGATTAAAGTCTCCCATTAATACGGCAGCTTTTAGCTAGCTGCCGGGATAGTACTAGTGCATTCGTACGTGTCTTCGAGCGCGATGTAATTCGGCAAGCCGTGCATGCTGTAGTTCAGTGTCGGCCGGCCATTTTATTTTGTTGTTGTTGATTTCTGCCTCCACGCACAGTTGGATCCCATGTTCGGTACAGCTCCGTAGGCCAGTACCAGATTGATAAGCCAAGGAGCTCATACAGCTAGGATCCATATAGGCCTACTGTGTGTGGAGGCAGATATCAACAACAAAAAATAGATCTAAATATCACCATTTCTCACATACTGACTGTGAGCCATGCAAACCACCCTCAGAATTTGCTAAAAGGGGTTTCCTTCCAGAATCAGCTAAGATTGTAAAAGTTTTTTTTTGTTGATATCTGCCTCCACACACAGTATATGGATCCCATGTACAGCTCCGTAGGCCAGTACCAGATTGATAAGCCAAGGAGCTCGTACAGCTAGTGACCTACCGTATCTGAAATTTAGACAAAATATGAATAAGCGTACCATTATTTTCGCAGAGATCACGAGTACCAAAGAAATTCCCTGAGAAATTGGAAAGACTTCCCTTTGCGGCAGCAACCCAATTGTGCAGTTATGACTTGTAAACCCTAACTCCAGGCTAACATGTCTAACCCTAAATCCTGAGCTAACCCTAACCCACTTATCCAATGTACGAGGTTATGATATAATCCTAAGCCTAACTAAACTGTAAACCCTAACCAAACTACCTGAGAAATTCAGTAGAGAAATTTCACTAGTGACCTTTGTCAGCTTTGACATGTTTGACCTTCCCTCATTTCCACTTTTCATTTTTTTTCTTCAAATTTTAACAAGAAATAGATCAGACAGTTAGATAGATCTATCGTTAGATCCCCATCGTTCGATCTGTTTCTTTCTTCCAGATTTGAAAAAAAAATATAAACACTTCGAGACATTTCTGACTCTGTCTATACGGTAGATTCACTCTGCTATAAATTTGTGGTTTCCTGGAATTTTGAATCGCCTTCTTGCCTCTTTCCCAATCTGGTGGAATATTACATACCAATCATGGCATAGAGTAATTGCATTGTTTTCTTAGCAGTTCAAAATCTTGATTTATATGGGATTTATTTGTGACTCTTCTTCTTCTTCTTCTTCCAGTCTGGTACGGACCGCCGCTGGCGTATTATCGTACCTTGTGCTTGTCAAGTGCCGAGCATACAGTGCAAGTAAAAATTGCTCTACAATCAAACTATGTGCAGCTAAAAAACAGTCCTGAAGCTCAACGGAGCTTCACATGTTGCACCTTCTGCTTGAAGAGCTCCAAGGAGGTGCAGTTGACGACAGCAGGTGGCAGGGAATTCCACAGTCTGATAGCGTCTGGGTAGAACGTTGTTTGGTACAGGTGAGTTCTAGCAAAGGGAACCCTGAACTTATGTGGGTTCCCGCGGGTCTGTGGGCCAGCAACTGGGATGAAGTTGGTGACAGGGAGATCAACCAAACCATGAAGAATGCTGTAGACCATGTACACTTTCTGTTGCGCCCTCCTCTCTTGTAGACTTATCCAGTGAAGATGTTTCAGCATGGTGGCTACGCTGCTTGTGCGCCGATAGTCACCCAGGACAAAGCGGGCATATCGACGTTGAACCATTTCCACCTTTCTAATGTTCTCTTGGGTAGATGGGTCCCATACCGTTGCAGAATACTCCATCACAGGGCGTACCAAGGTCTTGTAAAGTAATGCCTTTGTCTTCGGAGGGCAGGCTCTCACGTTTCTCTGCAGGAAGCCTCGAACTGAGTTGGCTTTCTTGGTTGTCACATGTACATGGTGATTCCATTTCAGGTTACTCTGTATGTTGACACCCAAGTATTTTACAGAATCTGTTACTTGTAGCTGCTCTCCGTGGATGAAGTAAGGAAAGGATGTCTGAGACATTTTCCTTTTGTTAGAGACATGCATGATGTGGCATTTCTGCGGGTGGAAGTGCATCAGCCAGTCTTTTTCCCATTCCTGGAGGTTGTCTAGGTCTTTTTGAAGGCTCTGGGCATCTTCCTCGCTCTTCACCGTCCTGTACAGGATGCAGTCGTCTGCGAACAATCTTGCCGTGGACTTGGGTGATATGCAGTCAGGAAGATCGTTGATGAAGAGAAGGAAGAGAAGAGGTCCGGCGACGCTGCCTTGCGGAACGCCCGAGAGGACAGGAGAGGTGTGAGAAGTGCAACCATTGAGTAGAACCCTTTGAGAGCGACCAGTGAGGAAATCCTTAATCCAGTTATGGGCTTTACCACGGACTCCATAGTAGTGGATTTTATGCAAGAGTCTTCCATGCGGGACCTTATCAAAAGCCTTTGATAGGTCTAACAGAATAACGTCAATCTGGTCCTTTGAGTCGACACTGCTAGTGAGATCTTGGATGGTGAGAAGGAGTTGAGATGTGCAGGATCTTCTCTTGCGGAAACCATGCTGAGCATCTGACAGAATGTGGTGATCATCAAGATGCTCATGGATGCTTGTGCAGACAATATGCTCCAGAGTCTTGCAGACGATTGATGTCAGCGACACAGTCCTGTAGTTGACCGCCTTGCATCTCTCACCCTTCTTGAAGATAGGGACAACATCTGCATTCTTCCAGTCCATGGGAACCACGCCCTGATGTAGTGAGGCCTGGAAGAGCATAGTCAACACTGGTGTTATCTCCAATGACAGCGCCTTGAGAAGTTGTGCAGGAAGTCTGTCTGGTCCGGTAGCCTTGTGGATCTCAAGAGCAGACAGTAGCTTGTGTACCCCAGCTGGGGAGATCACGATGTCATCCATACCAGGAAATGGACTGGGTCGCTTATCCTTCAATGTTGACATGTCTTCATCCCTGTTGAATACTGATGTAAACTGCTGATTCAGGATATCGGCCTTCTCTTTGCTGTCTGAGTGTGTCTTCCCATTGATGTCTTTCAGTGGAGATACTCCAGTGTTATCATTCCTCTTACTGTTGATAAAGCTCCAGAATCGTTTTGGGTTTGTAGTGGAGTCAGGGCTGATGATATTGCTGATGTACTCGTTGTACGCCTGCTTGCAGGTTGCCTGTGATGACCTCTTAAGCTGATGGTATTTGCTGAAATCCTGAGGTCTGCCAGATGCTCGAGCGCGATTGAAGGCCCGCTTTTTCCTTCTCGAGAGCCGTTTCACAGACCTTGTGACCCACGGTTGGCTGAAGCGACAAGATGCAGTTTTCGCTGGAACATGGGTGTCCATGATGTTCAGTAGACTGGTCTTGAAACAGTTCCACATCTCATGCACTGAGCTCTGTTCACTGTATGTGTTCAGGAACTGTTGTTGAAACAGGCGACAATCTTGTTTCATCTCCTTAAGGCTAGCCTTCTTCCACAGATACACTTTCCTCTTCACTGGCTTGCAACGCTTTGCAGTAACATCTGACTCAACCCCTACGATGTCATGATCCCCGAGGCCTGGGAGAAGGGTGCATTTGTTGATCAGTGTTGGCCTGTTGGTTAAGAAGAGATCAAGTATGTTGTCTCCTCGTGTAGGGAAGGAAACCATCTGCTGTAGGTTGCAGTTCTGGACCATATCTAGGAACCGGTTGTTAACAGGAGCTGGGTTGTTATGTCCATTCACGCTCAAGTCTTCCCAGTTGATGTCTGGTAGGTTGAGGTCACCACCTATCCACAAGACGGACTTCCTATTCTGGGCGGATATCTCCTCTACCGTTGAGCAGATATTGTCCATGTACTGTGTATCAGTGTTGGGAGGGCGATAAAGGGCTCCAACGATGAGGCTCAAGCCTTTACCAAATTGGAGCCTGATGAAGACATGCTCTCCTAAGGTTTGCACCTGAATGATGTCATACACCAGGTCACAACGTACAGCGAGTAGTACTCCTCCATAGCCATCTTCTCGATCTTTTCGCACAACGCTGAAGCTTGGTGGGAAAATCTCAGAGCCGGAAATTGAACTGCTTAGCCAGGTTTCTGTCCCTATGATGATGCTAGGATCTGTTGAGTCAATGAGCACCGCCAACTCTTCTTTCTTGTTTCTTACACTCTGGAAGTTAACATTGAGTACCTTCAAACTCCGCAACTTTTGTCGTTCCTTCTCTGCTCTCCTTTTCCTGTGACTTAGAGGGGAGGATGTGTGCTGCGGTGAGCCAAATGAAGAGCTGTTGCTGGTGTCAAGGCTGGTGTTGCTAGGTGTGATGTTGTCACTAAGTGAGTCCAATGAGTTGAGTCTGATCAAAAAGACTGCTAGAGAACTGTGGCATGCCGCATTTCACACATTGCCACGAGACATTGGGTTCATGAAGGGCGTCATACACCTGCGTCGACATACCCATGCACTCAACATGGTACCACCCATCGCAATCATCGCAAGCTACGCCACGTTGCTTCCAGGTCACTGCTCGAGAACATATCTGACATGGATATTTCGGAGTTCTTGGTCCTGGGTTTGACTCGATATCAGAAGCGACGGAGAGTAGAAGAAAAGTCAAATACAGCAGGGCGTGCTTCTTTCCATACTGTGGTGAAGAAACGGTACATCCTCTGGTTCTTCGGCTAGATGTACAGGCTGACCAGTGGAGACTTTCTTCAATCCATGAGCTGTGTGTAGATGTTGAAGGATTTCGAGGGTGCTGCAGTTGTGACAGGTCTTGAGCGATAAAATCCTGCTCTGCTCTGAAAGGCTTACGCATCGGTCGGCTGTGATGGATGCTGATGATTGCAGATGCCAACATGAGCCAAAAGAAATAGTCTGAGGGACTTGACATACTGACGATTGATATCAGGCAGCTGGTAGCATGCAAGCATCTTTTTACAGACTCAAAAATTACATCAAGAACATTATAAGAAGCACTAAAGTAAATCAAGACCTGTATTGTCCACCTTGCATAAAAATATCAGGGTCAGTTCTTATCAATGAGAATGAGTTATCCTTATCACTACGTTTACCGATGTTGGGTGTCCGGACAGCTTGGTTATTCGGACAGATAGTTTCCAACTACTAGTAGATCTGATCTGTAATTTTAAAGATTTTGAATTCAGTATTCGGGAAATCGGTAAAAATGTATGTTGGGCATTAGCATGAATAAATATTATCTTGGTTAGTGCTATTCCACGCAATTTTTTTTTGGAAGAAATCCAATGGCAAACTTCAGTTATATGGACCCCCTCCCCTGTCATACTACTGAGTTTTATTTTTAAAATGTTGTTTTAATAACTTCCTGGATAAGTGGATATGCAGAAGGGCAGGGAGGTGTGGGCTGTTCACAGGTATATGACTGCGGTAGATATCTACAAACTCTTATTTCAGTCTTTCGTTCAGATCCATATACTCGCCTAAGAAAACTGTTTGATAGTCTGTTATGGATACATTTGACTAGTCATTCTATTTTGCTTACAGATACCTGACATCTCTTATTTGATGATGGAGTACACACAGTGATGCCAGAAACATGTATATAGATCTACACTCACCTAGTACAGGTAAATACCCTTTTTCTTCACCCTTCATGTTTACTTGGGAGATGTGCAATTATAGAACAGGATGAAACCAAAATTTTGTATGTGGAGTTGTGACTATTTCATAAGTTATTAGAGTGATAGAGAGTACATGTAAAAAATAAAGAAATGAAGTATAATAAAAATTAAATTAAGCTGTTTTATTGCCACTCAGGTCTATTCCATTAGAGTTTTTGTCATGCAAGAGCTTGACAAACAGGGGCGTCGCTAGCACATTTTTAATTGGGGGGGGGGGGGGGGGTTGTGACACCCCAATTTGCCAACAAACTTTTAGGATGCGATACCCATTTTTGCCGACAAAAATGCTGCACCCTAATCCCTCTCCCCCGACAAATAATAATAAAAGAAAATCGCAGACTTAGAGATCTTGATCAGACGGGCCCATTTTCGCAAGGAAGGGGCTGACACCTTTAGCCCAAATATCAGCTTTTCAATTTCTAAATATTTTGCGATAGAGCGAAGTGAGGCAAGCAACATTTTTTGAACTTTTTGAGGTGAAAATTACTGAAGTTACTTACATAAGTTATATAATTATCCTGGTTACAAGAGTAAAATTGGATAAAACAATGAGATGATTACTCTTATGTCTGCTTCCAACATGAAGCGAATAGTGTTGATGAGTTTCGATTTCCTGACACTTTTTCTTTATGCATTTAGCATGATTCAGGGGCACACAGTGACATGCCCATTGTGGATATTTTTTTTTCAGTGGTATCAGAGTATAAACCTGAAAACAGCCCTCTCTTTAGTTTGGGACATGTTGGCTAATAATTGATTCAGCTGCATTGTGACTACTGCAGGGTAGACATGATTGAAGGAAAGATTCATCAAGGGCAAGGACATGCCCCAAATCATATATGCTTTACATGTGAAATGGTCCATGTTAAAGTGATAAATGTTTGTAACATGTAACATGTTCTCCATTGAAATGTGATTTTGACTTCATTCAGTTTTGCTGTGACTCTTTTGAAATTTGGTTACAGATGTAGTAGAAATGGAATTGTATTATTGTGAATGGCTATTCAGTGGCAATGAATTCCTGTACATGTAGACAAAATGAAATTTGCCGGTTGTTTTTACATTTATCTGTTGATGGCTTTTTTCCTTGTCCATCTTCCTAATACCTCAATCACACTAATTAGACTGAAACAAAACCCATAACAAATTGTAGCTGAAATTGAATTACCCTGAATGGCAAAGAACTAGTCGGTTAGGTGGTGTGATGGAGGTAATAGGATGAGTGTGTGTAATCTGTGCCCCCCCCCCCCCCCCCCCTCCGAATCCCTAAGAAGTGTTAAAGACAACTTGCATGTTGTCTTCAGGACGTGTTGCTGCCAAGAAATATTATGTCCAGATATATTACTTAAAATGTTGACACATCCTTTGCCACTGATAATATCCTTCTTCAAAAATCTCTGCCCTTAACAACCATAATAGAGCCAGATAATGGTCCGAACCAGTTAGTCTGTAATTTCTGTTGTATTGTAATTTGAATATACCCTTATTGAAACAAAAAATAACTTTTTCCTTTAATTAATTTTTGCACTTCGTTTTCTTGTGAAGGGTCAGAAGAAGAGGGAATAAGAGAGGATGAGAAAATGGAGAGGTGCAAAAAACGGTAAAATCGAGCCATCGAGAGAAAGGAAGGAAAGGATGAAGAAACAAATCATGAGAGAGGATGAGGGAGAACGCAGTGATAGAGATATTGAGGGAGAGGGGAAGAGTAGTGAAGAGCGAACACAATCCCAAAGTGAATTTTGAAATATTAGTAGGCCAAGTGGCGTAGCCAGGATTTATTAAAGGGAGGGGGGGGGGGGGGGGGGGGTTGTATACAAAATACACTCCTTAGCCAGATGATTTGGCAAATCAGGCGTAGGCCTATGAGGGTAGGGGGCTGGGTCAAGTTCGGCCCGTGCAGCTGGCGTCGAATATATTACTGGTATGGACTTCCGATTTTTTGTTTAATTTTGAGAAACTTTACCACGAACATTTTGATGATTTACCGTAATGACAATTTTCTCACTTTTCAGATGATATGACGGTAACCTGATATCATTGGCGGATCCGGGGGGCACTTCGGGCCCTTCGGCCCCCCCCCCCCCCCTCACTGAGTGAATTTTGAAGGTCTCGCGAAAAAAAAAATAACCATCCAACCGCATATGCCTATATGCCCGCTCCGCACTATTTTCAGTGCATATTTCCAATGGATATCTTGACGACTAGTAACCGAAATTAGTTTGGAAAATGTGACATGGGCGCGTAAGGGGATATTTTCGCTACAGGGGGTCGCCTCCTTAATTTTCCCAAACATTGTCATGAATGATTCCATTTCCTCGAGAGCGAGAAATAAATTTATTGGACCTGCGGGCACTCCGCTGCCAGAAAAAATGAGGCGGTGCCCCTTACCCGAAAATAAAAACAGAGTGGCGGGCTCTGAAACCAGCCCCTGCCTCGTACGGCAATAATTGTGAATGACAACAGGGCTGTATTTACTCCACTCCAATCTATGTCCCTCCTTACACAACGTCTCTGGTGTCGATCTAGAGAGCTGATTATGGATTCGTTGTTTCGTCCATGTTACAAAATGTGCGACCTCCCCTTTCCCCTTTTAAATGCCTTTTCATTTTGTTTCCTCTTTCTCTTTCTTTATTGTCAGGCAAAAACATTTGTTATTCATGTATGTAGGATTACCATGCAATAATCAAAATTGCCAATTGCACTGAATTGGGTCTACGTCGTCGATCGTATGTTTATTGTTGGTAATTCTACTCACACACGATGTCGCGAGTAACCCAGCGACCGGCCGGCTGGCCAGGCCATGCGATCGACAGGCTAGACTAGCCCCCTTGCCCACAGGATGAGCTCCAGCGCTCAAGCTCTCTCTAGCGCGCGCGTTAGTATTGCCGAGTTATCACTCCTTAGTATTGCAAGCTCTGTCAGCATTTCACCCCACTAGCACTGCGCAGGGCTAGTTTCTGGTGTGAATTCGGGGCAGGTTTCGATCCAGCCACAACGGCAGGCCAATGTAAATAGACGTATACGTTGTGCCTTTGCCGAAAGAGGGGGGAAGTCGACCGTTATAAGTTATATTTCGATTTTAAATCATAAATATCTTGATAATGAAATCAGCAATTGACTTGTCAAAGTCATACGATTCCTGACTGACCTAAAGGTTTCTAATTATGATTGCAGCATGAGCTAATTCAGATTTTTTTCTGATCTCCAACAAAGTTAAGCAATACCTTTAAACTGAACCTCGCTATCGGAATACCAAATTTTAACCTAGGGTTAAATATGACGACTTAAACCAGGCTTATTACCACACTTAGACTGGGGTTAAGTTAAACCCGGCGATCAGAATACGGGCCTGTGAGTTTATTTTTCTACATGAAAAAAAAATGAATGATGCATTCACATATCCCCCTGCCCGGTATATCTACGCCCACTTCAGTGCAATAACGCTCCTAGCATAATGTTTAGGTAAGGTATTTACTCCTAGACTCTTCGCTGGGAGTTCAACCAGCGAAGCCTTACTACAGCTAGCTCAGCCTACGGTCGGACTGTGGGCGCTGCCGTGACAGATTATCAGCGTTGTAAAGAAGAATGCAGTGGCGTATCTAGGGATTATGTTTTGCATTTTTAACCCTAAAAAGCACAATTTCTTGCACATTTTACCCAAGAAATTTTTCAACTGACCACTATAATTATACGGTAGAGAAGTTCGAATTGTGTACATTGATAAACGGTTTTCTAATCACTCCCTTCTAAAGTTGGGTGCGAAATTCACGAAAACCCTAGAGAAATAGTCGAGGAATTTAGAAAATCGACTGAAAGTTGGGATTTCTTTTAAATGTTGACCCTCTGCAAATGCTGTTTTATGCATTTCATCCTATATTGGGGGCGCAATAATTTGCAAGAGGCAGATGATATGTACATGATAGCGAGCAAATTTAAGCAACGACAATTACATCTTTATTTTTGAAATTTGAACCCTATTAGATCTATTTAAAACTATATACTGGGGGCGCGAAATTCCGAGATCCTGACAGACACTAATTATGCGAGGCTGCAAAGCGACCGAGCTTTAGAAAATTTTCGCAATTTAAACCTGTAAACCTCAAAAACTGTATTTCTTATGGATTTACCGTACCGATGGGGGGGTGGGCAGGGGGGGGGGGGGGCGCTACAGACCACCTCCCTCATCAAGGAACAAACTGAACTTTTCCTTATTTTTGAAGGAATTTCCTTCTTTGATGGAATCTGCCGCTGTAGTTGACAACATCCCTATGTTGGCTGGCGACTTCAATATTCATGTAGATGACAGCAGTGATAAAGACGCGATCGCCTTCCTTAATGCTTTGGATGAGACTGGTTTCTATCAACACATCACTAATGCAACACACCGAGCTGGACATACTCTCGACCTTTTGATAATTAGGAAGGTTGATGAACTAGCTCCTAAGATTGAATCCGTCAAAGGTCTTCCCTCTGATCATGATGCCATACTGTGCACACTTAATTTGGAACGTCCTTCATCTACTAAGAAACGTATCATTTGTAGGAAGTTGCGTGATATCAACATGGACTTATTGAAGACTGATATTTTGACTTCCTCTCTTACATCTTCACTTCCGTCATGCTCCTCTGAGGCTGTTCGACAATACAATCATGTGCTCCAGGAACTCTTGGATAAGCATGCACCCACTCACTCTTCTGTTGTTTCGCTGAGGCGAAGGGCTCCTTGTACACCGACTCTGTTAGATTGGCTAAGCGAGTTAAACGCCGTGCAGAGCGGAGGATGATGAAATCGGGCCTAGAGATTCACAAGCAGATATATCAACAGCTTTGCAAGTCATATAATGAGACACTTGTCGTTTCCAAATCTCAGTGCCTGACAGCGCAGTTGGGAGAGTGCGACACGAAACAACTATTTAAGTTCGTCCAAAAACTGTCTTGCCCAACTCCGGTTCGTGTGTTTCCGGATCACGATTCTGACGAGGCCTTGGCAAATGACTTTGGCAAGTTCTTTCAGAGGAAATTTCAACTTATCACGTCTGGATTCAACGTGTCTCCTAGTTACAACGAGATGATCTCTTCATGTACCAGTGAATTTTCTTCTTTCGAGCCAGTGTCTGAAAACCAGGTCAGGAAGGTGATGTGTGCCATGCCTTCTAATTCTTGTAAACTAGATCCTCTTCCTACGTGGCTTGTCAAAGCATGTGTTGATGAACTTCTGCCTACCATTACTTGTATCATACACGGCTCGTTGTATTTTGGTAATTTTCCTGATAGCTTCAAAGTAGCTCATATCGTGGCCCTACCGAAGAAATCTCATCTGGACTTCAATGACCTAAGGAACTATTGACCTATAGCTAACCAAATGTTCCTCGCTAAAGTAATTGAAAGACTTGCTAGTTTCCAGTTGAAAGCATATCTAGAGAGAAACCGTCTGTTTGCTGAAATGCAGTCAGCCTATCGGTCGTTCTACTCTATAGAAACAGCTCTACTTAAAGTAATGAATGACCTCCTACTGGCTGTCGACAAGGGTCATGAGGCAATACTGGTCCTATTAGATTACAGTTCTGCATTCGACATAATTGGCCACGTGACATTGATTGACATCGTCGAGCGTGAATACGGCATCAAGGGTGTTGCGCAACAGTGGCTGACCTCTTATCTTGAGAATCGGGTGCAGAAGATTGTTGTCAACGATGCCCTTTCTAAGTCATTCGCTCTCCCACAGGGCATTCCCTAGGGATCGGTCATTGTTCCTCTGGCGTTTATACTGTACACCGCCCCCTAGCGAAAGACATCAAATTTGATACCAAGTTGTATGCCGTTATCAGACCTGGGGATCAGGATATTGGACTTCTAAGGCTACAGCAATGCATATCGGATATTAAGTCCTGGTAGCTCCAGAACAACCTTAGTTTTAATGATTCAAAGACTGAAGTCATTCACATTTTCTCCAAGATCAGAGGTGCCGAGAGTCTTCCGGTGTTGCAGATTGGTGATGGGACGAACATCAGATGTGTTCATGCTGCACGCGATCTCGATGTAATTCTTGACGAGAATCTTACTATGACAAGTCATATTCGTTCAAAATGTCGAGCAGCAACATTGGGAATTTCCAAGATAAATTAGAAAGTATTTATCAGACAGTACAACGGAACAACATGTTCATGCCTTCGTATCCGTCCATCTGGACTACTGTAACAGTTTACTTTTTGGATTACCGGGGGTGTTTCATCAATCCTTAAAATTGATCTTAAAATCGATCCGATCGATTTTAAGTGCCTCAAATCAAGTTTAGGTACTTAAAATCGATTTTAGGTTTGAGGGCCTGTTTCATCAAAGTACTTAAAATTGATATCAATTTTAAATCGATTTTAACTTAGGATGTGATCCTTATCGATTTTAAGAGGTGCACATATAAATTTTAATGCATTATTGGTTATTATTGATTTGCTATGTTCAGCGGAATTAAGGCTTAAATGTCCTCATTAATGAGTGGTCTACTCACTTTATCCATTATCCTTACTAAATTTGTGGTATGATTTTAGTACTGCTTAGATTCATTTGCAATATGGGACACGGGAGGTCCAAAGGATATGCCAATTCCCAATTGCCCCTTTTGGGTAAAATTATTTCACTTCCGATTTGTCCTTTTCAGCTCGATATGTTTTTCATACCGGCCTATTTTTCTTTACGTGAAATTAATACTAAGTATTATGCTACGCTTTGAATTATTGTTTTAAGAGGGAAAATAGGAAAGTTTTACTTTTCACTGCTCTTTTCAATAACTCATATGATGGCATTTCTCTATTCAACTGATCATTCTGTTTTTCTTATTGCAAGGAAACAACTAACCCCACAGCAACAACTGCATCATTTTCATAGACCCTCTCCCTCTCTGCCACATACACACACACATAACAAGAAAAAGAAAGAAAAAAAACCCACTCCTTTCGAATCACATTTGCTCCAACACACAAAATCACTAAAAACAATATATCTTTTCAAATGGAACAAATTTTTGTTCATTTTGTCTATATTTCATATTTTAATGAGATTGGTAAATAACTGTGAATTAATGATACTCTACAAAGAAAATTCAGATGGCATGGTATATTTGCAATCAAGAAATAGTGATAAACCAATCAATATCTAAATTCTCTTTGCTTTAACCCCTCATTCTTCATTTCATTTTCTATCATCACTCTTCTCCACCTTTTCCTATGCATCTTTTCTTCTTCACGACACCACCATCCAAATCTCTTTGCTTTAACCCCTCATTCTTCATTTTATTTTCTCTCATCACGCTTTTCCACATCTACTTAGGCATCTTTTCTTCCTCACAACACCACCATATCTCACGGCCTTTTCATAATTGACACTAATTATTTCAATGGGTCGCTCAAAATAACTTGTCATTGATCATTTATTAAAACTAAATATCAATAACAGCCAGACAAAAATAGTGTCCAACCATAATAATATAAGAAAGAAAATAAATAACACATATAACATATACATTGTACATTAGAAAAAACATGATATATAAACTGATCTGGACAATGTCGCACAATATTGTCCGTAGACCACACCTCTTCGGACAATAATATCTATACTTCACATCTCCTATTCGGACAATATTGTCTGTAGACCACTCCCCTTCGGACAATAATATCTATACTTAACATCTCCTATTCGAACAATATTGTCCAAAGACCACTCCTCTTCGGACAATAATAACTAAACTTAACTTATCCTATTCGGACAATAATATCTATACTTGACATCTCCTATTCGGACAATAATATCTATACCTAACATCTCCTCTTCGGACAATATTGTCCGTAGACCACTCCTCTTCGGACAATAATATCCACACTTGACATCTTGCATTCGGACAATATTGTCCAAAGGACTGCTCCTGTTCGGACAATAATATCTATACTTGACATCTCCTATTCGGACAATATTGTCCAAAGGCCACTCCTCTTCGGACAATAATATCTAAACTTAACTTATCCTATTCGGACAATAATATCTATACTTGACATCTCCTATTCGGACAATAATATCTATACTTCACATCTCCTATTCGGACAATATTGACCAAAGGACTGCTCCTCTTCGGACAATAATATCTATACTTGACATCTCCATTCGGACAATATTGTCCGTAGACCACTCTTCTTCGGACAATAATATCTGTACTTAACATCTCCTATTCGGACAATAATATCCATACTTGACATCTCTTATTCGGACAATAATATCTAAACTTGACATCTCCTATTCGGACAATAATATCTATACCTAACATCTCCTCTTCGGACAATATTGTCCGTAGACCACTCCTCTTCGGACAATAATATCCACACTTGACATCTTGCATTCGGACAATATTGTCCAAAGGACTGCTCCTGTTCGGACAATAATATCTATACTTGACATCTCCTATTCGGACAATAATATCTATACTTCACATCTCCTATTCGGACAATATTGACCAAAGGACTGCTCCTCTTCGGACAATAATATCTATACTTGACATCTCCATTCGGACAATATTGTCCGTAGACCACTCTTCTTCGGACAATAACATCTATACTTAACATCTCCTATTCGGACAATAATATCCATACTTGACATCTCTTATTCGGACAATAATATCTATACTTGACATCTCCTATTCGGACAATAATATCTATACCTAACATCTCCTCTTCGGACAGTATTGTCCGAATAGAAGCAGTCCTTTGGACAATATTGTCCCAACAGGAGATGTTAAGTATAGATATTATTGTCCGAAGAGGAGCAGTCCTTTGGACAATATTGTCCGAATAGGAAATGTCAAGTATGGATATTATTGTCCGAATAGGAGATGTTAAGTATAGATATTATTGTCCGAAGAGGAGCAGTCCTTTGGACAATATTGTCCGAGTAGGAGATGTCAAGTATAGATATTATTGTCCGAATAGGAAATGTCAAGGATAGATATTACTGTCCGAAGAAGAGCAGTCCTTCAGACAATATTATCCGAATAGGAGATGTTAAGTATAGATATTATTGTCCGAACAGGATCAGTCCTTTGGACAATATTGTCCGAATGCAAGATGTCAAGTGTGGATATTATTGTCCGAATAGGAGATGTTAAGTTTAGATATTATGGTCCGAAGAGGAGTGGCCTTTGGACAATATTGTCCAAATGGGAGATGTCAAGCATAGATATCATTGTCCGAACAGGAGCAGTCCTTTGGTCAATATTGTCAAAATAGGTGATGCCAAGTATAGATATTATTGTCCGAACAGGAGCAGTCCTTTGGACAATATTGTCCGAATGCAAGATGTCAAGTGTGGATATTATTGTCCGAAGAGGAGTGGTCTTTGGACAATATTGTCCGAATAGGAGATGTCAAGTATAGATATTATTGTCCGAAGAGGAGCAGTCCTTTGGACAGTATTGTCCGAATAGAAGCAGTCCTTTGGACAATATTGTCCGAATAGGAGATGTTAAGTATAGATATTATTGTCCGAAGAGGAGCAGTCCTTTGGACAATATTGTCCGAATAGGAAATGTCAAGTATGGATATTATTGTCCGAATAGGAGGTGTTAAGTATAGATATTATTGTCCGAAGAGGAGCAGTCCATTGGACAATATTGTCCGAGTAGGAGATGTCAAGTATAGATATTATTGTCCGAATAGGAAATGTCAAGGATAGATATTACTGTCCGAAGAAGAGCAGTCCTTCAGACAATATTATCCGAATAGGAGATGTTAAGTATAGATATTATTGTCCGAACAGGAGCAGTCCTTTGGACAATATTGTCCGAATGCAAGATGTCAAGTGTGGATATTATTGTCCGAATAGGAGATGTTAAGTTTAGATATTATTGTCCGAAGAGGAGTGGTCTTTGGACAATATTGTCCGAATAGGAGATGTCAAGTATAGATATTATTGTCCGAACAGGGTCAGTCCTTTGGAAAATATTGTTTGAATGGGAAATGTCAAGTATGGATATTATTGTCCGAATAGGAGATGTTAAGTATAGATATTATTGTCCGAAGAGGAGCAGTCCTTTGGACAATATTGTCCGAGTAGGAGATGTCAAGTATAGATATTATTGTCCGAATAGGAAATGTCAAGGATAGATATTACTGTCCGAAGAAGAGCAGTCCTTCAGACAATATTATCCGAATAGGAGATGTTAAGTATAGATATTATTGTCCGAACAGGAGCAGTCCTTTGGACAATATTGTCCGAATGCAAGATGTCAAGTGTGGATATTATTGTCCGAATAGGAGATGTTAAGTTTAGATATTATTGTCCGAAGAGGAGTGGTCTTTGGACAATATTGTCCGAATAGGAGATGTCAAGTATAGATATTATTGTCCGAACAGGGTCAGTCCTTTGGACAATATTGTCCGAATGCAAGATGTCAAGTGTGGATATTATTGTCCGAAGAGGAGTGGTCTTTGGACAATATTGTCCGAATAGGAGATCTGAATAGAAGATGTCAAGTGTACATATTATTGTCCAGATCAGTTTATATATCTTGTTTTTTTTTAATGTACAATGTATATGTTATATGTGTTATTTATTTTCTTTCTTATATTATTATGGTTGGACACTATTTTTGTCTGGCTGTTATTGATATTTAGTTTTAATAAATGATCAATGACAAGTTATTTTGAGCGACCCATTGAAATAATTAGTGTCAATTATGAAAAGGCCGTGAGATATGGTGGTGTTGTGAGGAAGAAAAGATGCCTATTAAGTAGATGTGGAAAAGCGTGATGAGAGAAAATAAAATGAAGAATGAGGGGTTAAAGCAAAGAGATTTGGATGGTGGTGTCGTGAAGAAGAAAAGATGCATAGGAAAAGGTGGAGAAGAGTGATGATAGAAAATGAACTGAAGAATGAGGGGTTAAAGCAAAGAGAATTTAGATATTGATTGGTTTATCACTATTTCTTGATTGCAAATATACCATGCCATCTGAATTTTCTTTGTAGAGTATCATTAATTCACAGTTATTTACCAATCTCATTAAAATATGAAATATAGACAAAATGAACAAAAATTTGTTCCATTTGAAAAGATATATTGTTTAAAATGTAATTTTTTTTCTTCAAAATGTCCCTTTCTTTCATGAGGACCTATAACAATATGCTATCTCCAATATATTCTGAGTACTGCCCCGAGGGTAAAGGCACTTCGGAGAAAATCGCAAATTAATGAAACAATTTGTGTACGACGAACGGGAGAGTTGTCCGACTCTCCGAATTGCCAATTTGAGATTCGCATAGATGTAGTGATCTCATTTTTCAAACATCCATAAAATTCTTATTCCTTGTCCGATTTCTTTCAAACTTTCACCATCATGTTTTTAGAAAATTATAATCTTTTACATACGTCGATTGTGATTAAATGACAAGAAAGGGCATGTAATAGGTGCAATTCTGGAAACAAGTGAAGTTTACTTATCAATGCAAAGTACACATTAACATATCTTTTTTATGAAGAATACTAACATGTAGGCCTACATTATCAACAGTATATATCTAAATTTTGTTATTTTTATCATGATACAAGAAGAGGCTCTACAATGAATTTTGAAAGGATAATTTCCCTAGATGCATTTGGAGAGGGCCCTGGACTGATCACGGCTTGTCAACAACTTTGAATAGTTAATAACAATGATTCTTTTTCAAGTTTTCAATTTATTCAAAAGCCATGACGGTTGGGAACAGGGGTTTTTCCACTCACAATGGTTGAATGTACTAGGGGGTTTCCACAAACATTTGTTGAATGTACTAATATCCTGCCGAAAATGACTTTGAGACAAAGTTGAGGAAACGAAATATGATCAAGAGTACTTTCGATCTTTTCAATCGTTGTTTGTCCAGATATATTATCTCCAACTTTGAGGTACTGTGAAAAAAGGAGAACTTTCAGAATTCTGCTTGTAAAGATTGGAAAGATTGGCCGATCCAAGTTCAGACATGTATTGAGGACGTTGAGGTCCATCAACCACTCAGATCAGAGAATGAGTTTCACTATCAAATTTCACTATCTGTTGCATTTTGTTTTGGTATATTGTGTCTGGCAATAGACTGTTTAAATTGTACCATAATGATACTGTTAACTATTGCCTGAAGAAAATGGAGAGCGTCTAGTCGCTTACAAAATGGGGGGGGGGGGGGGGGGGTGATGGGCAGTAAAAATTAGCATTTTACTCAAAATTAGGTAATACACTATTTACACTCTAAAAACTTAAGTGCTGTATATAGCACGTTTTGAGGGCATGTATAGGGACTGCACTCAGAGTGCTATTGAATGCACTCAGCGAGCTATTTCAGCACTTTCACGTGAGCTGGACGGCTCCTTAAACTGCTAAACATTCATTAAAAAAATCGTGATTTTGGCGAGCCTCGAACCAGGGTCCACTGATTGAGAATCGCTGGCATTACCGCTAGACTAACTCACATCGTACGATTTAGAGCAGATCATAGTGTTACATAGTGACCAAACTGGATTGCAAGAAGCATTCGTAAGTCCATCGATAACGTCAGCGCCTCTCAATCAGCAGAACCTGGTTCGAGGCTCGCCAGGGTCACATTTTTTGTTTGCCTGGTAAATTAGCACACTACAAGTGCTATAAACATCATTTCAGGTGCAGTCACTATACATGCTTCTAAAAGTAGCACTTTAGTTTTTACAGTGTATGATCATAGAATATTTTTTTAAAGTTTACTTTTATATGCGACAGATTGACTAGGAATGGGACTTAAGGTGCAATTCTGGAAACAAGTGGAGTCATCTTATTGTAAAAGGCACATTAAGACATATCATTCCTTTTCTGATGGATACTCCCGGTTCATGTCCTTGTATCATGTTATCAACGGCGTATAAACTCTATAATTTTCTCATAAAAAAGAGGCTTTTTAACAAGGCTTTTTACAATGCATTTGAAAAAGGTATGTTCCCACAGATTTTGAGAGATCCCTGGAATGATGATGGCAAGTCAAAAAGTTTGAATGGGAGTTCATAAAATTAATGCTTCCTTTTCAAATTTACAAAGATAGATAAATGGCTTTTGAATTTATGCAAAAGCCATGAAGATTTTCCACACACACATCTGTTGAATGTAGTGATCTCCATCCAAAAGAAAACATTGAGGCAAATTTAAGGTTACAGAATAGAAAAAGAAAAGATGATCAGATTTTCGTTGTAAAGTTGAGCAATCTAACTGAGCACGGGTTAGCAGGACTGGAAAATGCCCTGAAATAACACTTTCCTGATAACTCCCGCGACCGACAGGTCCTTCATCACAGCGTTTCCTCCGAGGGAAACTTTTGGAATTGGTATGTCTTTTTGATGGTACGTAGTTTTACAAAAAAAAATCAAAAAAAAGATAAGATATTTCCGAGAACTCACCAGTGTTTGTGTATCCTATCGTGTATGGCGGCTGCGCGCGACGGCGCGCGCTGTCGGCGACGTATAGTTTCAGTTATGGTTGTATCGCTGTCCTTTAAATCACTGTCCTTAAAAAGAAAAACTTACCTTCTGAACTATCAATCCACTTAAATACCAAACTTGCCTGCTATTTTGTGTAATCTTATGTTATTTGTATGTTATTTTTTGTTCTTGTATTGTTACTTATGTTTTTATGCCAGTGTTTATGTCAATACGGGGGTAGCCTTGAAAGGTCAATGGCCTTTGCTACCCCCTCACATCCACATCATCACTAGCCTCTTGTCGAGGCCCTGGCGCTGTTGAAATCCTTGGCGATATGGAGGCAAGATTTCTGGCGAGCGAAGCCGATCTGAATTTCTTTTGTATTTCATTGTTTTGACGAATGACCAAATTTTGGTCGGTGAAAATCATCCAATAAGGGCGAGCTACCATGACGTAATGTTAAATATGAAGTAAGAAATCCTTGAGATTTCATTGGCCAATTTGCTGGGCGATCGACGCGGTTATCTAACTATTCACATTTTCATGCATAATTCAGTAGGAAATCGTGCCTCATGAATATAATGGTCGGGTGTCAAGAGACCCTCGGCGCAAACCCCTCGGTTTTTCTGGCAAGCGAAGCGAGCCAGAAATTTTGCCTCCATATCGCCAAGGATTTCAACAGCGCCAGGGCCTCGACAAGAGGCATCACTGGCCGTTACATTATATTAATTTCTCTTGTATCATTTATTTTTCATATATATTCTTGTTTTGTTGTTAATTCCCTTGTTATGTTCTTTATCTATGATTCTATACATATATTGTAAAAAAGTATAATTTTTTAAAAATAGATTTGAAATAAAATGAATTGTAATGAATTGAAAAAGAAAATGAAGAAAATTGGCGTAGTCGATTATGCGCAATTGTCTACACAAAAAAGTGTCCGGAAGGAATAAAAATAAACTACAATTTTAATTCATTATGGCGAATAGCTTTGTAAGATGTTATACATTTTTTGCAACATAATAATCCTAATAATGTAGACAATGGATGGGGACTTGCATCATAGAATATCGGAAGATTCATATTGCAGGATGCATGTGAGATTAACCCAAAAGCTTTAATACACGACTGTCACAAGGAATCAGATTTCCCATAGGTCAGACCCAACTTCGGAAAACCGAGCACGGGTATATACTCCAAAAACGGAGTATGAATATAGAGCCCTCATCGTTCAGTACGAGGCAGTGTGTACAAAAAGCATGGGGGAAAATCTTACAAAGTCAACCTGCGAACGATATATATATATATATATATTCTTGATTATGAGGCTGCGTGTCAATTACCTTCAAAATCCTTGAATGATTAGCCATATGAAATGACTTTCAAATGACAAACATTTGAAATAAATATATCAGCAGCATTATTTAAAAAAAAATATATTATCAACAGCAGGTCGACATTGGAGGATTTTCCCCATGCCTTCTGTACACACTGTCTCGCACTGAACGATGAGGGCTCTATATTCATTTTACTGTATACACCGTTTTCGGAGTATAAACCTATGCTCGGTTTTCCGAAGTTGGGTCTGACTGATAGGGTGGTACACAAACTACTGCAAACTACTTTCCAATAGACATAACACGCAAAATATGGCAGTTTATTACATTGTTTGTGATTGTTTATGTTATAATAGTCGAAGAAGATGGTAAAATGAACGGAATTCTCAAATCACATTTTATAGATATGAATGGACGTAATCCCGACATCTGATCAAAAATTACAGGGCACACTTGTAAAAGCTTATAGTCTCAGCTATAACATACTAATATGTGGAAGAAAATATACCAAAAACAACTGAGATACTGGTCAAAGAACAATATCATGTAGATTCATAATGTGAACGAAATTCACTTTCCACAGGCATAACATGCAAATAGGGAAACTTCTGAGATGTCGCTTTTAATCGACTTTTTAACTATATGATGACCTCATTGAAATGACAAATAGTGGAACTGACCTAGTAGAGAATTGTCTCAGCTACAACATATCAAAATGTGGAAGAAAATGGACTGCATATTAATGAAATATTGTCATATGAATACAAAAATTATGACGTCATTTTTTGAAAATAATGTTTTTGAGTTGATAATTTATGCAAATATGATGACGTTCCGACCTATCGTCGTACCAAAATTATGCGTGAATTCAAAATGTACAATTTATAGGCTTTCAGAATATGTAATAAAAAGTTGTAAGAAAGATCAGAATAAAAATTAATGACCTACATGTAAAATGTAAATAAGTGAGGGTGAATTAGAGAGAGAGAGAGAGAGAAAAAAAACACCAGCTGCATGTATCATTATTGAAATATCATCTTTTTAGAAAATGATCAATTTCTCTTATGAAACAAGAAAGGGGACTTATTGTGCAATATGACAAACAAGTGGAGCTAATTTATGATTGTGACAGGCACAATGGGACATCAATTGGAATATCATTTTGTATGATGCTTTCTTATACATGTATAGATTTCCTTTCCTGAAGGATATTCACATTTTAGGCCTGCTGTTATTCTAAATATGGTTATTTTCTCATGGTAAACGAAGAGGCTTAAAGGGAAATCCAACCTTAATGGCAGGTTGCTCTGAAAGAAAGAGGAAAAATCAGAGAAGCAGATTGGTGAAAGTTTAAACAAAATCGGACAGGCAATAAGAAAGTTATGATTTCTTGAAAGTTGTCATCATTATACATAAGGGAATTTCAAATTGGCTGAAAAGGTAATGTCTTAGTGATGTAGTTGTGGACAACTCCCCCATTTGCTCCAACACACAAAATGACTAAAATGTATTTTTTTTTTCAAAATGTCCCTTTCTTTCATTAGGACCTATAACAATATGCTATCTCCAATATATTTTGAGTACTGCCCCGAGGGTAAAGGCGCTTCGGAGAAAATCGCAAATTAATGAAAAAAATTGTGTACGACGAACCACGAACGGGAGAGTTGTCCGAATCTCCGAATTGCCAATTTGAGATTCGCATAGATGTAGTGATCTCATTTTTCAAACATCCATAAATTTCTTATTCCTTGCCCGATTTCTTTCAAACTTTCACTATCATGTTTTTCTTATTTTCTGCTTTCACACAAATCAACTTATTACCAAGGTTGCCCTTTAACAACGATTTTTGAAAGGATAATTTGCCCACGCATTGGAGAGGTCCCTGGATTGCTCACAGCAACTTTGAAAGCCAGTTAATAACAACACATAAACTTCCTCTTCAAGTGTACACAGATTTTTGAATACCTCCAAAATATCTGCCATGGCTTTTGAATTTATGCAAAGGCATGACGGTAGGGGGTTTCCACAAACATTTGTTGAATCTTGCCAAAATGACTTTGAGACAAAGTTGAGGAAACAAAATGTCAAGAGTATTCTAATCTTTTCAATCTTTGTCCTGATCTATTATTTCCAGCTTAAAGGTACTCATGAAAAGGAATAGGAGAAAAGCAAACTTTCAGAATGCCCCTTGTAAATGATAGGAGGGAAAGGCCTATCCAAGTTCAGACATGTATTGAGGATGTTGGGGTCCATCAGCCACCCAGATCCAAGAATGAGTTTCGCAAATATTAAGAAAATGTCATGATCTGTTACATTTTGTTTTGTTATAATGTACCTTGCAATTAATAGCCTGTTGAAATATCTTATGACCTTGCAGTTTCTTACTAATTGTACCATAATATACCTGTTAACTATTGCCTGAAGAAAATGGAGAGCCTCTAGTCGCTTACAGAATGGTGGAGGGGGGGGGGGGGAATCTCATTTTTTTAGAAAATGATAATCTTTACATGTGATTAAATGACAAGAAAAGGCACGTAATAGGATAATTTCCCCATGCATTTTGAGAGGGCCCTGATCACGGATTGTCAACAACTTTGAATAGGAGTTAATAACAATGCTTCGTTTTCAAGTTTACAAAGATTTATGAATGCCTTAGAAATTTTTGCCACGGCTTTTCAATTTATTCAAAAGCCATGACGGTTGGGAACAGGGGTTTTTCCACTCACAATGGTTGAATGTACTAGGGGGTTTCCACAAACATTTGTTGAATGTACTAATATCCTGCGGTAAAAATTAGCATTTTACTCAAAATTAGGTAATACACTATTTATGAACATAGAATTTTGTTTAAAATTTACTTTTATATGCGACAGATTGACTAGGAATGGGACTTAAGGTGCAATTCTGGAAACAAGTGGAGTCATCTTATTGTAGAAGGCACATTAAGACATATCATTCCTTTTCTGATGGATACTACCGGTTCATGTCCTTGTATCATGTTATCAACAGCGTATAAACTCTATAATTTTCTCATAAAAAAGAGGCTTTTTAACAAGGCTTTTTACAATGCATTTGAAAAAGGTATGTTCCCACAGATTTTGAGAGATCCCTGGAATGATGATGGCAAGTCAAAAAGTTTGAATGGGAGTTCATAAAATTAATGCTTACTTTTCAAATTAACAAAGATAGATAAATGCTTCTAAAATTTCAGCCATATGGCTTTTGAATTTATGCAAAAGCCATGAAGATTTTCCACACACACACATCTGTTGAATGTATTGATCTCCATCCAAAAGAAAACATTGAGGCAAATTTAAGGTTACAGAATAGAAAAAGAAAAGATGATCAGATTTTCGTTGTAAAGTTGAGGAACAAGCAAGACACGCCACATATCGACTCTGTGTTGATGTGTGTGTCTGAGATGGCAGTGTGGGGGAGCTGCTGGGGAAGAAGGATCTCCGTTAGGGCCTATATACTTTCAGCTGGCATTCCTACAGATTTACTCTAACATTTATTGTGAATGATGGATGTTTGACGCGCACGTGTGGCATTATGGCATGTCTAGAATGACTGTAAATAGTTTGAAATTGTCAAGAATAGTATCAGGAACCCAAAACAATGCGAATAAACAGCGTTTCTACGTTCTGTACGTGTTGCGCATTTGAGACGATTTGGATCATTTTTAAATTTTGATGCACGCGTAAGTGTGCGTCGTGATGCGTGCGTGTATTTTGTTGACATGCTATATTGACCCTTGGACTGAAGTTTATGTGTGTCAAATATGTTTTATTTTTGATGACTCGTTATGCATAAGATGGATAATGGGATTTCACAAAATGGCGCCTGGATGACGTCACGATGACATGATGACTTTGAAAAAGATGCGGGAGCTTGATCTCATAGGGCGAAAAGTAAAAAAAAAAAATACTAAACAGATTTTGAGAAATCATGGTAACAAAAATGGGGGGGGGGGGGGGGATAAATAATAAAAATAAAGAAAATTCTGACGAAATTAAAAGGTGATCTGTCGATAACGACAGACCACCTAATAATAAAGATGATGATGATGGGGATGATGATGACAATCTGTTCTTGTATAGCGCATATCAATAAAGTCTCTATGAGCTCCCAAAAGGATTATTATCCAGGACAATTCCTCGGAAAATCTTCATGTGCCAAAAAATATTAAAATTGGTGATAACTCCAGAGATTACTGTGCTACCATGATATACTCAGTATCAACCAAAAGAACTCAACAGGTCCTGTAATTTGATATGAATATCAATATATTTCAAGTACATTTTAGGCTTTTCTTTAAAAGACTCAATTAGGGGGCAAATTTGGGGGGCAAAATGTGGCGACAATTTTGGTCAAATCCATTGTCTCATTATTTCGCACCACTATCATTTCAGATTTGATTTTTTTTTTGTTGGAAACTAATGTGAATGGAACAAAGATTGCTACCTAAATTGGACTCATTGGCCCGTATTCTGAACTCGGGTTTAAATTAAACCGCGGTCTAAGTTCGGTTTAAACCCAGTCTAAACCTGCCCTTTAAACCGGAGTTTTAGAAAATGACATTCTGAACGTCTGTTCAATTTAAAATCAGTCTAGTGTGGTTTAACTTTGTACAGAAATTTAGACTGGACTTGCGTTTTAGGCCAGTTTCAATAATCAAAGTCAGGTTTAACTTAGACTGGAGTTTAAGTCAAACCGGAGTTCATAATACGGGCCATTGAACCCCAAACTCGCATTTTTTCCCAAACTATTCACAGGAGTGAAAAATTCATGTCCATTTTGTGTCACGTCCGTTACTGTTACAGAGATTCCATTTTCTCTATAACTATTCTGTGAAATCTGCTATTTATGTCCCTGATAATCCAACGCCTACGATTCACTTACTGAAATGTGTTTTAGGACTTTTAATTTTGCTCAAAACTATTCTAAATAGCCAAAATAGATCTGAATGTCATGTTCGTTACGCTGGAAATGCCCCCCCCCCCCCCCGGTTTTAGCTCCGCCAACCGTAGTGTTCAGTGTAATTCAAGGAATAAATCCTATAAGTACCCACTATCCACTTACTACAACAGGGCCCTGTAACACAAAGACTTACAATCGAGTTCGGCAAATGCAGATTAATGTCTTGCCAAATCACTGAATTTAGATTTAGGTTGGCATGGGCGTAAACTCTAAAACTGGTAATTATCAGTCAGACCCAACTTCGGAAAACCGAGCACAGGTATATACTCCGAAAACAGCGTATGAATATAGAGCCTTCATTGTTCAGTGCGTGGCAGTGTGTACAAAAGGCATGGGGAAAATCTTGCAAGGCAACCTGCCAACGATATATATATTCTTTAAAATTTTCAATAAAGAGAAAAAGTCATAGTCATTTGACGAATTTGAGAAACCACACTCGATTCACAAAGCTTAAACAACACAGGAACAAATAAAATACATATACATTTTTTTTTTGCATATTTGTTTATGCTTCATAAATCTCAGAATGTTTACTCCGACAAAACTGTCATTCCGTAACGCTCAAAACACATAATTAAACTCATTTCTAAAAAGGGAGATTACTTTGTCATTTTTTTTTTCAGTCAAGGTTGCTAATACCTACACGATAAACGTACTTTTTGGCTGAAGAAATATTAAAAAAAAATAAATAATGATATGGTTAATTATGTGATTCTGTAACAAAATACTGTTACGGAATGACCTCATAATTATTGAATTATGCACAAATGACTGCAACTATGAACCTATTTATTAGATCACCTTAATATATCGGATAACTATGGAATAAATGAGAGAAGATAAGCTCACATTCTCAGACTCAATATTCTGTTTAATCTAATAATTGAGATATTTTGGGTTTATGCACAAAACAAAAGAGGGGGAAAGGTCTTTTTTGTTTGTTTTGTTTTTTGCCTTTTTTTGTCAACGATATTTTTCCTCTAAAGCTTTTAATTGCCATATATTTTAGATCTGAATATTAATCTAGATGATAGTATCATATAGAACAAATCATTGGATGAATTTGACTAATACTGAAAAACAATAGAATACATAACATATTCATAAACAATGAAATACATAAAATTATAAAGGAACTGACTGATTTACTTCTACCTAAATGTCCTTTAGGCTCATCACAAGCTTAATACACCAAAAAGCTACTCTCCAGACCCTTTCAAAATCAGATTATTTATGAATATATTTTGAATAAATTATAATTATTAACAAACGCTTTGAAAGCTAGTTCTCAACACAGATATCTAGGGTCATCTACAATCCTAAAATCATTTGCCCACTACATTGTAACTATTATCAATACTTGGTTTTGATACATTATTCTACCTTGACTTTCAGAAGTCCTTGAGTAACGGTTACTCCGTAACGCTGTAATATTTCATATTTTCCAACAGATTTCCATATAAATGATGACATATTAAAGCTAACATACTAATGATTGCCATGGTAATCTTGGAAACATCATTTGTTTAAACTTGACAGAGTTTGAGCAATGATTACTGAGGATTAAAAGTCATGTCCTTTTTATGTCATTCCATAACATTTTAAGTGCATTTGTATATGAAAAGCGATATTTCATAAATTTGATGAATGTTAATAAAAACTTAACTGTTCTAAAAGTACCTCATATCAGTAAACGAAGAAGCTTGACTGGGGAGGAATTTTTAATTTGTAAGCAAATCTTTAGGCATTTTAGGTTAAGGTTAAGTCGCTGCCCGGCAAGCAGTAGATGACAGGTTCGAATCCCGCTGGTTCCAATTTTTTCTGACTTGTGTTTTTCATTACAGATCGAGCATACGATCTTTAACACTGGGAGTAAAATGCCTAAAGATTTGTTTACAAATTAAAAATACCTCATATCAGTTAATATATTGTGCCATTAATTTGTAGACATTTATAAAATGCTCATACTATTCTCATTTCAAAATTGAAAATGCTCTGTGAATGTCATTCCCTATCGCTTGGAATTGCCCTCAGACAACTACCTAGGGGGCATGGCAATCGGGAGGTAGTTGTCTGGTCTAATATCAAAAACAATGATAATAATAAAAATCACAAAATAAAAGACCATGGCCAACATTTGTTTTTAATTATTTTTATACTTTATGTAAACAAAAACCAGCAGTAATTGTTTCTTAACTTACACTTAACGGACAAGGTTCTATTCACCTTGATAAGTATGGAAAAAATAATAATTTCCAAGAATAGGAGATCAATGTACTTAAACGGTAAAAAAAAATATGTATATATATTATCAGATTCGACAGAAAATGCCGGCCAAGTGTGCCCCATAAGAGCTTCCATAACCATTTCAAGAACACTAATAACTGATTTCTGATTAAATTGTTTACACCATTGGCTCTCAAACTGCTGCCGACGGGCCACATTCGTCCCGTCAGACAATTTACTGCAGCTCCCCAAATACGTAACAAGATGTAACAAATCAAGTGCTTTTGATGTTGTTGTATTGCTAGAAATCGATACAAAGTATGCCATCGCTGACTGTCAGCATGCATTTTTTTTTAAATTTGTAGTTGTTTATTCATTCATTTCCCTTCCTTTTCACTGTAATATGATAACACAAAGGATGCTGACAAAAGACAATAATCAGGATTACTGCAAGATATGTCGAGAATAAAATCCGTTGCCCTAGATGAACCCATCATATCTGTAATACTCAAAGGCCCTCATTGCAATTTTTCATATTACTAATATTTTCCCTCTTTTGTTTGTATTGTTATCCCCGTTCCCATCTTTTAAAAAATGACCATGGAGACAACTCCTGTAAATTATGCGCTTTTGAGGTCTAAATCGTTCATTTCTATACATACAATGTACTAAAATATAAATTACATGTTTTAGCCTTGAAATTGGCGGTTTCTATAACTGAGTTATATTTATCTTAATAGCTTTGTTGGTAGTTTTTAGTGGATTGTTTCTTATAAATGTTAAAATTTATTTAGAGTGTGTATTTTTTCTATTAATCTCTTAATTAGTAATGAAGTATTCGGTTTAACTGTTATGATAAAGCCTCCTTGCAGGTCTTAATATTGAAAACTGAGCTTACCTCAAGTCTGTCTGAGGCCGGTAAGCTTGGACTCATCTTCTCGCCATTCGTGTTCACCCCCATCATTGGACCACCTGTGCAAAATGAAATATTAAGATTACCTACGATAGTTTCTGCACTGTTTATAAAGAAACAACGTTATCAACCCATACCCCAAACGTCCATTTCCATTTGCCACGAACTCGAACAATATTTGCAAAGAAAACCGTTACATTTTCAGGTCCAAAGTATTGGAATTAACTCCCAACGGAAATTACTGATTCCACCTTATATTTAAACGGAAATTAAAACTTCTTCTCCTAAATGGTTATGCCATACAGGCAGAAGCCGATATGTAGTGCTGTCAAAAGAATCTTTTAAATAGTCCATTTTCCATTTTCATACCATACCTATACATTTTATTATGATTGTATGTCTTTTCTCCGAGAGGCAGGGGACGGGCCAATTCAGTCGCCCGCGGCGAGTTGCTGCGCCTCAGTCGCCATTGTTCTGACTTATGGGGTACAGTATAGCTCGTTGCGGGCGGGTGTGGTGGCCCGTCGCTGGGTTCTGGGAGATGGCTGCCCCCTGCTTATTGATATAATGTTCTATTTATTCATGCCGAAAAGCTGACATCATAAAGAAAATAATGATATAAATCATGTGAGCACTTCGGTTTATGCTTCAGAAATTGCCACGGCGTAGAGGAAATGCTCATTTGCCCTAAAAACGAGAATTGTTATATCATTGCTGTAATGAAAGTGGCAAAACTATCCAATACTATTTCTTTAAATGCGATTTTGATTACTGCGACTCAATAATTTTATTTATATACTCATATTACTGTATCATGCATCGGTCGTTCCCACTATTTTTAAAGACTATTATATATTTTATTACTCTTTGGAGCCTATATAACTCACAAGCGTATCTTTCTCCTTAGGCTCCTCAATATTTCACTTTTATTCTAGCCCTGTATTTTCAATTAATATTGCATGCAAACGTAAAGATATGAGGTACTCACCTTCTTTTATTTTCTCTGACAGTATATCTCATGTTTGTACCATTTATCTTGTTTGTGCCAATTATATCGTTTGTACCATTTATACTGTAAAAACACATTGTAGATGTGAAATATGAAACAAACTGGAACTGAAACTGAAACTTTTAACTCTTGCAATCTCTGTATTCGCTATGGGGGAACCCACGTCATCGCCATGACGAAACTGAGAGCTAAAGAATAATTTCTTAAAATCCTACGAAATCCACGAAATGGATATATTTAGTATGAAAAGGAGTGGAAACAGAGAGCTGTATTTGTTGAGATCGAAAATGAGAGCTAAAGAATATTTTTTTTAAATCCTACGAAATCAACAAAATGGATATATTATTTAGTATGAAAAGGAGTGGAAACAGAGAGCTGTATTTGTTGAGATCGAGCAAGAAAACGAGAGATTTAAACATGCCTTTTGAGCCTACTACATCAGAAGCTGGTTAGTCAGCAGTAGCACGTGCAGACCTAGAGGAATTTTTACCAAAAACTCTACAACGTTTAGATATTTTTGGCTCGGATATGTCGGCTATAAATAAGGACATTTCAGGAATGCATGCTACGCTTGACGATTTGCAAGCAGCAGCGCCTGATAAATTTCAGCCGCGAGAATATGAGCTATAGAAAATCAGGCTAGGCACTCCCGAATTTGAAAAAAAGAGAGGAAAGCTATGGAATAGGAGATAAGGGAGTCGATCTCAGCTCTAGAGCTGCATGACAACAAAATCTACTGCTATATTGAGTCCAGGAAGAGAGGAATGAAAATGTAGAAGGAAAAGTGAAAAGCTGCATCCAAGATCTTGGCTTCTCGCAAAAGAAGAAACCAACAAGATTAGATTGGTGAACGCCCATAGGCTGCCACGACGTCCGGTTCCAGGTGAGAACCCGCCGAGGTCCCGATCCTATCATCGTGCGTTTCATGAGCATGTTCGACCGCAAAGCTGTCCTGAGAGTATACCAACAAACCAAGAAAAATAGAAATCAGGAAGCTAGGAGAAATGCTGGATCCGCACGTGAGGGTTTACGCTTCAGATTTGTCACAGATCTTCAATCACAGTTGAAAAAGCGACGATTTGAGTTGGAAAACCACGCTTATCAATTGAGGAAAAATGAAAACAAATCAACGAGGATTCGTTTGAATGGAACAAAACTCATCTTGGCGTGTAGAGAAAAAGGATGTACATCGCCATGGACAACACTTGTAAATTGAAGAGAAACCAATAGGTGAGAAAGTTTACAGACTACGAATTCATCATTATCTTTTTGAGATAATACACTGTTTATATACATAAATCTATGTGACAAAATTAAAAAAAAAAAAAAAAAAAAAAAAAAACCTACTGCAAACACAGAGAAATAAAATGTGCTATTTTAAAATTCATTCTGGATTGGAAATTAAGAGAAGTCTTTGCCAGATGAATTTGAGAAACAAAATATATAACCAATTTCCTGAACGTGTGCAGTTAAAATTGGTGAAACAATTATTTTCCCCCAATCCTATCAGTGGCTACAAAAATGCAGAGAGGTTTCTGTATAAAATTATTTTCAACTTAATAACGTAGCATGACAAAATAATGATGAAATATTCTATGTTGGCACTGATTGTTAGGCTTGTTACTTCTCTTTATGATACGCAAATCAAACTGAGATTCTGATTTAAAACATCTATTGTTCTTGAATATTTTAAAAAGTCCGATTTGGAAAAAAGGATAAACCTACCAGAACTAAGGTTTTGCAGAAAGACTTGAGAGAAATTTGACTTTGCTTTAAAGAAAGGTGATTGCTTATGTTATTGGTATTGAAAGAAATCACTTCAAACGGGTGTAAATTCGACATGATAACAGAATGATGTATGTTTTTTTTCATACGAATCAGTTATTAAATTTTGTCTGGATTACTCTCCGAACAAAGTTGAGCCTGTTGTAAAGCAAAAAACTGTTCTTGATAGAGTTTATTCATTTGTAGTTATGTGAAGTAAAGAAGATAAATTTCGGACCTTTTCTATGAAAAAAATGAAAATAAATTAAAATTTCTTCAAAAATTTTATTTAAAAGAAACCATTCCTTCACTCTTAAAGAGCACAAACTTGTCTTTATTAAGCTCAGAATGTTTATGAAATCAAGTCATATGCATGTAGTAACCAGATTTTTAAGAACTATGTGAAACAAAGAAAATAAAAACACAATTTATTTTTTTTGGCAGAGAAATTCTTTTTATAAAGGGAAATATTTTTTTCCTGATAGGGAAGGAAAGATTTTTATTTCATTTTCTTTCTGGTCGGGAAAAAAACATTTCTATGAAGTTTATGTAACTGTTTGGAAATGAAAGGTTAAATGCTTTTATTCCATGTCATATGTCAGACGAAAATATGTTTTGGTGTAATTAGATATCACACGTTAGTGGTGAACATATGCATTCTAGTATAGACATTGGTTTTTCAAGATATAACGTGGCTTTAGTATAAATTCACCAAAATTTATTATATTACGGTTATGAAGGTGTAGTAGAAAGTGATTCTTGAAAGAAGTTCACTCCTGGCGTATATGTGAAGCAAGATAACAAACCGAGAAAGGTTTTCGCATAGTAATTGGATGAGAAAATATTGACGTGCTAGAAGGAAAAGCATTTAATACATATAATTTTTTAATTGAATGAATCGATTTTATAGTGCGTGTAACTATAGAAACAAAACATAATGAAAAAATAGTGTTTTCATGTCATTGTAAAAATTGTGAAAACCCTGGGTAAAAGAGAACATGGTTTCATTTCAGGAACAGAATGTGTTGGATCATTTATGTATTGTTGCTGTAACATAGTGAACTGGGGAGCGTTTCATGAAAGGAAGCTGTCGGATATTTTATCCGACAATTGTTAAAAACTACTGAAATCCTTGCATCTGATTGGCTGAGAGCAAATTTGTAGGATAAAATATCTGACAAGTCCTTTCATGAAACGCCACCCCCCCCCCCCCCTGATCTCAATAAAGACACACATTGCTGACATAATTATATTATGATAAATTGAATATCAGCTTATACTAGTTTATTTGAGATACAGACATTATTAAGATATTAAATGTTCCATTTAGTGTTCATACAGATGATAGTCTGTCCAAAACTCCTGTCTATACTGTATAGTCTTAGTGACCATGATGCTGAGGAGATAGAAGTCGATATTAACTTTTTGAATGATAACATTATAAAAGATAATAGGTGGAAAAATCTCATTTAATTGAATAAAATAACTTTCATATTTGTGTTTAAAGGACCTTTTATTTTTTTTTATTTTTAAATTTTTTTTTGGTCCGTTACACATAAACAAAATATAAAGAAACATGGCATGATAAATATAATACAGCAAAGTTGTTACAACATGTGTCATATAGAATACATGAAAATATCATAATTCTTGAAAAACGGATCAGCAACATAACAACACTTTAGCTTATAATAAGTATAAAACGGAGGCCCTTTTATTCTAAACGAAGAGAGCATGAATGAGGACAAACTTAAACAAACATTGGTGATGGTGTACAAAGTACCATTAACTATAACTATTATAATAGTTGTAACTGCATATTACTCTTCAGCATCATGGTTATTGGTTATTTTTCTCTTTTCCAATTTGCATCTGTTGGAGAAGTTTTGGCGGAGGTATAGGGATATGGTAGAGGAAGAAAACTGTATTCATTTTGAAGATATAAGTCTTCCGAAGTAATTGGCACACATGATTTTTTTTTGTATGAAAATGGGAATGTTTGAAGGTACAGCCATAAGCATGCTTGAATTCTCTAGAAGCACTGCTCTTAATTCGTAATTCTTACTGCGCAAAAGCAATCGCCTATATCAAAACAAGGTACAATATCTAACGTGAAAAAGAAATAATCTCTCCATCAAACTGGAATGTGAGAATTTTATAATGCATCTGTTGGGCTGATATTTTCTTTCTTCCTCTCTTACTATCTCTGTGTGCCTCTTCCTATCCCTCCTACTCTCTCCATTTATAATACATGTACATACTATCAAAGATTGCTGATGCTTTGGTTATGAAAGGGTATAACCCAGATGTAAAAATCTAGTTAATGCATATTTTATACATCGGGGTTTTTTTTTGTATTGATATGGACACTGATGTTAATTTACACGAGGTTTTGTACTAATTAACACATGCCGAATATTCGTTTTAATGGAGAGAGGATGTGAAGGAGTATACGCTGCTTTTTTAAAGATGGACAAGGTTCTAGCATTGTACATGAATTAACTTATGAAATGGATTTTGTAGGATCCCCTATGGAGGATAGTCATTCGCCTTTGCGTTGTGTGCCTTCCAAGGGCTCGCAGTGCAAGTCCTTCTTTTTGTTGTATTGTATTTGTCCTGTCGTTGTTGGTGTCTTTGTTTTTGTTCTTGTTGTCTGTATATAAAAAGTTAATACTTCCACAGGTAGTTCCTTACTTCTTTTTCTTAACAATCTCATTTACAATGCACGATGACGTTACGTTTATTTCCATGAATTGTCGTGGCCTAGGTGATAGTCGGAAAAGGCAGGATATTTTGTAATATTTAAAGTCAAAACAATGTGACGTGTGTTGTATTCAGGATACTCATTTTGTACCAGATATAGAGAACGAAATACGTAGGGGATGGGGAGGTAACTGTTTTTTCCTCTCTTGTAATACGTCCAACTGAAGGAGAGTAGCTATTATTTTTAAAGATATGGTCCCACTAAATATAAATAAACAGAAATTTACAATGTAGGAAACTTTGCGGTTTTAGAATTGACACTTTATGAATATAACATAACATAAGTATCGTTATATGGGCCAAAAACAGACAATCCAATATTTTTTTACTGATCTTCAAAAAATTATAACAGAATATGAAAATCCACATACCATTGTCTGTGGGGATTGGAATTTAGTACAATATTAAACTCTCGATACATGTAACTACTTCAATGTTAATAACCTTCGAACAAAACAACAAGTTAAGGAAATGAAGAGTGCATTTAATAGATTTAAGCGATCCATGGAGAATTAAATGTCCAACTAAAAGATCCTATACATGGCGACAAACAAACCCTTTTAAACAAAGCAGATTAGACTTCTTTTTGATATCTTCAGAACTTCTTTCGATCTTCAAAACAATGTCTATCAGAATGCAACCCATAATGCTTCAAAATACTGGACAATGCCCACACAGATTTTCAGCCCAAAATAAAAGAAGGCCTGTACATCAATTGGACCAAACCGAAACTCAACCAACATGTGTACAATTACCAAATATTCATTTCTATTTAACTGTATGTATTGTTCACCCGGGTCCTTGATCAGACAGGTCCCTCACCACATTAAGCACATTTTGACACACCTTGTATTGGTAACTGTTCATGTTATTTAGTATTATGTAATCTGAAAGTAGCACCGTCTCTGATGTTAAAACAATCAGGCTGATGATGGAGTATGACTCCATTTGTTTGTTTGATTGTGATACAATTAAGAATACAAATTATATTTTCTATGTCTTATCTTATTATGTCACAGTGTGACCGAGATTATTTTGTTATGTTCTTATGTTTGAATATTTATTTGACAATGTCATGGAATATTGCATGTATCGATTTTTTGTGAAATGAATGTTTATACATAATAAAAGTGCCCTGTGGAAGGGTAAATATATATTTAAAAAAAAATCTGTATTGTTCGCTTTTATTTTTAAGTTCATGTGTACTGAGAAGTTTGTATTTTTTTGCTTCTCATAATTTAAGCAAAATGATAAAATTACAATTTTTTGAGTGGACACAATCGGCTTACAACAATTCTCATAATATTTCACATGATTACGTTAAAAGGCTAAATTGATTTTCACCATGCCTCAACGGGGAATGCTATGATAATTCAGTAAAAACTTTGAGCTAGCTGACTTCGTTCGGTTGCAAAATTCAGATACATGTAGCCTCCCGCCTTTTGAAGTTCCGATATTCGGGCAACCACATGCATATTCGGGCAACGAGGTGCCAAAATATAATTTTAATTTTGCGGCGAGGTAATATATGGGCTTCAGCTTTTCGAATCCTGTTTCTGTCAATTTTTAGAGACCGGTCATGCAAATTAACATTTTTTTTCTTATTCATCCAGTCGGTACTCTTTTTATGCCTCATTCATCCCTTTTCTACTCGAATCATTTATAAGCAACGTAAGCATATTTCACAACAGTGACGACAGTTTAGATAGACAATTAGTATTTCAAAAAGAATACGTAATTTTCCTTCCAACATTCTAATACTGCACTTGTATGCATATCGCGCTTGGTTTCAATAATACCTACTTCTTTTAGGCTACTCCTGTACAGAAGCGCCCTCCGCCTGCATAATTTACACTGTAAAGATGTCAATTGCCAGGTCCCGAAAAAGTTGTCAAAGCACATCAACTAGCAGTAAAGATGTTGATTGCCTAGTCCAGAAAAGTTGTCCAAAGCACATTAACTAGGAGTAAAGATGTCGATCGCCTAGTCCAGATAAGTTGTCCAAAGCACATCGACTGTCACGATCTGTCGCATAATATGTTATCTTTGGTGGGTACGATATATGCCAACGACTCTGTTTGTCATAATTATGACGTATGCCATCCCATAATTTTAGTCCCAGGGTGTTCTGGAATGACGACGTCACGTGGATTCTGTGGTATGCCTTTTCTTCTGTTTGGGTTTTTTTTCAGTGGTAATCGATTGTCCACGTTTTGTATTTGCATTTCGCAGATTGTGTCATTTCCTTATCATAAAAACAAATCAGTATTTACATTGGAGATGAAGTATGGATTTTTATCTCATAAATCATTATGATCACTTTCTTTGTTTTCACATTACGAATATACGAACTCTTCAAGAATATTAATAATGCTTTCGCAAACTTCATGTTTGGCTAAGCCAGTTGGACACCTTTTATTAGTGATTTTTTTTTTTTGCCTATTCACTCCTTCCCTACAATATCATGTGTAATATAAGAATTACATGTACAAGTATATTCAAGTCTGCAGGTTTACTTTATACTGAATTAGACCCTGTTCAGGCGCTTTTTTGAAGCGAACCGTGCCAGGGTCGTTAGAAGCGAGCGTTCAGGCGCTTATTGGGGAGCGTACCTCGGAGGTACGTATTCGGTACGCTTCGCGCTCGAATCTGGGGGGAGGGGGGGGGGGGGCATACGTTGCGGAGCAAGCGGGGTCAAAGGTGAGGAATTTGGCACGCTATTCAACATTCGCGCCCTGTACGGTACGGGTTTGCTTAAGGAGCGTTTAGCTGCCCCCTCTGGCATAGCATTCAATCAAGGCGGCTGTGCTGGTCTGTCAATCTCCTGGTCGATCCTCAAAACGCTCGGAATAGTCCTCTGATTGCGCGGGAAATCGACACACGCGTGCACCTTGCTGCACGCTGCCTTTGATCGCCGTCAACGTCATCAATTGTTCATATATTCAAGACGACCGAGACTATATGAATCATTCAACAACCTTCCCAAATAGGGCAGTACGACTCGTTACGTTGTTAACCCACAGCTAGATTTAAACACTGAACTCTATTGTTGAGTGCGTTTTACCAATCAGATAAAAGGAACCGTAACGGGAAAGATTGAGCTCTTCTATTATTCAGTGGGGACCGAATAGGGTAGATAGCGGGATAAAGCTGAAATTATGTATACTTTTGTTTTCTCTTGATAACAAATTCACTCGGAAATATATGTTTGCTCACTTTTCAAAAAGAAAATGGTCAAAAGTCATACTTTTCATATCTATATGTGGAAATTATCATGTATTTGCGGTAACAAATTTTGACTTCCCCCATGTTTGGAATCAGCTAAGCAGTCTCCTCACGCCATGTCACAGAAGCGTTTGATTGGTTCATTTTCTCTACCAGGAACTGAATTATTCATGAAAAATTTTCGTAGAAAATTGACGAAAGATTTCAAAGTTAAAAATAAGAAAACAACAAGTAACGTTGTTGAGTGCGTAGAGGCTATGTGATGAGCAAGACTTCCCGCGCAATAATCAGAGGATGATTCTGCAGGTTTCGAGGATCGAAAGAGCAGCACATCTCCTTGATTAGAGGCTACCTCTGGCACGGTACGGTACGGTTTGGCACGGCTACGGTACGCTTTAAAAGAGCGCCTGAACAGGGCCTTAGTCTGAATAAAGACTGGCTCGCTCTCTTTGAGCCGGTGAATCTCAAACGTGGTACAATTTTGTCTTTTCCGTGACATTTTATGGAGGTTCCACCAAGATTAGCGTTCGGGTATCAATTCTTGTCGCATCGACCACATGATAGATGAAATGGTTGTGTACATGTACGTAGTGTGTGGAAGTCGTGACAAATTGCGTATAAATGAGCAATTGTTCTACATCGTGTCAATACGGTAGTCGGTAGTACAGTACAGCTTGTGGGCTTTGGTGCATTATTAGACATGTACAGTATAAAGGACGCCGGTGTGTGGTATTGGATGTGTGTGTGTGTTCGACCGTTGGATTTACGGCGGAGTTGAACATGGTGTAGAAGCCCATATCTAGAGTTGTGCGAGTATCAGTCTGCAAAGTCTATCAGGTCTTCGGATACTATTGTTGTAAGACAATAGGGGTGCTTTTCTCGAACAATAGGTATGCATGTACAGTGTTCATGCAATTTTAGGCTCTGACGCTCTGTGTGTGAATGGCGTGAATCTTTAAAGTAGAACGTTAATGATTTTAAATATTGGCTTAATACTTATTATTGCATAGATGGCATAAATTAAACAAGGTTATCCAAATTCAACGCTTGGAAACTTTTGAAGTAATGATTATTATCAATTATAAAACGGTAAAATACAGCCCCCGATATAGCAGCTGAAGAGCTCCTCGAACGCTGCTGAGATATGTGACGACACACCCTGGACCAGTCCTGTCTAAGCAGACGATGTCCCATAACATCTTACACATTTTTCAGAGCCTATTTTGTCATCTCCTCTTCACTTATTTCTCATCCTTCACTAGCGTCAGTCTTAATGTTAGTCTGTTGCCTCACTCTTAACTTCGTGTATGGTATTATTTTGATGAAAAATGCAGCGTTAAAAAAAAAAGGAATCAGTCACTTGTAAACAAAATAAGACGCCATTGTATTTTCAGCTGTTTGCACCGGGGCATGTTCGGCGTTTCAAGAGGGAACGAATACCATCCTGCTATTATTCGGAGGGCTTTTCAATTTGAAAGTGGGGTTTATTTCATTGATCATTGACCCTTCTCCTATGTATTTACAATCAAACGGTTTTAGCTATCAGAATCAGTTTCACTTTCCCTTTATAATGGTGTGAAATAAGGTCATGTTTAAATACACCAAACTCTTTATAATTTGATAAATAATTGCATTGCAATTACGTTCATTCATTATAGGACGTCGTCTGCTTAAGCAGGATCGACATCAAAACATCGCTATATTTCTGGCGAATCCTCGGATATTCCAGATGCTGAGAAGAGCTTTTATTTGTGTTGTTTTTATAATCACCAGATACGCAGTTGACATAAAACTTATACGATTGCCATCTGTAAGCTTCCCAGTTTCTAGTGATACATTAATTGCCATATTTGTGATTTTCTTTGAATGTCTACTTTAAAATAATCATTTCGTTTCTTGTCGATGTCGATGGAGACAAAAAAGAGCGCGTGTACAGTGTGGAGATGGAGAGCATGGCTGTTGAGTTACGGCTCGCCGTTATCAATGGAAAAGTTCCATCAAATTAGGTTAAATGTTTGATTTGAGAATTTGATGATTTAAAGGATTATTTTGATTATCATTTGACGAAGTTTGGGATGATTGAAAATAACCAGAAAACATCGGATAAAATGAGAGCATTGCTACTGATATCAAATTTGACTGGAAAATCAATATAAGTAGTTAACTGAGAAGATAATGAAGAAGAAGAAGAAAAAGATGAAGTAGAAAAAAGAAATGAAAGAAGAAAAAAGAGGAAAATGAAGAAGAAAAAAAGAAGACAAATGAGAAAAAAGAAGAAAATAAGAAGTAGAAGGAGGAGAAGAAGAAGAAGAAGAAGGAATCGGAGATATCATCAGCAAGATCTCCCCAAATCTCAAAGTCTGCTAGATATAGAAGGTAGCTGTACTGGGCTCAACGAAACTCACTGATAATAATCTTGGACAATAGAAAAATATATATTACAAAGTTTCATTAAAAAAAGAAAGAAATCTGTGGGGTTTTTTTAAGCAAAGTTTTTCAAGAATACACGGACTTGATAATAATAATGTAATGCGCCAACTCCACATGACTAATGTGCTCAAGGCGCAATGGAGAGGAAAAAACCTGAAAAAGTACACAAAAATACACGAAAATGGAACAACAACAGTGTGAAAGTAAATCTACCGGTACTGAAAAGCCTTTTTGAACAAATAAGTTTTGAGGGCATTTTTAAAGCAATCTACACCTGACATATAACGGATATCCTGTGGCAATTGTTTCCACAGGTAAGGTCCAGCATGAGCAAATGACCGATCCCCCCATGATTTCTTAGTTTTCGGGACAAGCAATTTAGAATCAGATGATCTTAAGCGTCTGGGAGGATTATAAGGCATCAACAAATTAATATTGTACTCTGGGGCAGATCCATGTATACGGTGAAAAACAAGTAATAATAATTTAAATACAATGCGGGATTCGACAGGTAACCAATCTAGTGAAGACAAAACAGGAGTAATGTGAGTAGGACGCCTGGTAAGGGTAACAATACGGGCTGCTGAATTTTGTAATTTTTGTAACTGTGAAAGTTGAGATTGTGGCAGCTGAAACAAAAGTGCATTGCCAAAGCCAAGTTGGGATGATACGAGGACATGAACTATTTTTTCGCTGGCCGAGCGGGTTAAAGGGGTACTCCTGCCTGAAATTAATATGAATTGGATAAATAGAGTTAAATTAAACAAACAAATCACGGAAAATTTCATCAAAATCTGATGAAAAATAATGAAGTTGTGGAATGTTTAAGTTTTGCATTATTTTGGTAAAACAGTGATATGCACGTCATCATGAATATGCAGTGAGTGAGCTGATGATGTCATATCCCCACTTTTTCTTTTGTATTTTATTATATGAAATTGCAATTATTCATTTTTTTTGCTCCAAGCCGATAACTAAAAGGACTGACTCCTTATTTAATGTGTAAGTTCATCATTGCTGTAACTTATTTTGTTACAAGGGAGATATTTTTTATAGACATGTATGAAAAAATGAAATAATGAAGATTTCATATAATATAGTTAAAAAAGGAAAGTGGGGACGTGACATCATCAGCTCACTCATTAAATATTCATGATGACATGCATAGAACTGTTTCCCAAAATAATGCAAAACTTAAAAATTCAATAACTTCGTTATTTTTTATCGGATTTCGATGAAATTTTCATTTGTTTTGCTTCTTTAATTTTGCTTTATTCATTTAATTAATATTATTTTCAGGTCGGAGTATTTGCGGATGATGCCTAAATTACGTAACTGATACTGATGATCCTGTTTTACAGATGATTATAGTCTGTGGGCCGCCGTAGACCCCATATATATATATTTAATGATAGAATACCCCATAATTAACCTGAAAGGTTGACTAAATTAGAGAAAAAATGGGTGCTCTTTCTATGTAGTTTTGCCTTCTAATCATGAATCTGCCAATCAATTGTCCAAATTATGTCTCGTTTTGGCGAAAAAGGGGGAAAAGTAGAGGTTTTTGGACCATTCCTTAAAACTCGTGAGCTGATTGGCTAACCCCCAAATTACGTATGAAAAGTAAGAGGCACAAGATCTGCAGGCTGCAGCATATATAGGTTTTCCAGGTCAAATGTCCGCCGAGTCAGATCAAATGTCATATAGGTAATTGAAATGTCCGAGGGGGAAATCAAATGTCCTGTTAGCAAAATAAACATCCGAATAAGTACGTAAGGTGTCCATAGAGAATTCAAATATCCGCACAATAGAAATAGGGGAAACAAATGTCCACATTGCAAAACCAATGTCCCGATAGAAAAATAAGACTTCCATAGGGAATTTAAATGTCCGCATAATCGAAATTCCTGCTTATCCATGCATGAATTAGAGGATTAAGTCTTACATAGGTAAATCGAATGTCGTATAGGTAATTCATATGTCCAAGTAGTCACACACTTGTCAGTTGAACGTTTCATTGACAAAAAAAAACCCATAGCAAAATAACATTTTGCAAAATGTGAATTGTTGTCTCTTTTTTTTTTTTGGGGGGGGGGGGTGGACATTTGTTTGTTTGATTTATTTTGATTTATTTATTCTCCACTCATGGGTTGGATTGCCCTTGTCAGCTAATAGCTGTTTTTCAAAGGGGTCCAAGCCAAAAAAAATAAAAAGAACATATGAACAAACAAATATACTTATAACAGGCAATCATAAAAATATGAATCATGTACATAGTAACAAATATTAAAACAAAACGAAAGAAATTCATATGAAATTATACATTGGTGAAAGTAGAGAGTCAAACAAAAAGTAATAATAAGAGAAAAGTGGGTGAGAAAGAGAGAGAGAGAGGAAAAAAAATCTATATATCTATATACTCAGTTTGGGTTTAGTGTATTGTGGTTGTTTAGGTGGCGTTTAAAAGCTTCAAATGATGTTAGTGTGGAGGAAGGATGATCAAACTCATTCCAGATCTTGGCCCCGCGATATGCAAGGGACCTTTTACCGTAATTTGTCTTCGGCTGTATGAGCCATAGTTTCCTAGGGCCGGATCTAGTACAATAAATGGTTTCACGGAAACAAAAGATATTACTGAGGTAGGGCGGGCATAGTCTATGAATAGATCGGTACATAGTGCATGCTAAAAATTTTGACCATCGTACATGCAGCTGATCTAATTTAAGAGTACGGTACAAAGATATTGAGGGAAACATATAATCCACATTCATAACGATGCGAAGCGATCTGTTTTGTAGTTTTTGGAGTTGATTAAGATATGATCTTGAGGCATTTGTCCAGACAGCATTACAATAATCAAAGTTACTTTGGATCACTGATTTATAAAATAATAGAGCAGTGTCCTGGTTAATATAAGGACGGAGTCTTCTGAGAAGGTATATACATTTGACTATTTTTTTCTTAATATAATCAACTTGATTTTTCCAAGACAGATTTTGGTCAATAACGACACCTAGGTACTTACAGTACTCAACTTTTTTAATTTCATTGCCATCGATATAAATATGGCAATCATCAATTATACTATGCACTCTCTTCAAACGTTGATGTGTACCAATAAACATTACTTCACATTTCTTTGGGTTTACCATAAGCTTATTGTCTTTTAACCAACTTGACAGGATTGATAAATCTTCATTTGTTCTTTTTACGATTTCCCTTGGATCCTTTGATGAGGTAAAGAGACGTATGTATCATCAGCGTATAATGATAAATCACAACTTTTTACAATGCTTGGCATGTCATTTACAAACAGAGAGAATAACAGGGGGCCTAGCAAGGAGCCCTGAGGGACTCCGCATGTTACATGTTTTTCATCAGATATATAACCATTTACAGAAGTGAATTGTTTCCTATCATCAAAGTAGTTTTTAAACCATTTCTGTGCGGCTTTACAAAAGCCATATGTTTCTAATTTTTCCAATAGAATACAGTGGTCAACGGTATCGAAAGCCTTTTTAAGGTCGATCATAACTAGACCAACAATGTTTCCACTATCGATTGATTTCAACCATTTATCAGTTACATTAAGAAGAGCAGTTTGTGTGGAATACATGGGCCTAAACCCCGATTGACAATCAGATAATATATTGTTTTCCGTGATACTGATATTTGATTATAAACAACCTTTTCCATAACTTTAGCTAGAATAGGAATGACTGAAATTGGGCGATAATTTTCCATACAACTTTTATCACCTCCTTTATAAATTGGAGTGACTCTTGCGCATTTCCATTGACTAGGTATAGTACCAATACGCAGAGACTGATTAAGAATGTGTGTTAACGGGGAGGCAATAATGGAAGCTACAGGTCTGAGAAGCTTTGCTGGTAAATTATCCGGGCCAGTCGCTTTATCTATCGGAAGAGTTCGTACTATATTTTCAATTTCAGTAACTAATACATCCCTGAATACAAAAGGGGTTGAATTACAATAAAGGTTCGGCGAGTGTTTCTCTTTTTGACTAGTAGTAAATGTATCATGTAAGGATTTACCAATAGTTGAAAAATAGTTATTAAATGTGTTTGATAATTCCTGACCGCGGACAACAGTACCATTCACCTTTAATGGAAGAGGCTCCGCTTTCAGTTTTCTTTTCGGGTGCAAGGTATCGCAAAGTTTTCCAGACCTTTTTTTACATCTCCTACTGCAGATTCAATTTTCGTGGAAATAAAATTCCGTTTTGCTTGACGAATGTTGGATGTTACATTGTTCCGAGCTTTTTTATAATTTTCCCAATCATCTTGTGTTTGAGATTTTTTTGCCTTGTTTTTTAAACGATCTCTATTATGAATTAGTTGGATGATGGGTGTCATCCAAGGGGATTCTTTTTGTTTAATCCGAGATTTCCGGAGTGGTGCATGTTTATCAATCACCGTCAAAATTAATGAAAGGAAAACTGAACAAGCCACTTCTGGATCATCAATTTCATAGATGGGATCAAAACTGATGTTGTTCACATCTCTTCTAAAAGCTTTTTCATCAAAATTTTTCATTTTTCTTCCTGTTTTATACTTGTGGCTTACAAAATCACCATACCTCAATTTTCCAATTACACAATATATCATGAAATGATCACTCATAGATACTTCAACTACACCACTCTGACTTACTTTATGTTTACTGTTGCTAAAAATGAGGTCTACAGTGGTGGAAGAGTTTTTAGTTATTCGTGTAGGTTTACTAATAAGTTGTGTGCAATCATATAATTCCATGATTTCAAGAAGTTTTCTCGTATGCCATGATATACACTTATTCATTACATCACAGTTAATATCACCAAGAACATAGTATGGAACTTTCCTGTCATCAACTCTTTGAATTATTCGTTCAAATTGATTGAATACTTCAAGATTTTAGTTTGGTGGTCTATACCAACACATCACGATAAATGATTTTTGCTTCTCAGGTTTAATTTCAGTTACGATTAATTCCAAATCGTTATCTTCACAAATTTCATTTCTTTGAACAAAGGTTAGATCGTTTTTAATAAACATTGCAACACCACCCCCAAATCTATTTCTATCATGTCGTAAGAGAGTATACCCAGGGATGGAGATTTCACTATCATCAATACTTTCACAAAGGTGAGTCTCACTGAGAGTCATTATGTCCATTCTAGTGTGATTGACTAGAAATCTTATTTCATCAATATATTTTATCATCGAGAGACAGTTTAAGTGAGCCATTTTGATTCCCTTATTTGACTGAAGTCTATTCAAATCATTTTGCACTGAATCGTCATAAACAAATTCATCGACATGATTTAATGTTTCGGTATCATGATTATTAGGCCCATACCCAGTTTCGTTTACATCACAAAATGACTCAGTCGTAATAGAAGAGTTTGAACAATCAGCTAACGGTAAACTGTTCCACAGACATGCATCACATGTCCAGTCTGCACTAGAATGAAAGAATGATTCAGATTCACTTGAACATTTAAGATGACCCCACTTGTTACAAACAACACACAACATGGCATTTTGGTTATTTCTCACAGATTTTTTACAAAAATTACAGGGATATTTGGGAGGCATAATATATACAAGAGTACACTGATACACAAACAGCAACAGAGCTGTGCCTATTAAAAGACTATTACAGTATAAAACTGAGAGGCAACAAGTTCAGCTCATTGGTCAGCTAGCTGTTAATAAAAAACACGTTTATAACGCTGTTCATAAGGTACGTAGGTCATTCTCGCTCCGGATTACTTTGTTTATTGTTCTTCCATTTGTAGCCGTGACTTTCGCAATTATACGGCCATCGCTCGACCATACTGTTTGGACATTCTTTTTCTTCATGGCGCTTTTCAGAAGATGAAGATTGGATTTTGTCAACTGTTCCTGAATTACAATCCCCGAGCCCTTCAGAAGGCGACGCCTGGAGATGATTGCGTGAATGTGTGTTTGCGTGTATGAGTTTGTTTGTTCGTGTTGGAGTGCGTGTGCGTGCATGTGTGTGTGTGTGGGTGTGCGTGGGTCTGTTTAGCAGTATGTCCGGGGACATTTTCGGTCAGAGAACAAAAGAAAAATCATGACAACAATGGTCCTCGGAAGCCGGACAATAGTCCTCGAACGTCGAACAATGAATTTGTGCTTTATTCCGTCGACTGTCCGAGGACGAGGGACAATAGAGGAACAATACCTGTCCTCGGAAATAAAGCCATATAAACCTGTGTGTGTGTGCGAGCGTGCGTGCGTTGAATGATGCACATAACTTGATGTCAGTATGGGTGTGCTTCGGACTGTGTAATTACGAGAGACTTACCTATCAGAAAAGTTACCTATCAGGGGAGAAAACGTTACCTGACCCCAAACCCCCCCCCCCCCCGCCAACCCTACACGAACAAGCAAACGTTACATCCCCCCCCTATTTTTACCCCCCCCCCCCCCCCCCCCCCCCCGGCATGAATTATGAACGGTCCCTTAGCTTAAATAATGTATAATTAAACATATTGTTCTAAACTGTGGACAGTTGATATCACTATGTGACATTTGTTTTCCCAGTTTGGATAGAAGTCCCTCTACAAGGAAATTTGGTTCACTATATGATATTTGGTTTCCCTTATCGGATTTTAAAAATGCAAATATGGACACTTCGTACTATATGGACATTTTAAAATGCAAATATGGACACTTCGTACGTACATGGACATTTGAAAATCCTTTCATGGATCTCCACAATCAAATGTGGACTTTTAAAAATATCCATGGATATTTCAATTACCTATATGACACTTTCCTGCAGTCGACGGATATTTGATCTGGAAAACCTTTAATATTGTACACAGAATGCGGTATTTGACCCCTCTGTTCAACGGACAATTTCTGAAAAAAGGAAATTAATCAATATAATCTTAGGAGTGAATAATCATTAGCAATATATTTTCTACAAGATCAGAAAACGCTTTTGCCCAAATATACAGCTCTTGTTTTGTTTTTTAGCTTTTCTTTTGAACAGTGTTCTCATCCATCTGAGCTTGCCGAACGAAAGTTTTGCATTGGCCATAAACGCGTGCACAGCCGTTTTATGCGTCTGTACAATGTCCTACACATCTTTAGTACGGCAGTGACTATGTTCCCCTCGTACATAGCGACTGGTGAACGTTTTTGTTTTGTTTATTTCACTTGCGGCTTTTTTTTTTAAATTTCGCTTTACATAGTACGTTAGTACTGAGTTAGATTTTGGCTGAATTCGAGTAACTTATAGAGAGGGGAAAAGTGCCCGCGATTCCGAGTTGGAGGACTTTTCTGAGCCATGCAGATACGAACTCTGATTTATCAGATGATTTATCAGACCCCGAAGGCAAAGAAAAGGAAGCTCGAGTGGCAAGGGGAAATTCGACCATATGATATGTTTGAACCCCTCGCAGAATACGGTGAAGGGCCGTGGGTGAAGTAACTTCAGGGAGCTCCAACGCGCTGGAGCTCCCTGGAGTTACGGGTGAAGTAAACCCAATATTCTGTCTCTCGTTCGTTAGGTCGTCTTAGCTAACGAACGAGAGACAGAATTTTCGGTCTACGGGTGAAGCTGCTGCACACTATGAACATGACGAACAAAGAAGCGGACAATTTATGCAGCTCCTCAATGTACCCTTCACAATTGCACTGGTTAACAAAAGAACATCCATTCATTGCTATCCTGTAAAAATATGTAGAACAGGTGTCACATAATAGCAGTGAAGGGATTGCCTTTTGTCTACTAGCGCTATTGTGGAGGGTAGAATGAGGAGCTGCATAAATTGTCCGCTCTCTTTGTCATCGTGTTCATAGTGGCAGCTGCTGTCGTTGAAAAAACAGATTGGAAGACTTGACTCCAAGTCTGATCGTTGGAATGGCTGAATCTTTTAGCTAGCTTATCCTTCTCTTCATGCTAAATTCGGAATACAGGACAGGATCCTCAAAATCATCTTCGGCAAAGTGATCGCTGCAGATTGTACTCCACTCACTTGGCCGGCCCTTGCCACTCTGCCCGCGTGAGCTTTAACTTTTGCGACCCACAATGTCCGTAGATTTTCATCTTTAGGAAAATGATTAGGCTTACACCATCTTTAGGGGTCTTGCTACAGCCCGCAACTATACACCGATTAGGCATTATTGATGAAACTGTGTCCCAAAATCAAAGTTATTGTGAGGAATAAAACACACGAAAATACGCAATGCAAATGGTCGATGCGGTGAATATCATGCTCGGCACCGGGCTGGGCCTGCGGGGGCCTCCGGGCGCGCACGGTATAGGTTAGTGGAATATTTTCCCGTACTTTTCATGCGTCACAGATCACGTGATCACGATGTCGCTTCGATGGGTTTTTTTAGGGGCGGGGCTTATGACTGTGTAAATCAGCAAAAACGTACTTTTCAAATGATTATAAAATATGACTGAATGCATACAAAATTGTGTGATGGATATTTTTGGCTCCTGATGACACCTTCTTACGAAAAATTGGCAATTATTTTTTATTTTAATGACCCTTTAATATATGATCGGTTTCAGTTTCTTCGTAAGTAATCTAGAATGAAAGTGAACAAGTGCAACATCCCCATGCAATAAAGAACGAGTTTTGACTAGCATTGAAAGAACACTTTTCATCTCATAAATATAAACATTTTCGTTTGATAGACTTCATTAGGCATACATATTCTAGAATAATTGGAAACATCCTGCCTTATCATTAGATACACACAAAAAAAAGATAAAACTCACTTTTAGACACGCTAAACCAGGAATCCCAAATAGTCACGCCTGTCTTGTAAGACGTCAAATTAACTCGAGTAAGGCACAGTAATCAATACACACCGTAGTATAGTACCAAGCTAACACGCCTATCCAGTGCAGTGCAATGACTTCTAAAATATCCATCCGCACTTTTAGGTAACCGAAAATATTCTTTTACTTTTTTCCTCTGAATATTCTAAATCTGCACTCTGCAACTTATCAAAATATATGTGACCCGACTCCTCAAAACCTACAATAAGTCGCCAAAATTTTTTTTTTGTTTTATACATTTTCTGAATGTAGAAATTCTCAGCTTTCCAATGGTATGTCACTTGCCTAGTTTACTCAATGATAACACTTTTAAATATCACATTTAGAATCAGTATGTAACCAGCAATCAATAACTCCTATATAGAGAAAATGGCCATTTAAAGGAGAATTAACACTAGAATATAAATGTACTGATGTTAAAAGGTGTAATATATTCTTAATCATTGGCCTGTATCATTTTAGAATTAAAATATCAGCAAAGGGTTTAAATCAAAACATTCTAGCACATGGTATCATATGCTAACACTTTACATGGTGCCTGCAATTTTCTTGGTGATATGGAGTTGTACATGAACCACTGTAAACCGTTTCGGTCATGAAGATATTTTTAATCCTCGAGCTAAATTGCTTCTCTTCATTACCAAAAATCCCCGTATATGATGGAAAATACATAACAGGTGTATACATATATTCTAAAATTTGAAAATTATAGATTTCTTTTTAAATTCTCTGGTTTTGCTAAATAGAAATCGATTTCTTGAGCTTGCCTGGCAGGGCAAAACATAATTTATACAACGTGCATTCTGAAAAATAGATTTATATTTTATAGTAAAATAGTAATTTTCAAGGAAAAATAAAACACATTTTCGTTTTTAGAATATTATGTATGTATCTGTTAAATATTTTAAATCTCAAATGGAATTTTGTATCAGGAAGAAACCCAATTTTGCATTCGGATTAAAAATATCTTTAAATACACATCAAGAAAATGACAGTCCCCAGGTATTGCAAGCAGACGATAAATTTTGCTGAGAAAATCTTGATTTATACCCATCTCGTATATTTTAATGCAAAAGTACGTAGGACAACAAAAAGGAATAGATTACATCTTTTAATATAAGCACATTTACATTTTGAGGATAATTCCCCTTTAAGTTCGGAACAAAAGAGTGCTAAACCTTCGTTCTCTGTGTGCGCCCAAGTAAAACTGGGTATTCAAATGGCCATAGCAACCGGTATGAAGGGATTATCAGATTAGGCTGAATTTCGGCACGCTGCTCCAGGAGGACCTATTCATTACTCACTTCAAAAATCAATTTAATACCTTTAGAGGTAAGGTAGTAATTTGGCATTGAATGAAAGTATTACAAAAGCTCTCCAAACATTCATTAGCTCGACAGGTGAAAAAAGGGAGTCATTTTAAAATACCCCAAAACATATTTCTAAGTCGAATTACGACTCACAAACTTGAGACATGATAGAATGATAATAAAACTACCCATTTCTATCAAAAACAGAAAATCGACTGATCCAAGCAAATTTACTATTTTGGGCTGTTTGCTACGTTGTGGTCCGTGCGACTTAATAGGGAGCTTACGAAACGGGACGGGAGAGCAACAAGACGGGGAGAGTTAACCACCGTGACGGTCCTCGCACTGTCAGTAGACGGCGACGCATTGCAGTGTTCACGCCCACAATAACGAGCTTACGATTTCAGGACGGGAGCCTTTGAAGACGGGCGAAAAATCGGTGTGCGCCTGCGCCAGTTCGAGTATCTCTCCGTCCTGTTTAATTTCAGGACGGTTCTCTTGCGAAATAACGTCCGGTCTACAGAGGGGACGGGAAGCCGTATTGTTGTTGTATAACTGACGATTAAGGGCGTGAACACTGTGCAGTGCGTTGCCGTCCACTTTTACGTAATGATTTGAAAACAAGATTCTCCCGTCCTGTTAATCTCCCGTCCCGTTTCGTACAAGCTCCCTATTGTAAGTTTTGAGGCGGCGGGTCACATATATATTTCTCTGACAATACAAAATCTCCCTGTATTAATAACCCTACCATGAATGTGAAATCTTAAGGAACTATTTTTTCATTAAATGCAAACATGCTACAAAGTCCGAAACTTAAACATCTTTTCACTCTACGGCATTTATGCAAATGATTAAAGCAAATCGTCACCGTTTTTACGAAGTGTCCCAAGAGGCAAAAATCGATGCAAATTCATAAAATGATTTTTTTCGATATTTTAACTAGGTATCACAATGCCTACATTTTCTCAAAATTTCAGAGTCTGAGATTGTCTAGTTACGTCATACGTGACATCACGAAACGCGTAAGGTTCATGACAATTGAGGAAGTCCGTTTTCACGATCTGTCCCGTAGAAGGCAGGACGGATCGTGAAAACGCACCTGCAAAGCGATGTGCACGCTGATTGGCATATCGTCGATTTCACGAACCGTCTCCAGACAGTGACTTGCATCGAGAAGAGAGGTTTTTTTCATGAAGAAGGCAGTATTTAGAGCGAAAATCCAAGGTAATTAAATTTTACAATGATATGAACAAAATGATACGTCTAAAAAATCATAAATGGGATAAAAAGAAAAGAAATAGCCATTTTTGTTTCGTGATTGCAAAGTTCGTTAAATAGAGCCCCATATATAGCATTCCGTGTAAGTGTAACTGTACAATCTATATAGAATCCGTTTAAGTGCTGCTGCTGCTAGGCCTAGGCCCCAACATGCCCAAGCCAAGGGTGGATGGAGGCAATAATGAATAGGACCCATCGCAGAAGTTTAGGTTTAGTGTAAGTTGAAGTAAGGTTACACATTACAGCAACATGTTTGTTGGGTACTAATGGTGTTTCATTCTTAACTTAACTTTTGGGCCTAGCCATCTAGCCCCTACTCTAGCCTACGTTTAAATTAGACCAAAGCAAAAGCTTCAGTCTCTCACGGTCTCTGTATCGTCGGTTGTTCCGCTGAGACTACGCCTGGCTCCACAAGACCTCCGTCTGTGGGGAAGGTCGAGAAATGTCAGAAATATTAAAGATTTCCCCATAATAGTTTTTAAAGAGTTCACGATTTAAAATGACTTATTTATCGACTGACCTGTAAAATTGCAGGTCGGGTTATAGCGCCTTTGATATTGAGCGCCCGTAATGAATACGAGTGATCCAGGGCTCCGCGCACGGCACCATCAAAGCAAAGTTGTAATACATTGGTGGCGGGAAAAGTTAGGAATGTTGCAACAAGACTTAACTTGTTAACGTGCGTGTGAGCGCGTACGGTAGACGTGTTACACAAGCACATGCAATATAGTGAGATATTCACAGTGTACGTGGCTTTCAATCAGTGGACAACTATGCAAGTTTCGTGAACAAAATAATCAGTTAATTTAACTTTTATTTTGAATAGGGTTGGTTATATACCAATCGGAATCATCGCATGGCACCAGTAGTGAGGGACTATATATGTTCATTGGGCAATAGGGGCAAGAATCATGCCAAAAGCGAAATCTAAGTCGAAACGAGGAAGACCACGGGTAGAATTAGCAGGCCCCGATACCGGGCCGGGTGAGGGGGCTGAGCGTCCGAACAGGCCGCGGGCGGCCTCGGTGCCCCGAGCTTCATCGGTCCCGAGGAGATCAACGGGGGAGGAGAGCACTAGTGCTGCTGGTGGGGCGCAGCAACAAATCGGTGAGTCCTGTGAACCGAATATCGGCCTTATTTCATGGCCATCAGTCATACCGCAGGTCCCGGCTCCACCGGACCAGTCGCAACCGAGTACTTCGTATGCGCGGCCCATTACACGGCCATTACAGGTAGATCTAGATCTACTCGATCCAAGCCCAATGGGCTGTAGTCCCGAATTCGAAAACGTTGGGGCGTCCGAGCCTTTAGTGAGTTCGTGTGACCCACTCGGTGGGGAAATAGCTCTCGCATTGAAAGAAAAGATTTGGAAGGGTGAATGCATTGAGTTAGCTTTGTTGTTACTGAAGTAGGACGTGAGCGAGAGAGGTGAGGCTGGGTTAGGATTACCCAATGCTATGTTTAGTATAACTTATAAGGCCATTGGAATTTGGCATGGGGTTTCAACTTCAGCCATAAATAAGAAGTAGAAAGATCGTGTCAGTAGAGCAATGGACCTCGGTTTTTCTGTTTTTTTCTTTTGGGATCGATAACGGAATAGCCGATGCATTTTCTCGATTTCAGGTAGAGAGGTTTCGTTTTTTGGTACCCGGGGCCGTATGGTAGGGCGTCGAGGTATCGTTCCGACTGTGGAGCAGCTGGCTGTAGAGCAGACGCAGCTGCTGACGGCATCCAGGGCAATTAATATTTATATAATTTACGCAGTGGCTCTGGAAGTATTTAAAAAGTTTTGCAGGGTATATGATTATGACCCGCAGATATTTTTAGATATTAAAAAGGTAGTGCAATTTGTGGTTTATTTGTCTTGGTGTGGATATGCGGGGTCTATAGTCCAGATATATATTTCTGGTTTAGTCTTTTATTTGCAATCTGTAGGAGCAAATGATGCGATTTAGAGTTTTATTATTTTACGGTTAGTGGAGGGGTGTAGATGCCGGTCCTTAAGATGAGGCATCCCATTATTTTGTTAATCTTGTTTTGAATATTACCCTGCTTGAATTATATTTGCGAAAGTGATTATGATGTGTTGCTATATAAGGCCGCATTTTTATTGGTATTTTATGGATTTTTGTGGATTAGTGAATTTATGGTGATTGCATAATATAAGCAAGAATGTATGCTTTGCGTGTCTGATGTACGAGTTGCGGGAAATACACCGCAAAGGAGGATAGAGTTATTCCTAAATGCTTTAAAAACCGATCAGAGAGGGAATGGCTGTATAATCTTAATACCCGTGGGTAACTCGGGAATTTGTCCTGTAAAGGCTGTTTTATAATATTTGGAAGTGCGTCCAAAGAGTGGAGGGGCTTTCTTTTGCTCTTATGGGGCAACCCCAATTACCCGATACCATAGTAAAGAAGTGCATGGAATATAGCGGGATGCCTTTCGTATAGGCGCGGCTATTATTGCCGCCATGGCGGGCTTTTCGGATGCTCAAATTCAACATATGGGGCGATGGGCGTCTGTCGCACATTGCCGGTACATAAGATTAGACATGGTTTTATAGTTATCTGACTTATATCAATTATAAAGTGATGAATTGCAATGGTTTCAGCATATTTGCCCATATATAAAATACATGTACATGTGCAATACGATGAGCATATTATATGATGTGCATATATGCCAGTATAAATAACCAAGTCGGCCTAGTTTAATAAATAGAAAAAGAAATAAAGCCAGTTAAATAGATGACTAAATTAACAAACGCAAACCAACAAGCAATAAAAATGCTATTAATACATTATTTATACAATACAATGATTGTTTTGAACTTGTCACGTGTTTTGGAACCAGAAAGCTTCCCAGGCTCTCCTTTGTCTTGTTTTAACAGAACCGGCCGTATGGATAGTAGGCGACTCCATCGTCTACTGGGCTGAGCGCCGTGCTGAGCAGACAGGGATGACCGACCTGGGCATGGGGACTGTCGTCCGCTGGGCGGGGAGGCGGGGCCTGCACTTGGGCCAAGTAAACGCATTGTTGAAAACAGGTATAACCCAAAACCGACGGTGTTGGTTCTACACGTCGGGACAAATGACTTGGAAGCCCTATTCAAAAAACAGTTGGCAGATACGCTGAAAAACGTGTTCGAGTCGCAAGAAAACATACAAATCAAGTCCTTTCGTGGATAAATGGAGGCCGTCTGGTCTGTATAGATGCAAGTCTGCCCTGTTTATGTTCGAGTGCCGTATGGCATTGCCTCCCCTTTTTTCCGCGAGAGCTCGTGCATACCGATTAGTAGCCCTCCGGCGGTTGTCTGCCCTTCCCTGCGCCTCGGGGCAAAATTTATTGTAGCACACTCGCTCGAGGATGTCTGACCAAATTATCTATTTATTAACAATTTTATAGTTGGACTCAGCGTCAGCGGTATTAGAACGCTTTAGTTGGCTTGCGTTACAGTAACGCGCTTCACAGCACCGAGTTTTGTTTGGTGTGCTGTTTGGATCTTAACGTTCCTTGTATTTGGTTTGATTACCTGGCTTTATTAAATCATATGTACGTTATTGCTACTATGTATATATTTTTATTGAATTTATTGTTGGCGGGTCTGTAAAATATGATAATTTGGTAATTTTTTCCAATTTTCAAAGTTGACAATCTTCAATGTTTAACTTTATATGTTATCAATTTAAAGTGATTAGGTAACTTTGTGGAGTCTTGACAAAATCTGAGCTGTCTGGCCTTACATGCTATCAGTGTATGTAATATGGTGTAAAAATGAAGCACATGGGGGGGAAAAAAAGCACTTCAAAATCACCATGTGCTTCACAAAAGTAAACATATGCAAATGACCGGAAATGCCAGACTCATTTTCCCCACTGACTCAGTGTTAGAGACTCAGTGTTGTAGACTTAAGCGTATGGCCATACGCTTTCGTAAATGGGAGTATTCAGTCACAGATATCTTAATAATAGCATTATATATTTGAAAACCGTTCTATGCCTGGCTATTTATTTATCCTTCTGAACATCATTATACAAGACAGATATCAAAATTCAACAATTTATTAAATCAAGCTTCCACAAAGTTACTGAATGCCTTTAAGGATTTGCTACTTGAGGGCTCATTTTTGGCAATACTATTTTCTCTGTCTAATCATACATAATGCATGATTTTAGAAAAGCTAGTCAAGAGTTATTGTACTACTCGTGCTCAACAGATTAAAACTTGCATTTCGAGCCCTAAAATTGACGGGTCAGAATCGACGTGTTTGGCGGCCGAGCATATTTTATAAGCTCGTTTGGCGGTAATTTTCAATTAGGCCGCCTAAACACACAAGGTTCTCATCATATCGAGCATGTCCCGTTATGAAAAGTCATTATTTGTAAATTTAATGTAATTACAAAACCAATTTACAATTATAAGCTGTCACAATATTGTAAAACTGTACTTCAGCCCCACTCGTTTTTAAATGCGGGGAGGCTGCAATTTATTTTAGCAAAGCAGGTAAAGTACAGTAAAGTAAGATGTCACATTTAAACTGTCATTTTATTGGCCTCATCCGAGATCACATGCGGGGATGTTGGTATGTAATAAGGTTAATTTTGCTTCACTCGATTTCATATGCGGGGAGGTTGTATATAAGGTTTATTATTTTGCTTCACCCGATTTTCACATGCGGGGATGTTGGTATGTAATAAGGTTAATTTTGCTTCACTCGATTTCATATGCGGGGAGGTTGGTATAAGCTAATTTGGCTTCACCCGATTTCATATGCGGGGAGGTTGGTATAAGCTAATTTGGCTTCACCCGATTTCATATGCGGGGAGGTTGGTATAATTATAAGGGCTATTATTTTGCTTCACCCGATTTAACATGCGGGGAGGTTGGTATAAGCCTAAGTTGGCTTCACCCGATTTCATATGCGGGGAGGTTGGTATAAGCTAATTTGGCTTCACCCGATTTCATATGCGGGGAGGTTGGTATAATTATAAGGGCTATTATTTTGCTTCACCCGATTTAACATGCGGGGAGGTTGGTATAAGCCTAAGATTAAGATTAAGATTAAAGATTTCCCCATAACAGACGGTTATTGCTGTCTATTCTAGGTTAAACTAACTTGAGATCTAACTTAGATAATCCTATGCTGTATGGCTAACTTCGCTAATGCTAAGCTTAGGAAGCCTAGGCTTAAGGCTAAGATAACTGTCTTAAACCTAGGCTAAGCTAAGCCTATGCTGGCTATTATGTATGCATTTCTTTGAGAATTGTGTTCCAAAATCCAAAGGTTTGGCCCAGCTTGTATATGTGAAGGTGTTAATTTATGTTTGTGGGCAGTGCACTAAAAAATAAAAGGCCTCAATCAATAAGCACTACACTAGTTGCACATGATTTTTTTAGTACTGTAATGGCAGTGATTGTACTCTTTATAGAGCAATAATTAATGATTCACTTCTTATTTGGGCCTTGGTAATGTAGCGTATAAACTTTAGAATACCCCACCCATATGGTTTATGTACAATAACCTCCAGACCCTAGGTTTTTATAGCTTGTGTTGTGTATGAGTGTTGTGTATCCTAAGAACATTCATTTAGGTCAGTTTTTAGTGGTGGGGTATTCTACAGTTGCTCAGATATTTATTTCAAATCAGTTTACATGAGATATATACATGCATGCTGTTTTATATTATCTTTAATTGGAGTTGGATGGGACTAGATTATTGAAACTACATCCAATACCACGAATACTGAGCTTGTAGATCTATTGAAACATTTGTTGTGCTATTCATTTATTTTTTTTAATTTTAAACTAGTAATGTATTCATCTGTTTCCATCAAATTTCAACTGGTGGCTGTTAAATTAGTGACTTTGACCTGGAGTGCTAAGTTGATTGACCGTGTTGCATTCCGCATGTCAAGAGTGTAAAGACATAAGCATCACACCAATTTAATTCAATCAGGTTCTCTTCATTTCTCTCTCTTTGTATTTTATTGTTTTTTTTATTTTTTGTTTAATGATCCTAAAAGATCTCCCTGAATAACAGAAATAGTGCATAAATTAATGAAATAAAAAAATTAAATTTATACAATACAAACCCCATAGACATCATAAATTTTTCAATAAATAATTTATTTTATATATTTTAATTGTGTCTGCATGCTTGTGTGGATTTGGGACTAGACTAAAATAATTGACTGCATGTACATGTATGATCATACTGAGCTCAGTTACATTAATATTATATTGTGCCTTTTTTCCCTCCAAAATGTAGTGTTCAAAGGAAGCTTAAAAAGATAAATACTTATTTTCACATTTCTTTCATATTTCAGCTGTGGACTGTTTGGTGCGACATCCAATCTTGCATTCAGCATGCAAATCGCTTTTCAGCTGGTGGTGGTTAGTGTCCAGCTTGCTCCTGTTAAATAGATGTTTCTTGAATTCAACAAATCAAGAGAGTACAGATGTAAGTATCACAGTCATTTAATTCCATCAGGTTCTCTTCATCTATTGGTTTTTTTTTTTTTTTTTATATGACACTGGAAAAATATAAACAAAAGCAAAAGAAACAATGTAATAATTAAATAAATAGATAAATAATAATAAAGAAATGTGTAATGTATAGTTGTTCTACTAATGAATGTAAAACAAACCCTATATAAAATATACTTCATCAAGTTTTCAATAAGTAATGTATTTATATATTTTTATTGTGTTTGTGTGCTTGTATGGATTTGGGACTAGACTAAAACAATTGACTACATACAGCCCTGGATACAATTATTAGACCAAGCTTCTGTAATTAGGGTACTTTAATATGCATACAAACTTATAAAAATAATTTGTCTTTGTATTTCATTGAATGAATACCAAACTCCAGCAATTATACCTTAAATTTATGATATTTTATTTCCTTCTTACCACAAAAATAACACTATCAGTAACCATTCTTGGTCTAATAATTTTTCCATGGCTGTACATGGTCATACTGAGCTCAGTTACATCAATATAATATACTATATTGTGCCTATTTCCCCTCCAAAATGTAGTGTTCAGAGGATGCTTAAAAAGATAAATACTTATGGTCACATTTCTTTCATATTTCAGCTGTGGACTGTTGGTGTGACATCCAATCTTGTAATCTGGCATTCATATCATTTTTCAGCTGGTGGTGGTTAGTGTCCAGCTTGCTCCTGTTGAATAGATGTGTCTTGCATTCAACATTTCAAGAGAGTACAGATGTAAGTATCACAGTCATTTAATTCCATCACGTCTCTTCATCTCTTTGTTTACTTTTGTATGACAATAGAAAATGATCCTAAGCAAGATTTTCAACTGGTTTATCAGTAAGTTTGTTTGTTGCTAGAATACTCTCTCCGTATTCGAGCAACAAACTCAATAACATCTATTGTATATAGCCTTTTTTTACATTCATTAGTAGAACACCTACAGATTACATATCTCTTTATCATTATTTATCTATTTATATCATTATTACATTGTTTCTGTTGTTCCGACTTACTGATAAACCAGTTGAAAATCTTTGCTTAGGATCATTTTCCATTGTCATAATATGAAGAGAACCTGATGGGCCAAGTTCAGAGCACTTCAGGTAACCAAAAGTGGTCAAGATGCTATCGGTTTCAAGTACTCCCACCTGGAAGATGGTTTTGATTACATTTCACTGAAGCAGGCGAAGAGGAATACCAGAATACCAGGCCTTCTGTCGCATTGAGCTATTGTATGAGTCCACAATTAACTCAATTTTGTGTATATTTGCATACGTATCGAACATGTTAGCTTACACATGCTCAAATAATATAGAGTATTTATGATAGAGACTGCCCTAATACAATGTTATGTTTAACTGGCGCATGCTATAATCCATTTCCCTCTATCTTAATTGCAGGTTTTAAAAAGTGATCCAGATCCAAGTTGGGTTTTTAGCTCACCTGAGCCTAAGGCTCGAGTGAGCTATTGCGATGGAAATTTGTCCGTCGTCCGTCGTGCGTCGTCCGTCGTCCGTTAACTTTTTACATTTTCATCTTCTTCTCCAAAACCCATGATCGGAATTCAACCAAACTTGGTAGGAATCATCCTTAGGGGTAGGGGACCCAAAGTTGCTAAAATGGTACATGTGGCCCCCAGGGGGGCCCAGGGGGAGGGCCCCAATTGTAAAAGCTATGTAAATTTCAAACATCTTCTTCTCCAGAACCAGGCATAGCTCAGACTTGGTATTGTGTATGGAGATACCTCTATAGATGAAGAATGAATGTTGTTCATGAAATTTCTCTGAGTGGCCCTATAGGGGCCCTGTGGGGGTAACATACTGGAGGGGGGGGGGGGGGGGGGGAGGCGCTGCCAGGCAAAATGTACATTCTGATCTTCTTCTCCAAATCACATGGTCGGAATTCAACCAAACTTGGTAGGAATCATCCTTAGGGGTAGGGGACCCAAATTTGCTAAAATGATACATGTGGCCCCCAGGGGGCCCAGGGGGAAGGCCCCCAATTGTAAAAGCTATGTAAATTTCAAACATCTTCTTCTCCAGAACCAGGCATAGCTCAGACTTGGTATTGTGTATGGAGATACCTCTATAGATGAAGAATGAATGTTGTTCATGAAATTTCTCTGAGTGGCCCTATAGGGGGCCTGTGGGGGTAACATACTGGAGGGGGGGGGGGGCGCTGCCAGGCAAAATGTACATTCTGATCTTCTCCAAAACACATGATCGGAATTTAACCAAACTTGGTAGGAATCATCCTTAGGGGTAGGGGACCCAAAGTTGCTAAAATGGTACATGTGGCCCCAGGGGACCCAGGGGGAGGGCCCCCAATTGTAAAAGCTATGTAAATTTCAAACATCTTCTCCAGAAACATGCGGGGGGGGGGGGGGGGGGGGGACTATGTTAAATTCTAACATCATTTCATGTACATCCTCCTAGTTGTTTCAATTTCTAACATCTCCTGGTGGTGCTAGAGAGAACATGCACCAGATGTGAATTGATCCACCTCAGGTGAGCGTCGTGCCCCCTGGGGCTCTTGTTTCACTTTGATGTAGATATGTCTAATGGGTTTTATTAACCATAATAAGGCTGGGGGGGGGGGGGGTAATCTGTTTTTTTTTTTTAGTTAAAGCATGTTTCAAAGCTAGACATAAGCTCAAAGCAGTATACATCAGTCCTGACAAGGACTGTCACATTGCATTTTCTGTAAAGAGCAAGTGTTATAATCTCTTTGGTTTTAGAGTCCAGGCAAGGACAAAAGCTAGACACAAGCTCAAAGCAGTATACATCAGCCATTACAAGGACTGTCACATTGTGTTTACTGTAAGAAGCAGGTAACAAGTTTAGCATCCCTTTAGAGCCATAAGTTCAACTTTTTTGACACTTAGGAAACAAAGAATGACCACAAAAGCTATTTAAGACAAAAAATTTTGATGTTTAAAACTGTATATACATGTATAAGTACTCATTACGCTGTTGTCGTGTAATATGTCTCTTAGCTGGTATTAAAAATATAAAGAAAATGTTTCTATTCTGTTTGTTTTTTTACATTACATATTTCAAATTTATTTCGATGAGAGGATTATGAAATGATTATGAGAGTATAATCTCTTCGTGGTAGAAATGTAGCAGTCATGAATTTCATGAAATTTGCAGTTTTTCTCTAAGGTATTATCATACTTGCTCTCACTCATGCATTCTCTGTAAGGGTCCTGAAATTTCTAATGATCAGTTAAGGTGTTAATGTGTTATGATGAGGTTATGGTATACTTATGCTTAATTTCAATTACATATATTTATCCTTGCCATGCTTATGCTTTTGCCTAAATTATCTGATGAATACTTATCTACATCTTTGTAACAGTTTGATTTTACCTTTGATTTTTGATGTTTGTATAATATTGTATATATCTCATTACTTTTTAAAGGTGACAATATCAGCCTTTGGTAGCATGTTATGTCATGGTTATTAATGAACCAGTTCAGTTCAATTTATTGCAGCTACAAATGTATTACTTTACATTTATCGGAAATATACAATAGAATGGAAATATACTGTAAATATACATTAATTGTAAAGTAGAAATGAAATGAAATGAAATATTAATGTCTATTAGATATTTGATTTTTTAAAAGACATACTGAATAGTAGTGACTAGTCTATCAATCACATTCATATAAATATGTAATATCTACTGTGCTCTTTTTTAAATGAATGAATACTATCAATTAAAGATGCTGTCAAGGATTTGTCTTTAACTTTAACTGTACATGGTACAAAGGAATCTATATGAAGTGAAAATACAACCCTTTTGTGAGATTACACTCAAGTTAAAAAATAACCATGAGAAACTGTTGCTATTACATGGATAATGAATTTCACGGATAATGAATTTCACAAAAAAAGGAAAGAAAAGATTAAACAAACCTGCATTAACTTGAAATGACCTTTAACAATTCAAAATAAAGCAAGCTGTCATAGCCCATGCTTTGCATACATGTAAATGTTTATGAAAATATCTTCTACTGTAAAATTGATGATTGAGGTAAATGATGCATTCTTTTTTGTTAAAAGTTTATTGAAACCATGACATCGATAGTATGAAGAAGTACCCTTTTTTTTTTAATCTATCCGTATTCAATCTGAAATCAACATTATACTGGAAATGATTTCTATCATATCAGGAATGTTAGATCATAAAGGAATAAATACATATGGAATATATAAGATGCATTCCATGTACAGTATAATTAGTATTTAAGATTAATGTATGAATTCTGGAATAACTTGTAAAGTCAATTGTTTCAATATGAGTTACTATAGAAGGAATACAGAAAAGAGAGAATCTAGAAGTCAGATAGAAAATGAAGGAAAATGTATGAGAAAGACTTTGGGAAAGATTATGGATAGTACAATGGAATGCAAGAGGTCAGTAATGAGAAAGAAAGAGAGAGAGAGGTAGATAGGAGGGATATCATGACAGAGTGACAAATCAAGGAAAAAATATGGAAATAGAGGAGAAAAGAGAGAATCCAGAAGTCAAATATAAAATGTATGAGATAGTGAAAAAGTTTTGGAAAGATTAAGGATAGTATAATGAAAGGCGAGAGATGAGTAATGATAGAGAGAGAGAAAAAAAGAGAGAGAGGGGGAGATAGGAAGGATATAATGTCAGAGTGAGAAATTAAGGAAAAGATATGGGAAATAGAAGAGGAGAAAAGAGAGATTTCAGAAGATGGATAACAAAGGAAAATAGATTTTGAATGGAGTGGCCAGTGGCTGATCAGCGTCGTGGATAAACAATGTTCCAGGCCGGGGGGGGGGGGGGGGGGGGGGGATTGGGGGATTGCAAATGGGGGCATTGCTTTTTCATGGGGGCACAAAATAATGGTAGGCCTATTTCAACAGCTTGGGTTGGGGGGGGGGGGACTTTTGCCTACCAGGCACCCCATGGGGGACAATAAATGGAAATGAGAAACTCACATTTCTATCATGACCGGGAAATACATAAATAGTATCTCCAAAATGAATAGTTACTACCAAATGGCCTCTTTGAATAAAGTGCATTGGCATTTCACGTCTTAATGTAATCGTATGAAATAGTATGTAAACTCTGGCAAGAGGAATCAAACCCAGATTCTTCTATCAAGCAAAAAATTTCCGTGCGCGCTATACTCTTTACAACTAAAGTATATGATAAGCACGTACGGATATAAGGTCGCGCACAGCGCGCGCGTCACCCGAGACGGTTCGTAAAAACGAAATTTCACATAACCAACGGTGGAAACGGGCCGCGTACGCTGCGGGGCCACTACGTAAAGACGAGTCTGAGCGTGGATGTCAAGTTTTGCGTTTTCACAAACCGTCCTCTGACTGTCCTCTACGATTCAGATTTAATTATTGATTAAATAAACATTATTTCCCCATAAAATTTACATCATTTCATTCTTTAGATAGTGTACTATCATGATATCAAAAAAATAATACCATCACATACTTTCCTCCCGTGAAAATAGCGATTGAACAAAAGTAAAAACTTTAAACGCGTTTAGCTCAAAAAAATGTTTGGTCTCCCATAACGCTCTTTGGACACTTCGTGAAAACGGTGACGAAATGATTAGTGCAGATGATCCATGCAAATCACCGACTCTGTCAGTTTCCCTGCTTGACTATCTTTTGACCTCAAAAGATGATATAAATGCATTCTATACTAAATTTAATCTTCTTCATATATACCTGTCAAATATTTACTGCATAATATAAAATATCGAATATAACATTCTGAAATTACTATTATACATGTATGTAATTTCATGATAAAGACTATCCTGTGCCAACCTCAATAAATGATTGACATAACAAAAATAACATCTCTACCCAAAACCTGAATAGTTTTTTATTTCTTTTTTTTTCCTTTACACGCCGAAATGTTAAACTCAGAATACTTTCCTGATAAAAATGAATTAAATGAAACACTCATTACATATCAAATTGTACTTTCTTAATATATCCTCTTTTTTCAAAAATGCCATATCTCATTCTATGAGTTTGCAATAATACCAACTTACTCCTTATCAATAACCATATCTTGAAAAATACATTTTCTCATATGATATCAAAACTTACGAAAAAACTGGTAGAAAACAAGGGCAATTACTTCCCTGCTTCTTTCCTGATACAAGCCTATAAAAATGCCTAATCTCTAATTGCTGATTTAGGTAAACGATAAGGATTTGGATTTATTCCTTTAGTTGTTCTCTGTGATCTTCTCAATACAGTAGTTTCAGCAGGTGGTTCTTCCTCCTCGTTACCCCCAGTATAAACCCATTGAAAATGAGACATGTCATCATCACTATCGTCACTGTGTTCATCTTCACCATCGACATCACGACCGACATCACTGTCATTTCCTATTGGAAATTGAATTTCTTCTTCTTGACCTATGAAGGAGTCTGGTAGAACCTTCTCTAGGGGGTTGTCTTCCTTCCGAGGGTCATGGATTAGCCTACGTCTGTTTACCCATTTCTCTTGGCCTCCCATAAGTGGTCGAATCTGATAGACTTCATCCCTCTTGTCTGTGATGTAGCTGACCTCAGAAAACTTGTCTTCAAGTTTATGTCTGGTTTTAAAAGCATCCCTCCTTAGGAGGACATGGTCACCAATATTTATCTCAGGAGCAAACTTGAGTTCATCATGTCTCTTAGCTTCCTTCTCAGCTGCCTTTCTAAGCCGACCTGACACTATTCGATGTGCTCTTTCCACCAGGGCTGCCTGTTCTTGTACATAATCCTCCTTCCAATGTTGAGGCACTCTATTCAATAACTGATCTAAAGGTATTGATGCCTGTCTTCCAAACATTAGGAAGTAGGGTGAAACTCTAGTGACTTTGTGTGGAGTGGTGTTGTAGATGAAAACAACGTGCTGCAACAACTCTGGCCACCGTCTCCTCTCTGAAGATTCCAAAGACCTGATCAAACTGCATAAGGTTTTATTAAACCTTTCACATTGACCATTGCCAGCACTGGCAGCAGGATGGAAGGCAGTGGTCCGTGACTTCTTTATCCCGTACAGCTGACAGAGCTCTTGCACAATAGCACCTTCATCTCCCTTGATCCGAGTGTATTCTACCAGGTATACCATAGTGACTAAACCAATGATCTCGTAGCACTCTTGCCACTGTTACAGCCGTCTGATCCTTGCAGGGTACAGCTTGACAGAAATTACTGAAAACATCAGTTATCACAAGAACATCTTCATAAATGCCTCGCTCCCTATCGAGCTTCAGAAAATCAACAGCAATAATCTCCAAAGGTCCGAAAGCCAGTAAATGACGTTGGGGAGGGCGTACAGTTGGTATAGGTGTCTTAGACAGGATACACCTGTAGCACTTCTTGATATATCATCTTGCTTCTCCAGCCATACCAGGCCAATAAAATCTCTCTCTCTCAGTAGGCCAATGGTCCGATCAATACCCTGGTGACCCCACCTATCATGTGTATGATTCAACATGGTATCTCTGAGAGCCTTGGGAACTAGAAGCTGAACATGCTTGCCATGAATGGAATCTGCTACTTCTCGATAAAGCACACCATGGCGTTCCCTCAAGTTATTCCATTCCTTCAACCATCCCTGAAGATAGGAGGGTGTCTCTTCCTGTCCTGGAACCCAATCCTTTTCCCACAACTTCCTCACTTCTCCCAAATCTTTGTCATCTTGTTACATTTGACTCAGTTGCTCATGAGAATAAGATGGCAAGACACAAGGCTCGTTAACTTCTCCACTCCGAACGACTCTCACATTACACTGTGATGGAGGGAGCTCTTCCTTGGGTACAGCTGTAGAACTCATTACCTCATTCACTATCTCTGAAGTTGTCGTAGAGGACATGCATGTATCATCTGGACGTCTACTTAGAGCATCAGCACACCGGTTACTCTTCCCAGTCCTGTATTTGATCTCCAGATCAAACGATGGGAGTTGTGCAACCCATCTAAGTTCTGTGGCCCCAAGTTTTGCCGTTTGGAGATGCGCTAATGGGTTATTATCTGTCAAAACTACGCAGTGAGCACTCACAAGATACTGGCCAAACTTCTCAGTTATAGCCCACTTTAGAGCCAACAATTCAATCTTGAAGCTACTCATGTCCGGATAGTTCTTCTCTGCGCCTCGTAGACATCTACTGGCATAGGCTATAGGGTGAAGCTGGCCATCATCCCCTCTCTGAAGAAGACAGGCCCCTAATCCCTTCAGTGAAGCATCTACCTCTAGCACAAAGTCTTCATCGAACATGGGATACGCAAGGACCGGTGTCTCAGATAACAACGTCTTCAACTTCTCAAAGGCATCGTGCTGCTCTTGACCCCAAGAGAAAGTATTCTTGCTTTCTTTTCCCTTCATTGCGACTCTATGGAGAGGGTTTGCGATCTGAGAGAATCCACAAATGAACCGATGGTAATATGACGCCAGTCCTAGGAAGGAACTTACTTCTCGTCCATTTTGTGGTCTTCTCTGCGCCTCGTAGACATACTGGTGTCTGGCTAGAAACTACATGTCCAAGGTATTCAATCTCTTGTCGAGAGAACAGACACTTCTTCCCTTTTACTTTGAGTCCATTCGTAGCCAGTCTTGACAACACAACATCCAGTCTCTGAATATGTTCATCAAATGTTGAAGAGAACACCAGTATGTCATCTAGATACAAAATCAACTCTCCCTGATTTAGATCACCAAGTATGAACTCCATAGTACGTTGAAACGTACTGGGACTGTTCGTCAAACCTTGTGGCATACGAGTAAATTCGTACAATCCCCATGGGACTCGAAATGCCGTCTTGTCCACAGAATTAGGGTGCATAACAACTTGAAAGTACCCGTGAGCGAGGTCCATCGTAGAGAAATACCTTGCATCCCTCAACGCTTCCAAAGCTTCCTCTATCCGAGGTAGGGGAAAGCATCCTTTAGAGTCCGATCATTGACCTTCCTGTAGTCGATGCATAACCTTAATTTTCCGTCCTTTTTCCTGACTAGTACGATGGGGCTGGCATAAGGACTCTTGGAAGGACGGATAATATCTTGCTCAAGCATTTGTTGTAACATTTCCCTGACCTCTGACATTTGAGCCGGTGGAATGCATCTATATGGCTAACGTATAGCAGGTCCATCCTTTGTTTTAATCTCATGAGGAACAACATCACGCTTGCCTATGTCCAAAGTACCAGTAGAAAACACACCGGAATGCTTCTGAAGAAGGTCACAAACGTTACTCTCCTGCTATTCAGTGAGTCCTTCTAACTTGACACCAACTGGGAGCCTATCTCCTGAGCTCTCAGACCTTTGTGCAGTATCTGTCGATGTCTTGCAGCCCACCTCAGTTGCCACCTCATATACAGCCACAAACAACTGATCATCCTGCATAGTTAAATACACCTCTGGCTTGCGTTATACCATTGCAGCCTCTGCTACTAGACTCTGGGAGGAATATGGATAACTTCCTTCGAATAATTTGTTAACAGTACATTAACTCTGCCATCACCTAGCTGTTGACATCCTTCAACTGCTCTGATGTGTGGAAGAGACGGAGTATCCATCACCACTACTTCTCCCGTAGATGCACGCTGAATCTGGCAGGCAACCCTCCGAACACTCATTGGAAGAATCACTTCCATGCTTCCAGTCTGTACTTGGATTGGATCCGAGGCAGGAGATACTTGGTCTGCAGCCCTCCCAGACTTCCTAAGTCCAGGAAAATTCAACCTATCCAATATATTGCATCCCAGCAAAATGGGGCAATCAGATGTTGATCTCCTATCTGATCGATCTGAAGTTATCAGAAAACTTCCAAGAGTCTCCTTCCGATCAACCTTTATAGGGACCTCAACATATCCTTCTGTACTTCTATCTCACCAACTGCTACTACCTTGAGAAATAATCCATCCATAGGTTGCAACTCTCCAATTTTGTGTTGCTGCTCGTAAACGGATGATGGTATAACAGACGTCTCTGCCCCTGTGTCGAACACACATCCAAATTCAACATCACAAATCTTGACATTGCCTCTTGGACTCGGCTTCACCAGACGCTTTACTATCTCACTCTCTTGTATGTGGCCAGTCTGTGCCATATTTACGCCAGCTTGGTTTTCCGGAATCTGAGCTCTTGGGCAATTCTTCTTAAGGTGCCCCGTTTCTTTGCAGCCATAACACACAGCTGGGTTCTTGCACTCATTCTTCATATGACCTCTCTGTCCACAATTGTAACAACTAGGGATTCTTCTCTTTGGCTGGGCTGGTCTATCCGACATCTTTTCGATGATTTGAGTTAAAGCAGACACCTGTTTTGCTAAGTCTAACACATCATGCTTGAGGGCTTTCACATCATCTGATGGTGTTGAATTCTCATGAGAAATGGGAACTCCCACAGCTTCATGAACTCTGACCTTCTTTTCTGGTAGTTGATCCCTGAACAACTCTAACACCTCCTCTCTCATCACAAGGAAGGTCTGTGACTTGTTTGCCATATCGATCCGGCGAAGTTCCCTTTGGACCCACTTTTCACGTGCTCCGCAAACAAATCTTTCCTTAAGGGAAGCCTGCTCCAAAGACTTGAGTGCTTTCCGCTCATCTTCGTTAGAAGCTGCTCTTATCATTCGCGAATACAATAGCATCAATGCTCTGCTATACTCTGCCAGAGACTCATGTTCTTGCTGGACGCGATTATGGAATGTCTGCCCGATGGATGCAACTGTCTCACTTGGTCCGAAAAGGGTTTGGAGTATCTTGACCAGCTCATCAAAATCTTGTCTCTTACTCTCATCATGACAGAGGACTTCCTCTTTTGCTGGTCCTGTCAAATGATCCACCAAACATTGCGCCTTAGCAGTACCCGTCAGTTTGTAATGACTGGCATAGCTATTGAAATTGTCTAGCCACTCCTTCAGTGATATATCACCTGATGACACCGGTGGCCCTCTAAACTTGACTAATTTCACAGGTGGTAAAGCTTGCTGCACACTAAGTCCTTGAAGTGCATCAGTTAGTGCTTGAATCATACCTTGAACTGCGTCAGCCATCTCTACATATGCTAATCTTTTTCTCTATAGGGAGAAAAAGGTTAATTACAGGCACATATACATGAAAGTATATTTGATGATTATATACTTTCTGACTTGTAAGAATTCACAAACAAATGTTACCTTTGATTAAAATGACAAAAAAAATCTTCAAATTTACTCTATGAATAGTTAAAGAGAAATTTTAACTCCAGTTCAGTTCATGAATACCCAGTCCATATGATGAATCATTGCCTGTTTGAACCATCTTCTCATTCGTTGTTAGTACCTCCCGAGACCGCGGGGCTTCTATCCACATCCTGTTGATCTTGATCCCATCCTCGTCGCCATTTGTCGCATTACGCAGAAAAGAAGTAGTCACAGAATGTTGACTGCAGGTGGGTGATTTGCCCAGGTTTATTTGGTTGTGATCAATAGCGATGAAAAACAAACCCTGCAAATCAGGCAGAATAATAAACATCTTTGAGTCATAAAGCAAAACATGACAATCACATTGAAAATACATGTAATTGCTTTCCTTCTTTACAAGTAGTAACAACTTATCTACTTATCCCAACTATCTACATATGACTCACAGTATAACTGAGATACACCAAGTTTACAACTGACAATACATGTACAAACATCGCTCTCTTATATCTTTAAGTGCTGAACTACACCTTCTAAATCAATACCATTCTGTCAAGTTAAATCGTTCGGATTATAGAAAGAACCAGTTTAGAAGGAACATTCTAAGTACATGAGAACTTGTTGAAATACACTATTTACTTATTAATAAACAATAATCTTGTATAAGTATAGTACAGTATCACAGATCAAACTGACCTTAGGCCGGAATCAAACGATACCAAACATTTATATGCACTTTATTCTTTTACCAGTATGCTACAGTATATGTATTTTGAATTACATTTGACCAAGGATAAACTGACAGAATAAATGGAATTAATGAAAATTCCTATTGCTTCAAAATCTATAACAACTCATTGCCTACCCGAGGTCTCCGTCAACACCAGCAACTAGCTGCCCTTGTCACCCATCGCATCGGTAGCCACTACCCCAGAACATCTCTACTGTTCCACCATCAAACAACTCATGACATGAGTAACCCTAGCTCAGCTGCTCAAGTTCAACCCAGTCTCTACCAGCCTTTACCTGATACATCTACAATAAAACAGGACAATTTAAGTTACTACAACTCTGTAACACCTCAGTGAAACAAGAATGGTACACTTCCATGGGCGCCGCCATCTTTTCTCAATGTTTACATCACACCGCCCCCAACGGCAACTCATGATGCAATAAATTATACATGCGTTCAAATAACACAAATCACTGTAATTCAAAGTGTTTATACTCCTTAAGACTGCATAAATTCCCACTCAAATGACAAAATCTAAAATATATTCAATGATAGAATACCCCATAATTAACCTTAATATTTGATCGGTTTCAGTTTCTTCGTAAGTAATCTAGAATGAAAGTGAACAAGTGCAACATCCCTATGCAATAAAGAACGAGTTTTGACTAGCATTGAAAGAACATTTTTCATCTCATAAATATAAACATTTTCGTTCGATAGACTTCTTTAATAATTAGGCATACATATTCTAGAATAATTGGAAACATCCTGCCTTATCATTAGATACACAAAAAAGATAAAACTCACTCTTTGACACGCCTAAACCAGAAAGACCAAATAGTCACGCCTGTCTTGTAAGACGTCAAATTAACTCGAGTAAGGAACAGTAATCAATACACACCGTAGTATAATACCAAGCTATTAAACACGCCTATCCAGCGCAGTACAATGACTTCTAAAATATCCATCCGCACTTCTAGATAACCGAAAATATTCTTTTACTTTTTCCTCTGAATATTCTAAATCTGCACTCTGCAACTTATCAAAATATATATATTTCTCTGACAATACAAAATCTACCTGTATTTAATAACCCTACCATAAATGTGAAATCTTAAGGAACTATTTTTTCATTAAATGCAAACATGCTACAAAGTCCGAAACTTGAACACCTTTTCACTCTACGGCATTTATGCGAATGATTAATGCAAATGATTCGTGCAAATGATCCATGCAAATCACCGACTCTGTCATTACCACAAAATTTTGATAACCTGATTGTGTACCTTAATAGTATTAACCACAGTTTTAAGTTAATAGGTTTAATCGAGACATGGCTGCATAAATCTTCTCCCACAGATCTTTATCATATAGATGGTTATCAGTTTATTTGTAAAAACAGAGGAGAAAATAAAAGTGGTGGAGGAACGGGAATTTTTGTTCATACGTCATTACATTTTTTTATTAGAAATGATTTATCAATTATAACTGAATCTTTTGAATGTATTTTCCTAGAATTGTGTAATAGTAGTAAATGTAAGAAAACAATTATTGGTGTCATTTATCGTCCACCAAGATATGACATAGACTTATTTCTTAACGATTTTACGAATTTGTTGAATATAATTAATCCAAATTCATGCAATTGCGTTATTATGGGTGATATAAACATAGACTTAACAAAAACTGGTGTAAATTCAAAAATCGATTCTTTTTATAGGTATTTAAAGACTTCAATGTGCAATAGACATTATAAGTGTAATACATTTTAATTTGAAATATAGTGCTCTAAAAACAAAAAGGAAATAGAATATTTATTTATTGGCTTCCGGGTGATATGTCTGTTTGACTTTTGGTTTTTTTATTTTTTATTTTTTATTTTAGACCCTTTTTGTTATTGTTATCTGTTTATTTGTGAATTTGTTGTGTAATTGTTTTAACAATGCCTGACTTAAATTTGTTTCAAAATATGCTGAATAACATTGATCTTCTTAGAATCACTGAACGTTTATCTCCTCCAAATAATGATCAATATTTGAATGTAACTAATCAAAATTATTTTCTGCCTGATGAATTCAATAAATACTTACATGATAATCATTCTAAAGGACATTTCAATAAGGGGTTTTCATGTTTACATCTTAATTGTAGAAGTCTTAAGAAAAATGTTGATAATTTTAATTCCTTTTTGAATGGTATTGATATAGATTTTTGTGCAATAGGTGTAACAGAAACTTGGCTGAATTCTAATGATCCCTCTTATGATATTGATGGTTATAATTTTATTGGTAACTCTCCACAGGAATGAATTAGATATATATTCTGAATCTTTTGAATGTATTTTTATTGAAATTAAATCAAATCCTAAGAATATTTTATTTAGTGTAATTTATAGACCGCCTAATTCATCTTTGCAATATTTTATTGAATCTTTGACTACAGTACTAAACAAGGCAATTAAAGAAAATAAATTGTTATATTTTACTGGAGATTATAATCTTAATTTATTAAATGCCGATTCTTGTCTTGAAGTTAATGAATTTTTAGATGTTTTTATGACTAAATCGATGTATCCAGTTATCCATTACCCAACCCGCGTTACACATCACTCAGCTACTCTTATTGACAATATTTTTACTAATGACCTAAATAATTTATTGTGTGGTATTTTTTTAGTTGATATAAGTGATCATCTTCCAGTATTTTGTATTCATAATAAAGTAATAAATAAAGGAGAAAGATTAATAATAAAACGTGATGTAAATGATACTAACATAAAATTATTTAATGAGAAATTAAAAAAATGTACAATGGAACATTATGAATAATGATCCAAATATTAATTATAGTTTGTTCTTGAATGAGTTTATGAAGTTATATGATGAATGTTTTCCAAAAATTGAATTTAAGTATAAATCTCGCAAAGATAAGCCTTGGTTTAATCATGATTTGCGGAAAATGTGTAATAAAAAATATTTATTATATAAGAAATACTTAAATAACCCTACATTATATAGGGAGCGTACTTATAAATCATATCGTAACAAGGTAAATAATGAAATTAGGCGAACTAAGTATGAGTATTTTAGAAAATTGTTTGTTGATGTTAAATTAGATATGAAGAAAACGTGGAAAATTATAAATAAAGCTATTGGAAATAAGCAAAATCAAGGCAAAATTGATAGTTTGAAATTAAGTAATGGTGTAACCGTCTATGGTAGTGATATTGCTGAAGCATTTAATAATTATTTTTTAACTATTGGATCATCTTTGACAAATAATATTCAGTGCAATACTCCGTGCAATAGTTATGTGCAATATTTAAAAGTTATTGATGAAACAGCTTTTTTTAATCCTATTACTCCCGGTGAGATAATTAAGATTGTTTGTAATTTTGATAACCAATCCAGTGCAGGTTATGATGAAATAGATATATCAATTGTGAAAAAGGTTATTCATATAATTTGTTTTCCTCTTTGTGATATATTTAATTCGGTGATAACAACTGGTATATTTCCTGATAAACTCAAAATTGCGAGGGGAGTGCCAGTTTTTAAAAGTGGGTCTCACTCTGACCTTTCTAATTATAGGCCTATATCAGTTTTATCTGTATTTACCAAGGTTATTGAAAAATGTTTGTACAATCGTTTATTTAAATTTTTGGAGAAACACAATATATTATCTACCTCCCAGTATGGATTCCGTCCAGGGCACTCCACATCCTCCGCTTTAATTGATTTAGTTCATACAGTATCTTCAGCTTTTGATTCTCATAAAATATTGATTGGTTTGTTTTTAGATTTAAGTAAGGCTTTCGATACTTTGGACCATTCAATATTATTAATTAAGTTACATAATTATGGTATTCGCGGTATTCTTTTGAAATTATTTGAAGGTTACTTATTTAATCGCAAACAATTTGTTATTATTAATAATGTTCAATCACAATTAAATACAGTAGGATGTGGGGTGCCCCAGGGATCCATACTGGGACCGCTATTGTTTCTAATTTACATAAATGATATTTGTAATGTCACTGAAAAATTACAATATATTTTATATGCTGATGACACGAGCCTTTTTATATCTGACAGTAATGTTGACAACTTGCTTTTAAACTTTAATATTGAGTTACAAAAGATTAGTCAGTGGTTGATTGTAAATAAATTGATTTTAAATGTAAATAAAACACAATGTATGGTTTTTACTCATAAGAAAATCGATTATGATAAAGTATTAGTACAAATGAATGATAAGAATGTTAAAGTAACAAAATCATTAAAATTTTTAGGTGTCATTATTGATTGTAAGTTATCATGGCATATTCATATTAATGAAATTTGCAATAAAATATCTAAATGTTTAGGTGTATTGTACAAACTGAAATATTTTCCTCGCAATATTTTATTAATGATTTATAACGCTATTATTTCACCCCATTTGCATTATTGTAATACTTCATGGTCTAACACTGTTAATTATTCTATGCAAAGATTATTTCGTTTACAGAAAAAGGCTGTTAGAATTATAATGCATGCTAATTTTCTTGCCCATACTGCTCCACTATTTTATCAATTGAAATTATTGAATGTCTTTGATTTGTATAATATAAATATTGCCATATTTATGTATTTATGTTTTAATAATCGTATTTCACATAGTCTTTCAAAACTTTTTAAATTAAAGTGCGAAACTCACTCGTATAATACACGCAATCCGTATGACTATAATTTACCTCTGGTCAAAACAAATGTTACTATTAATTCAATATTTTATAAAGGTCCTAAAATTTGGAATGATTTACCTTTGAATATCAAACTAAGCACATCATTGAATATTTTTAAAAGGAGATATAAGTTGTTTTTACTTCAGAGATATGAGCATTAATTGCGTTGTTTTTTTATATCAAGGCACAGTAATTGTTTGTGTAGGGCTTGTCTGGTAAATTAATTTTCTATGCCTCTGTTCTATTATACAAATTTTGTTTTGTTCTTCCATGTTATGTAATAATGTTAATGCGTATTTTATTTGGTGGCAGCTCTTTATAAGACATTTCGTTCTTTCTTGCTGTCTCCGCATTCTATGTATAATATATTTACTTTATTGTTAATTGTATTTTTATTTTTGAATGGAATAAATGAATAAATGAAATGAAATGAAAATCTTTTACGTAGTTTTTATTTACCAACAACCATTGATTCTCCAACCCGAATAACTTCTACATCTGCTACTTTATTGGATAATATTTTACAAAATTAATGTAATTACTTCCATTCTACTTCAGGTATTTTATTGAGAGATATTAGTGACCACTTACCAGTTTTCTTAATATTTTCATCTTTTTCTAATGTAAACAATAATCTGCCTATTACACTTGAAAAACGTTGTATTGATGAACCACATTTACATTCCTTTTTTACTAAACTGATTGATGTATAAATTTCTACAAGTCCAATCACTTAGACCAGTGAAAACCAGTATAACCAGTTTAACTATTTGACCTTGATATGTTACAAGATATGAAACTCTTGTACTAGTAACTACCAGTGGCAATCGCAACAAAGTTACTCTGGTATGTCTGCAATACTTCCAAAGTGCAATGGAATTTTGAATTTTGAAGATGATACTAATTTAGAAAATGTACCATTCATTAAATTCCTTGGTGTAACTGTTGACAAAAAGCTTTCTTGGAAACACCATATAGATAGCATTTGTAAAACCATTTCACGAAATATTGGCATTATTAACAAATTAAAATATCACTTCCCGACGTCTTCTCTATTAATGCTTTACACCTCTTTGATTTTACCTTACCTGATTTATGGGATACTTGCCTGGGGCAACTCCCACCAAACCCTTTTAAACAGATTGTTGTTATTACAAAAAAAGTCTCTTCGTATAATTAACAACTTTGCTATACGTTCTCACACAGACCCTTTATTCTTTGAGAATAAATTGTTGAAAGTTGTTGACCTTTACTTTTTTCACTTAGGGCAATTTATGTACAAATTTGAGAATAATACACTTCCTGGTGTATTTGATACTATGTTTCCTCTCAATCGATCAATTCATAATTACCCAACAAGACAATCTAACGAATTCCACTTACCACGTTTTAGAACACTTTTCGCAAAGAATACTTTTTTGTATGACGGTCCAAGATTTTGGAACTCTCTCAGCAATGAAATTAAAAATAGTCCGTCTTTAGATACTTTTAAAAGAAAATTAAAAACATTTCTACTTAACAATTATAGAGGTCTTCACAGCTAATCTCGCTCACTCAACCGGCTTTACGATCTGTGTTACCTTTTCTTTTCGGCAGTGTTTCGTCCTGTTTTCTAGCTTTGTCGATTTTTCATATTTTTTATTGACTTCGTGGCAGTTCCTTCCTTTCAGCATCTTTTTTGTCTCCTTTTGTCCATGTTCTGTTCTTTGTCCCTGTCCTGTCTCTGTCTTGCTTTTGCGTTTGTTCCTTGTTATTGTTCCTTATCTCTTTTGTTAATCTTCGTAGGCAAATTACAACTTTTTCCTTTTTTCCCGGGGGGGGGGGGGGGGGGGGTCGGGTGGGGAGGGGGGTTCGCAATAAATTATACAAGCCTTGCTTTTTAGCGAATCCCCCTATTTCCACAGGTAGTTTCCAGTCACTATTTTTTAAAGAGTACCTTTGCTAATTACTATTGAAAATCTATTTTTGTTCACTTTATTTTTATATACATATACATGTATTATATATAATACTGAATATAAACCATGTCATGACTTCTATTGTCTGTTTGAAAAGAATAAACAAGAATTTGAATTTGAATGTCAAAATGGGAATTACACATTTGTAAAGACAGTGCTGACACAAGCTATGATACATTTTTGCAGGTGTTTAAAGAATTGTATGAAGAATGTTTTCCTTTTAAATCCTACATTGTAAAACAAAAGAAAAGTAATCCGTGGCTAACAAAAGATTTACTTAAACTTTGTCATAAAAAAATCACTTTTGTATAAAAAATTCTTAAAAATCCAACGTTATATAGGAAACAAACATTCAAGAAATTTCGTAATTTTGTAACTGTAAAGTTACGACAGGCTAAGAGAGATTATTATAATAAAAATGTTGAACCCCGTCTCGTCCACGAAAACGAGATGGGCAACCACGCCATGTTCCATGAACCATTGAGCGTAAACGGCGCGCATGTCAAGGACCCGTGGAGCATTCCTGGCGTCGGGAACATCTTCTGCCAGCTTAATGGTATACATCATTCCATCGAAAGCACGGGCGATGGTGGTGGTGCTCACCACGGGTTTGTTGGGCATTGAGGCCTCGAGGTCTGCCTTCATCTGCTGCAGCGTCAGGAGAGGATTTTCATCCAGGATGACCTGCAGCCGATGTCGCATGTCGTCATCCACTTTGCTGCGTGTGGCCCCTCCTCTCGCAAGCTTGTCGTGTCGACCTTCTCGTAGGTACGTGGCAACAATCGACCTTGCTGTTGCTCTTTTGATGCCTAAATCATCGGCTAATTCTAGATAGTCCCTGTTTTCGCTATCAAATGCCTCAATTACCCTTCTCCTATCCTCGTTTGAAGTTCTCCTTTAGCGAACTGGGTGATGATCTGCCATTTTTTCAATGTGAAGCGGATAGTAGGTAAACGTGGTACTCATAAACGCAACATGCAGAATGACTGAGGGTTTCTTAGCTCACAATTTATAAGGTTTTTCCAAAAACTTACAATATACATTAAAACGAATGCACTTATTTAAAACTTGATAGCCTTTTGATGAAATTGAATGACCAAAGAGTAACAGAAGCCGGTTGCAGGTGAAATTGGACGCTTCAATTTCAAACTTTTGCTTGTAAGTCAAATTTGAATGAATAATTTTAAGAATCTGTTGCACAAAAAGTTAATATGCACGTGTATAAATGAATTTGGATGCTCACTGGTTAAATCGTTTGCTCTTTCTTCAGATGAGAATGAACCATTTGAAGAATATGTTGCACGAATAGTGAATTTGGACGAATCAAAGTGAAATTGATTGCTCTTTCCTTAAATCGTTTGCTCTTAATAGGAATCTTGATGACCACCCCCCCCCCCAAAAAAAAAGCAATGAAAGCGCGGCACTAAAAAAAAGGGGGAAAAAGAGAGAGATAAAAAAGAGAAGAAGAAGAACAATCAGATCCTTCTGAAAAAGCACCCTCTGTAAACGGTCAATATACATTCTGAAAACAGAATTGGAAGAAACGATCATAACTTAAAGATGCATCTACCCTTCGCAAGAACCGATTATTATAAACTATAAATGATTGGAACAAACTTCCGAAGTATGTAGTCAATATGAAATATCTTAGCATGTTTAAAAAAGTGTTAAATAACCATCTCAACCAACACAGTTAATTTCACAGATTGTACTCTGCAATAATACAATGATTTTAATTGCAATCATCATTATTGTCTATCGTTTACGTCTTTTAAATAATACTTTGTACTTTGTTTTTTTTTATATCCGGGAAACAGACTTGTATGGGTTTGATCAAACCCTTTTTTTGTTTTCCTGAGACATGTTTTTATAATGTCTGAATAAATTCAAATTAAATCATATCAAGTGTTTCACACATACCTTGTATGATACTACCGAGAATATATTTTTAGTTCAAAGGTCAGAGAGGTCAAGAACAGTTTGAGTCATGAATTTAAGTGAAATTAGGCGGAGGCATATAGGAGACGCAGTCGCGTTAATCTTATTTTTATTTTTGATTAAGGCTAAGAAATCTGAATAAGCCTAATTTTAACGTTTAAATCAACAAAGTGTAAAATAAATTGTCCATCTTTTTATGAGTTGAAATTGTATCAGAGAATGTAATAACATGCCCATCTTTGATGCATACTTTCAACACTGTGGAGTGCATCCTGTACTTTTTTCTTTTTACATTTTACAAAGTATTGGGTTACATTTTACCCAACAAATATGCTTGTTGTCCATTTTTAAAAATACCCAATATTGGGTCAAATTCTACCCAAATAATTTTAATTTATTTATTGGTATATGATGATTGACCAGCAGCACAGGGGCTGAAAGGGTCAATATACAATCACATATACATGTACATATATACAATAGAATCGCATCAAATTTCAGATAAAAAGATACATAATTGGAAGCGAAACAAAGATACAAAGACTTACGCTACACAAATAATAAGATAACAAGTGTGAAAAGTGAGAGAAAGAAAAAAAACGTCCGGAATAGGAAAGAGGAAGGGAAGGGGACGAAAGAAGGAGATAGTTAGAAAGGAGAAGATTTGGGAGGAATACATAAATATAACCAAGTTAGATAGAAATCCATGCAAAAATGAGCCATTACATCGAGACATCCAATCTGAGAAGTTAAAAGGTTTGGAATGCAAAGCGTGGGGGGGGGGGTTATTTCAAGATTCTGGCAAGGTGAGGGATGGTGGATTTTCGATATCGTTCTGTATTGCATTTAATTGTAAGGAAGCCAGTCATGTTCCGAAGCTGTCTTACATTTGAATTACATCTAGGGACGGGACGAAGGTTTATGTGGCAATCTTAAGCTACAGTCCCATATGGGGACACCCCGGATCTGAAGCACCGGATCTATCACGGACTGCCGGGACCTAATCCGGGATGATTTTCATCCCGGACCACGAAAAAATGCAAGATTTTCTCTCAGTTGCATACCGGCCCGGATAGTCCCGGTAGAGTAACGGACCTTCCAGGCAGAGTCCAGGATCATCCCGGCAGAGTCCAGGACCACCCCGGATGTGACCCCGGACCGTCCCGGACAGGCCCGGATCATCCCGGTTCATCCCGGCAGAGTCCAGGACCATCCAGGCAGAGTTACGGATAGTCCCGGATGGTCCCGGACAGCCCCGGATCTTCCCGGACCGATCTACAAATATATATTCACTCTCTCTACTTTCAATTTGGACAGCAGTACTGCATTCGTACGTTGCTGACGGTCGAGTTCCAGCTGATAGTTCATCAGTAAGAGTTTGTCTTTTGTTGTTGGAGCCTCTGCCATGTTGATGAAGACGTCTGTACGAGTGGAGCATCGAGAGAGTGGTTTGAAAATCTCTGAAAATGCATGGGTTTTTATAGGGGTCTTGCTTTGTCCTGTATGATCCGGGAGTCTCCGTTAACGTCCGTAAGTCATCCGTATGTATGCCGTATGTATGCCGTGTTTGTCCGGGACTTGTCCGTCGTCATCCGTGGCTTATCCGTGATGATCCTGGTTTATCCGTGATGATCCGTGATGATCCGGGATGATCCGTAACTATTCCTGAATTGTCCGTAAGTCAACCGTGGTCGTCCGGGTCAATCCGTGACTTTTCCGGCCTGTAAAACATGAAATTCATTTAGAATCCGTATCGGTCCTGGAAGGTCCGTGAAGCCGCCGGCATGGTCCTGAACATTCCGTAACAGTCCGTATGTCAAACGGGATGATCCGGCATGTATTTTTCCTTCCCGGACTGTCTAGGATCGTCCAGGACCATGCAGGCGGCTTCACGGACCTTCCAGGACCGATACGGACCTACCCGGCGGATTCCAGGATGTGTCCCGGTTTTGTCCAGGATGACTACGGATGAACGCTCGTCACGGATCATCCCGGAAGTTTTTGACAGTCAGAAACTTCCGGGACTACCCCCAGGACGTTGGCGGATGCCCAAGGATCATCCCGGACATACAAGGACCATTCCGGACCATTCCGGCCAAGTAACGGATCGGACCCCGGATCGCTACGGACTAATCCGGGGTTATCCGGGGCCTATATGGGACTGGGGCTTTAGCAAAACAGAATCTCTTCTATCAGATAGAGTGGTGAGATTAGTTATGGCAAGGGCATTGGCATAAGTCACGTAATAGCCTACAATTATTATACCAACTTATTGTACTTGCATCTGTAATGGTAGCTCTATCTATAATAGTTTCTTACCAGTTGTGGTAGCTGGATTCGATGTCGGTTTAACTGATGATAACTGATGAATCTGACGTAGACATTTAAGATTTGTCTATGATTGCTGATAAAAAGGTAAACAAGCAGTATGGGTAAGGAATACAATGGAAATTAATTAACTATAAAAGACTTGTTTCTTTTAAGTCTCTAGATTTTACCCCAAAGATGTTTAAAATGAAATAAAATTAATAGCATAGGTGGAACATTGAAAAAGAGAAGAAAAGGATGAAAGAGGAGGAACGAAACGACAGGAGGGGTGAAGAGAAAGAGAAAGAGAGAGAGAGAGAGTAGAGGAAAAAAACCTGTTCTTCTATACACAGCTGTATACATAGATACCTTTGTATGTAAACGGTTTCTAGCGTTTGTCTCTTAATGATGGCGCTGTTTAAATGTGCAAGCCATTACGGCATGATTTTGCTATTTTTTCTAAAGATTTTGAGTTATCATCATTATTCTAACAGGTCACTACAGATGATTCCCGATATGATAAATGTATTTTCAATGCGTATTTGGTAATTAATCCCCAGCATATGTTTAACAATTTATTCTAAGCAATCTTGTAATCATTTGTGTTTACATGTTAGCAATGCATGTTACTTGTTTTTATTTGATTGTATATTGAGTGCACATCAGCCTAGGGACTTCCATGTTCAGGATATATTATATTAGTAGTTCATTCATTCAGTCAAACAGGAGCATGAAAAAGCTGCTGAAGGAGGCGGAGAATGAGAAAATTTAAGCGCGTGAATTTGATGCACTTTCAAGAGGAGAACTTATAGCACAAATAGGAAAATATGTAAGGAAGGACTCGAGACAGGAATTGTGTGTACATGTAGGTAAAACAAGTTATATTTGGAGAAAAACTGCAGGAAATGAAGAGAAACAAGTATAGGGAGAGGGAGAGAGAAGAAAGAAAGAGGGAGAGAGAGAGAGAGAGGTGGGGGCTGAAGAAAGATAGGGAGAGAGAGAGAAAGGAGGAAGCCTGTAAGACGAGTTGCCCGTAATTAGTCGATGCGCGGTCTGCTATTCTATTGAATTGCTCTGTTTTCTGATTTACCCTGTTTCTATTTTATTAAATAATACATACCTGAGTTAAGATTTTACTATGTATAATGTATTTACAGCCGACTCACCATTACTATTGTGTTTACAACCAAATTAATTATTTCACATTGATATTTCACTGTATTACATCACTGCTCCTGTTTATTTTGTATGGTCAACGTGAACATAAACACTGTAGGATTCGATGTAATGTTTGATTTGTATTGTTACAAAATGGAGAAATAAAACCAAACTGAAAACTGAAACTGTGATAGATATAGAGATATAGAAGTAAATAGATAGATGGATAGATTGAAAGAACGAAAGAGTGAGTTAGTCGGAGAGAGAAAAGAGAGAGAGAGCGAGAGAAAGAAGGAAAGAGACAGCGAAAGAGAGAGAGGGAAAGAGAGTGAGAGAGAGAGAGCTTGTATAAAAATGTAAAGCTATGAATATATTTTTTTACAGGGACCTACATGTATCTCAACAATTTTTAACACTTTCATTATTTAATTTATTATCTTTCAAAATACAGGTAATAACGATTTTGATTTGGGTACGTACAGGCCCAAAATTGGTTCAAGAAGGCATTCAACAAGGTGAAGAAATTAGGCAAGAAAAAGGAGTGCAAGCAGGATGCGATGTGGTTAATCAATGCCTTCAAAAGAATTAGGTAAGTGCGCCACCTATAGGCAAAATGTTCGATGCTCCTTTAATCAAATAGAAGCTTGATATTCACTCTAGCAAGGCTCTAAAAAAAGCATCGATTTGTTTTGAAACGCGCTCAAAAACCATGCATTCTTCAGCGTTCTCTGGCCGTTACTTGAACTAAAAAGTATTTGGTCAAGTTCACTGGGCATGCTGGTAAAAACAGCAAAATAGAATTTGAATTGTCTTCTTTTAGTCAATAACAAACCATAATTATGACATACATGAAACAGGGAAATGTAACTAGTTACATTTCCCTGCTTGAAATAAATTCCCCGTCTATTTTGCAATACGTTTTTGTAGTTCTTATCATTTTGTTTGTAAAGCCGGTTTTGTACATGCTTCAGTGATCTTCAACCCGTCATATCTTCACGCAAAACTATGCTGTAAATTAAAGCTGATAGAAACATTTGTATTTGGAGGACATTACTATTTCTAGTTTCTATTACTGTAAAGAAATGGTTATAGGGTAGAAAAACAACAACTGCAGTCATTTTTTTTTCTTTTCAAAAGTATGGTGCAGAAAATATTCACTTCAAGAGACATTCCATGAAAACACTTTACCGCGTAATGTTTCACTTTTGACGCGGTACCTCGATATCTTGATCCAGCTTTATTGAGTTTGTCGTTTAAATTTTGGCACGATTTTCATTCATGGAAAACCTTACATAATACATCTGTAATTAATTAAAGTCTTATTTTAAATCAGCCCATTGTTATAAAGGAATCTAAATGTATGTTCTTTTTTTAATGTGCTAGCCTGTGCTCACGAGTGTACACCTACATCTTGGCGTTAAAAAAAATCAAACAATCCTCTGTATACAGTTATCATCGTTTTTATATTCGGATGCAGAGGTGTTATGAGCCAAAACATTTGAGGGGCTGAGCGACTTAGAATTGGAATATCAAACCATTTTTCTAATATATTTAAAATCATCAAATAAACAAATTCATTGCAATTCAATTATCATAATACTTACGTCCGTACGGTGACCTAGTGAATAAGTCATCGGATTATGGACCACAAGGTACGGTAGTAGTAGTAGTAGTAGTAGTAGTAGTAATTTACTATTACTATTATTATTACAATTATTATTACTATCATTGTAATAACAAATACTATTTTTGAATTATTATTTTTTATCAATATTATTATTATCATCGTTATTATTATAATAATAATTAGTATCAAAATTATTATTATCATTATTATTATTATTATTATTATTACCAATTATTATACAATACATTATTATATTTTTCTTCGACATAAAAAGTAGCCTATCGCATGTCGATTGCGTTTCCTGAGCTGATTTCATGAGACAGCCGATGTGAAGGCTCGTGGGGTTATCGGCGGTTAATTGGTAGAAAGTAAGTCTAAGCTTTTTACAATATTATACTCAAACAAAACAGAAAGTTCCCCTAGACACTTTGTTTTATTTGATGAAATTTGTTCTTTCCAAAAGCAAAGTATACAGAATTTTATCACCAACATCTTCATTAATTGCCAGAACAACGCAAAACTATAGGAACCTATGACACCTTCATCAGTACCTTGAAATTTTATTTTTTTACCACTTATGAGTAGTCAGAAACATGAACCCAGTGCATTTTTCCTTTTCTTGCACAAACTTCCGGTTTTCTATTCTTAAAGGTCCCCTTTTATGGAATTACAAAGGAACTTCATTTAATAGACTTTTCTACTGTGAATCCAGATCTGTCAATCATATTACCTGAATTCCATTCATTAATCTGTAACCTTGAAAATAAAAAAAATAACTGGGAACGCCCCTAAAAATTTTGGAAAATCGGTCCAGCGATCGATGACGTCATGTGACGTCACCCACAGAACGCTCGACTCACACAAGCTGGATCAGTATCGATGTGTGTGTGTTATGGCTATTGAGCTTCGTGTAGATCCCTTCGACTTCGTGCCATTTCAGCCCTTCATTTTAGCTTTTTAAAGAAAAAATCCTACATCAACGATGGCATCATCTTCTTCAGCCAGGACACTTATTCAGGATCAGATATATCTGATTTGGAGCATCAAGTCCCAGAAGAAATTGAAGAAGTATTAGGGGCCCGGCCGTATACTATGTTTGAGCCAGACATGTCGGATTCTGGGCAAGATTCTGATGATGACAGAGACGTCCCTGATTTTAATAACGGAGAGGATATCGACGGGAGACACAATTGGTAATTATTTTTTGATAATAAATTACCGATTAAAGTTTAATTCACGCATATCCACGTATTATGAATCTTGTTTACGCTTGCAAATTGCCCGAGAGGCTGAGCTGATACTTCGCTGATCGAGGCAGTGAGCTCGATGTGCGCAGGGCCGGGGTACACCCCGCGCTGTTTGGTTGTTCGCCTGCTGACCCTGCCTGGGCTTGCGCTTGGCCAGTTTTACTGGTGCACGGGGTGGTAGCGTTTGATTCTAGTAAATTCTAACATTGATATCCAGAAAACTCTTAGCTCTCCTGTTATCTTGCTTGTTTTCTTTGTGCTGCTACACTAAGTAAGTGTAGGTACCGTTATAGTTGACAATAGATATGATCTTCTTCTTCTTCTTCTTCTTCTCCACCCAGGGTTTCATCCAGTGTGTCTGGAGCGGTATGTGATGGAAACTGCTTACTAGCTATCTGTATCGGCAGCAGTATGGCGGACAGGCAAGGCAGGATGCAACTGAAAATCAGTGAGTACACCATATTTTTTGTTTTAATCCTTACTGCAGTATTCCTGTATTATATAAAGCAGTTTGGATGCAATATGCCAATTTGGCTCCTTATTTAATATTACGATATTCTATAAAATAATGTTTTAGCCTTAATGTAAATAGAGGAAGATTATTCTATTTGCAGTGTACATGTATTTTCTTGTCCTATGTGCAGATTAACGTTTGTTTCCTCTTTCCCCATCACAACATTTTACACTGCGATGTTGACAACTAAATTATTAGCTAATCTTCTATTGTTTATTTGTGAAGTTCAAAGTAAAAGTTACCTCACTATCACCTACATCATAGACTACACTGTGCATTGTTTTGAAGTTGTCTAATCATAGTTTCCTTTGTACTCTTAAAAAAAATCTTTTATAGGAAAGCCAGGCAGGGCAGGACGTGTTCCTCTCCCATCTTGTGCCGTGACAAGAATCCGTGCAGCATTTCCATCAGAACCATTGGCGGATCCAGGGGGCACAGCTGACCCGGTCCCCCCCCCCCCCCCCCCTTTGGAAGAGAAGTATGATTTTTTTTGTTGCTTGTCAGGGAATTATGGAGGGGAAACTAGACCCCAATAACCCCTTATTGAGCGATTTTTGAAGGTTTAGCGAATTTCTTTTTTTGCCCCCCCCCCCCCTCACTGAGCGACTTTTCGAGAAGCTGGCGAGACCAGAAAAATACGGGTCTACCTTTTGACAAACTTTCATTTTTGTGCCCCCTCTTTTACTCAATCCTGGATCAGAACAGAACAGGGGCTTTGAAGAGGCGTAGACCTACATACAATTTTGCTGTTTTTCCCCCACCTTGTCAAGATCTATGTTTACAGAAAAATATATGTTTTACTTTCACCTTATTACTGAGATTTTTATTACTGTTCTAAGATAGATTTTCAAAGATATTTTTTTTAAATTGGAAATATTCCCTGCATTTTACCTCTTTAGGGTATTTTCTTTTCAAAGTTTACTGTATGTATATATATTTTTTTAACCTTTGCAAAAAAATCAAAAGGGAGGGCAGCTCTGTGGAACTTTAATTTAAGCTATGCAACCATTATTCTCATACTTTTTTTTACTGGGGCTTGGATATGACATGCACAAATCTCAACATTAAGCAAAGGTGATAGTAGAATTGAACATTTTAAAAATATTTATGTATCAGAACTGTTGTTCCATCAGTGTAAACATTTACACAAAGTCATTATTTGAAAGAAAAAAATATTCAGTACTAATGACTGGCAAACATCTTTTATTTAATTGGGTCATTCATGTGATCATCATTATTGTTGCTTCACATCATATTTCTTTTCAAATTGACATTATTTTTTCTACAGATTTTTTTTTTTCTTCTTTCATTTGATTTATTGTATTTATTATTATGTACTGATATATGTTGGTCTAGTTGTTAACTTGATAACGCTTAGGTAGCATATACATTTATCATGTATATAACTGTTTATAAGAAATGTTAAAAATGCTAGTACGTCATTGTTCAGTCTATCTTTTCATGATATTTAATTCCTATACATGGATATCAGTTTTCCTGAAAGTTGGGTTTATTACATGAGGGTGTGCTACACTGTGACAATGTGGTAAAAATGTTATTGCTGTTTTTGCTTCAAGTATCAGAGGAAAAGAGTAGTCTAGGAGGCTTATTTTGAATTGAATATTCATTTTCACTGTCAGAAATAAAATTGGAATTGGGTAACTGAGTTCACATCTTAAGTATTTGCCCAGAGCATTTTTTGTAATGGATGTTGTAAAGATGCATGTATCTCAGTCAAGAATGATAACTCTATTGTTAATGGCATATGAGGTCTGTTATTTTTTATGGCATTTGTTGTTTAATTTGTTAATGAAACACACTTTGGAAGCTAATCAGTTTTGCTTGTTTTGTTTTGTTATGTTTTTTTTTTTTGGGGGGGGGGGGGGTGGGCATTCTCCTATTGAATTTTTGATGTTCAATTGTAAGACAACCATTTCCTGGATACATCTATATCTACATTTCTCCAGAAGTAATAATATATTTCAAATCAATTGAATATTTTTGTCATCTCTGGAAGAGCTCAAACACATTTACTATGCAAGGCTTGTCGTGAATGAAACTAACAATTGAAAAGAAAGGTGTGAGTGCGTGAATGAGATCAAAACCAACAATTGGCAGAATGGAAAAAGAAAAAAAAAAGAGATAAAGTTGAGAGGAGATGTGTGTAATTGGAGAATATTGGGCAAAAAGAAGGAGAAAGGGAGACAGAAAGCACAAGAGAAGAAATAGTGAAAAAGAGAGGGAATCACTGGGGGAAAAAGGGAGAGATAGAAAAGTTGAGGGAAGATGTGTGAAAGTGGAGAATTTTGGCATAAAGAGGGAGAAATGGAGGGAAAGCACAAGGGAAGAAATAGAGAGAGAGGGAATCATTGGGGGAAAAAGGGAGAGATAAAAAAGTTGAGGGAAGATGTGTGAAAGCGGAGAATTTTGGGCATAAAGGTTGAGAATTTTGGGCATAAAGAGGGAGAAATGGAGGGAAAGCACAAGGGGAGAAATAGAGAGAGAGGGAATCATTGGGGGAAAAAAGAGATAAAAAGTTGAGGGAAGATGTGTGTAAGTGGAGAATTTTAGGCAAAAAGAGGGAGAAAGGGAGGGAAAGCACAAGAGAAGAAAAGGTGAAAGAGAGAGAGGGAATCATTGGAAAACAGATTTTCTGTCAAATGAACTACATGTATAATGTAGAGAAGTAGGAATCAACCTGTAACTGTGATGTATACCCCTTTTTCCTGCCGAAGGAGGGGGGGGGGGGGGGGGGGGGGTTGTAGGTTGAAAATTGCCCGTTACACTTTCACTACATTCAGGGTGGTAACAAAAATCAATATATTATACGGTGGAAACTTAGTATAACGAGGTCCTTGGGACTATTAAAATTACCTGGTTAAATCCAGAATCTCGTTACATCAGTTTAAAAAAAAAAGAATATAAAAAGTTGAGACCAAAATATTGCCTTGTTATATCAGGAATATTGTTGTATCAGACCTCTTTATACTGAGTTTCCACTCTACCATGATAAACATTTTTATAACACTCTTTATGGAGAAAGATCTTTTTCTTCATCAAGAACAAAAAAAAAAAATTTTTAATAGTAAAGACCAATTGAGAGAGGTGCTTGTGAGGTAATGCTCAGAGTCGCCAAATTTCATATTATTGATACATGTATGATCAAACTTGTTTCAGGGACGGCCTCTTCTTGATGCCATACGCAGCCCCGTGCTATCGACGAAGTCCTCCGCACAAAAGTGCTCGGAGCACACAACACTGTGCTCACTCGGCCCCTTCCAATGGGCGCGAGTTAATTTTACTTTTGCGGTCCATTTCCTTCTTATATTTGGGTCTTTAGGGAATAAATGTAGACTGACACCCTCCTTTGTGGTGTTATGCAACCTGCAACAACGCAGCGTTGCGGCATACTTCGCTTTAGAGGTGGTTTTCGAGGTGGTATACACAACAGCAAGTTAGTTTGCACATGTAATACATAGGCAATATTGTAAACAAGCATCGGCAATGTCGGTTTGTGACGTCACACGTCAATCATGCTCGCGGAACGAGAATTCGGGGTTTAAAAGGGGGCGGAGCTTAGCAGACTGTTTTGGACATGAATACCTTGGGGAAATATTATTTTAAAAATATCTTGATACGTATTTATTGCAAACGGATGTGATTTTTCAATTTAGATGAGATGCATGTACAAAATACCAAGAATTATAATTTCATAAAGTGCATAGAGACATGCAATGTTGCCTATGTGTTATGCACTATATAAAAATGTTTAATATTATTATTATTATTATTGATTTTTTAATAATGATTGATTTTAATAATGAAGTTAAGGTTTTTATTGCGGTCGGTACACGAAAAAAAATCTGCACTTTCCTTTTTCTGTAATGTAATGCATGCTTTACATGTGTATACTTGTTTCAATTTTTTTTTCATCTTTAGTTCATGTATAGACGATAATTTGCAATTCAAATTCATGAAACTGAAATAAAAAATTACTATTTTTTAAATGCCGTTGAGTTCGATAAATTTGAAGTGCAAGTTATGCGCCTGTACATGAACAAAAGAAATAAAATGAGTACACAATGTACACCCTGCATTGTATTAGGAGACGCAAAGTGCAACTTTTTTTAATCATACCGACTGCAATAGAAACCATCATTTCATTATGAAAACATAATCAATCTTCACAAAAAACCAATCCAATTATGTGGGAAGAAAATTCCGCATACTTTTCATTTTAAATGAACAGATTTCATCCAATATTTCTTGAGTTATATTTAAAAGTGTCAGGAGGAACTTCCTTTCTTTGCTGAGTATAAAATGATAAAGCGATCGCCAAGAATTTCGAAAAATCAACTTAAGGCAATACATAGTACATAACCCTTTGAAATGTGCTGATTACACATACATATTACATATAAATGCGACAATGATTTCTTTAGGCAATACAATTGTGTATTAAAATGGCATTAAGCTGGTAAAACTTGAACAGCGCCATCTTGCAGTAACTGCTAAATTACAATTATAATTTGAAAATTAATTTTATTTTGAGTTTTGACAAACAGCTTGCTTGGGTATAGGAATATTTCATATTTAATTCTTTTTTTTTTACTTTGCAAATGTGGAAAATTGCCTACAGGTACATTCTAAGCTTCTAAAAACTAGAATGGGGCATGAGGGGAAAATTAGAGGCACAGACACTTTTGAAATCATGTTAAAAGATGGCCCCATTAGGAGCTTCAGTTTACTGTCCTTTTAAAATAGCCCTTAGATTGATATCTTGAAAGTCTTTGCAGTCTGCTGATAATACTTACGGAGGTAAGAGGTGTAACCGCTTTCTGGAAAGTTGTGTATTTTTCATTAAAATTTAATTTTCCTTTCCTTTTGATAACTGAAATATATTTGAGCTTTCTCTGTGTTGTATAAAGGTTTGTAAACAAAAATATATATCCTCAACTACAGATGGCGCTATTGTACTTTAAACGTAAAGAGGGATGGGTCGTTGCTTATTAGACTTAAATAAAATAATAGTAATAATGCTAATGATAATATTCGGGATTTATAAAGCTCCTCATACACGTTGTCTTTGAGCTTTTCACAGATATATTTTTACCCGGTCATCGGATTCATGGCTTGGCCGCACACAATGAATGCACCTTCTCTTTTCCCTGTGAAGCATTCCAGCCAGCCTCCTTTTCCTGTGTCTTAAAGTGTATGCTTGACATTTTCTGATGAAAACATGTAGCAATATTTTGAAAAATTACAATATTTACTTAAATTTTCTGAATTTGTGAATGAATTTTTTTTTTTTTTTGCTTCTATTTTTTTCAGGTGAAGACCACGTTGTTGAGAGAAATCACAACTTTCTTGTTGTTCTTCAGATTTGGTTAAAACTTTTAGCAATATGCTTCTGTGATTTTTCTGCTTTCACGCAAATCAAATTATTACGATGGTTGGATAGCCCTTTAACTTGAACGATACAGGAAAGTGAATAAAGAAAATAATGAAAACTGTATAACCAGAATAAACATTCTGCATCAAGCAGAATGAAATAATAGCAAAAGAGAGTGTGAGATAAAGATAGAGAAGGTATAGAAAGAGAGAGAGAGAGAGGGAGAGAGATTGGAGAAGTGAGAGAAACCAGAGAGTGAGAGAGAAAGGGGAGGGGACATGAGGGTTAAAGAAGAGAAAAGGGTTCAGGGAGAAAAATACAGAGCGAGAGAAAGATTACAGAACGAGAGATAATGAGAGAGAGAGAAAAAAAAGGAGAGAAAGAACGAGTGTGGCGGCGTGATAACGGAAAGAGAGAGAGAGCAAGAGAGAGAGGGAGAGAGAAAGAGAGAAAAGCAAAGATAAAAGGAGAGGCTAAAAGTTGACATGGCTGAGATGGGAAAGTTTAGCATTATGCAGCAGCATTTGCCTTTGTTTCACGAATGATGAAAATAATTATAGAAGATAAATCCATTTAGGATAGAATACACTTTTATATATCAGTTGGCGGGGCTACGTCAAGGCACGGGGCCTAATATTAACATTGCTAGTACACGGTGAGTATCGACATGTAATAAACGTACCCCATAATATGACAATAATAAAAATGATAAAGATATAATATTATGGCAATAATATAATGATAAACATACAATTTTTCAACATCACATATTTTCAGAGATTACCCCTCCCCCCTTTTTTATAGAAATATACCTCATAGTTGAGTCCCTGAACTTTAAGTGCAAGTTGAAATAGATTGCTAACGCAAACATAAACATATTTTTTAACGGGTGTAGCAAGAATGATAAAACAAGGGGCAGTCATTTTTCCAATGAAACTTCATAACTCCGAAACAGAAATTCCCAATAGCAGTGCGTTCATAATTCTCAAAAAAGTTATTATTCCTAAAGTTTGCGATCCGAAAATGATTATTATACTTCATTTCCGGAATTACAAACCTTCGGAATTACGAACCTTTTGAAACAATGAACATCTTTCAATCTGGTTAGGCCTACTTGATTTTGTTTTAAGCAAATCATTTAATTTGTGTATAAGCCATATCCACAATTATTAAAAAAAAAATAAAATCCTAAATAATTTCAAGCATGATGTTAGAGCAATTTCGTAAATAAATGTGTCAAACTGAAAGTTCAAGAAATTAGTTCTGAATCTGATTTTGAATCTGAAGGACTCGACCACTGTCACAAGTGTTTTCACTGATAGGCATGTAGAAAGAGAATTCCGTTTGGTGTTGCTTTCGTCAAGTGGTTTATATGCAGAAGGATGTGACAAACGGAAAACTTAACAAAGGAAAACGAAACACCTAATTTGATTTTGCTAAGGCATGACATAGAGGTTTTACATTACGACAAAAGTAACCCGGCCCTTACTCGAGATGTAATTCTCATGATAAATGTATGAAGTAAGGTGGTCTTCAGATGACAAGTTGTATGTGCTATGTACTAGATTAATCGCCTTTACCAAAACAATATTCTCTCGCAACTGGATGATAAGTTCCAAAACATGGGGCACAATATCCTTATCCGAGTCGAAAAACAAAATAATATTTTATCTTTCGTCAACGCTGATTCAGTTGATTGAGTAGAAACTTAAGTAGTTCTCATAGTTGTACACGTAGGCCTAAATCTTTGAAATGAAATTAGTAGATTGAGTGACTTTGCATTTCTTAATCTTGTAATATTTGATTTAATGCGCCCTGGGGCCCGTTTCACAAAACTTGCTTTTAATCGCAACTTCTAAAAATCAAACGCAAGTTCTTAATGCGGACTTCTGATTGGCTGATAATAAAGTTGCGTTTGATTTTCCTGAATTGCGTTCAAACGCAAGTTTTGTGCAACGTACCCCTGACCTTTTGGGGGCATCGACTAATGGAGTAATGGGTGTGGTGGTTCTTCGCTACATTTCATATAAAATAATTGGCACTGAACTTGAATGTGTTGCGGGAATGGCATGGTTTTGCTCTTTTCATACAATATCTTAAATGTATCTGTTGTATGAAGGTGCACCTGAAGTTGAAGTATCAAGGAGACTTTAAATACATATGTATTTATAAGTCTCCTTGATACTTCAACTTCAGATGGACTTGGTAGGGCCTTGTATTTCTTCTTTTTTATTTGGCATGACTGTACCACATGTGCATTAATGGTTTTCACCATCCTCTCGTTCTACCTTTCATTCTTTCTTTCTCTCTCTATCTCTCTATCTTCCCCTCTCTCGTTTCATATTCTCAAATCAAATTTTCATTTCCCTCTTCCTACTTCTCTTTCTCTTTCTAGCCCTCCTCTCTCTCTTTCTATCTGTCTCTTGTTTCTTCTTTATTTATTTCTTTCTCTCTTCATATGTACTTTTTCAAGTCTGGTTCAAGTCATGATGAAATCATATTCTTGGACAAAAACAAAACAAAAATTGAAATTATGAATATAAACAAAATAATTGATGAGTGGTGACTGAGTTGTCAATTTGTCCAGTGATTTTTTATTATTTTTTTGAAAGTTTTTTTATGCCACTAGAAATTTCATAACTTTCTTATTGGACGTCCGATTTTCCTCAAACTTTTTTAGAACTGTTGGTCTGATTTTTCTGCTTCTAATTCAAACCAAGTAATTCTTGGAGCGGAATTCCTTTAAAGGGCAATCCAACCTTGGTAATTTGTGTGAAAGCAGAAATGTAAGAAAAAAAAACAGGATGGTGAAAGTTTGAAAGAAATCGGACAAGGAAGTTATGGATGTTCGAAAAATGAGATCACTACATCTATGCGAATCTCAAATTGGCAATTTGGTGATTCGATTGTGACATTTTTGTGGACAGCTCTCCCGTATCATTAAATATCATTTAATTTGCGGGTTTCTTCAAGGCACTTTTACTCTCAGGGCAGGGCTTGATTGAACTTCCCTCTCCCTGGACCCACCGCCCCCCAAAATGAAATCCTGGCTATGCGACTGGATCCTTCACGTCTGCCCTCCCCCCATGAAAAATCCTGGCTATGCCTGTGGACGTATTGCCTTCGCACAAGATTGACCGATCACTCAACTTCAAATGGTACATTGAGTGACTAGAGGTGTAGTCAAGTAATACTCCATGAAAAGCGCTGGCAGGATAATGGTAGGAGTTAGGACACACAATCGTGTAAAAGCTATAGCTACCATCTGCTGCCTTCCATAATACATGTCAGATGCCTCTTCTCAGAGAGCAGAGCTTGAGTAAGATGGATGAAGGTAAACTTCTAGAGTTAACCTTTCCAGTATCTACCATATGTGACCAGGCACCACAAAACCACCAAACAGTTGAGGTTAAGGTCAAATTCTGAAAGAGGAAATTATCAGCTTGAAAATGATATATAACTCATTTGCATTGGATGTTCCTAACCCATTGTACAAAGAGTAGAATGCATAGTCCCTCAGAATGTTACTTCTGAGAAATAAGGGTTGAAAGTTTGCAGTCTATTGAAGCACTCTGACTTGCACAATGTTTGCTAAGGTGACAAAAGGAGGATTAGAACTCAAAGAAAATTTCTATGAAGGGATTATCAGATTGTCTTAAAACTTGGCATACTAATTAGGCATACCCTGACATCATAGTGCTTTTGCTTGATCAAAATCGTTACCATCTGTGATTTAAAAAGATAATAAAAACATGACGATATTGGATAGATTATACGCGCAGTTAGAAACATTCAATTCATAATTTTACATAATAAAAAAGTCCAACAATCCCCTTCCCCTCCCCCGTCTCACTCTCTCCCCCTCTCTCTCTGTCTCTCTCTCTCTCTCTCTCCATCGATCTATTTATTTCTCTCTCTTTCTCTTGTCTTGAAATGGGTGAAATATCAGAAGACTGGCGTAAGGCCAATGCTGTTCCAATCTACAAGAAAGGAAATAAATCCACTTCAGTAAACTATCGTCCCATTTCGCTGACACGTATCTGCTGCAAACTGATTGAACACGTTCTAGCCAGCAATATTATGAAGCGCGTATAATCTATCCAATATCGTCATGTTTTTATTATCTTTTTAAATCACAGATGGTAACGATTTTGATCAAGCAAAAGCACTATGATGTCAGGGTATGCCTAATTAGTATGCCAAGTTTTAAATGAAGACCTTATCAGTGAATTTGCATACAATGCAAATGTTAACGTTATTAAAATCAATACACTTTGTGAAAAGATGCCATATATTTTTGGCTCCTTTCTATATCATGAAAGGGCAATGCAACCTTTGCAAAAAGCGGATTTGTGTGATAGCAGAGAAATAGGAGAAACAGGGTGGTAAACGATTGAAAGAAACCAGATAAAGAATAAGAAAGTTATTAATGTTTGATAAATGAGATCACTACATCTATAGTAAATCTGAAATTGGCAATTTGTCATACACCATAATATCATTCAATTCCGGTTTTCTCCTGAGCGCCTTTTCCCTCGAGGCAGTACTAAAAATATATTGTAGATATCACTCTGTTATAGGTTCTCCAAATGGAAAAATAGTTTTACATTTTGAAATATTAACATTTTAGTAATTGTGTGTGTTGGAGCGAATGGGAGAGTTGATCACCGCTACATCAAAGTGACCGTATCGATTCGGCCAATTTCAAATTCCCATATGCATCGTGATCAGAACTTTCGTCGTTATTCGTGAGATTTTGTTCAAACTTTTACCAATATGCTTTCTGATTTTTATGCTTTCACACGAATAAAAAAAAATTACAAAGATTGGATTGCCCTTTAACTTAAACGATACGGGAAAGAAATGAAAACCGTATTACCAGAGTAATAGTCTGCACCAAGCAGAGTGAAGTAAAAGGAAAAGAGATAAAGATAGAGAAGGTATAGAAAGAGAGAGAGAGAGAGAGAGAGAGGGGAGGGGTGATGAGGGTTACAAGAAGAGAAAAGGCAGAGCGAGAGAAATATTAGCACGAGAGACAATGAGAGGGAGAAAAAAAAAAGAGAACGAGAGACGATGAGAGAGAGAGAGAGAGAAAAAAGAGACAAAGAACGGGTTTAGCGGGGAAAAATTCGGTGTGATAGCGGGGATTGAGAGAGAGAGAAAAAAAAATCAAAGAGAAAAAGAGAGAGGCTAAGAGTTGACATGGTTGAGATGGGAAAACTATATAATGAGATAAACATGTAATATTATGGCAATAAAAAATGACAAACGTACAATCTTTCAACATATATATTTTCAGAGATTACCCCTTCTTTTTTTGTGAAAATATACCTTATACTTGAGCCCATGAATTTTAAGTGCAAAATGAAATAGATTGCTAATGTAAACATAATATTTTTAACGGGCGTAACAAGAATGATAAAACGAGGGGCAGTCGTTTTTCCACAACTCCCAAACAACAGTGCGTTCATAATTCAAAAAATGAAATAGAGTTCAATATTCCTATAAGGCTTGCGTTCCGATAATGATATAATTTATTTTTCTCCTTCATTTCCGGAATTACAAACATTCGGAATAACGAACATTCGCTAAAACGAAGCTTTTGGAACAATGAAACTTCGAAATAAAGAACATATCGGATTAAAGAACCTGTCGGTTCGGAAAAAAAACGATCTTGCAATTTGGTTAGGCCTATTTGATTTTGTTTTAAGCAAATATTTTAGTTTGTGTATAAGCCATATCCACACATATTCTTTTTTAAAAATCAAATCTGAAATAATTTCAAATAATTATTACGTTAGAGCAAATTTCGTAAATAAATGTGTCAAACTGAGAGTTCAAGAAATCTGATTTTGAATCTGAAGGAGTCGACCACTGACACAAGTGTTTTCACTGATAGGCATGTAGAGAGAATTCCGTTTGGTGGCGCTTTCTTCAAGTGGTTTATATGCAAAAGGATGTGACAAACGGAAAAACTTAACAAAGAAAAATGAAACATCTAATTTTGACACGGCATGACAGAGGTTTTATATAAATTATGACAAAAGTAACCTGGCCCTTAATGTACTCGAGATGTAATTCTAATGATAAATGTACGAAGTAAGGTCGTCTTCAGATGACAAGTTGTATGTGCTATAGATTAATCGCCTTTACCAAAAAATATTCTTTCAACTGGATGATAAGTTCCAAAGCATGGGGCACAATATCTTTAACCGAGTCGAAAAAAACACAAGGGTTGACCAAAAGAATCGAAAACGTATTTTTACGATGGCTTTTTATTCAAAATGGATAAAATGTTTCAAGATGCACATGGAGATCTTCATCCTCGTTTGCATTGTTTTACGCCACTTGGTATGGGGCAATGGCAGCTGTGATTTCGTTACTCAGCCATTTGACACATCAGTGCAGGAAGGGAAAACAGCCCCATTTATTTGCACTTTCAAATGCAACCAGAGCTTCATGTCAGCAGCAGCTTTCTGGAAGAATGGCGTCACAAAGACAAGCGCAGATTTACATCATTACGAAAATCATGAGGTTAAATCCGATGAAGTTAATGGAAACGGATTATCAAAATAGATCGATTGATCTCTCTTGAATTCTGTCAAACCGTATTATTTTTTAACCTAGAAAGAGACTCAAACACGATGTCACAATAATTGTCTGTTTATGTGAGACAGCTATCAACTTTCTGAGAGCATAGTGATTGAGCATAGTGATTCTTTCATTCTAAACATGCACAAATTTGAAACACATTGGTCCATTTTTATCATATCAATTTTTGAGAAGGCAACAACATGCCAAAAGATTATTCAAGGTACTAATACATACATTGGTTTTGAAATGTTTACATTAAGGCGTGGTTTTTTGCACACAGAAAAAGAAATACGCAGAACACTGGAGTCTAATTAAAATGAATGTGAATAAAGTGAATGCTTACATAGTTTTCCTGAAAATGACTATGCATTGCTTTTTTCGCAGAAAAGATTCATTGCTAGAGCAAACCCTATGTATTCGTCCATGAGGCTGGTTGTTCTACTTACTATCTATGACAGCTTTCACCAATTGATTGCGGCCCTTTCATCATCTTTCTGATCTCTTCTTCTTCGCTATGTACACGTTTCCTCTAATTCACATAATTATCATCGATAACGTTAACGATAACCCCCATGAATTCGGTCTATGTAGGAAATGTATCGGGTATTGGTGTTTTTCGTCACTTAATACTAATGAGCCTGCACAATTTCTCGGATCAAATATCTTTTCTACATATTCCAATTTTTTATAGCTTTCATTATGTTATGTGACCGGTCATTTATAAATACATAAATACAGTGGCGAATCAACGGGGGAGGGGGCAGAGGGTGGTACTTGAAGGAGGCGCAAATAACGCAAAATAACGAGAAAGAAAAGGTGGAGTAATACAAGAAAATCTATGGTCTTTGCGGATTTGGCAGTTTGCCCCGGGTGCCAGAATACCTAGATACGCCACTGCATAAATATATATACATGTATACCCCCTCTCTTCATTTCTCTTGTCCCAAGCTCTTTCATGACTTAATTTTTTTTTCTTCAGTCCCATTGATATATATATATATATATATATATAAATATATATATATATATAAACGACTAACGGGTACATTAGGAGGACAGTTTTTGTTCTTTTTCTTTGTTCAACTGTCGACCTAATGTACCAACTGTCGACCTAATGTAGGGGTCGCTATTATGACGGAATAAACTCCATTGTTAGGTGTCGACTTAATGTACCCGTTAGTCAAATATACATATATATATATATATATATATATATATATAAATCCTTCCTTTCTCTAAACACAACAATTTTCACATGACTTTATCTTTGTTAGTCCATTATACACCCCCCCAAAAAAGAAGGAAATGTCCAAAGTAGTAAAAAAAATGAAAAAAAAATGTGATGTATAATTCGCTTCCTAATGCTCATTACTTATTTATCTATTTATCATCAATTAATTTATTTACTTATTTATTTATCTATGTTTTTTCTATGTTTTCTTGAAAAAGCAGAGGAGTCCCACTCAGAGTCGCACGGGCTTGCTTTACGGGGTAAAGAGAAAATTACATGATGATAATGATAATGAAATGAAACGAAATACAACATAGTAGTGTTACCACTCTGGTATATTTGAACGGGTCCGCTCGCTATTCATAAGGACCACTATTCATAGAAAACCGCTATTCATTTAACACGCGTTATGAATAGCGGTCCTTATGAATAGTGGTCTTTATGAACGGAGGTCCTTATGAATAGCGAGGTAATTTGTCTATGGTTTGCTCGCTATTCATAAGGACGGCTATTCATACAAAACTGCTATAGTCACGCATTATGGATAGCGGTCCTTATGAATAAGTGGTCCTTATGAATAGTGGTCCTTATGGCTAGCGAGGTTACCCCTTTTTGAAGGGTGTGGCATTTCACATAAAAGTCACTTCCTCATCTGTTCTCAACACTGATTCTCCAGCGCGCCCAGTATGCTTGGGTCATTTTCAACTTGTGTTTACCGTAGAAATATACAAAGCATAAAACAACAACATAATGTATAAGAACTGTCTTCATGTTGCACGTTTTTATTTTGCTGATTCTAGGTACGTTCACACGTAGAGCAATAGCATCGATGTTATCGAGGTGTCGATGCTATTTTGGTGAAGACCAGATAGTGTCGAGACCAAAGGCTGTCTCAACGCTGATAGTCACGAGATAGAAGCGAGTTTCCAAACTATTCTTGCAGCGAGTTTAGCAGGAGTAAATCTCAGGATCCAGCGACATAGCATCGACGCTTTGCGGTAGACCACCCACCGCGCTTGTGACTATTTGTAATGTGAGCGCAATCGCTGCTATCTTCACTCGCTGCTATTGTTTTTCTGTTTCATGTGGTGCTATAATATATTGCAATGTATGTATTCATGTGATGTTATTTTTTTTTAAATTATCATTCTGTCTGTTTCATCTGGTACTGTAATGTAATGTGATGTATATAGGGGTAAGTAGGCTAATGTGTATACTGTGTGGTAAGGAAGGGGGTTGTTTTGTTGTTTGTTTGTTTTTTGGGGGGTTCCTTCTTTTTATCTTTTTCTTTTTTATATATGACCAGGCACCACAAAACCACCCAAAAGTCGCACTGTGTGATTTTCAGTTAGAGCTCAATCAATGTGTTTGGTTGGCATGCATGGTCAAATTTTAGTTTTGGGTATTTCCTGAAAGAGTATACTTCTTTCTAAGTAATCTAAAATGTGGAGGCACCAAACAATCTAGAAGTGGTATTTTTGACAGCTTTTTATCAGACTTATGTGTGTCTTCTCTGGATTTTGTTGTATTACTTTTCTTTTTCACGACCCTGAATACTTGTCTCATTTTAATCTCCCATAAATCTCCCGGAGAAAGTTTTTGCATTGATACTTGTGCATTGTGATAAACAGGATGTGTCTATGTAGTATGCCAAGTTTTAGGACAATCTGATAATCCTTTCATAGAAATTTTCATGGAGTCCTAATCCTCCATTTGTCACCTTAGCACAACACTTTGCAAGTCAGAGTGCTTCAATAGACTGCAAACTTTAAACCCTTATTAAGAAGTAACATTATGAGGGACTGTGCATTCTTCTCTTTGTACATTGAGTTATGAACATCCAATGAGTTATATATCATTTTAAAGCTGAGAATCTGCTCTTTCAGAATCAGACCTTAACTAAAATATGATGTGGTCTTTAGATATTGATTTACATGTGCTTACCAGAGAATATAGTCATGCATGCATGTGTTTTATTTTGGCATAAGATTGGAGTTCAGTCAATTTTGACATGTACAAGGTTTATTTAAAATTAAGTATTATAACACATGTATTTGCTACTTGATTGTATTATCGATATTACAAATGAATTGTTATTGTGTTATTATGTTGATTTATGAAGACAAATAAAATATTATTCAAAACAAAAACTTCGCATCATATGACCCCTGTACAGAAACTTCCGCGCGTTTGACCATGCATACCAATTATACTCGGGTCACTCTGTGTGGCGCAGTAATTATTGTTTTGGCAGCAGGTGAGCGATGAATAGTCACGAGTGGGTGATAGAAGCAAGTCGATCACGGCCTGTCTGAACGTACTGGAAATATTTTTGAAACTTACATAGCATCGATGCTAACATAGCATCGATGCTATGTACTACGTGTGAACATAACTTCTGTTACAGTGTACAGTTGTAGATACCCCAGGTAAACACTTATCTAAATGCAATTCATGTACCTTTGACGTATTTTTAAAAGTTATTCCACTAATTACATGTAATGAATGTTGGAGTCTTTGGAAACTCACAGCTTCCTTTTTATTACATTTTTATCTTATTATTTTGTTTTACAATACGGTAAGCACTCTACTTGTTATGCTAATCGTTTGGGCCTTGCTTATTTAAAAACATAACACAACATACACAATCAATGATACTCAACGCAAGAATAATGAATAAAGATCGTAGTGAAGCAATGTGGCTTAGAAAGATTATGATACAGAAAACTCTAACAGAAATTCTTAATACATGTAATAGCAAGAAAATAGACTAATCTCGTATAATCATTAGTTATGTTCACACGTAGTACATAGCATCGATGCTATGTTAGCATCAATGCTATGTAAGTTTCAAAAATATTTCCAGTACGTTCAGACAGGCCGTGATCGACTTGCTTCTATCACCCACTCGTGACTATTCACCGCTCACCCGCTGCCAAAACAATAATTACTGCGCCACACAGAGTGACCCGAGTATAATTGGTATGCATGGTCAAACGCGCGGAAGTTTGTGTACAGGGGTCATATGATGCGAAGCTTTTGTTTTGTATATTTTATTTGTCTTCATAAATCAACATAATAACACAATAACAATTCATTTGAAATATCGATAATACAATCAAGTAGCAAATACATGTGTTATAATACTTAATTTTAAATAAACCTTGTACATGTCAAAATTGACTGAACTCCAATCTTATGCCAAAATAAAACACATGCATGCACACTATATTCTCTGGAAGCACATGTAAATCAATATCTAAAGACCCCATCATACTTTAGTTAAGGTCTAATTCTGAAAGAGCAGATTCTCAGCTTTAAAATGCTATATAACTCATTGGATGTTCATAACTCAATGTACAAAGAGAAGAATGCACAGTCCCTCATAATGTTACTTCTTAATAAGGGTTTAAAGTTGGCAGTCTATTTTGAAGCACTCTGACTCGCGAAGTGTTGTGCTAAGGTGACAAATGGAGGATTAGAATTCAATGACAATTTCTATGAAGGGATTATCAGATTGTCCTAAAACCTGGCATACTGCATAGACATATCCTGTTTATCATAGTGCACAAGTATCAATACAAGCGCAGTGGGTGGTCTACCGCAAAGCGTCGATGCTTTCTCGCTGGATCCTGAGATTTACTCCTGCTAAACTCGCTGCAAGAATAGTTTGGAAACTCGCTTCTATCTCGTGACTATCTGCGTTCAGACAGCGTTTGGTCTCGACACTATCTGGTCTTCACCAAAATAGCATCGACACCTCGATAGCATCGATGCTATCGCTCTACGTGTGAACGTACCTTATATCTAATTTGTATGATAATGTGCTTTAATCATGAAAGGAAGTTGAACCCTACAAATGTGAGTATAATTAGTATAATAAGTTGGAATGACCTAGTTCCATATGTTATTTTGCTTGAAAAGATCAAATTGAAAAAGAAAATCTGGCATTGCATGTAAGATTTAGGATTTTAGTAGCAACCAAATGAAAAGTAAACATGAACCTAAACAAAGAGAGGTAGCCCATGATGAAATAAAAAGTTATATTTACATCTTAAATAAACTAATGCATTACAATGCGAGTTAGGTTTATACATGTATATATTTTCCGTAGATAAATAATAGACTGGGTGTAATGTGCTAAAGTGAATATAGGTGCTATACACAAACGTAAATATTCAAATATTACGACAGACATAGGTCTTTCAGTGAAGATTACTAAACACACTCCCACAGCATTACGATTTTTACGATCGAATTGGTAAAATATCTCATTGTTGATGAGTATACAAGTAACGTGTGATACATTCACATATTCCAAAGACAAATTAATGAATAAGTACAGCTAGCAGAAAAAAATATCAAAGAAAATCCTTGCATTTTTTTTTTACAAAGAAAAAGAATATTTGAAACTACCAAAATGTTTGCCATATTCCGTGTTTTGATACGCGTCCGGCATTACTCAACGCTAAGTTATAAATTTTTTTCAGAACCCGTATGCAATTATAAGATGTAAGCTAATACTCATCAAAGTTCCCTGGTAATTTGATGTAGTATATAATTGGCAATGCATAACTTTGTTTCCTCTTGTAGATACGAAACCTTTAAAAAGGATTACTCAATTCTCACTGAGGCTGTAACGTAACGGTACACAAATAATATTTTGGTTTTATCGTATAAGTGTACAATCCATTCTATTTATTTGCTGGAGGATAGGTAAATTGGTGACAATACTGATTTGTCATTGATGTATCAGTGGCAAATGAACAACAATTAACAGGATAGTCCATATCCACCCAGAAGGTAGCTGAGATGTGGGTCGCAGAATAGCTCACAGGGCTCAGAAAAACACATTCAACAGAGTTCTGGAAGCAGGTAAGATTACCCTTGCCGTCGTTGCCGACTGTTGCGGTACAGTGCAGTTCTTTCCATATAGACGTATAGGACGAGGATTGAAGTTTACACTTCGCTTCTCCTGGAGGAAAGAGGGCATCGATGTAAGCAACTTGCTGGAGATTGGTGACGCGACCGTCGTTGGTTTCTCTCATGGCGAGTAGGTAGAATCCTCTATCGGAGCGTTCAATCCTCTGGAGTAGCAAAGACACCGCCACCGAAGTTTTATTTCGAATGGAGTGCACCAAGACACGATCTCGTTGTCCAGGCTCCAGGCACGACGTATCCATGATCCCGTCGATGCAGAAGACACAATCTTGATCTGGTGCGAACAAGTCGTATGAGTAGGTCGCTTCCTTTGAAACAGTGTCGTGGTAGAAGAAGACAGTGGCATCTCTTCCTTCAGGAAATTCATACACTTCTTGTCCTTTTATGGGAGCAAAAGATGCCCCCCAAATGATAAAAGTCATGAAAATTGAAACATTTACGGAAACGCTCAGCATTTTGTTCTGGATGGTGTTTCTATAGAGAAGAGCAATTTTACAGTAATAAGAGAATGTCCCCTTGGCGGTCCAATGCTACATTTGCTCAGCAGCTGCAAGTAAGGCAACTAAAGCGAAATAGCTGGCAACATTAGCACTTTACGAAGTTTGAAACACTTAACCTCTGTAAGCCAAGATTGTTCCGCGAAAATACACATATACATGCAATGCTCAAAGCGTTCAGTAGAATGAGAAATCTTATCTCAAAACAAGGTAAAAGGTGCAGGTGCCAGATTGAGAGCTGTTATAAGTTCCAACAGGAAAGGACCAAGTAGCCGATTCCACATTTATTAGTAATATATGCGTCGCACTTCGGACAAGCGATGGCGTGTAAACTGACACTAAGCCCCATCACATACCTATAATGATGCACATACATGTGATATATGTCTTCCGTACTGCACAGGAATTTTGTTTCAAATGCAAAAAATACATTACAGGCAACTGATTTATTGCTGAAATCGAAACCCCCTTCTATCTCAAGAAAGAGTTTCGATCAAAACACTTCAAGAAAAAGGAGTGTCAAACTTGTAAATGGGATGTGAGAGTAGCGGCCTTGCTCTACCTTTTCTGTTATTTAGTTTGGAAGTGCTTCTTAATCATGTAACGTTGAATAAACCTTCAATGTACACTACTAATATATCGTGAAAATTATGTTTTCAAAATCTATCAGCATTTAGGTCGCAGCAGTCCCCGTTGTAATAAAGAAAATGGCGATATCTATCCCGGCATCTTTGGACAATGCCTCCTCTGGGAAGGGCGGTCTTCCGTTAGCAGGACTGCGTTTATTATTGGTGTCAATACTAATTCAGCATAATGCAGTGAGTGCTATGGGCTCACACGATTATGAATTCATATCCCAGCCAAGTGATTTGACCGTAAGAGAGGGTGAATCGGCCTCTTTCGCGTGCACCCTTCAATCCAGAGTTCCATTTGCATCTGTGTCTTCACACTGGATAAACGGTAAGACTGAAAATGTCCAACAGATGCCCTTTGTCAATATTACAACGATTTTTGGAGAAGGTGAACAACTCGACATTCAGTGTGAAGCGGCTACGAGCAATCCTCCGTCTACACTTCGGTGGCTCTGGCCTAATTCACCCTCTCCGAACGTATCATCTGCGTCTCCTGTTGCCCGAGAATCCTCATTGGCTTTAAACCTTACAGTGACAAAATCTCTGCACAATGATATGATATTCTGTTTGGCAACGAACAGGGATTTTCCTGACAAGAGTGCGAACTGCTCCCTGGGTCCGTTTCAGGTGATTCATTCTCCCGTGGTAAGGGTCCTTCCTTATCAAGTCGAGATGCCGTGGCCATTAGTAGCTAACATGTCCTTCCAGTGTCTCGCAACTGGGTATCCTGAGATAGTCGGATATAACTGGTTCTGTTCTCCAGAAAAGGCATTTGGGCAATGTACTTCCAATTCACAGAATTTGACTATAGTCGTAAACCCGGTGCAAAATGCCGAAGTTTTAAAAGTGACATGTAAGGCATGGAATCGTATCGAGAATTCCCAAAACAACTCTATCATAACAATTAGACACGAAGATGAAGCGTTAATTCCCGACTGCGAATCTAGCACACCATACTACCAAAGAAAGAAACAAGAACGTGTAACATTTCTTGAGTACGAAAGTAGGCACGACGAAGTAGTCGATTTAAAGTGTTTAACCAAAGTCAGAAGCACCGAAAACATTACCTTCCGATGGTCTTTGAACGGGATTGTCATCTCCGAAGAGCAGGGAAAATATGCCCTTGGAAATAATGAAATTGAAGGAACTTACATCATTGCCTACAGCATTCTTGAGTTAATGCGGCCTGGAATCGTTACTTGTGATCACAGATCTCGCTTACTGGCAGAGCCGCAAATTGATCTGGTGGCATGCTATTCATTCGCAAGCTCCGTAAGTGGTCCCAGCAAACCCTTAGTCGTGCACTTAGTCGAACTAAATGACACATTTACGAAGCCCTCGCAGTTATATTCTACATCACGAATACATATTACAACAGTTAACGCCATGGACACATCCCGGACATTTTGGAACCTCTTTTGGAAGGGTACCATGGCTATTGCGATGGTACTAGGGATTCTGCTTTGTTGTATCTTGGTTTCTCTAGGATGGCGAAGGTTAACTGCTAGTGGAAGATATGAGGCTCAACCACCTGCTCCTGACATTCAGTTAGCCGATAGTAACGATATCCCATTTACTGGGTCACAATCAGAATTGTGCCGAATAAATGAAATTCCACTATATGAAGTCCCAAATGATAGGATCGGCTTAGCAATTCGAAATATGAATATCCCATTCCCCAAAGTATCAATGTCCAATGCAAGAAGTGACCGGCTTCAACGAAGAAATGTTGATAGCATTCTGGAGGGTGAGGAGACATCCATTGATGGCACGGGGAGCGGTTGTTCTTCGAGTTCTACTGACATGGCTGATGTGAGGACGTCATACATATATGAAGAAGCCGACCAGAGCGAAGCCAAATGTCTACATCATTATGAAAATCGCCAAGTCGTTGAATCTGTGACCGGAAAGGTTGGAAGTAAATACTTCTTGGCAAAAGACATAGAGCACCAGCGTGAAAATGAACACAAGGAAAGCCGAGAGAATCACGATGATTCTTCAAGTTTTGTGTCAGAAGAGTCCAGTGTAGAAGATAATAGCCATTGATGGACAGTCAAGCCATTATGAAAGAAAGGTAATACTATACAGTAGGCCAAAATGTTGGATAGTTCGAGTACGCTATAACAGCGAATGGTTAGCATTACTAAAGTAGATTGCAAAATACTGATTTAGAACTTCGAAAGTCAAAAAGAAATCGGTAAGGCACACCATCTCAAATGCGTCATCTTTGTTTTCGAATCATGACTTTCGTAAGAATTTCGATGTTGTTTACGTTATAAATGTCTGATGTAATCGAACCTTTGTTAAGTTAACGAACACTTAATCCTTCTCATAAAAGAAAATGAAACGGCCCTATTTTCTTGAAGCCAAAGGAAAAAATAAACATGGATCTTTGCCTGTAAAAGAATACCATTAGATTTCAGATGATGGGTTAGAGTTGCAGTACGTTCCATTAATGTCCACTGGATTTTAGACTATGGTTTGACAGCATTGCATGAAAACTATGACAAAATATAATCTATCGTCAACGCTGATTCCGTTGATTCAGTATAAAGTAACATTTTTTGCAGTTGTAAACGTAAAACCTCAAATGAAATTAAAGGGAACTACCACCCTTGTATTTAGTTGATTTAAATTAAAGCAGGAAAATGAGAGAAACAGGTTTAATGAAAGTTTGAGCAAAATCCGATAAAGCTATGGTCACATCCCAGAAAATTAGCGTGCTCGGCGGCCAGGCGGAGCGTTTTTAGCCAATTTCGCTTTTAGAGCATCGTGTTGAGTTAAAATTTCGGCGGCGCCTGGCCACTTTTCGCTCGCAGCCCGAAATACGCTCGGTGCCCGGGCGGTGCCTCCCGGGCAACGACCTAATCGAGCAGTCGGCGTCGCCGTCGAGCAATTTAGGTCAAAAATCGAAGCCGCCAGATCAAAGGCTGTCGACCGGCGAGTTCAAAATAGACCGGCGTCCGGGCGGTCGTACGCCACCCTCGGGCAAATTGCTGGGCTTATGGATCTCACTGTCGTAGTCGTTTAGGTGGAATCAAAGGCATCGTAGGCCCCGTTGACATATCAGATGCAGAGCAAAAGCGTTGTTGTTGATGGTCAAGGCGCAGTCACATAATTATATACTCAGGTCGCTCGAGAGAAATTCCCTGTGGAGACTGGCGGGCGCCACCGGTACGCCTACGGGACACCTGGAGATTGCCCCTCCGATCACCCGCCGGCCGCTGGGCGATTTCTTAAAAATCGGCCGGTGGCCGGTGGAAGATCGTCCGGGAATCGGTGGTTAATCATTCGGTCACTGCTCGGACGCCGCGCAGAGAAGATCCCCCGATTTTTCCGAGTTTTGACCTAAAATCGACCGGCAACAGGGCATCGCTGGGGCTTTACATCCCGCTCGACTTCTCCAAAAATTGTTGGGCGTTGCCTAAATTCCAGCGGCCCCCGAGCAGACTACAAATCGGCTCGCGAGATACGTCACAGAGATGCCAATTTATCTTTCATTGATTACAATATAAAAAATTCATAACTTTCTTATTTCCTATCGGATTTTGCTCAAACCTTCTCTGAACTCTTTCTTTAATTTTTCTTCTTCTTTTAAAACCTGATATCAGGGTGGACTGTCCCTTTAACAGATGGAGTGAACTCCTATTTACACAGGAGTTTGTCATTTCTTTTAAAATTAACAAATGACAGTAGTGATTTATTAAATGCCCTTCGACGCTATGCCATATGGGAATTAAAGTCTTCTCAGTATCTTATCAATGTCATATTTTCAAAAGACTTTGAAAGGAATGATTATACAACCAAACTTTTATGATACTCGAAAGTCACAGATACATTTTGTCACGAAATGTAGATGAAGTCATTGGCTGTCCACTTTATATATATAAGTAAATATTATGCAAATTAGCATCAGCATTCAGAGGCATACACATGGGCCAAACATATTTGTTTTTGGCTGTTAGACCATGAGTGGATATAGGTCTATGAGGATGTGCGTTGTGTGTGTGTGTGTGTGTGTGTGTGTGTAGGAGTTGGTCTTTCTTTATGTGTAAAAAGTATGACACGTTTATATAAAACAACATAAACAAGATAAGTAGAAAATAATGAGGCAAAATATAATGTATATCTAAACAAATTTCTTCCTTACCTTCTTCGTATCTAAAATTTCTTATGTAATGTGATTTTCATTATTTTTTGTAATAATCGTCAATGTTATGCATTATGATTTATGTTAGTATGATTAAAACCTTTATGGACAGATTATTGATGTTCAATAAACACAGTACATGACAATAATTATCACACTGAGCCTTCCCGAGTAATCATTTAGGTTCTAGCTTTCGTCAGTTTTAATACTCTGTACAAATCAAATACGATGGTTGTAAGAGCACCTGTCGACGGTACCGATACAATAAGGACAAAACACTGCTTTTCGCCATAGAACAAATTTTATTCATCTCGACTGATGCTCAATAAAGCATTCTACTTCTTTTCATTTCATTTCATTTTAGTTCAGTTATCTATTTCATTTCTAAATTGTACGAACATTTGTACGTGACAACAACATGCAAATTTACATTAATAAAATGCAATTAGAATTGAATATCAATTAGCCTGTATTATAAAATTAAATAGGAGAACTTAACCCATGGCCTACGGGAACCGGGCGATCCCTGTATTAAAGGTAGTGCATAGCAACAGAGGCAGAATTGCTAAGCCCTATATCTCAGTTATTCATTGGCCGACCGCCATGAAATTTTAAGAGTATCTTAAAAAAGACTACTTCATCATATTATTTAACGACGAACTTGATTTCTTATGTAAAACCTTTATTTGGGCGGAGGAGAATATCTTTGCCAACGATTGCGCTATACAGCTCGAGAAAAGAAAACCCTTCATATCTCTGAACCTTGACCGATTTTAACCGGACCAACGACCATTATCTTCTTCTGTAGGTCACTTGGATCGAATAAAATATACATTTGAAAAATCTATGATCTTTGCAAACACTATGTACTACCTTTAACCCTATGGGAATACGAAAATTCAGTAGTCAACGGGTTGAGGTATAAAAGCCTGAATTGGCCTTGTGAAACAAGTTCCCTTTCTTTAACTGTAATAATAATCCTCTTTCTGTACAAATATATATACTATATGAATACCAAAAGAAACCTTACTCATATTATTTTTTAATTTCATAGACATCAATGTTCAATCGTAAATATCTTGATATATAAACGATCGATCAGCCTATATAACTCGATTCCTGTCTGACCTAAAGGTTTGCAATTATGATTACAGCATTAGCTGGAAAAGTGATTTTTTTTTTCAAACCTGGTCAAAGTTAATCAATCCTTTTAATTCTGATGAAAAGACAACGAAAATATATCCGAATATCAAAACACAATATAAAAGATTCTAAACACAAGATACCCAAACAAATCCATCAAATATTCTTTCGAAAGGCCATCTCAAAAAATATGTTTTACATCTTGTCATACTATCTACAATTATGTATGAAAAGATTCTTTCCTTCGCAATCTCTTTACAAACCTTGACGACCAATACATAAATTAGAATATTGAAAATGAAAAATTAAAGGTGAATACAAAAATGGCATCAAACTTTGCATGTTTGAGGGCAAGCAAAATCTTCATTCTTATATGGAAACTTGGAACAAAAATAACAACAAATGGAAAGACGATGAGACCACATCCATGTGATATACAGGCTAAATTACATGTATATGATGGCATCGCTGAATTACAAACAAAGTTATTGAGACTAAAATCAGATAATGTAAGGGAAAAAATGATTCACTTTGTTTGGGAGATCCTGAATCTGTCACAGAAGACGACACTGAGAAGGGTTCATTTCTAATTCCAGGACCTGTTGCAGTTGAGGTAGTAATTAGCTTATCGTCCATGTGTTCATGACTTATAAAATCTTTACACGAAGCTTGATTTACTCTATTATCAATGTCATGTGAGCAGCAAGAAACGGGTCCGAATTCAGTCAACCAAAATTCCCTGCGAGTAAATGGACCAGGAATCATCTTATGAAACTTGTAAGGGGCCTTTTTATCATTTTGGTAACATGTTATGGTTGTATTATATTCTCCCGTCCTTGCTTTACAGTGTAATTCGTGTACATAGGTAGAGTAAGTACTTTCTTTAATTCTACACCTTGCGGGTCCACGAGGAATACGAACTTCCACCTCTTTTCTCAAAATCTTATGGAATTCGCTGGGATAATCAAATAAAATTAAGGTAAACACATACACGGCTGCATCTGACATATCCACATTGGCTATATGTAAATTTACAGCAATAAAGTCTCTTCTTAAATGGCGGAGTGAAACCGCAAATCTAGACATTTGTGCTTCATTTAGGAAACCTTGGGAATCATATTCTCCGTTGACATAGAAAGGACGTTCTTTAGATTCGAAACGCATTGTATAATAAGGATACACTTCAATATCGTCATCAACAGACCATGAAAGTTCAAACTGGATGTTACTGGACGTGCCGGCATCTAAAGTTACATGTGCCATTGACTCAATGGCTGATGCGCTACCGAGACCCACTGATCCTGCAGCTATCATAGCGAACAGTGAAAGTAACATCTGGAGTATAGATCGTACTTGAAACAAGAATAAATGACGCCGATCATCTGTTCTGTAGTACATGTTCTGAATCAAAGCAATATAGAAGGATAAAGGAGGGTAACTATTTTTTTATTAAAAGGACGTGGATTAATAATGACAAACCTTCCAAATATTCATTAGAAAGAAAAATCTGATATTGAAACATACATACATACATACATACACACATTTTGGTATTTATATAGCGCCTTTCCATAACAACATGCTCAAGGCGCTTTACAATAAGAAAAAAAAATGAAACAAAGTAGTTATTTTGCTCTCCAAGTACAGTGCACACAACCAAATCCCATCATAGAAAAAAACAAATAAGTCATAAGATTTCTTTTGAAAAATTCAACTGAAGAGTAGGAACGAATGTAGACTCTTTCAAATATTAGGACCAGAAAGAGTTATATTTTGATGACCTTTCTTCGAATTAATATGGGAGATTTGAAGAAGAAGAGGGTCTGACCTTGAGCGTAATGAATAACTTGATTGCTGTATGGGGCAAAACAAACTCAAAATGTGATGTAGGGCTAGATTATGAAAGGACTGATAAACAAACAGTGGGGACAGGCAACCAATAAAGTTGTCTAAACAAGGGAGACAAATGATAATATGTCTTTGCATTTGAAAAAAAATACGGGCAGCACGATTCTTAATTTCTTGTAGTCTTTTAATATCTGTAATATTACACATGTACACATTAGACAACGTAATTATACAAAATGGGATGGGATCCTAATACTGGCTGTTTCAAAAAAAGAAAGGAAACCCAAATTTAAAAAAAAATTCCAGCAAATGAACTGTATGTTTACTGACAATGAAATACATATCATATGAAAGAGTAATTAATATTATTTCTAGTGGTAACTTGATAATGTTTCCAGGGTCATGCATCAATGAACACAATTGTCTTCAAAGGTTTGTGCAGAAATCTAGTTGGTTCACTTTCTTGTAAAACACAATAGGCATGATGTTAAGGAGATGCCAGTTTTGTGAAATGGCCTGGGTGCTCTAATTCTCACTGTCAGATTATGGATGATTTCCTTTTCCAAATTTGTGTTAATGAGATGCTATTCACCCGTGATTCGGGAGTTTTACAGACCTTTTTCAGATAGGAATCGTTTTTCCAAGAAGACTAGTCTCGGTGAATTTTAACAAGGTTACATGCCAAAGAAACAGTAAAAACCAGAAGGATTGCAATGTCACAAAGAATTGCAAATTAAAGACAAAGAGCATAAAGAACGACAATCTAAAACCAAAAAATGTGTATGAAGAATTGACATTGCTGAAAAGGTCAGCTTTTTTTATGCCTGCAGCACTCAAGACAAAGGAATATGTTTTATGTGCTCTCTGAAGATCTCACTTCTTTTTGGTCAAAATTTATAGCTAACAACTCGTTCCATGCTTCGTGAAGTCCATAAGACTCTTTCTTAAGGCGTAAAATTAATCATTATAGGATTTAATTCCTAATGAATGGCCATGCAAAGCAACCAAGCTAGTTAACAAAGCTATTCAGCCCAAACCATGCCTATTGTGGTTTACGAGAAAGTGAACCAACTAGAATTTTGCACAAAATTTTGAAGACAATGGTTTTCATTGATGCGTGACTCCAGAAACCTAAACAAGTTACCACTGGAAAGGAACGAATTACTCTTTCATAAGATATGAAATTAAACGTCGTTAAATATATAGTCCATTTACGGGATATTTTCAAAGTTAAGGTTCCCTTTTTTTCAAACACCCGGTATAAAACTACAGTATGCTGTGAAAGTAAAATATATCGCACATGCAACCATAGATATCTCACAAACTAAGTAAAATTACTTGAATCCAGTGTGCTTGTATGGTAGCTGATATTATTCCATTTAATCATGAAATGAGGATTTGGGCAAGACAGACTCAGAATAATGAATATTACACTGTTATTGATGGTTCCCCAAATTCCATTTTGAATGGAAGTGAGATGACGCAGATTCTTACATAAGATGGCACCGATTTTTACGTGAGATGACACCGATTTCATTTGAGACTGATGTCCTTAAAACTTTATCGAGCAACCAAGCGGCGCCTTCGGGGCTATGGAAAAACATAGGGAGAGCCCGAGCCGCCGCACACCCCCGCTGGATCCGCTAGTGGTAAGTGATCAATTATATCATATCTATTACAGAAAGGCTCAGTTTTAATTACCTCATCTTGCAGTGAAATTCAAAAGTAAGCTCATCGCCATCTGTGTTACCGCCCGTTGTTTCGTACAGCCTCCTGATTCAAATAGAGATCGAAATTGTAATTTTTAGATGGAAATTGACAGTAATCATGAAGTGAGGGTTATTGATTTACTCCCGACTCGACTGAATTTTCGACAATGCCCAACCTTTCTTTCAAATGTACATTACTTTCAATACCCTATCTCCATGATCATTCAAAATACGTTGCTGTACGATGAAATATTAAGGATAACATATACGTAGCTCTGTATTACATGCAATTTCCTTCCATTTTATTTAATGTATTTAAAGAACAGGTAAAATATTCAGCTTTTGTTGAACTCTTCCAGTGGTACGATGAAAAGCTTTTTGAATAAAAACAACCAGGAACAAGGAGCAATATTCCAGCATCTCCCATCTAAAACTCATGTCTTATTCCTGTCCACAACCAGTAGATTTCCAAGAATTTGGAATAACTTACCCCCAGCCAGGGATGCGTCTGTACTAGTCTCATTAGCCTCTCGCTCTCCCTTTTCTTATATAAGCAACTGGAAATCCTTTTTGAATCCATGTAAAATTGTGTAATGATAACCATTTTCCCCGTACACTGATATACACATCTCAGATCGATTTTTAAATCTTGATTTAGCTTAATTTAATCTAGGTTGCGTAAAGATATATTAGGCTTTTTCAACTGACATACTGACATAGGAAAATCCACTCACCCCCCCCCCCCCAAATAAAAATAAAATAAAAAAAGAAATAAATAAATAAAAAAAAGATAAATAAATAAAAAATAAATAAATAAAAAAATCAAATCAAAAAAATAAAACAAAAATAAATTAAAAAAATCAACTTTCGATAACTCAAAAAAATATTTTTGCTACCATGACATTTTCGGTATAAAAAAAAGAGCTTAAGACATCCTTAAACTTGATTGGTATATCAATAGGATTTCAGTACATTTAGATATTTTTAAAGACATTTTTGGTCAAAATGCCCTATATCAAAGTCTCATTAGTTCACACCTCAAGAATTTTCAGATCGGATTTTTATGGTTGTAAATTGATGTGAATGGACAATTTATCACTGATATGAGATTTACATGTGCTATTGAATATTTTAAAGCAAAATTATAGGGGTTTTAGAAAGTGGCCAAGAAGTTAATGTACGTTACGCATAATCAATAACTTAATTGAACTTATTGAACCACAAAACTCACAGAATTTTAACATTATTCACAGGAATGAAAAATCTATGTCCATTTGGTTACAAATAGTATATTTTCTCTTCAACTCTAAAGTGGAAGTCTGTGGAATATGATGTGTATGTCCCTGATTGTCAAATGTATCTGATTTACTTACTGAAATATGTGCTAGGATTTTAAATTTGCTTAAAACTATTTTGAATAACCAGAAATAGGTCAAAATGCCATGTCCGTTAAGCTGTAATTCCCCACATGCAAATGGCACCCTCAAATGATACTTTACAATTCTGTTAAATTCTATACATGATCATACTCAAAATTCGTCTATAGGACATGTAATATGTTAGCTCTTAATAGTTCCATGCATGCGTTTATTTTCTGGTTACCCTTGTGCGTTTCCTAGTGTCGGTTGAAAACGCCCATGGTATCTTTTAGATATTCATAATAACCATTTCTATGTTGTACCGTTCATTAGTAGGGAATATATGTGAATTTCAATCTACCAATGAATTAATTCTGACGTTTAAAATCAATAAAACTAAATATGAAAATGTATTTGACGATGAACCTGAACATAAGATTGCAACAACTTTACAGACGTTTTGAGGCGGTGGGGCGGCAGTTGCTCGAACTGTTACAACTAAATTCTTGAAACAAATCTTCCTAAACATGAAAGTAAATTTCATTAAGATTTAAATGTAAGCAATTGTAATGTACTTAAAAATTTGTCATCAACAACTTACCTTTTGAAAGCAGCTTTGAATACATATATACTAGGTGCATTCCACGTTAAAAAACTGTGATTGGCAAAGTATGTGTTACTACAGCGTTGTCTAAATTTTATAGATCACTGCAACAATTACCCATATAAAGGACAAGTATCTCTGTACCGTTTTCGATCTGCTGACAACGCCCATTTTCGAATTCATCCACCATGAAAAATCACAGGAGGCTTTGTAAATAAGATTACATATCTTTTATGAATTCGTAAAATCTGCTCGAAGTCCACCCTTTATCTTTACCGTTAATATTTCAATATTGACACAAATAAAAAAACTGGTTGGTTGTTGGTTGAATTTTATCATTAGATCTTTGTTTAAATTTGGTGCATAAATGAAAAATGATCTGAAGTTGATCACGCGATTGAAATCCTCCTGAACTTGGCGCTATTATATCCGGACTTTATGACCTAATTTCATGGGTTGGGATAGGGGTGGATGGGTTTATAATACCAAATAAAGAAATTTGAAATTTGACTGGCTTGCCGCGATGCAGGGCATTATTATACGGGGGGGGGGGGGGGGGGGGTTGGGTAGGAGGGCGGAGATACCCCATCCCGATTTCCTAGGGCTATAAACGCCACGTTCTAGATGGCAAATTTACAACATCTGATTTAAGATGGCCCTGTCGATTCTAAATCCCGATTTTCTAGGGCTATAAACGCCACGTTCTAGATGGCAAATTTACAACATCTGATTTAAGATTGCCCTGTCGATTCTAAAAAAAAAAAAACACGGGAAAGTGACCATCTTTAAAAAAAAAAAAAAACACGATTTTTTTGAAGGAATCACAATACTGACGATTATATTTTGTCTACAGTTGTCATGGTTATACATAAAGACAGTGATCTGATTAAGAAAATAATGTACAATTTACGAATTAAAAATCAAACGAGTAATTCGGCACTGTATTAAAGTCATTTTATTCTTTTTAATATTTGTATTGTTCTTCCTTATTTTTTTTTTTTTTTTTTTTGGGGGGGGGGGGGGACGTGGGAGGGGAGGGGGTTATCCGATTTTCCCTTTTTACGCTATTTTCAGCATTTAAAAATAAAATCCGAAACGTTATTAATGTTACAGAAGAAATTAGGAAACGTGTTGCGGTATGTTTTTAGTATTTTTCTTTCAATTTAAAAATTTTCTTGATTTATAGCCCAATTTTATGTCATGTTAATCAAACAGTTCAAAGAGACCTCATTTGTTATTTGTATCTTTGCGCTTGCTAAACTTTTTTATCTATCCAATGGTTTCGCAATCAGTTTTATAATTTGATAAAGAGGGACCTTGTACATTCATATGTACTTAACCCGTTGACTACTTAATTCTCTCATTCTTATCGGCTCAACACAAGGACCACCCGGTTCCCGTAGGCAATGGGTTAAAAACTGATCTTACCACACGTAATGTGTGCAAATAATAAACAACATGTCAAACGTGCAGTATTTATCGACGAATTGTATGTGATCTATGACCTTATTATTACGGTGGTTTCTATCATAAGATCAAATCTCTAAGAACAACAAAATGCACCCTGGGATATGAATACGTAATTGCCGTCACCGAACATAAGTCATTGACGGCTGGTAAACCCCTTTAAAACACCAACACAAACTACATTTCATGGCTCTGTTTTCTCGTTGAAATTCGACCGATTCATAGTGATAATTGTGATGGTTATGATGATAGTAACAATTATACATAGACATAGCGCATTTTCTGTATCGACAATTGAAAAAAAAAATCATAAACCATGGTTTACCAAAGAATTTAAAAAGATGCGTTCTAGAAAAAATTACCTTTATAAGAATTATATTAAAAAACCTACTGAACACAGTAAGGAATGTTACACCAAATTCCGTAATTTGTATACAAATGAAATACGTGACGGTAAAATAAATTATTACTCTTCAAAGTTTTTTACTTTTAAAGGAAACATAAATAAAACTTGGAAAATAATTAATGATGTACTCCAAAGAAGCACATCTCCGAAGAATAATTCTGTTTTTAAGTATAATAATTCCATAATTCAGTCATAAGTGATTCTAAAAAATAACAGAGAGGTTTAATGATTACTTTAAAGATATTGGTCATAAACCAGCTAGTACGAATAGAAACATAACAAATATTGACTGTACTGCATATTTAAGTAAACATTTTCCTCATACTGCATATTTTGTGCCTATCACTGAAAAAGAAATCATTAACAGTGCTTTGTCATTTAAAAATGGGAAAGCTCTTGGTTTTGATTCTATTGATTGTATGGTAGTTAAGAGGGTTATTCATGTTATATCTTAACCGTTGTGCAATATTTTCAATTTATGTATTGAGCATGGTATTGTACCAGCAGACATGAAAATTGCTAAGGTCATTATTGTATACAAGAAGCAGGGACCAAAAGATATATTTTCAAATTACCGACCTATTTCATTACTCCCGATTTTCTCAAAAATCTTTGAAAAATGTATTTATATTCGACTACTAAATTTTCTTGATAAACATAGTATTCTTTATAGCAATCAGTTTGGATTTAGGGCCAGGTATTCCACGGATCGTGCTCTTTTGGATTTTTACATGCATGTATCCAAGGCAACTGAAAATAAAGAAATTATTATTGGCATATTTTTGACTTTAAAAAAGCATTTGAATCCATTAACCATGATATTCTCCTAACGAAACTTAATCATTATGGCATTCGTGGTATTATCCTTCAATTATTTCGCAGTTATTTAAATAATCGCAAACAATTTACTGTTTTCAATTCTCAAAATTCAAGTTCACAAACAGTCCCCTGTGGCATACTGCAGGGATCAATTTTGGGCCCACTTCTCTTCTTAATTTATATAAACGATTTGCACTCAGTTTCTCGTCTCTTGAATTTTATATTTTTCGCAGATGACACTAATATAATTTTATAAGTATAAAGATGTGGAATGCCTGACCCAAAATTTTAATAATGAACTTAAAAAGGTTAGCGAATGGATTAATGTAAACAAACTGCAACTCAATTATGATAAAACCCATGTCATGATGTTTAATCTTTCAAAAACCTGTACTCATGAAGTTAAGATGAATATGAATGGAAATTTAATAGAACATACAAATACAACAAAGTTCTTAGACATCCATATAGATAAAGATTTAAAGTGGAAAACTCATGTTTATGAAGTTTTACGCAAAGTTTCTAAAACAATACGAGTCATGAGTAAATTAAAAGACATCTTGCCTACTTAATGTTCTTCTAATAATTGTACAATTCACTGATTTTATCTTACCTTTCGTACTGTAATATTGTATGGGGTTTCTGTCATCAACACTTAATACACCGCATACTTCTCTTACAAAAGAGAGCCATTGTATAATCTGTCACAAACCATTTTAAAGTCCCAGTAGACCACTCTTTTTGAAATTGAATGTTCTCCAATTTCATTATTACACGATTTTCAGCTAATATGTATTTTTATGTATTCATACTATCATAACTTACTACCAGATGGTTTTTGTAATATCTTTCAGAGCAATAGTGATATTCATAGATATACTAGGATCTCAACAGACACTCGTGTTATATATGGCCGTTCTTCCTTTTCAAATAATATTTTACTTTGTAAAGGACCCTCTATTCGGAACAAATTACCTCTAAAAATTAAGCAGTGTACGACATTGAACAGCTTTAAGCATAGTTTAAAATCTTATGCAGAAACTTTGAATTTCATCTTAATTTCGCCTTTTATGTTTGATGTAACTGTTATTGTACTATTCATTTGTTTTTTAATTAATAAGTTTTGTATTTTGTATATGGATCATCTATCTATAAGTTTTTTATAACTTCTTGATGATCCAGCCACTTCATAGTTTCCTTAAGTATGTTTTTTGATGTTATTGTCTTTACTTTTAGTTTAAAAAATGTTTTGTTGTATCCTTTGACTTTGCATGTTTTTTATGAAAGTGGTGAATAAAATTCAATTCAATTCAATGCACACTGATTGGTATTTTATCAAGAAACTTCATTGACATTGACATGAATATTTTGTTTTACAATACGAAGCATTAGTATAAAGAAAAGTAACAATCATATGGAAATGAAATGGAAACAAAGAGAGAAAATATAGCAAATCATAATAGAACTACTCAGGTTTAACATGTGACAAATTACATTATTATCAAATTGGATTTCATATTGATATAAATAATGAAATAGAAAATCATAATGTCACTACTCATATTCAACATGTGACAAATTATATAACATATTATCCAACTGGATATCATATTGATAAAAACAATGCTATAGAAAATCATAATAGGACTAACATGAGACAAATCACATAACAAAGTATATCAAATTGGAAAATTACATTGATATAAAATAATGATTGGGTCAAAACAATATAATCAGGGATTAAAAAACGGGTATTTATGATGGATTGAAATATCGTACAGAGCATCTTACAAATATTTATGTTTAAGATACTGTCAAGCAAGTCACTAACTTTCTTCTGTCTCTTTCTGTTCTGTACCTCTTCCTCATTTTCTTTACCTATTAACATTGCTGTCTGTCGCATTTCCCTCACTACTATTTATCTATATTTCATTATCAATTTGAAATGCATTAAGTCGTGTCCAGGGCTGGTGGATATCGTGACAAATTCGAGACAAGCTGTAGACATAGGACCTGGATACATTCGTCCTTTATTTAAACTTTATTCCAATGTTCTATGAGAGATGAAATAAAAAAATGATGCATCATCATTAGTTACCTTCTTTAACCGATTTTTAGGAATTAAAGTGACTTTGAAAATTATAAAGTGCCGTGATAAGTGAAATACTTTTGAGGCACGCAATACATGGCCATATTTTTCATTTTTAGTTTCGATCAAAGCACTTGATTTCAGTAACGATCCTTGAATATAAATTCAATACTCCGGTTCGAAAGAAGACCAGCCAGCTGTTGTTATTAATGATCATCTTTTCATCATTTATAACAATTTCGCAATCCTACATTCTCTAACAAAACTTGGTTATCTTCGGCATCTTGTAGCCATTGTCATTTGTGATATCAGCCACGATGGCGATCCATTGTGTTACTGCTCAGAAAGATTGTAATATTCTTGTTGCAGAAATAATGCTAATTCTTATTATTCCAATTACGTTGCAGGTGTCCCTTTGTTCTGATGATTTCGTATTTGTCACCCAGCCTGGTGATGTCAGTGTTGCAGAGGATGGGTCAGGGTCATTTAAGTGTACCCTCAAATCAAGCTTGCCCTTCTCGGTTGCAAAGTCTTACTGGGAAAATGGACTTACTGAGTCTCTTCGTCATAATGACACCTATAATGTCACAACAATATCGGACAATACCACCAGCCGGATTACATCCACCCTGACCATTTACAACATTCGAAGAGAGATGAATCATCTATACAAGTGCTGGATAATGGTACAAGTCATACATGATTCTCCTATTGTGATTTCGTCTGAGTTTGCAAGCCTTAATGTGTTGTATTTCCTCAAGGACACAGAATTGCATTGCCGAGGGCCATCAAATCCAATGCTTCGAGAAGGTGACCAAGTTATTATCGAGTGTGAAGGTGTACAAACCAATCCACAAGCTGTACTCAGATGGGTAGGACCTCATATTCTATATTCCTCCTTTCCACAAACAGGATCGCTGCTATTTGGGAATATTACAGTTACTCCAGTGCTCCACAATAATGTGGTGATATGTGTTGCAGAGAGCGAGGCTTTTCCTCGACAACAAGTTAACTGTTCTCTTGGGCCATATACGGTAATTCATTCCCCTGTTGTACATGTCTCCCCATCTAAAGCAGAAATGATTTGGCCCTCAGTTACTGAAATGACATTCCAATGTATTGCCAGTGCATACCCTGAAGTAGAACAGTACGAATGGTTCTGTAATCCTGTAGAACTGTTTGCGCAATGCACATCACATTTTCAGAATTTAACAATCATTCTTGATGGCATTCGAACAGACGAAACTTTGAACATATCTTGTGAGGCAACAAATGACGTTGCAACTGCGTGGAACAACTCTATTATAAATGTAAGGTATGAAACCAAGTCAAGACTCGATGTCTGCAAATTGACTTCAACTTATGTGTCAAGGATGACCGAAGATGGAGTGCCAGGACTTTTTTATGATGATACGTCTGGTACTTTAAAATGCTTGACTGAGGTAAATACTATCACGGAAGAAGTTAGGTTTCAGTGGTACCTGGATGGCCATCTTATCGCAGAAAACAAAGGGGATCACGATTTTATCAAATCTTCTGAAGGGACTAGTCATCTTTTAGTATACAATTTACTCAAAGTAACAAGACCAGGCATTGCTGCATGTAATATTATTTACCCCAAATTTAATACCGGTGATCCGTCCTTTGAACACCTTGTGACATGCAACTTATCAAGTGTTGATATGGAAGATCAAACGACAGGCATCATAAAATCTTTGAGTAAAGCAGACAACGAATCGTTTTCTATCCCTCAACATGGATATTCGATTAAAACCCTGATAGCAGTGCCTATTTCATTTGGTTGCAGCATTTTGTTCTGCCTAATCTTAATTATCTTGGCGTCGAAAAAAATTGCAGTCTGCAGGAGACTGGACTCACATACACAAGGCACTGGTGCCCCGTTGACTGATTTCGAAGATATTCAATCACGTGTGCATTCCGCTTCACGCAACCAAGATGAACTTCCTGTCTATGAAATCCCTGATGTTGATCTAGGAATATCAGTACCAAGCAGGAAATGGACACCAATTGCACATTGCGGGCAAGACAGAAGTCCTGTAAATGATGACTGCTACATTCAGGAAGTAGAAGAAGAAGAAGATGAGGAAGAAGAATCATTCTCCGAAAGCATAATCCTAAGTAAAGAAAGTGGTTCAAGCTCCTGCGCTGAAAGTTTGAATACGTCGTTTCCGGAAGATGACATAATTGAGAACGATTTTTCAGGTGTACACAATAACTGAAAATAGAGAAGTTGCTGAATCTCTTGTAGGTAATGCTCGGAGTAAGTATTTCAGGGCGAAGATGGCTGAATCAGAGGGCTGATGTTGATGCTAATGTGCAAGCTAAAGCATTAATGTTAAACCACGTCCTCCACAGTAATGCTGTCCTGGTACTACTGTCATTGCCCAACAAATCACAGGTGGGAAAACCAAGATATTGGAATGAAGACCGTATAACGGGGTGAGATCACCAGGGTTCATTTGGGGGGTTCATTTTCATTATGCACCACATAACTCCTGCTGTCAAACCATGACTTACGTGATGGGGAAACACTTAATTTCCACCACGGTATGGAATATAATATGATGTCCTAGAATATCTACTGAAGAGAACCATAAGATATTACTTGAAGATCTCTGAAATATGGTGTTACCATATAATATGTTAGAAAGAAATCAGTTGCATCTTGGGTTTAATTTTCAACTTTTAATTTGTTTAGTTTTTGCTAAATAACTGGGCGAATATCAACAGACTACCGCAAAATGAAGAACTGTATTTTTTGAGGCCGAAGGATACAAAGGGCACATGAATATTTGTACATACCAAATACTCCAAACAAAGTGAATATTATATTTCAGATGTAAAGCTCATGTGTAAATAACTAGTAAGCTCGAGAACTGAACGGTTCTACAGTGAGTATAAAAAAGTAACACTTTTGCCACTAACAAAGCAATTGTTTGTTCTCGCTTGGGCGAGCACTGAATGATTCTGAGTGTGAAAAGTGACTTGCCCCAAATTGAAAGAAGACGGAAATTGAACAAGCAGTCTGAATAAGTACTCCCATTCAAAGAATTGTCTTTTTTTGCATAAATGATAAATCAGTATTCAGTCAGTCAATCAATCAATCAATCAATATATTAATCATTCAATTAACCATGTAATGTGGTTTTGATGGGTCTGTTTATTGTTAACACTGTGCTTAAAATATTTTGAAGTAATTACACAATATTAATTCTCACTCATACATATAGCAATGAAATCTTTAAAATTACGATAAAAAATTGCCACAAAACTCCTAGACTATCATAACGCAATCATAATTCATGGTAAAGAGCAATTTGTTTGAATGGGAGTGCTTATTCAGACTGCTGGTTTAATTATCCTTCTTCTTTCAATTTGGCGATAGTCATTTTTCACACTCTGGACAAAAACGGTCAGTGCTCGCCCAAGGGAGAACAAAAATTTGTTTTGTTAGTGGTACTTGATAGAAGAGACTATTGAGCATCTATCGACAAGGACAAATCCCCTAAATTTTCCCCTAGATTTTCCAAAAGTGTAACGGTTTTCTTTTATACGCACTTTAAAGTAGTCATATTCAGGCACTTTTGACAACTATTGGCCCCTCTATCGACACAGTTCGTTAATTAATATTTAACGGAGTAATTGATGTTTATAGTGTTTAGAGAATCCACAGAAGTTTCACATGGGATTATTCATTACAAACTCATGGGGTGCGCCTTAATAAAAACTAAAACATCTTGCAGACAGGTTTATGATACACCCAGCAGGTATTGTTTTCTGCCATTGTATGATGTGTAGGGACTATTATTTTCGTTTTATTTCATATTGATTTCAAACAGCTTTAAAGTAGATTATGCCAAAAGAAAATTAAAACAAGAAGAAGGGAAACATTTTGGTCAAACCCTGGATTTTACACCATCCAACAACAATCTCTTTTGCTCACTCAAGCTTAAAATATTGTTAGATGTGTTGGTGCCATCTGATAGGAGAGACCGGAAGCTATCCATAGGTATGAAAATGTTATGAACATATTTTGAAAAGTTCATTTGGGAGACTTTTTACAACTGTCAGCTTCTAACGGTTCCAAAATTTGTTAATACCAGCCAGAACAAATACCAATTCTGGTCAAGTCTGGATTTGCACCCTTTCGCAAAAGTCGCTTTTGCTCACTCGAGCTTAAATATAGCCAGTTTTCTGGACATCATTTTTGATAGAGACCCTAAGCAATCGACAAGTATGAAAATCTCCTACAAAAATTTTCAAATATTTTTTTTGGAGACATTTTCCAAGTATTAACATTTCAGCTCCATGCATTTTTCACGCCTGTGATGACTTCAAAAGATGGAACAAAATTTATAATAATGATCGTGTTTAAATATTTCTACGAGCATCAAAATTGTTAATGCTTATCTCATCCCAATACCCCTATCCCCATTAAAGGATCTAGCAGTGTAGACTTGTTTACTAAGTGATTCAAATTTATGGATGTTTCTTTCCTGGGGACCTAGTAACGAGGTATTCCATTAACCTGTTATTAATGAATTAACTACAATACTTGGAATCCAGTTTGCATACATTACTTTCTGCTATGTCTGACAAGCCTTTGGCAAGCTTTCATGTTGTCAAGAACAACCTTTGTTTCAAAAGTATGCATAAAATTTGAATCACTTAGTAAACAGGTCTATTGACGCGAAAGCGTTATAACGGTTGACCACAGCAAAGTCGTACGGTCTAGTGATTTTCCCAAGTCTCTTATTAGTCGTTCGCCCGTATTTGACGCAGGAGTTGTGCATACTGAAAGGGAAGACAGAGAGAAGAAAAAACAAAGAAATACATAAGGAAGAAAAGGAAGACAGGGAAAAAACAACAAAGGAGTTCATTAGGTAAAACAGAGGAGCGAAGAAGAACAAAGAAATACATATTAAGTAAAAAAGGAAGAGCGAAAGATTAAAAAAAAAGAAAGAAATACGTAAGGAAAAAAGGAAGACCGAGAGAAGAAAAACAAAGAAATACATAAAAAGAAAAAGAAAGAAATACATAAATAAATAAAAATAAGATAAAGAGAATAAAAAAGTAGATACTGGATATATATGCTTCGACGGGAGCCCGGATAGCTCAGCTGGTAGAGCACTGGTCATGTAATCCAGGGTCCCGGGTTGCGAATTTTTTTCCCTGTACCTTTGGGGCTATCCAATCTGAATATTCATGAAAGAAACTACAAGTATCGGCTTGTATTTTCTTACTCAGTTTCACCTTATTTTTAAATCAGCAAAAAAAAATTTCGTAATATATTCCTCTGCCGAGATTCGAACTTGCGGTCCTTTCATCGATAGCGCACCAGATTATCCGACTGCGTCACACAGAACAGCTGCTCAATGGCCTTGCTCGTTTTATCATATCCTCACAGTTCGTTTTCATGAATATTCATGCAGACTAGTCTTGACGGAATGAACCGTATTACTCGTCATGGGCATGCGTACTCTCATCTCTAAGACCCAAGTCATGAATATTCATATTGGATAGCCCCAAAGATACAGGAAAAAAAAAAATTCGCTCCCGGGTTCGAATCCCAGTCGGGGCATGGTAATTTTCTCACATTTACTTTCTTTATGATATATTTAATTAACTACAATCCTATCAATTATGATATTTAATTACTCTCAAATTCAAATTGTCCTCTATAAAAATTCGTTGACATGGATTTGCCCGACTTTAGAGGGAAGACCTGTCTCATTGGTAGGCCATTATATAGAGTACGCCCGGAATTGGTATGGATATACCCCCTACGCTCGATGGAAATAGAGGGGCTATATGTGAGATCGTTTACGTTGCTTCGACGGGAGCCCGGATAGCTCAGTTGGTAGAGCACTGGACATGTAATCCAGGGTCCCGGGTTCTAATCCACATTTACTTTCTTTATAATATGTTCAATTTACTACAATCCTATCATTTATGATATTTAATTAAGAATAAAAAAGTAATACATAAGGAAAAAAGAAGATAAAAGAAAATAAAAAGAAATACATAAGGAAAAGGAAGAGAGAGAGAGGGAGAAGAAAAACAAAGGAATGCATAAGGAAAAGGAAGCCAGAGACAAGAAAAACATAGAAATACATAAAGAAATTAAAAGAAGATAGAGAGAAGAAAAACAAAGAAATACATAAAGAAATTGAGAGAAGAAATACATAAAGAAATTAAAAGAAAAAAGAGAAAAATAAAACGAAGAAATACATAAAGAACTAATAAGACAGAGAGAAGAAAAACAAAGACATAAAGAAAGAAAACAAGGAGAAGAAAAACAAAGAAACATAAAGAAATTCATGATGTTGAAGTCGCAAGTGATGATGCCCTAATTAAAACAGTTTGTGACTCGTCCAAATCCAGCTACATGTCCTTTAAGTGGGATTGTGAAAATGCAAATGAATACTGTGATCGGTTACACAATTTAACCTTACATTTACCAGGAATTATAGAAAATATTCATGAAGATGTCAGTCAGGAGGTGGTAGATAAGTACTACTCTGAGATTTGCAATTCTTTTTTGCAAGCTGCACTTGATCTTGGTGTGTGTAAGTGGAAACAATCAAAGAAAGTTAGGAATCATGAAAAGAAGGATAATAACAATTTTTATTCGCAATTATGGTTTGATGCTGAGTTTGAAGCTGCACGTAAAGAGTATCTTAATCTAAGGAATAGGCTAAGCAGGAAAATTCAGTTAGGTAGAAGATTAGATATTCAAGTTTTAAATATTGATGACTTACATAGTGATTTTGTTTTGGAAAGCAAAAAGTAAAAAAAAATATGTTACGGTACAAAAAGAGAGTATGGTAAAAGTATCAGTGCATCTTTACGGTGCTTGAAAAATAATGGTAACCCAAGAGCCTTTTGGAGTTTATTAAACAGTAGTAGTCAACAGATTAAAAGTACAATTAACATTTCCTTATGTGATTTGTACATCATTTTAAATCTCTTGGGACCATATGTATATCAGATAATCATTCAGAGGAGAGGATGATTTTGGATACTGGTAATATGCCTATACAAAATGATGGCTTGAATAAACCTATCACACTGGAGGAGGTTAAATTAATGATTAATAAACTGAAAATGCCAAAGCTTGTGGAAAAGACTTGATCAGGAATGAATTTCTTAAAAGTAGCCCTGTGGAAATGCGTAGAGCAATTGTTGATTTTTCCATTGTTGTTTTAGAAAGTGGGATCGTACCCTCTGAATGGTGTATAGAAGTAATTATCCCAATTTTTAAGAATAAAGGTCAAAATTCAAACCCAGATAATTATAGAGGAATAACCTTACTGAGTTGTCTTGGTAAACTGTTTACCTCAGTCTTGAGTAATAGAATTTCTTTCTTGAAAGTAATCACATGTTAGGTGAGGAACAAGCTGGATTTCGTTCAACATATTCTACCATTGATCATGCGTTCGTTTTAAAGACTATTATCGATTTCTACCTACAGAAAAGGAAGCGTTTATACTGTGCATTTATAGATTATAAAAAAGCATTTGATTTGGTTGACAGGAAGTTGTTGTGGTTTAAGTTGTTGAAAATAGGAGTAAATGGCAAAGTCCTGAGTGTTGTTAAAAACTTGTACAAACATGCAAAGTCTTGTGTTTGTGCACAGTGTCTGAATTTTTCACATGTAATTCAGGAGTTAAACAAGGTGAAAACCTCTCACCATTGCTGTTTGCTGTCTATTTAAATGACTTTCAAGAACACATTGCCAAATTTTATCCTGGCTTGAAAACTTTAAATGAAGAAATCAATAATACCTTACAGGGTGAGGAACAAGAGTTTTTTTTTAAATTTATTTGCTTGTTGTATGCAGATGACACAATAATACTGGCAGAAAGTCCTGATGAATTGCAAGTAGCGCTGGATGCAGTGCAAGAATATTGTAATACCTGGCGTCTAACAGTCAATGCAAGTAAAACAAAAGTAACGATTTTTGCAAGAGGGAAAATTAGGAAGATACCAAATTTTACATATGGTCATGACAAAATAGATGTGGTATATGATTTCACTTATCTTGGGGTACAATTTAATTATAATGGCACGTTTAAAAGGCAATTTCAAAGCAGATAATTCATGCAATAAAAGCTTTATACAGTATGTTAACTAAAGGAAAGAAAATGCAGTTGTCAGTCGATATTCAATGTCATTTCTTTGATCATTTGATCTTGCCTATCCTATTGTATGGTAGTGAGGTCTGGGGATATGAAGATTTAAGTCAGATCGAAGTTTTCCTCAGAACTTTATTATCTGTAGGTTCATGTACCCCAGAATGCATGGTTTATGGAGAAACTGGTCGAGGATTGATTTTGAATCAGGTGAAGCGTCGACTAGTCAATTTTTGGTCAAGAATTTTGATGGGCAAAAATAGTAAACATTCATATGTCCTTTTGAAATTTATTTCGGCCATTCATAGAAATGAACACTCGGACTTTAATTCGTCATGGTTAAAGTTTATTGAAGATACATTTAATCAAACTGGCCAATCCAATATATGGCTAGGTCAAAATAGTGGATTGGGTTTGAATATTAATTCTTTGTTAAAATTGCGACTAAATGATATTTTTTCTCAGGAATGGAGAGATGCAGTTTGGTCGAATCGCATTTGCACAACTTATAGAATATTTAAAGACAACCATGTATTTGAAAGTTATTTACTCACCCTAAATAAAACTGATGCTTTTACTCTCTGTAAGTTTCGGTGTAGATCTCATAAACTACCTGTAAACAAGGGACGATTTGATGCGAACACACCACATAGTGACATGCAGTGCCCTCTCTGCCTAAATACTGATATAGGTGATGAATTTCACTATATTTTTGTTTGTCCTTTTTTTGAAAAGGAGAGACGTTTATATTTGCCAAAAAAGTTTTGTACATATAGGTCCAGGCTTCCGAGTGCTTTGCACATGACAGAACTATTTGACACTAGCAGTCAGACCCAACTCCGTAATACCGAGCACAGGTATATACTCCGAAAACGGCGAATAGAACAAGATGAATATAGAGCCCTCATCGTTCAGTATGAGACAGTGTGTACAAAAGGCATGTAGATAATCTTGCAAAGTCAACCTGCCAACGATATACATATTCTTAAAAATAATGCTGGGTGTCAATTATCTTCAAAATCCTTGAATGATTCGTCATATGAAGTGAATTTCAAATGCGCGATTTTCCCCATGCCTTTTGTACACACTGCCTCGCACTGAACGATGAGGGCTCTATATTCATCTTGTTCTATACGCCGTTTTCGGAGTATATACCTGTGCTCGGTATTACGGAGTTGGGTCTGACTGACTAGGAACACTTCTCAGTTGAAGAATTTAGCTAGATTTACACGGCCTGTTTTGTTTACATTGTAGCTTGTAAAAATTGTATGTGTATTGTTCTTACATATTACATCACTGTACACTATCTATGCATACATTGCGTTTATTAGTTGGTTATATTCTACACATGTACAATGTTTTTATAGAACTTTGGTTTGTACATTGTATCATTATGGCATTATCTTTGTAGAATAATTGTATTCAAAAGTCATGTATTGTTATTTATACTTTTATGTTTGTACTCTCATACCCCGAGAGGGGGTCAAAGAGTCAATAAAATTCTACAAATTCTACAAATTTTACAAAATAAAGAACTAAAAAGAAGACAGACAGAAGAAAAACAAAGAGATACATAAGAAAAAGAAGACAAGAGAGAAGAAAACAGAAATTCATCAGGAAAGAATGAAGATAGAGAGAGAGAAAAAAAGCAATAGTATAGTACTGCTGCCACCCCAGCCATGTTTGTCATCATACACACGTGGATATTGGACAATGGACGACTGTCATTACATCTATCAGGTACGGAAGCTTATAAGTGCCAACCAGATGACGAGATAAGAAGACGGGAAGACAGATTAAATGACGAGAAGACGAGATAAAAAGACGAAAAGACAAAATAAATGACGATAAGGCGAGTTGTTGGAACTCGGCAAGTCGGCTTATTCTGGACAGGAAGACGAGAAGACAAGTTGTTGGAACTCGGCAAGTCGACTTATTTTGGACAAGAAGACGGGATGATGAGCTATTGGAACTCGGCAAGTCGACTTGTTTAGGACAAGAAGACAAGATGAAGAGTTGTTTGAACTCGGCAAGTCGACTTGTTTAGGACAAGAATACAAGATGACTAGCTAATGCAACTTGGCAAGTCGTCATCTCGTCTGCTTGTCCCAAACAAGACGACTTGCCAAGTTGCATTAACTCGTCATCTCGTCTTCTTGTCCTAAACAAGTCGACTTGCCGAGTTAAAACAACTCGTCATCTTATCTTCTCATCTTATAGCAGTCGACTTGCCGAGTTCTAACAACTCGTCTTCTTGTCTTCTTGTCCAGAATAAGTCGACTTGCCGAGTTCCAATAACTCGTCTTCTCGTCATTTGAACTTGTCTTCTCGTCTTCTTATCTCGTCATCTGGTTGGCACTTATAAACTTCCGTAATCAGGCGTTCTTTTTAGCTGCTAGCAAAAGATGAATTATGATTTTGATTGCTTTATAGCAAAACGCTATGGTAAAAAAAAAAAAAATCGGCGAGGATAGATTGATCAAGTATAAATTTGTCTTGAATAGTATCTTATTTTGTAGCTGCTTCTTTCCTTTTTAATCCGTCCCGGCCTGTGAATTTAAAGATTGAGAACGCATCTTGGAATCGTTTATGCCTTCTCCATTCACATAGGGTTTGCGTGCAAATTCTCTTGCATAGTGGAGCGCGGAGAGTGATCTGGTAATCCATTTACTATTTTGATGTCACTTTATTACGGATTTGCTTTATAACGGTTTTGAGTTAATTTACTACACTGTCTAGTTAAACAGACAACGGTATAAATGACCTAGTTAAACAAATAACAGTATGAAGGACATTCATTTTATAAATTACTGCTTTCTGCCTACTGACCCGTATGCCCATCTGAACAGGAATATCCGCAAAATTTCATACAGAAATCAAAAAAAGCAATGAAGGGATTTTTCTTTTTGTGTCAATGAAAAAAATAAGTATACCGAATCCACTCTTATTCACCCCGTTAGGTAACCAATACTATACTTTAGAAACCAAACATCTATAAATAAATAAAAGGGTGGTGTATTTGAATAGATGAAGAGAAGGAGTGCTACTCCCTCTCTCCATTTATACAAACATTGTTTTAATTGGACATCCAAAAATAAACCTGACTGCTTCTCTCCCACATTTTGTCGTGGTGTTGCTTGCTGGTGATAAAAATGCTTTCGACAAGGACAACTCGATTAGGGCATTCTTCCCACTTTTCTGTCTCTATCTCCCCCTCTCTCTCTTTTATCGACACTCGATTTCTCTCTATTTCTCTTCACCTATCTCTCTCTCTTTCTCCCTCAGGCTGCTTCTCTTTCTATTTTTTAAAACATATTTTTCGCTGTCTTGATTCCTCTCTTCTCTTTTTCATATATGAGGTGATTAGTTCCAAAACATACTGCACTATTAAAACTTTAAGCTCTGAGAAAAACATATATTTCATATTCTACATTGCATTATCTAATAAGTAAAAACTTGTTTTCATTCTTTAAACATATTCATGTGCCTTGCTTATTTGACTTTAATTTCTTACGTTAACAAGCTATGGATGTTGCATCTTATGGAACTGAAATACTGATCCCTCATAGGTACAGTGCACATAGTGCAGTAATCCACCTTATATTGTATGGAAAACCTAAGGTATTATCGTACATGCACATCATGCTGCTCTTTGATTGCCACTTTCCGGATAAGACATTGCTATATGGACGTTGCGGCTTTGGAACTAACTCCCTATTTAAAGGCCAAGTCCACCCTAACAAAAACTTGATTTGAATAAATCCAACAAGCATAACACTGAAAATTTCATCAAAATAGGATGTAAAATAAGGAAGTTATGGTATATTAAAATTTCGCTTAATTTCGCAAAACAGTTATATGTACATCCTGCTCAGCATGCAAATGAGGGAACCAGTGACGTCACCCACTCACTATTTCTTTTGTATTTTATTATGTGAAATATAGAATATTTCAATTTCTGCAGATTTCACAATTACGAAGCTCTCAATGAATTGTGTATAGGTTGCAACAATGGCAATTACACATGTTCAGCGAGGAATCAAACCTTGTTTCACATTATAACAGGGAAAAATTAAAATATTTCGTATTTCAGGTAATAAAATACAAAAGAAATAGTGAGTGGCTGACGTCACTGGTTCCCTCATTTGCATACTGAGCAGGATGTGCATATAACTCTTTTGCGAAATTAAGCGAAACTTTAAAATACCATAACTTTCTTATTTTACATCCTATTTTCATGAAATTTTCAGTGTTATGCTTGTTGGATTTTTCTCTATTTATTCAAATCAACTTTTTGTTAGGGTGGACTTGGCCTTTAATGACCAAATTCTCCTGATAGCGCATGTACCTATCATATATATTAAACGTATTTCATTTTACTTATGTAGCATGTTTTGTAACCGAATTGATGTATTACCAAAGAGTCACATTTATCTCAGTCATGTTTATCTCAGTTTCCTATTCCATGCTTTACCCAATTCTATAGATTAAGGCTAAGAAGGAAAAAAAAGTCATATCAAGTTATTAGCACATGAAAATGTTATTTTATTTAAAGTCAAAACTTTAGTCTAAGGCGATTTTCATTCATGTTTTTTTTAATTTCTTTTTTTTAATTCTTCTACTTTACCATAAGAGCATATATTCTGTCGCATTTCTGTTGAACAAAAATATTAAAGGAAAATCCAACAAATTCAACTGTAACATAAGCTTTATAGGGATTATATATTTGTTAATATCCAAGTTCATGATTAACTTTGTGATCCTCTTTAATACACTTAACCCGTTGACTACTGAATACAGGGACCATCCGGACCCCATATTCAATGGGTTAATATTATCACTTTATGCGGTTGGAAGGAAACTTTTGAATAAGAATTCGATCTCCAATTAACTTTTCTTTTCATTCAGATATGTTCTTAATAATAACCGATTCATATTTGTATATTTGATCAGGAGACTTTGGGTAAAGAAAATTAAACTTAATACGTTTCATCTATCTCAGTCATAACTATTTATGAGGTCGCTCCTCTTTAATTAATAACAGTACTTGTTTTGCACAAAGCTTTAAATTGTAAAATGTTAAAACGAGAATATACGTTATGTTTTTTTTTGTTCAATGTTACTATATATTTGTGTTTTGTTTACCATCGACATATGAAAGTGCAAAAAGAAGATTTTGACATTCATGCTTGCAAACCATAAAATCAATACATTATGCTGCACATTGTTGAAAAACTAATGCTTACAAAGCAAATTATAATATCTCTTTTCTGAATAGTATTATTACAAATTGTATTATGTGTCAAATATATATTTGAGGTTTACGATTAAGATATAACTGTACTTTTGACAAATATGCTATAAAACAAGCTGGTTATTGTGACGTCTATTGTTAAGCATGCAAGGGCGCATTGTAAAATAAACAGCAAATACACTGCTGCACACGACATTAATGAAATATATACATTATATACAACAAGAACAGAATTGTTAAAGATGAATAAAACAGTGGTAAATGTTCATCTTAATGAGGAAGCATATTGTTATGAATTTCACACATTATTGTAAAGATTCACGATATGAATTGAGGATTCTTTAAACCCTCAAAAATCTAAGGTGCTTGATATTTCTTCGGAAGTTATGCTGGAAAATAAAAGTTTGATCTTAAAAAGGTAGATTTAAGTTTGCTTTGAAATTAATATAAGTACTTTAGCATGCATAATTGTAATATATTTACATATGTCAATTACAATGGGTTCTTTTGAGTAACAAACAATATAAATGATGGCGAATGGTAATCCTACATATCGCTATGATCGTAAATACGTAAATAAGCTTTCCTTTTATGCTGAACATTATAAGTCAAGTTTGAACAGTTTGAAAAACGAGAGGCAAAATATAACATAAAAAGGATTGCATATACGTCGTCCTTTACATGGATTTATTATCTATGTTTTCTGCTTTATATACATATAGTAAGCTTATTATATCTATCAATATGTCTATTATTCAGTTATTCAAGTTTTATTTTCTACTAGAAAATAACACTCTAAAGCAATGTAATTGTTCAAATACGTATACAATTATAAGCGTATAGTACTACTACTAATAATATTCAGTTTATAGTGTCTTGTATGTTTTCATGTATATACACATGAAAGGATTCTTTTCATTTTCTTGCAAACGATACAGATATTTTATCTTACGTTTTCATGGAATATTAACACGCATAGCAATGGATATTATGCTTTGTTTTGTAACTGTGTTGTTGAGCGGTTTAAATTCATTACAGGATATATTTCATAATCTCACCCGTCAATAATCGATAAAATTTGCTGCTTTTCTGTTGCCTATGTGAAACGCTTATCATTATACAAACAATCGAAAAGAATCTTCAATACAAATACTTTGAAAATTGTAATGTACGTCAACAAGCTTCTTTCTTGAACAAGAAAAAACAAACAAACAAACAAACCAACACACCAATAACTCTATAATTGCGTATCATATCCTTATTATGTCAGTACGTTATTCGTAGGGAGTAATAACACATAAGTAGGTGATATGTCATGATAGAAATAAAATAGCTGTTAAAAACAATGTTGGCCCGTTGTTTTTCTCTATTAAAAGCTGATAGTACGTATATTCAAATAAGACAAACAAAACAAATTTAACTGAACCTTATAAAAGTTTCAGATAACAGATAAGATGAATCTAAAAGCAGTGTAAAACATAATTGATTTGAAAAAGAATATTCACAAGACAAAAAACAAACAAACAGAAAAGTTCATAAAATAACTTATAATAAGAATAAGTAGCAAACAATTGCATGATATCATATGCAGGCCTCAGTCAAGACAAATATTTGATATCTCCATATGCATGTACATTAAATGAGGCCAATCAAAAAAAAAAAAACTTTCGTTGAACATGCATTAATTTCCAAACATTTATTTTCCTCTTCTTGTAAATGTTGTGCAAAAAAAAAGCAATCAAATACAAAACAATATGGAAGAAGAGAATGGTAGGGAATGTCTTTACATAAACCGCATTAAATTACACTGTAATAATATATATCAGTACACGACATTACACTTCCATGCTACATATATGAGATATACGGAAAATTATTGGCATACAATACATTGCAATGTCTGCTTGAAGTATGAAAAAAATGTATACAGTCCAGTTAACACTTGAATAAAGTACTTTGTAGCAGCATCCCTTTTTTTAACCAAAATTGAAAACAAAACAATATCATAAAGTTAGTAATGGTAAAAATTGTGAACATTATTGTCAAAGTCATTGCTATAAGGAGCGTGTCAACAACGACGCTAGCTTTGTTTTCCTACAGATCTTTGTCAAAGCTGTCGTTATAAATACAATGTATCGAAAGCAGAAACATTGTCTATGTTTGCTAAACCTTTTCTTAGCAGCATTTCCAGAACGGTCATTTATAATTGTTTACTGACTATCATATTCCAGCCAATTAGTTTCTGGCCTAGTGGTTCTGTCTATGGAGATGTAGTAACACTCAACCGTACTTGTATCATTTTAATTATGCTCCTGCTCCGACAACAAAAGAATATCAATTGATATTTCACAAACTTGTGTCGTTCAGGGGGAAACAAAAATATACAGGTATTTACACAATGGTAAAAATAGAAGACACCATTTATAACATATTCCAATCTCAACAAAAGAAGTCCTTAATGAGCCAGGACAGATATAATAATGTGCTAAAATTATCTATATCGTCGGCCTTATGCCAAAAGGGCCTTATCACTGTATAAAGTCTATGGCCTTAAGGCCCTTTTGGCATAAGGCTGACGATATATGAATTGAACTTTCAAACCATTCATAACATTTGACATTGTAAATATTTTACAACAATATGTGCGTGCCCCTTCCACTTATCTTAAATTAATGTTGCTTATGACTGTACATAGATTCATAAGCCAAATCCAAATGCACTAATGCACAGTGATAAAAGACCACCTATTCATAACCCGCGAGTCATTTCCTGATATTTAGCATACAGGTTTATACATTAGGTAGCACTTATAAATATGAGAGTGCACCATATGAATAATTCTTAAATTACGGTGTAATGAATGAGGTTGTTCAGTTGGAAACGTCTAGAGCAATATTATTATATGGTGGGAGTGTGTATTTCATAGCCGAGTGGGATCGAAACTCTGGATAGAAAGATGCTTTTGTTTAAAGCAAATTCATACACGTAAAGCATAAGCCGAATCTAAAAAAATATTAAAATGACGGATGTGGAACCGAATATTTATAATAAAAATAGAAGAGTTCATAAAATGAAAATAAGAATAAGTAACAAACAATATGATAATGTATGGAGTATATGAGACCACAAAGGACCGAAATAACATTTGATAGGCCTATCTCAATGTACATTAACAATGAGGCCGACTCAAAACTCTCGATATCTTTCAATAGCATTTTTTTTTCAACATTAAAATATTTTACAAATATTCCTTTTCCTTTTCTTGTAAATGTGCAAAACTAGAAGTAAATATCAGCATAACAAAATGGAGAGAGAGAGAAATCTTTCAAAAGTACGTGGCTTGTGTCGGGGATGTCTTTGTATAAAGCACATTACACGTCAATAAGGTATATCAATACACGACATTACATTATCATGCAACATATACATGATATAGGTGAAACATACGGGAAGATATACATTGCATGGCGAAGTCTACCAAGGATAGGAACGAAAAGGCATAATCCTAAAATACTTGAATAATGTTTGTTTTCCCAGCGTACCTTTTAAAGAAGATACGATACAAATTACTGAAAGAGAATAGTTTCAATCTACTTTATTGTCTATGTTTATAGTTTCTTTCCGCTTAATAAAATGTATATAGGTACGATAGCTTAACCTCTCTTCTAAAAATGATACTTTGTAGTAGTAGTGAAACGTTGTGTTACTTTATTTGTATTATACTCTTCCTGACAGTATTAAATCAAAATTAGGCCTCTGCCTACGGCCTCGACTGACGTCTGTTTTCTACAGTATTATAACAAATGGAACTAAGTATATGAATAAGTACATGCAGGACCAAATGGTAGAAGCCATGCATTGTTTACACCTGCCTGATTCTACTGGGGGTGGAGCAGAAGGTTCAGTGTGCCTAAGGGTGTCAATGGTTTCAACAACCGATGTGGGTACAGTGTTAACTTTGACAATTGTCTGGATGGTTCCTTCTTTACGTGGTGGCCACTCAAAATCATTACACATTTTCCCATTTACATTGACATTTACATCATGTGAGCAGCACGAGAAATGACTGTTATCATGTAGCAAGAATGTTGCTCTGGTAATTAAGCTATTGCTTTCAATCTCGCTCACTACATAAATTTTCTGTTTGTTCTGGTAACATGTCAGTGTGGTTTCAACATCTCCAGTTTTAGCTTGGCAGTGTACTTCGTATGGATAATTACTGTTTTTACTTAAAGTAATGTAACATTTTGCAGGTCCAGGAGGGATTTGTACCAGAATCTCTTTCCTTACTGTTTCTTGCAAAAAGTCTTCAAGACCATGCAATTTCGCTGTTAATATGTACTTATCCTCATCGACAGTATCAACTTCATTTATAGTTAGGTTAACGCAAAGTGATGTTGCTAACGAAGTTACTGAGGTTCTAAATCTTGGGAACTGTGATGGGTTTTTAAAGCCGTCAACATCAACTTCCCCGTTAACATAGAAAGGACGTTGCTTTGACTCAAACCGTAGTGTGAAATATAGAAAGACTTGAGATGTGGTATCGGGGGTCAATGCGACACTGAATGGAACCACACCAGGTTTGCCTCCTTGTAGAATTACCCGTTCAGTGCTATCGCTGCCTGCCACGAAAACCGGACTTTGTGCTAGAATGATGGCTAAAGCTAGCATCATCTGAAGAAAAGTTTGTACCAGGACCAGGAATGAAAAACATGGGCTGTCCACTGTTCGACGTTTGTTCTAAATGGGGATGAATTAGAAGCAGAAGGGAGTACATTATATAATTATCTTAATTTGCCAAAACCTATATTCCACAAGGAACATTTCTTGCGGCCAAGTTCACAATATATCTGAACGGTTAAAGTTGAATTTCGATAACCGCCCAACATGCTTAATAGTGAACCAAACATTGAAGGCAAGAATACCAATCGCAAGTATTCCACTGAAATAATTTATCAAAGAAGTTGTTGATATGAATGTTCTATTATCGATCAGAAATTTGACATGATTTACTTTTAATTTTAAATAATTGTGACTATTATTTATACAATATTCACAGTCCTCAGGTTTCTGAAATTGTGTCACTGAACATACCTACTGAGGGATTAAAATGATACACTCAGTCATGTGTTAGCGAAAGAATCTATACAACATTTGTAGTAATGTGTTATACTAAACCCATGGGATGTAAACTTTATCACAGACATTTTATATCCTTTCAAATCTACAAAGTAACGAATTCATCTATTTGTAAAGAATGCAAAGACAGTTTTTGCCTTACCTTGATATTCCACCTTGAGTTTAAGGAAGTTCTTCCGGCAAGGAAAGGATTATGAACGACAACCGGTGGGTTTGTCAGAAAGACGCTGAAATGCAATTATGAATAGTAATGGCTGAAAGGGAGATGAAATTACATCGCATATTACACGATAGATCTACCAAGGAATTTTGGAAGAAATGGCAATAGCATTGATTTAATCATTGAATTAAACATGCATAATGTACATGATAGAGGTTCTGAATAGTCATATGAATAATATTTTTTTTTTTTTTTTTTTTTTTTTTGGGGGGGGGGGGGGGGAGGGGGTCGAAAGCTCACTCGTACGAAGAAAAGCCAAATCGGCTCCGAATCGTAATGACATCAGATCAACCTGATTGTCCATGATGCGAAGTCGATTTGGTCTTCATTCCAAATAGAAGGCTTACAATGTACTAACAGTTGGATTGGAGTGTTCACCATATAATTCAGAATATCAGTGAAGAAGAATATGATTGTTCAAATTTCAATATTTATTGTAACTGCTTTTTTTTTTAATGGGATCGCAATCAGATCTTATAATGGGCGGTGGGCTTTAGTTGTACGGGGTAGTAGTTGGTTTAAGATACATTTCATACGTTCGGAAGAATAAAGATTTACATAAAAATAAGGATGGATTTGTGGACGACGTACGATAACAACGATTTAATAACGGTAAGCAACTATTTAAGGCAAAATATAATGTGATCTCATTATACCTTAAGATGCAATTGAAAAAAAAAGACCATTACCTTTTGAATATATTATGCGAAGTTTCCTTAGTTGGTTGATCATTTCGAGCATTCACCCTTGAAGGCAGATCCTGTCAGCGATAAATCAAACACAATAGAGCGAAGATTGAGTAGAATGTTGTGATGGCAACATGAATGGAGAATTTAGAGCCACAATCTCTTCAGTCATTTTAGATAAAATCCAATGAAGATATAATACCGAATGTTTGCCATTAGGAATCAAATAGTTTAAGGACATCTGATACTGCCAGATGAGTTTGTTTAAACGAACACAATGAAAACAAAAGGAATGTTTACTTGATAGCCCGGAAATTGTAATATTAAGGCAACCCCCATGATTCTGTAATGGAGTCATGTGTTTATGATTCTTCTTTGGACTAACTTTAAATGTATTCCTGTAAAACGTAAAAGTGAATATTCACTCACTTTCAGGGTAGTGTGGCGTTTTGACTCTGTTTCTTCATATGGATGATAATTCTTCCCCATCGTATGTAGAAAAGGTTGGTCATATCCGTTAGGTTTCCATGTGTAATGTCCATTCGAGGAATAGGCATCATGGTCTGTACTGTATCTTAAGCTGTGAAATTTTTCTGGAGTGAAGTCTCCTGATTGGTCTGTATCTGTAGGCTTACACGATTCCCTTTCTACTGGCATGGTACTGTGATCTTCTTCCGCGTTTTCGGCAAACTTGTCAGGACATTTCGGCTTAGCATTAATGAAATGATTAATTTCATCCTTTCCCCCTTTTTCTCCAACAGGGGGGTTTGTGGGTAGGTTTTCAATAGAGGCATTGACTTCTTTTTCATCGGCATCAGCTCGAGTGTAGCCATTCATGCTCTCCTCGGTGCCTGTATCAGATGATTGTTCAGCATCAAAGCGTTTGGTGGGAAACTTGAGACGCGACTTTTGTTCACGGGAATACTCGACTTCATCCTTTTGTAGTGGCTCAAACCTTGAATAACCTTTATCTTCACCAGCATGTATGGTTAGGGATTCCACGGCCTTTGAGTGACCTGTATTTACTGCTGCCTGAAGTGGTGTCACACCATCAATGTCCATTGCGACAATGTCTGCTCCATTCAATGCAAGGTAATTGACTACGTCTTGATGTCCTTCTTGTGCAGCAGCATGGAGTGGTGTCCATCCATCTCTATCTTGTTCATTGATATTAGCTTTATGGAGGACAAGATATTTCACGATATCGATGTTACCGTTGTAACATGCTGCATGGAGAGAGGTTTTGCCACAATCGCTCTTTCCAGTCACATCATAGCCTTTGGAGACTAGAAATTTAACCACATCAAAATGGTCATATTGTGTTGCGATGTACAGAGTTGTCAATCCTTCAAACCTGGTATCCTGAGTTCCATTCGCCACAAGAAGTTTGACAGCTTCTAAATGATCATTTCGAACAGCAGCATGTAATGGTGTCCAACCGCTACAGTCTGTCTTGTTCACATTAGAACCCAGTTGAATAAGATATTGAAGGACGTTAAAGTGACCCATGGCAGCAGCACCGTGAAGAGGAATCATCGCTTCGTCGTCTTCCTCGTTCACAACGGCCCCATTTGAAATGAAGAACTCGACGAGATCTAAATGACCAAAATATGCTGCGGCAAAGAGCGGGGTCATTCCGCCATATCTGTTTTGCTTCGCTCCTTTAGCAATGAGATATTTGACGACCTCTAAATGACCATTTTGAATTGCAGCATTGAATGGTGTCCAACCATTTACTCCACTCTTGTTCACATCAGATCCTTGCTGAATGAGATATTTCATGACCGCAATGCTACCGTGAATAGCTGCACCATGAAGAGGTATCTCATCCCATTGTCATCTTCCTCGTGCACATCAGCTCCCCTCGAAATGAAGTATTTTACGATATGTAAATGACCAGATTGTGCTGCTGCGTGGAGTGGAGTCATTCCTTGATATCTGTTCTGCTCTGCCCCCATAGTTATGAGATATTCGACGGCTTCTAGATAGCCAAATTTAACTGCCGCATTGAATGGTGTCCAACCCTCGGCATTAATCTTGTTTATATCACATCCTTGCTGAATGAGATATTCCATGACCTTAATGTTACCGTTAATAGCTGCTCCATGGAGAGGAATCTGACCTATATCGTCTTGCTCGTTCGCATCAGCTCCTCGGGAAATTAAGAATTCGAGGATGTCTAAATGGCCAAATGCTGCTGCTGCATAGAGTGGGGTCATTCCAGCATATCTGTTCTGCGTCACTCCTTTATTCGTGAGATATTTGACGGCTTCTAGATGGCCATATTGAACTGCAGCATTGAATGGTGTCAATCCCTTGGCATCTTCCTTGCTTACATCAGATCCTTGCTGAATGAGATATTCCAGGACTTCACTGTTACCGTGAATAGCTGCACCATGGAGAGGTATCATCCCATTGTCATGTCCCTCGTGCACATCAGCTCCTTGGGAAATGAAGAATTTGACAAGATTTAAATGACCAAATCGTGCTGCAGCATAGAGTGGTGGCATTCCGTCATATCTGTTTTGCTTAGCTCCTTTAGTTATGAGATATTTGACGGCTTCTAGATGGCCGCTTCGAACTGCAGCATTGAATGGTGTCTGACCCTTGTAATCACATTTGTTTACGTCAGATCCTTGCTGAATGAGATATTCTAGGACTTTAATGTGACCATTTAAAGCTGCGTCGTGAAGAGGAATCATCCGTTCGTCATCTTCCTCGTGCACATGAGCTCCTTCCGAAATGAGGCATTTCACGACATGTACGTGACCAGAATATGCTGCCCAATGTAGAGGGGACCGTCCGGCAAATCTGTTCAGCTCCGCCCCTTTAGTCATGAGAAACTTGACGGCTTCTAGATGGCCATATTGAACTGCAGCATTGAATGGTGTCCATCCCTTGGCATCTTCCTTGTTTACATCAGATCCTTGCTGAATGAGATATTCCAGGACTTCACTGTTACCGTGAATAGCTGCTCCATGGAGAGGTATCATCCCATTGTCATGTTCCTCTTTCACATCAGCCCCATTTGAAATGAAGTATTTGACAAGATTTAAATGACCAAATCGTGCTGCAGCATAGAGTGGTGGCATTCCGTCATATCTGTTTTGCTTCGCTCCTTTAGTTATGAGATATTTGACGGCTTCTAGATGGCCATATTGAACTGCAGCATTGAATGGTGTCCATCCCTTGGCATCTTCCTTGTTTACATCAGATCCTTGCTGAATTAGATATTCCAGGACTTCACTGTTACCGTGAATAGCTGCTCCATGGAGAGGTATCATCCCATTGTCATGTTCCTCTTTCACATCAGCCCCATTTGAAATGAAGTATTTGACAAGATTTAAATGACCAAATCGTGCTGCAGCATAGAGTGGTGGCATTCCGTCATATCTGTTTTGCTTCGCTCCTTTAGTTATGAGATATTTGACGGCTTCTAGATGACCAGATTGAACTGCAGCACTGAATGGTGTCCATCCCTTGGCATCTTCCTTGTTTACATCAGATCCTTGCTGAATGAGATATTCCATGACTTTGATGTGACCTCCAGCAGCAGCGCCATGAAGAGGAATCTGACCCATATCGTCTTCCTGTTCCACATCACCTTCCTTTGAAAGGAAATATTTGACAAGATTTAAATGACCAAATCGTGCTGCAGCATAGAGTGGTGGCATTCCGTCATATCTGTTTTGCTTCACTCCTTTAGTTATGAGATATTTGACGGCTTCTAGATGGCCATATTGTACTGCAGCATTGTATGGTGTCCATCCCTTGGGATCTTCCTTGCTTACATCAGATCCTTGCTGAATGAGATATTCCAGGACTTTAATGTGACCATTTAAAGCTGCGTCGTGAAGAGGAATCATCCGTTCGTCATCTTCCTCGTGCACATTAGCTCCTTCCGAAATGAGGCATTTCACGACATGTACGTGACCAGAATATGCTGCCCAATGTAGAGGGGACCGTCCGGCAAATCTGTTCAGCTTCGCCCCTTTAGTCATGAGAAACTTGACGGCTTCTAAATGGCCATTTTGAACGGCAGCATTGAATGGTGCCCCGCCCAAGGCATCAGCCCTGTTCACGTCGGAACCTTGTAGAATAAGATATTCCAAGATTGTCATGTGCCCGTAAAAAGCAGCACCATGAAGAGGAATCATCCCTTCGTCATGTTCTTCGTGCACATCAGCTCCTTGGGAAATGAAGAACTGGCAAAGATTTAAATGACCAGATTGTGCTGCTGAAAAGAGAGGACCCATTCCATCATATCTTTTCTGTTTTGCTCCTTTAGTCATGAGATATTTGACGGCGTCTAGATGGCCATATTGAACTGCAGCATTGAATGGTGTCCATCCCTTGGCATCTTCCTTGTTTACATCAGATCCTTGCTGAATGAGATATTCCAGGACTTCACTGTTACCGTGAATAGCTGCTCCATGGAGAGGTATCATCCCATTGTCATGTTCCTCTTTCACATCAGCCCCATTTGAAATGAAGTATTTGACAAGATTTAAATGACCAAATCGTGCTGCAGCATAGAGTGGTGGCATTCCGTCATATCTGTTTTGCTTCGCTCCTTTAGTTATGAGATATTTGACGGCTTCTAGATGGCCATATTGAACTGCAGCATTGAATGGTGTCCATCCCTTGGCATCTTCCTTGTTTACATCAGATCCTTGCTGGATGAGATATTCCATGACTTTGATGTGACCTTTAGCAGCAGCGGCGTGGAGAGGAATCATCCCTTCGTCGTGTTCCTCTTTCACATCAGCCCCATGGGAAATGAAGAACTGGCAAAGATTTAAATGACCAGATTGTGCTGCTGCAAAGAGAGGACCCACTCCATCATATCTTTTCTGTTTTGCTCCTTTAGTCATGAGATATTTGACGGCTTCCAGGTGGCCATATTGAACTGCAGCATTGAATGGTGTCCATCCTTTGGCATATTCCTTGTTTACATCAGATCCTTGCTGAATGACATATTCCATGACTTTGATGTGACCTCCAGCAGCAGCGCCATGAAGAGGAATCTGACCCATATCGTCTTCCTGTTCCACATCACCTTCCTTTGAAAGGAAGTATTTGACAAGATTTAAATGACCAAATCGTGCTGCAGCATAGAGTGGTGGCATTCCGTCATATCTGTTTTGCTTCGCTCCTTTAGTTATGAGATATTTGACGGCTTCTAGATGGCCATATTGAACTGCAGCATTGAATGGTGTCCATCCCTTGGCATCTTCCTTGTTTACATCAGATCCTTGCTGGATGAGATATTCCATGACTTTGATGTGACCTTTAGCAGCAGCGGCGTGGAGAGGAATCATCCCTTTGTCGTGTTCCTCTTTCACATCAGCCCCATTTGAAATGAAGTATTTGACAAGATTTAAATGACCAAATCGTGCTGCAGCATAGAGTGGTGGCATTCCGTCATATCTGTTTTGCTTCGCTCCTTTAGTTATGAGATATTTGACGGCTTCTAGATGGCCATATTGAACTGCAGCATTGAATGGTGTCCATCCCTTGGCATCTTCCTTGTTTACATCAGATCCTTGCTGAATGAGATATTCCATGACTTTGATGTGACCTCCAGCAGCAGCGCCATGAAGAGGAATCTGACCCATATCGTCTTCCTGTTCCACATCACCTTCCTTTAAAAAGAAATATTTGACAAGATTTAAATGACCAAATCGTGCTGCAGCATAGAGTGGTGGCATTCCGTCATATCTGTTTTGCTTCGCTCCTTTAGTTATGAGATATTTGACGGCTTCTAGATGGCCATATTGAACTGCAGCATTGAATGGTGTCCATCCCTTGGCATCTTCCTTGTTTACATCAGATCCTTGCTGAATGAGATATTCCAGGACTTCACTGTTACCGTGAATAGCTGCACCATGGAGAGGTATCATCCGTTCGTCATCTTCCTCGTGCACATGAGCTCCTTCCGAAATGAGGCATTTCACGACATGTACGTGACCAGAATATGCTGCCCAATGTAGAGGGGACCGTCCGACAAATCTGTTCAGCTCCGCCCCTTTAGTCATGAGAAACTTGACGGCTTCTAAATGGCCATTTTGAACGGCAGCATTGAATGGTGTCCCGCCCAAGGCATCAGCCCTGTTCACGTCGGAACCTTGTAGAATTAGATATTCCAAGATTGTCATGTGCCCGTAAAAAGCAGCACCATGGAGAGGAATCATCCCGTTATTGATTTCCTCGTTCACATCAGCCCCCTGGGAAATGAATAACTGGCCAAGATTTAAATGACCATATTCTGCTGCGGAAGAGAGGGGGGTCATTCCGTCATATCTGTTCTCCTTTGCTCCACTTGCCATGAGATATTTGACGGCTTCCAGATGACCATTTTGAACTGCAGCATTGAATGGTGTCCAGCCCTTGTCATCTTTCTTGTTTACATCTGATTCCTCTACAATGAAGCTTTCTACGATGTCAGTATAGCCCTTTGAGGTTGCTGTATGAAGAGGTGTCTGACCTAAGTCACACTCGACATTTACGTCCGCTCCTTGAAGGATGAGAAAGTCTACAATGTCTCCGTGTCCTTTCTGGGCAGCGGCATGAAGAGGAGTGAGACCATCTTTACTTGGTTTATTTGGGTTTGCTCCACTTGAAATGAGGTCGTCAACAATTTCTAGATGACCGTCTAAGGCTGCCTTGTAGAGAGGCGTGTATCCCTCCTCATCCACCTGGTCTATGTCAGGATTGGAGGTTAGATCTTGTTTTAATACGTCAGCGTCGCACAACGACATTTCTTCCTTGAGTGTGTTATACGTTGCATCCCAGTCGTCATTTGTATTGGTCTGTAAGAGTTCCATAATTTCAGATGGCTGTACAGGAGATGTGCCTTCCTCAAGTGGGATGCTCTTGTCATTACTAGATATGACGGTGTTTAGGGGTAAATTAGTGTCTTGTATGAGCTCTGGTTTCCCGCCCTCTATATCTGCAATATCTCTTTGTGATATGTTGGACAGTACATTATCTACTCCATGATCATGCTCTTTCGGTGCCTCATTAGGATCAGTAGTCAAAACATCGGATGTATGTTGTGATGGCATGTTTGGCGCTGATGAGATAAGTCGTATGCTCGTTCCACCGACCCTATAACGAAATGCACAAACTTGTACTCAAAATAACATTATGGAATAAATGCACATAAGGCAATTAGAGTATAAGCTAGTTAAATAATAAATTATTTTTACGATACTACTTATTGTGTTATTTGATACTACTTGCTTGCAAAGGGAAAAAAGGTGAAATGGAAATGATCATTGTGAAACCTGAATTCATTACGCTGGTAAATATGAATATAAAAGCAAAATTAATCGAGAAAAGTACAAGATTACACAAGATAAGAAAATTGTATGATCTTATCTAAGACTGGTTTCATCATTCAGTGGGGACGGGGAGAGAAAAGCTTATGGGGTTTTAGATCTATCCCCCCATCCGTGTATTGCTACACATAATATTAGTCTGACTAATTAAATGATAATTTAAAATCTTCTTAAATAAAGAAATAAGAAAAATGTTTAAAAAAATAAATAAATGCATTTCCATCAGAGCATGGAAAGCTTCATCCACATTAATATCCATGAATGAAAGGCAAAGTCACAATTTCAAAATGTCAAACTGGTCAAATAGGGGCGAAGCACAGTGGTAAAAAACAAACACACATACCGGAAAAAGGTCTAATTTGCTAATGGAGGCAAATATAAATGCACTTATTGCTTATCACGAAATTTTAATTTTGATTAAGATTTATCTAAGAGGATGGCAGGATTGGAGAATTTATTTGGTAGAGTGTTTAGTACTCGAAACGGGGTAAGGCATGTTGTAAAAAGCAATGAACTTCACAAAGGACACGTATCATATAACAAGTTGCAATAGTTATCCAAGTGCATGAAAAGATTAATGAGTATGGTTGATCGTGGTCCCGTAACACATAGCAATCGATCAATCTTATGACTGATACTTTACGATCAATTGCATAATACAATGGCATAGCAATCAATTTCAAAATTGTCACCTTTTTGTGCGTTACAGGAAGCAGTAAATATTTTTTTTCTTTTCGATATGCACGCAGTTCAAAAGATGTATCAGTAGAAATCAGTAGAAATACATTAGTTGTGACCACGATTTCCTTATAATCTGTTCTCACAATATCTGGTTATCTCTCCTTTTCAATCCCCCCCTCTCTCTCTCTGTCTTTCCCTTTATCTGCCACTATAGTTGTATGTCCCTTTTCTTTTCCCATCCACCGTCATTACCCCGAAAAGATATTGTCCATATTTTTTTAATGAAGAAAGAAAATAATTAAATTCATTGCTTCTCCAGATAACGATTGTATCAATACAGTTTGCCCTCACTTTAGTTCCTTTCCAATTTACAGTATTTACAGCGGCCGAGGCATAAGTTTCATTCGCTCTCATAAATAATGATTCATAGAAACTGAACTTACGGCTTCTGATCCTGAATTCCGGCGTCACAGTCAGCTTCTTGAGGAAGACTCTTCCCATTGTCAGGCTGCTGTCCATACTCGCATGCTTTCTCATTGAGCTGTAACACAAGAAGAAAAACAAAAAAGTCATCACAGTAATCTAATTTTTCAGGGTTTTGTGTACCCCAATATTAACCGATTGTCTTTGCAGAAAATGCTTCATTACCTGGAATTAAGAATACACTATGTAGTTTTGTAAGTATATTCACCATGTTCACGTTGTTTCCTGTTTAAAACAATGTATACAATAGAGTTTGGATTTCATATAACAAAATGATAATAATGATGATAGTTGTTGAAGTGGTAGTAGAAGTAATAATAATCAAAATAATAATAATAATAATAATAATAATAATGATAATACCAATAATAATCAGTTCTGGTTTAGCGCATATCACATTATGGTATAACGCCTATCTGACTGCTTGCAAAGGACTGGATATTATGACCTTGGTTTCACAAACCTAGAGATCAGTGTATATGATGAATAAATTCATTAATTAATTCATTTATTTATTCATTCTTTTTTCTCAATTTATTTAATTAGCACTTGTGGGACGGAAACATCCTCATCAGCAAGAATGCTGGTTTTCGCAGGGGTGGATTAAATCATAGCAGGTACCCATTTAGTACTCCTGGGTCGAGTGTGGTAGATTTAGATAAATTCATGCCAACATTAATAACAGTAATTAGATTATGGTTACCATTGGAGTGGACACATTATTCCAAGATAGATAATTATCATATGGATCTTAATACCTAAACATTAAGATTATTTCTCCGACACTTTCTCCTCAGTCACAATTCGACTTCTCCAAATGGTTATGTTAAGCACAATTTGGAAGACAAACGCCCAAAATTAAGAGTAGGGGGACTGGTGCCAACCTTTTCTAACAAACGAAGTCCAACCAAGCAAAAATCATGAATAAAATCAACTCTGATATAATTTACACATACAAATTATGCGTGCATTATGAAAATTTAACGCTTCAAAAGTGTAAATCAAAACCAATGCCAAAATAGATCTGAAATACACAGACTGCCATTGGGTCAAATGCCCCTCTTCCCCGAAGCCAAGGTAATATATATATATTTATATATATATATATATATATATATATATGAGGCAGTCAGCTTTGACAATGAATATCCTGTAAGTTGGTAATTGCTGTCTACAAATGCACCGTGTAGTTAGGCAAAAAGGAGGCGTAGTTTAATGGACCCTTTCGCTGAGAATTTGTATTTGTAATTTTTATCTATACAGTGTTTAATCATTAAAAGCAACTTTGCCACCGTGCCGTCTGTAAACTCGGTATGGCATTACAAGACTTAAAATAGACGCTTCTAATACCGTTGATCTTTTTTAATTTTAAAAGAAACTTTAATTACTCGGTACCAAGATTGAGGTGCCATGGGAGCACGCAGATTGCACTCCTTGAAAGTATTTGCCCTATATACTTGCACGAATATCTACTGTGTGCATATTTTTAGGATTATCGTCAAATTAGTATTTCCATACTTCAAAGTATCGACACTTTAGCCCTTGTAATAGGTGTTAACAGTTGGGTGGAACAATTATTAACTGCGGTTCCTCTTCCAATTTTTGTGTGATACCTTACTAATTATTATAGATACTTTGCGCAATTTGTAAACGAAACATATAATGAACATCGTTTTTAAAGACTATTTTTATGAGCCAATGTCAGGCAAAGAAATCGTCGTTCTGGCTATACAGATTCACATTCAGAATCAGATTCATCTTTATTTGTCTATATGATTCAACACATAAAAATTTAGTTTCCATTCGTTTGTTACACACAATAATATAAAGTACAATAAACACAACACAATAATAACATTACAACATTACTTAAAGATAATGACTGAATGGAAACAAATAAATTAAACATTTTTACAATGTACTGTATATGCAAATAAGAATGCCACTAGCCCTAGTCGTATACAAAGTAGTTCATGAATAAATAATAATTTCATATTATGGAGAACCATGATAACAATAAACTTGTTGAATTTGAAAAAAAGCAAACAAAAATGTAAAAAACACAATCAGTGCCCATCCGCCCCCCCCCCCCTTGTTCATACAACAACAAAAAATTAAGTGCTGTTTCCTTAATCATGTCATAGCAGATAAAGTCATACACATATACATTTGAATCCGGATTAAGAAAAGAACGTGTTTGATGATTTTCGTCTAACAGTTGCATTGAAGATATGTATTGAGTTAGGGACAAAAGACTTTCTGAACCGCGCACGACAAGTGCGCGTGATCATCATCATCATCATCATCATCACCATCACCATCATCACCATCATCAGTTTGTCATCAGCATCATCATCAATATGCTTTTACTTAGGATTTCAATTATTTATCCATTCTGCTTATTTAAACATGTTTTAGCTATTTCATAATATTTGTCAGCGGCTACCATATTCTCAAAAATATTGCTTATAATGACAGTCCTTCTTCCAGTAATGATTTGTTTTTTTATACTTGATGATTACTAAACGAAGAAGCTTGACTGGGAGGAATTTTTAATTTGTAAAGAAATCTTTAGACATTTTTACTCCCAGTGTTAAAGATCGTATGCTCGATCTGTAATGAAAAACACAAGTCAGAAAAAATTGGAACCAGCGGGATTCGAACCTGTCATCTACTGCTTGCCGGGCAGCGACTTAACCACCAGGCTATTCTGGTTCACGGCCAAGGCACGATGAACTAGAATCAAATACCCAAGATCCTCTTCTTTCCGACTCATTAATATTCATTTTTAACGGTCCGCCGTAGACAATGGTTAGTAAACGAAGAAGCTTGACTGGGGAGGAATTTTTAATTTGTAAACAAATCTTTAGGCATTTTACTCCCAGTGTTAAAGATCGTATGCTCGATCTGTAATGAAAAACACAAGTCAGAAAAAATTGGAACCAGCGGGATTCGAACCTGTCATCTACTGCTTGCCGACTTAACCACCAGTTTTTCATTACAGATCGAGCATACGATCTTTAACACTGGGAGTAAAATGCCTAAAGATTTGATGATTACTATTATATAATTTGACAATTTAGCATTTCGTGTTTGTTTTTGAAAAATGATTGTTACATATATTTGTTTATTTATTATTTCATTGTTAAAAAGTAGTTTTGTATTTCATTTTATATATGTAATTTAAAAATTTTGTACTGAATGCAGAAGAAGAAAAAAATCAAATCAAATTAAATCAAATCAAATCAGGTGGTGGGAGGGCATAAGCGTATTCCAGAACGGTTGAATTAAAAGCAATCACGCAGTGAATGTATAATGCTTTAGCTAATAGACGTTTGTCATACAGAGCTTGAGCCGGGGTCAGTTTCGAGCCTATTATTCTCCGTGCAAATTTCTGGGCTCGATCATTTCTCCTCTTCTGTTCATTTGACATATTACCGAAAGTGTAAATGAGACTAACATTTATCATAGTGTTAGAATGGTCTGCTCGATATGAAACTTCTTTTAAGAAAGTTTCCGTAAGAAAAACATCCGCTAATTCGTTTTCTTTTGAGTGGACGGACAATTTTCTTTCCAGCATAGCTTATCGTCAATGACTGTACCTAAGTATTTATATTCGTAAACTTGCTCAATGAGGTTCTCATAAACCCTAAGTGTAGTCAACCAGGGAATTAATTATACATAATTCTGTTATACAAAATGTAAATGTATTTGTATACACGTCCTCGATATACAAAGAGTGATACTGAGAAAGGCAAAATATTACCCTCAGAGGGTTCGTGCCCCTGGCGGACCGCTTCGGCACAGTTCCGCTACTTCATTTTGATACTGCACAAGCTCTCAAGATGTGAACTAAAGATGTGTCCACTCCAGTCAATGAAGCGTATTGTTAATAATAATCATTTGGCGGGGATTTGATAGTCTGATTAAAAGTGGAAGCTGCTAAGAAAGAAAATGCTAAACTGTCTCGCTCGGACCGTGTCTAACAGTGTATATTTTCCTCTTTTTTTCTTGTTTACTTTATTTAAAAAATAATTAACCATGAATTGTTTTCTAACTTTAAAAAGACAAGGTTCTGTTAATGTTGATAAATATTAAATTAAAAAAAGCATTGGGAATTTCCAAAGAAAGGAGATCATTGTATTTAAAATTGGACAAAACTTATCCGATTCGAAAGGAAACCGACCCATTTTTAATTCCGACAGCTTTCATAAGTATTTCAAGAATACTATAATCGATTTCGGATTAGATTGCCTACACCAAGGGTACTTAAATTGCAGCCCACTGGCTACATCCGTCCCTTCAGACAATTTTATGCAGCCCTCCAAAAACGTAACTAAACAAGTTCTTTGGTTTCGTTGTGATGCTAGCAATGGATACAAACGCCACCACTGACTGCCGGCAAGATTTTTTTTTTTTAAATTCTATTCAATTGTTTATTTTTTTATTTTTTATTTTTTTGCTGTATTAAGAAAACAAGGACGATGAAAAACGAAAATATTTAGGACTACTTCAAGATAGGAACAGGTATCATTGAAGTCCATTGAGGTATTATTAATAATTATTGTAGTAATGTAGAGTAATAGAAATGTATTCATATGTATGTATCATTTAATGATCTAATGTAAAGCTCATTTAAATGTATTATGTAATACGCAATATAAATATAACATTTTATTATTATTATTATTCATGATAATATATTAATGGAAAGCTACTTCTGGTCAAGAAAGATGATAAAGTCTATATTGATAAAGAGGATTAATCCTACACTGAACAGGGACTCGGTTTACTCATTGTCACCTATCTTCGGTCCAGTGATCGCAAGACAGCAGACAGCAATTAGAAACAGTGTGGCTGATCACTTGATTTGAGAAAGTCCACAGGAGTGGACAAAAGCTTGCTAACAAAATTTAAGGTTGGTAGAAGCTTAAACTACAATTGGTTGATTACCCCCAACCGATGAAAGTTTTCTGTAATATATATCAATATGTTTTGAAAAAAAAATGTTCCGTTGCCCTTAGATGAGCTCATCGTATGGCTCTTATTTAATGGCCTGCAGCATAATTCATATATTTTGGACCCATATAAACATTAATTAAGAATCCCGAAACCACCCCCGCCATAAAAAAATCATATCAATAATAATAATAATGAATTAAAAAAGTAATTAAAACGAAATAATAATAATAATACTAATAATAATGATAATACAAACATCAAAAAATAAAATGAATAACATTATTAATAATAATATAATAATATAAAAAAAAAAAAAAAAAAAAAAAGTAAGTGAATAATTATAATAATAATAATGATTTTGAAAAATAAATAAATGAAATAAAATAAAATAAAAAACATTTATGTTTTCAGGTTCAAAGGCTTGGAATAATTTGACTCATTTCCTACAAAATGCGTCTTCCCTTAATGCCTTTAAACATATCGTGTACAAAAAGTTATTTTCAACTGATAATTTACAATGTAAAACAGCCTCTCTGCTGATTGTTTTTTATCATGTTTTAAGTATGTTTTAATAAATAAAGTAACTAATTAGAAGTTTTCATATCAACTAAAATAAGAACGCCTCCTTGGAAGAGTAAAAGATGGAAACTTGTGCTTACCTCAAGTCCGTCTGAGGCTGCTGAGGTTGTACTCATCTCCTCGCCATCCGTGTTTACCCCCATGGTGGAATCACCTGTACCAAGTGAAAAATAAAGATAATTATACTTCATATGAAATTTGAAGTGATGTGCTTTTAACAGAAAGGTGATAAAAAGCGATCACAATTAAACAGGCCAAAACTGCAGGATCCTATAAGTACAATTTCGAAATTTGAAGAAAATGTTGTAATCTTCTTGGCATTTTGGTGAGTCATGCGTATAGGTTTTAAAGGCAAAGGAATTGACTTGATAGGCTGCGCCCTCCACCCCCGAATCGAGAATTTATCAATATTCGGGCAACCTTCACTATTTATCCAGGCAGCGAGCTAGTCTGTTTATAATTCTTGTCTTTTCTAGTATTTTCACGACGAAATTCAACTCAAAGGTTTGTTTACAACATGCACCAAGAGCGAATAACGCATTGGTAGGGCTTACAGTTTAAAAAAAAAGTAAAAAAGTGTTTACGTCGCTTACTGGAGAGTTGATTTTGGCATGTGTCCTTCACCCCTTATAAAATAGTGCCCGAATGCCTATAGTCCAATACAGTTATGGATGATTACGTTTGGATATATAGCCGATATTATGTCTTTTATGGTGTCATTGTATACTCGGGAGACGACACCTCTTAGCCTAGAAGGCTCAAAATAACATACTTCCAATCTTTTTACCTTTTAATTTAAACGGACTTATCCTCCAATGCATGACTTTTGTTCTCGATTTTTATTATTTCTTTCCTACTCTTCTTTCCTTACATAGATGCAAGGAATCGTATACATAAAGTTGTTCCAGTCAGTGGCGCAGCTACAGAGCGTTACGCCAGCCCCCCCCCCCCCCCCCCCGATCGAATAGCTTTTATAAAAGGGGAACAAGAAAGAGAGAGAGAAATAAAGGGCAAAAGACCGGAGGAAAGACGATATGACCCCTTCCCCTAATCAGTGACCTCGTAAAGTGATTTTTTTAATTTAAATTTTAAATTTTCCGAGAAAGACCGATGCCCCCTCCCTCCAATTAGAGAACCTTTATACAGAGAGTAGCGACATAGACGTCTGTCTTTTCGTGAAACAAAATGGCGTTTGAATTCTTTCTATTGAGAACGCCCAGGTGCTCGTCAGAATTGAATAGAAATGTTGCATAGCGGATGAAACAAAATGGCGTTCAAATCATGAGTTGTCGCTACTATCTTTATATAGATACTCTACCTCAAATTAGTGTCCCTGTATTAAAGAGTTGCGACATGGACGTCCCACTTTTCTGGAAACAAAATGGCGTTCGAATTCTTTCTATTGAGAACACCCAGGAGCTCATCGGAATTGAATAGAAACGTTACGTAATGGCGTTCAAATCCCCAGTTGTCGCAACTTTCTAATACAGGGACACTACCTCCAATCAGTGCCGTATATAGATAGAGTCTGGCCAACTCGGCTCCAGTTGGGTAACAACATGGCGCATATTCCTTTGTTGCAAGCTTACATAACAAAGGAATATACGCCATGTTGCTACCCAACTGAAACCGAGTTGGCCAGACTCTCTCTATATACGGCACTGCCTCCAGTGATGCCAGTGCTCCCTCAATCGGTGGACTCATGCTAAGCCACTGGTTACAGTAACCTGCCTTTATTCTTCTGGGCGTTTCACGCACTTATCTTCTCCTTCTCTTTTTTTTAATATTTACTATATACTCATTACCATGTTTACCGTATTATCCTGATCATGAGAAGGAAACAAAATAATATGAATATCAATCAATAAATCAGTGTTTTAATCATATCCCCCTTAAGGTTCTATATTGTGTAATTTTAATTCTGCCTTGCTAGTAAATTATTTAAGAATGGTTCTGGGCATTTATTTTTTATATTCGAGACTTTGAATACAACTCACACCGAAAATATACTTCCATCAAATCAGTCGACACATTTTATCTCATTCATCCAGTCAGCCCTCTTTTTGATTCATTCTTCCTTACTTCTTTCAGATCATTTCTTTCAGCACGTTTCCCCTGCAGTGACGTTTTTTTACACTTGGTATATCAGTAATCTCTTATTCTAAAAGCAACAAACACTATTCAAATGGTTAATAACAAATATCCATGTGACATTTTAACTTTCATAATACTTACTACTTGTAGGCCACTCCTGGATAGATGCGCCCTCAGAATGGCATATATCTAACAGTAAAGATGCCTAGTCCCAAAAAGTGGCCCAAACCTGGCGGTAGAACATCGCATCAACTGACAAAAGCTCTCCAAGAATATTTTACCTTTGGTATTATATGTGGCAACGCCTCTTCTTGTCATATCATAAATTATGTTATGTCATCATTTTTTAGTCACGTGATGTTGTGTAAACATAATTTTACGTGGATTACGTTCAATGTCTTCGGTCTCTTCCAGTGAGTTTATGCAGTGGTTAATCATTTACATGATTCATCTCCCTATTATTTTTTCAGGTTCTGTTATTGGCTCCTACTCAGTATTGACATTTCAAATCCAGTACAATTCAAATGTTTACCTGGCATGATCATAATATTGTTTGTTTTCATATCCAGGAGGGAAATTGAATAATCAGTGTCGGTGATTAAATATTTAAAGAGTCATGATAATATTAGCATCGTGTTGTTCAGGTAAATTACCATTTGGTCTAATGCCATTTAGTCTGTTATGTGGTACAATATCATTTGGTCTAACCTCATTTCTTCCACTGCTAGGTGGCAATCAGATGGAGAGCAAGAATCAATATGGAACGGAGGATATCACCAAAATACACCGGATAAAAGGAAATCCAATTGGCAAATTGCTCTGAAGAAAAGAAGTAAAATTAGAGAGTTAAATTGGTGAAAGGAAAGGGGATCACAGCAGCAGACATACACAATTCCCATCTATTCCTGATTTTTACATTTAATGCTTTTGATTTCGATGTGATATGAATTCATTATTATTGCAAACAAGCGAAGGGAGCGGGAAAATAAATTGGCCCACATTTGCTTTTGAATTATTATAGTTTTCGACGGGTGCGTCATACATAATCAGTGTATTAGTTTGTATGTTTGAAGAAATTACAGAATTAGTAACACGAGAGCGGTATTCATGTCTGTTGTTTGTTTATTTGTGTGTTTGTTATGTGAAGTCCGTTGCCTCTTCCTTTTTTTTTTAGTTTTGCTTCGTAATCTATGCTTTTCACCATTTTGAAATTGGGGAGAAAATGTCCATAATTTCCGAGGTTTTAATAGCAATTGGGTTATTTTCTTGTTTGAAAATGTGTCGGGCGCATACTGCCCGCTTTGGTCCGGTCCATAAACGTTAGTGAGCAGTATGCATCATATTGTATAGCTTTAGCCCAAGTGGTTATTAGACCAAACGATAATTAGACCAGATGTTTATTAAACAAAATGGTAATTGGACAAAATGGTTATTAGAAGAAATTGGTGTAGACGAAATGACAGACCACATTAAGTTAAATCAGCTAAAATATGGATTGAATGATTCGTGGACCAAAAGGGTCCACGAATCGACTAAATGGGAATTGGACCAAACATGGATCAAATGGTTATCGAAATGGACATTTTGAATAGCCCTTTTGATAATGGATACTGGACGGGACGCTGACTAGACAATTATGTTAATTAGACCACACGTTAAAGACAAATTGATATTAGTCCAAATTTTAGACCATTATGACGATTAGACCAAATGGCTTTAAACCAAATGGAAATAGATCTTTGTGCACACACTTGCGTACATTTTTGTAAAGTGGGGCCAGAATATTTTTCCCCTCCCGCTTAAAACTTTATCCGAATAAGTCTTGTTTAATTATACGTGTTAACATTAGGTGCAGAATGATTATGATGGACTAGTTGGAATCAAACGAAGCGAACCAGCAACAGTTTTTTAGACTAGCCTAAAAGTTCTGAAAAGAAAATGGAATTTAAAAAATCGTGAAGTGTACTCCCCCCCCCCAAAAAAAAGCATCATTAGAACAAGGAAGACTGGATAAAAATACCATTACTGTCGTTACCCCTATAGTAAGACTTCTAGGGGAGAGACCAAATATACATATATATTGCATTATTCAGATTATGTACATTGTGATATAGGTGGGATGGGATGGGATGTAGGGTAGAGTAGACCTAACAATTACTGTTTTCACGAAGTGACGGATTAGCGCGCAACCAAAAGAAAGTTAGTTTTGAATAAAGCTTTAAAGCATAATCTCAACCTCTTTAGTGTATGAAGGGTGAATATATTTGAAATCCTAGTGTAGATCATATTTCAATGTTTAGTTCTATGTTTAATTATATGCATAATTTGTTACATTTTCGGGCAAACATAACCGTCATTTCGTGAAAACACAAAATTCAGGGACGAGCTTTCATTTGTTTTCACGAAGTGAAGTGTAAACGTGGGATTTGATCACCGGGCATTTAACCGTCACTTCGTGAAAACACAAATCGATTCAAGGACGCGCTCTTTTTTGTTTTGACGAAAAACGCTTTTACTAGGTATTTTCTTGCTGACGTTATCGCCATAGTTACATAATTAGACATTATTATGGTCTGAACTTTGTGAGGTTCAAGATATTAGTGAATGATGTCAAAAAATGCAAAAAATCTCAAAATTGAAAAAATATGCGATTTTCCTCATTACCGTCAATTCGTGAAAACAGGGACAAATTATTTTATTTGTCGACTATATGGTACATTATAGCTCACACGGAAGAAACGTTGTTTGTAGGTGACTTTCTTTACAAAACAAGTTTGTTTTTGTGTATTTTGTACCTATACTTGCATGCAAGTTTCTGCACAGAGATTGGGCAACTAAAACATGAAAAAGAAAGGCATTTTTTATTTTTATTTTATTTTTTGGGGGGATGTACAAACAACAGAAAGTAAATTTCATATTTCCTTGTGAAGAAAACAAACATGTTGTAAGCACACATTATAGGATACATTCGTTAAAGATTTTGTTTTCCATGTTTGAAATCAGTTGGTGTGAAATGTTGAAAATATTTAGATACTAGTAAAAAGTACCAGTTAAAGCCAAAATAAGTAAAAAATAATTAGTACTATGATGAAAGATGAAAGACATCTTTATCACGCTAGGATCATCAACACATCAACTGCTTTATGCTTTAGCAAAGCTTAGCGTGTACCTAATCTTTCTGAGTATATTTACAGATAATCTGACAAGGTACAATTGCCTACGTGGTATTTGCTTTTCACTTTTATCACTAAAGCATGAAAGGTGCCCATAAACACCTTACTTCATATTTATCGATTTCCGTGAACTATTCATTTGGGATTTTTTTGTATTAAGATATAATGGAGTCTTACAATCGTGGCATTGCGTGTGATTTGGAACACTTACAGATAACAGCCACTGTAACAACTGGTATGGGATTTTTGAAGACATATTTTCAGTTATTCGCTTATTTTAATTGTACAAATAAGAATAAACAACATGAACAAATTTGACGATACCCTATGTGTAAACATGATACTTAAAATTTCCATCTTCTGTCATTTATTAACCTGTTAATATTTCTTATTTTCATAACCGAATTATGATTACTCATGGCGTAGCATGTATTTATTGAATATGTTCATAATAACTCTCTCTCTCTCTCTCTCTCTCTCTCTCTCTCTATCTGTCTCTCAGTATGCATGTATATCTTCCACTTTTTTTTCTCTTTCTGTATTTCTCTGTCTTATCTCTGCCCTTTTTTTTCAAACTCACTTCTCTCTCTACTATCCTTACATTTTTCTTCCTTCACAACTTTTATTTTCTTTATCTATCACTGACTTCGTGTCTCTCCATCTCCCACAGACTCTCTCTTTTATTATCATTCTCTCCCCCCTCTCTCTCTTTTCCCCATCTCCCCATGCACCCCTCTCTCTCTTCCATTTATCTATAACCCTCTCCCCTCTTCAACCTCTCGAACTAGTCTTTTGTAATATGTATCTTTAATATAGTGCATATCTAGTCTTTCTACAAACACAAGTTTGCTGGTGTTATCACTTCACTGCATTCCAAATAAACCACATAATTGTTCTATTCGTTGACTCGCCGCCCGTTGACATAAGACAATTTGACGTGAGATATAAACTCGTCCAAAGTACTGCTCATCAAGGGATAGGAACATCTTTGAAGTGTTTACATGGAACGATCAATAGGTTCAAAATGATACCATAACAACAAACAAACGATATAATTATAAATGAGACTTGCTTGTCATGCTTATCGTGTTATAAAAAATATGATGTGTCGAAAACGTATTTTTAACAATGTTCATAAAATGACAGATAAGACGGCTATAATCTCCCAGTGAACTATCATTTATTCGTTGGTTTACAGTGATTATCAGTTCTACATTAAAGGTGAGGTATGGGATACCAACGTGTATAGCTTCTTGTGAACCACCGCCCCAAAAGCGATCAGTTTGAAATAAATTAAGTGTCAATTATTATTATTATAATAATAATACATTATTTTCTAAAGGGGCAATAAAACATACATAAGCCAATTTTTCTATTATCTGACTACTACGAAAACACGTTTGTACTAAATTTGATTAAAGACGAAATATCTTCTGAATACAGTGCTATAACATTACCCATTCTTGCGGAAGCTTTAGAACATCATATATATATTAACTTTCCAATTCATGCTAATCAAACAAGAGTTTCCGCCTGTGAAGAAAATGGGATGACTTATACTATTTATGTAAAGAATTTTGTGATCTCGTAAACTCATCTATTCAACAGGTAAACTGCTTTGACAACTTAATATTTCAGATGGGAAATATTTATGTAACAAAGATATAAACAATGAAGGTAACCTTAAGTTCAGATGACACAAGACTGCTCATCGAAACACAAAAGAAACTGGCACAAATTGTTAGAATAAATTTTATTTGCCTAGTAACTTGATAGAACATGTGGGATAGCTGAGAAAGGAGCAGGGTAATATAAGAAATAGAAATTGAAGTCCCAATCACGTGAATAACACGAGGGCTCATAATGTGAAAAGTGAGTTGCTGGTTAAAAGAGCCACAACATGCATACTCAACATTTCAACTATTAACAGAGTTGATACAAATCGAAATTAAAATTTTATTTCTCCACATAACTCATTGAAGAAATTATACTGAAATGGTATTCCTTTTCCTAAAGATAAGGTTTAAGTCATACATATTAACAAGTGTACTAATTTTAGATGAATAACCATACCTTGCATGCCTATAATAGAGATGAATAAAAGGACATAATTCAAAGCTTTTGAATAGATTTGCTCATTCTTTTCTTTTATCTGATTCATACATTTAATGTATATGTATAATATTTATGTGGTACAAATCATGCAAACCTGCCATCCGCCTTTATAAGCGATGGACCTGGTACAATTGCAACTCTCTCACTATTCTGTTTATGTTAATACTCTGTCAAATGATTTCTTTTTCTTTGTCAAACTATGTTGGACTGATAATGTTATGTTTACCTTGTGTATTGTATTCTACTTTTTTGGAAATAAAGAAATGATATCAAAAATTACCAACACATACTTCAAATGAATCAAGTTATGATGAGCATGAATAATAATTGAACTGATGTTGAATTGAAATCATGACTGATATTTTATTTTCTTTCCGTCATGTACAAGTGATCTGTCGAAGAAGGACAGTGAGAGTACTCAAGGACAGCAACGAATGATTAATAGGATCCGGTTCAAGAGAAATTTAAAAAAGTGACAAATGCAAGAATACCGGCACACATGTCCACTCGACTAAAACCGGATACAGATCGAGCACTCTTACTTGTTCTATGTATGTCAATGAACTTAGACGAGGTCGTAGTAGTTTCATTCTAGCCCAGTCTTATCAATCAATACTGCATGCTAACGTATAGATATGAGGTACTCACCTTCTTTTATTTTCTCTGACAACTATATTTATCATTGTACCATTTAACTTGAATGTACAAATTATATTGTTTGTACCATTTATACTGTTAAAGCACTGTAAATTTGAAATATGAAACAATAAACTGAAACTGAAACTGAATGTTATTCGGTTACCACCCTTTGAAATTTCCCAAGAAATATGATTATTGATAGTTTTTAATAGGAAGGGGATTTGTTTGTTCTCTCTTGATATAGTACATGTAGGTGTCCAGTGAGTGATACTAACAATGGTAATTCCCAAATCAAGGCTCTATTCTGTACTGCTGATACATTGTAGCTTGTATATATCAATTTCATAATAAATATATCATGTATATAATATTCTGTCTATATTGGAAGGAAAACGATTGCTATATTCAATCTCGCACTTAAGTGTAAAGAGTTGTCAAATATTAACCTGTTGTTTGGTCTAGTTAATCATTATGTTTGAGAATTACATACGTATCACAATTTATGACATTTGGACCATAGAACAAACTATATCGGGTGTTGATAACCTTTTCAGAAGAAAATCAAATATTATATATGGAGTGTAGATTTGCATAAGGCACGTGATTTGTTTGTCGATGGATATGTAAAGTTTTATTTATACCTTTCACCTTTGTAGGAACTCATCAGTAGATGGCGCTGATGGATTAAAACTAGGTTGAATTTTTTTTTTTTTTTTTTTTTTTTGGGGGGGGGGGGGAGAAAATATTGTATTATGATTGTGCTATCATTTTGAATCTCTTGATCTTTCGTATTACATAAACCCCAATGGTAATGTTATCTCTTGATTAGCTGTACTTTGATCGAGTTGTTAACAATATTGAATAGTCTTGGCTATACCGTCGTCAGAAAGCGGCGAGTCAAGCATGGGAAGATTGTGTGGCTCAAATAAACGGTGTTAACCCGATGACTACTAAACTCTCTCATTCCCATACTTCGGCTTTACACAGGGACCAGTCCGGTTGCCGTGGACAATGGGTTAAGTTGTTCATTTAAAGGATAACATAAACATTACATGTAAGGCACATTTTTTTCCAGAGCTTATTTAAAATTCTTCAGTATAGAGCAAAGAAAAAAAAAACAGACAAAGAATGGGAGAGATGGGAGAGAATTAGTTACTATACAGGGGAGACAAGGAAAAGAGACTTCAAACAGAGAGAAATAAGAACTGATTGGGGAAAGAAGAAAGAAAGTGAGAGAGAGAGAGAGAGGGGGGGGGGTCGAGATTTGGGAGAGACAAAGACAGTGAGATAATAAAGGGAGACAAAGAAAGACAGAAATACAGAAATAGGGAGAAAGAGAATGCAAAGATAGAGATAGTGAGAGAGAGAGAGATAAAATGAGATAAAATGAATTACACAAATCGGCATATTATGAACATAAATGATTCAGTTCCATTATATTAATTCTTTTTTTTTTTCATTTACAATGAACGTAATTACTTATCACGCAAAAGAAAAAGATAAAAATAAGTAAAGGGAGAAGGAGAGAGAGAGAGAGAGAGTGTGTGTGTGTGTGGGGGGGGGGGGGATCGGGAAAGAGAAAGGTGGGATAAAAGAAGGAAAATGAAGAGAGAGGAAATCTGGAGAATAGAGCGCCCTCTATTGAAGTAACTGTCAAAAACATTTTCGAGCGCAACAACAAACCATTCACTACTACATCTTCATAATCATCATCATCATCACCACCACTACTGACCGTCACAACATTCAACAGTAGTGTCATCACAATACCATGGTTTAAGTCAGTCAATAGTTAAATACATATTTCGAGAAATACTGAATACATATCGGGTTCTCATCCACTGTACAGAAGCGAGATTATTATTATTATGCTTTAGGTGTTTTAATGTAATCATAAAACCCCTACACATCCAGGTTTTATAAAGATTGGGAGGGAGAGACAGAGACAGAGATAAATACAGAGAGAGAAAGTGGTGATGGAGGGAGAGAGACATAGAGAGAGAGAGAGAGAGAGAGGGAGAGGGGGAGTGTGTGTGCGGGGAGGAGGCGGGAAAGAGAAAGGTGGGATAAAAAAAGGAAACATGAAGAGAGAGGAAACCTGCAGATTAGAGCGCCCTCTTTTGAAGTAACTGTCAAAAACATTTTAGAGCGCACAAACCATTAACTACTACATCATCATAATCATCATCATCATCATCACCACTGCTGACCGTCACAACACGCAACAGCAGTGTCATCACAATATCATGGTTTAAGTCAGTCAATAGTTAAATACATATTTCGAGAAATACATACACTTTGTTATTATGCTTTATAAAACGGGTTCAAGAATGTAGCCATCCTGATTGGTCAAATACCACCACGTGACTGTGCAAAAAAAAACTGTGGCACATGTAAACATGTAAACATAAACATGTAAACATTTATGTAGCGCAGACGATACGACTCGATTTTGCTATATGTTTATACCGTATATACCGTATACGCTATCGATATCGCGATATCGATCGTCGCGCTAATGTCAACAAAGAAAAACAACAAATCTACAAATCAACAAAATTACAGCTGTAGCGCTACATACCGCGGTCGGATCGGTGCGGTTCAGTACCGAAAATGAAAGTTTAAGTTTAATTTTTGACGATAGAAGCGTGTAAAAAATGGCTGTATCTTCGAATCTCAGTTTTGCACTTCTCACGGATGAAGAACTCGATGATCTACTGAATGGGAAGGATTCCAACAGTATGAAACGAGCAGTGAAATTTAGATTTTCAACGCTTGAATTAAGTTGAAATGGCACTCCTAGTGCCATTGGTGGTACCTTGTCTTCACCTTCAAGCTTCAAATTCGAAGATGCTCAGCCAAGCTCAGTCAAGTAAGTGAAAATACATCAGTGAACCAGATTCAATACCACATCCATAATTATCAGGTTCACATTACTAACAAATAGGCCTAGGTCTAGGCCTAAGACGAGGCCTAAACATTGTAAATAAACATGTGTAGATCTAGGCATGTTCGCAACCGTCTAGATTTAGGCCTGGGCTATAGGCCTAAACATTGTAAATAAACATTGTACGTTTGCAACAGTCTACTATACTAATGAGCAGGATTCACGCATGAGACATGCCATGATAGTTTGAGGTAAGTAAAAGCACTAAGATTGTAGACCCGTTTTATAAAAATATTAATACATGGTTGTGAGGTCATACTTTAGTCCGATCCGGCAACACGCAGGTTTTTATTGTGGTGTCCAACACACTCGGCTACGCCTTGTGCGTATGGCAAGCCCTTTTAACATTTAATCCTATTTCATGCTATCAAGAATTCGATTTCTTGATATCAACAATTCGATTCTTGATATCAAGAATTCAATTCTTGATATTAATTAATCGAATTCTTGATATCAAGAAATCATTTTGTGGTCTTAACCAATGGAATTCGTGATATGAAGAATTGAATTGTTGATATCAAGAATTCATTTTTTTATATGAAGAATTGAATTTGTGATATCAACAATTCATTTCTTGATATCAAAAATTCGATTTCTTGATATCATGAAATGAATTCTTGATATTATGAAATGAATTCTTGATATAAAAAATTTGATTTCTTGATATAAAAAATTTGATTTCTTGATATCACGAAATAAATTTATTGATATCAAGAAATACCATTGGTTAAGAACACCAAATTATTTCTTGATATCAAGAAATCATTTTGTGGTCTTAACCAATGGAATTCGTGATATGAAGAATTGAATTGTTGATATCAAGAATTCATTTTTTTATATCAAGAATTGAATATGTGATATCAACAATTCATTTCTTGATTTCTTGATTTCTTGATATCAAGAATTGAATTCTTGATATCAAAAATTTGATTTCTTGATATCAAGAAATGAATTCTTGATATCAGGAAATGAATTCTTGATATCATGAAATGAATTCTTGATATAAAAAATTTGAATTCTTGATATAAAAAATTTGATTTCTTGATATCACGAAATAAATTTCTTGATATCAAGAAATAACATTGGTTAAGAACACAAAATGATTTCTTGATATCAAGAATTCGAACCCTTGATATCAAGAAATAAATCACCAAAAATACTTCAACCATATCAAGTTATACATTCTAAAGACATGGATGGTTGGCCATAATTATGAACCTCGACAGCAGTGAGGGCTCGGCCATAAATCTTGACCTCGTTAATCAAGCCATAGAAGTACTCGTTTTCATGCCCTGGATCTGCTTGACCAATGGTGACTGGTGTGCGAGCCAGGAGAGGACCGGTGCAGCAGTTTTGATTGGTCACTGTCTGCTGCTGACCATTGAGATAATAGACATATTTTGAACTGATACTAGTTATTTCAAAGTGCTACTTTTGATGTCTGACTCCAAAAGTGTGGAGTAATCTGTAATTTCATCATGTTTATGTTATGAATCGCTTAACATAATAATGCCAACGCTTTCAAACCTTCGTTTCATTTAAATCCAATATCAGTGACCTCACCTCATTCCGGTCTAAGATGCCATCACAGTACTGCTTTTGATATGTAATCGGTGTGCGTGGGCTTTAAATACACTGTGTGACAACAGATCAACTTATACTCTTATTGTACTACCACGATGATCAACATCTTCCGAACTAGGGTTAAAATATGTTATGGTATTTTCGAAACCACCTTAGACATGGTTTCTGAGTCGCATATAGGTTCGTTCTCTCTCTCTTTCAATCAGAAACTAGAAAGGAAAGGCGAGACAGAATAATGGAATAAAGAAAGAGAATTGGTGACAAAACTATAAATTTAGATGATTATATGATGTTGGTGCTGGGGTAAAATGATAAAATCATCTACAATGTCAAGACATGTATTAGCTGTCTATAAGAATTTGGGTTTTACTGACGATATTGGTATGTTAAACGTAGAGTCAAACGTAGACATGGGAAATGTGTAAATTTTTGCAGTTGATTCTTCTATGAAAAAGGCGAAAAACCATAATGGGGGGGGGGGGGGCGATAGAAGGGAAATTAATTATACAAAGACTAATGTCTTGTCTCTTTAATGTTTGTAGATTTTACTCCAAGATGTTTAGAATGAATGAAATAAATATCGGTGGAACATTGAAAAGGGAAACTGGAGACAAACGATGAAGAAAATGACCAAAGGGCAGTGAGCGAAAATTCCAAGAGAAAAAGACAAAAAGGGAAAATAACTGGAGAGAGAAACAGTGGCAAATGGATGAAAGACGAGAGAGAGACATATAGAGAGAAGATTAAGAGAAAGTGTGGAAGAGACAGAGAATGAGAGGGTGAAAGTGGGGAGGGGTGCGGAGGGGGGTTGAGAGAGGGAGAGATAGAGAGGTGAGGGGAATACATAATACTTATGTTTTCACAGTTAAGACAATCTACATTCTTTTTCATTTACATTTATCTGTCGTGGTCGTTGAATAAGATGTCGATGCTGGTGGTTTTGCTCTCATCGTAGACTCCGATTCCGATACAGATGAGGTCATTGTGTCACTGGTCGAAGTTGATTCGGCAGAATAAAAAGAATCAAAGAAAAATGGTCTGGAATGGACTTGCACATTCAATTGTTGATTTAACTTTGTTTATGAAATATGTGTACCTTTTTAATCAGGAAGAGAAGAAATGGATAAAAGGGTGAATAAAACATCGGAGACGAATACAGCCGAACTTCCCCAAAAAGAGAGAAAGAAATCAGAAAGAGAGTACGGAAAGATGATTAGAAAAGATGTATATAAAGAGATTAATGTTGGGAGAAAGGTTAGAGAAAAGATTAAACAACGAGAGCAAAGGAATGTGAGAAAAAACAAGAGGGACATGTACTCTCTGTTGTGTATGGTGAAGAATAATCGATGTAAAGCGAGTGGAAACAAAGTCACAACCACGATGAAATGAAGATTATGTTTATTTGTGAAAAAAAACAACTTCAAATTCAATTCTTGAAAATTGACATGAATAAATTTACATACATAAATACCTTAGAACATGTATAAACGGGATTCTATTTTGTATATTATCCTCACTGACTTACGAAACCTTCAGGGAAGTAAACCAGAAGTTAAAATTGTGGATACTTAATGTTTATCAAATGTATCAAATAGATATGATTCAATATCTTTCAGGCATGCCCAAACTGTACTCTGCAATAAAAAGCATTTAATCGGTGATATGTTTTGTTTATAAACTTTTTCTAGCGTTTGATTCAAATGATGACGCTGTTTATATGTACCAACCATTAGGGGATATCTCGTCTCTTTTGAATTTTAATCATAATTCTAACTATTGCAGTCCACTGCAGATAATTTCCCAGATGGAAGGTGACGTATTTTTAAATCCATATTTCATTATTTTCCCCAGTCTTTAATTTGTTTGATCATTTATTTTAAGCAAGCATGTAATCAATGTGTTTAATAATGTATGCCGAATAGTTTCATTGCATTGTAAACTAAATTTACAAATTATGCTCATTCTCAGAGTCGTCGCTTCCATTTGAGGCCAGGGCAACTCTAACAACATAACAGCTTGTCCTGCCTGTCCTGTTTATTAATGGACCCATGTCCATTTAGATAACTCTTTTATGTTAGTGCAGTTAAAAATATTTGTCTTTCTGTTGTATTGGTACAAGTAGAAAATTGATTAATATTACATGTATGGAGAAAGCTAAATAACAGAATTAGAAGAAAACGAATCAAACTTATAACCAAAATTGATATCAATATGATGTATTCTAATTTTATTATATCACTTAATCAATTTGATCATTATTTATGCTCAACTTCCTCTCACAAACTATGCGTGGGCTTTTAACTGCACGTGCACATAAGCAAATTATCCATTTAACTTTCGACGAATGAATCAAACGAATGAATGAATGATGAATGTACGATTTTACATCGCTAAGTGAAAATCTCAAAGAAATACTTTAATAACGATTGTCGTTGAATAGGTCAACCATGTATAAGTTATTCCTATGGCAACCTACGTGGTAACATTATTGCTAGCTAAAACTCGACTGAGTATTTATACTTGTTATACATTTTCCCGGCGTTTTCAAAGCAAAGTACCATAAAGGTATTAACATATACACCATAAACACCAAAAAATAAATATAAACAAGTTCACGGTTTGACTGTTTAGTACAAATTAATTGAACGATGTAAAAGAAAGGAAAATACTATTTATGTTTTGTTACATGGTTAGTGTATGTTAGTATCCGTCGGGCTTGAACAAAAGTGTTGCCCATTTAAAGACATTGTTTATTTTAAAAAGAGAGTAGATATATTTTGCGGGGTTCGCTCGCTAGTCATAAGCACCGCTATTCATAAAAAATTATTCATAAGGACCACTATTCATACAAAATTATTCATAAGGACCGCTATTCATAATAAGACATAAGGATCTCATAATACGGAAAGAGGGCCGCTATTCATGATACCAAATCTGGGATTAATACCCATGCTTCCATAGCATTTACAATATAAATTCTACCACTAGAATCGTCATTTATGAACTCCCCTCTTGAAAAAAAGTGCAGGGTATACATGTATATATCGTATCCGGACAACTACTACCTGGACAACTACCCCCCCCCCCCCCCCCCCAGGAAACTACCTTCTTAGGTCAACTACCCGCAGGACATCTCTCCTTTATGTTTGTTCATATTTTCATCCTTTTATCTTTTCTTCTGTCCTAAACTGAATATTGCTTTATCATTCTGAATTGTTTTCCCTAACTTTCCTTATTTTGTTCTTTGTTTTAGTATTCATTTTATCTTTATCTTTCCTTTAATTATTTCCCCTTCATCTGTAGTTCTATCCTTCCCTTCGTCTCTCTTTATATTCTTCTTTCTCTTTTCTTTCCTTCTTTGCTTATGTTATTCTTTGTTTTGGGCTTTCTTTCGTCTTCTCTTTCTGTCCTTTCTTATGTTATTCTTTGTTTTGATCTTTGTTCATCTTCTCTTCTTGTCTTCTCTCATGTTCTTTTTTGTTTTGATCTTTCTTTGTTCTTCTCTTTCTGTATTTTGATCTTTCTTGGATCTTCTCTTTCTGTCTTTCCATATATGGTTCCTTGTTCCCTTTCTTTATTTTCTCTTGCTGTCTTTCCCTTGTAAATGTTATTCTTTGTTTTATCCTTCCATCATCTTGTCTTTTTTCTCTCCTTATGTTTTCCTTTATTCCTTTCTTCTTTCATCTCTTTCATCTTTTGTTCTACCCTACCCTGTGTATTTCTTCATTATTCTCCTTTCATCTCCTATTTTGATCTTTCCTTTATCTCTTAATCTTTGTTTCTTCCTTTTATCATCTTTTCTATTCGGTCTTTCTTATTCTAGCATCTTCTTCTCTTTCCTTCTTTTATGTTTTCAGTATTTTTGTCATATTTCTTCCTTTATGATTTTGTATGATTTTGTTTTATATTTCTCTTCTAGTTTTCTCCAGAAGGGCGCGGTTTTTGCGAAGAAACCTGCCATAAACTCTGACGTCATTTAAAACTAACTGAGACCTAGGATGCGTTCATCGGCGCTGGAAGTGAAGGGGGGGGTGGGGGCGGCGGTCGCCCCCCAAAAGAAGGTGGTGGCAAAACGCATTTTCGACCACCACCCCCACCCCCTCCCCGTAGGCGCGTAAATGCATAATTTTGGGAGGGGAGACGGAAAGTTAGTCGAGACTGCTTGTCAATTTTTTGGACGCAATATCGCACTGCATGTAACAGGGGTGGGTGCGGGGGGGGGGGGGGGGGAGGGGTGTCATCCTTCCCGCGCAAAGCGCGAAAGCTTGACGTTTTGTAGCAAATTTGAGAGAAAGATAAAGGCGCGTAGCAAACAATTTCTCTCACTTCCTCCGCTTTTTTTTAAAGGGGTCGAATGGGGGGGGGGGGGGGGCATGGCCCCCTCTGCCCCCATGGCTATGCCGGGGGTGGATTTGTTCCATCGCCCCTCCCCATATTGCATCGACACAGCCGTGGGGGTGTCTCCCATCCAATATCATCATTTTGTTTTGCTCATTTAATTTCTTTTATATTTGAGTGTTTCATTGAACAACGAAAATCAAATTAGGCCTACAATATTTTACAAATAATCCTAACCCTACCCTCTTCTTCGATTATGAATAGCGACCCTCCTCCCCGATAATGAATAGCGACCCTCTTCTTCGATTATGAAAAGCGACCCTCTTCTTTTTATTATGAGTAGCGACCCATAGATTAACGACCCCCGATTTGGTATTATGAATAGCGACCCTCTATCTGTATTATGTATAGCAATCTTTATGAATAATGGTCCTTATGAGTTTATAAATAGTGAGCCCCTTTTCGCTTTATGAATAACGACCCTTCAGGTATATGAAATTACACGTTATGTATAGCGGTCCTTATGAACCACTGGTCCTTATGACTAGCGAGGTTACCCCTATTTTTCAGAGGCAATATTAATGGAAAGAGTAAAATGTAGAATCGAGATTTAATGATTCAGACATTCTGGTAGAATTAATGCTATATTTCACATAATCAGAAAAAGCTTCTTTAAATAATGGTTGCATGTCGTTTTGCGACGGTTCGTAATTCCGAAGGTTCATAATTCCGAAAATGAAAAAAATGTTTGTAATTCCGAAAATGAAATAGGGTTTGTAATTCTAAATATGAAACACGGTTCGTAATTCGAAATTGAAAAAGGGTACATAATTTCGAAGATTCGTAATTCAGAAAAGTAATGTAGGACTTTTCGGAATTATGAACCCTTTTTCATTTTCAGAATAACGAACCTTCGGAGAAATGAATCAAAGGTTCGGAATGATGAACCTTATTTTATTTTCGGAATTATGAACCCCCTTCTACGGGAAATGTGTGTTTTGGAATTACGAACCTTCGGAAAAACGAGTACCCCCTGTATGATTGCCAGGAAATCTGCACACTCTATGTCCGGGTGGTATCCCAAGTTTACTCTTCCTTCTTGGGCAAGCAGCTTCCTTTGATGTATAAGGGGTGAGCTATGGGATGGTCTGTACCATACTACCATTTGGATGTAGTTTCTTCTTACACAGACTAAACATTGGTAAGGTGTAATTCAGCCCTGCCCCTTCTGTACAAAACGATGCTTCGCTTGAATCCAATGACCCGTCACGACTAAATGAGACAGAAGTCGCTGGGCTAGAACTTGAGAAAATTAGGCAAATCTTAAAAAACTTCAAATTTCGTCATTTTTTTTTCTTCACTGATTTGAATCTTCAATGTTTCATGAATGCTCTGTAAAAAAATTGAGTCTTAAATATAACGGGAAAGGGTAGAAAAAGCAGTTTTTCTACGAGTGTTTTTTTTCGGTCAACTCTTCTATTTTTTCGGACAGCTGGCGCGTGCCAGCGCGAACAGAAAGCCATCCGCTAGGCCCCGCCCCTAGCGACGCGTGGCTTTGTTCATTGGACGTTGGCAGTCACGTGATCTCTGTAACAGAATTTGCAACAAGTACATGTACTTTATGCTCGATCATGCTCGTGCCATCTCAAATTGTTCTAAGATTAAGATCAGATATTGCTCGGTTACCTTTTAAAAGCCGAAAAGAAAAGAATTGGCCTTTTAACCAGAAAGAAAAGTACCTGTGTAGAGATTATGAAACAATCGCGTGATTTAAGACAAAGAGAGAGAGAGAGAGAGAGAGAGAAAATCTATAATCGTCTCTTGCTGGAGGTGACTCAATCCTTGTTCTTTGAAGGGGCGAATTCTCTACCTCTTTATAACATAGCGAAAAGAAATTAGCTATTAGACACCAGTACATTGTATACACTTTTTTCGAGTCAATAGGGCGGAGAGAATCGATGTAGTTTATATCTTCATCATGTTCATGCCGCCAGTTAGCGGCCAATTCTCTTATTCTTTTAAAAAGCTGAACAGAAAAGAAAGCGTACGCTCGATGGAAAGAGAGGGGCTATATGTGAGATTGTTACTTTGCTACGACGGGAGCCCGGATAGCTCAGTTGGTAGAGCACTGGTCATGTAATCCAGGGTCCCGGGTTCGAATCCCGGTCGGGGCATTGTAATTTTCTCACATTTCTTTATGATATATTCAATTTACTTCAATCTTATCAATTATGATATTTAATTAGAAAAGAAAGAGTTAGCTTTCGAAACAGAATTGAGAATAACTGTTAAAATTATGATACAGGCGAAAGATTTAGGAGAGAGAGAGAGAGAATTGTCTGGGTGTCAATTTAAAAAAAAGCAGTTGTCATTATTATCGTCATGTTCCAAAACACACATTTCCCGTTTATTCCGAAAATGAAATAGGGTTTGTAATTCTAAATATGAAACACGGTTCGTAATTCGAAATTGAAAAAGGGTACATAATTTCGAAGATTCGTAATTCAGAAAAGTAATGTAGGACTTTTCGGAATTATGAACCCTTTTTTATTTTCAGAATAACGAATCTTCGGAGAAATGAATCAAAGGTTCGGAATGATGAACCTTATTTCATTTTCGGAATTATGAACCTTCGGAATTACGAACCGTCGCGAAACGACATGCAACCATTATTTAAAGAAGCCTTTTCTGATTATGTGAAACCAGGAAGAACCTATTCAATTTACTTCAATCTTATCAATTATGATATTTAATTAGAAAAGAAAGAGTTAGCTTTCAAAACAGAATTAAGAATAACTGTTGAAATTATGATACAGGCGAAAGATTTAGGAGAGAGAGAGAAAATTGTCTGGGTGTCAATTTTTACAAAAAGCAGTTGTCATTATTATTTATTTTTTAAAGATCTACATGTAGTTAACTAGAGCGGCGCTAAGAAGCAGTTTATCTTCATCCCGCTATTGAACATGACGATAATAAGCGGCCAATTCTGTAACTCTATTTGAAAGCCGAAAATAAAAGAAAATTATTTGTTTTTTAACTAGAATGATAAGGCCCTTGGTTGCGATAATGAAACAAGTACCTGATTTGTTTAAGCTTGAGTTAACAAGAGCGGAAAAGATGACTTTGAAGCTAAGACGTAGTTTATCTTCATCATGTTCATACCGCCAGTTAACATGATAATTAGCGGCCAATTCTCTTATTGGTTTAAAAAGCCGAACAGAAAAGAAAGACTTAGCTTTCAAAACAGAATTAAGAAGAACTGTTGAAATTATGATACAGGTGAAAGATTTAGGAGAGAGAGAATTGTCTGGATGTCAAATTTTACAAAAAGCAGTTGTCATTATTATTTATTTTTTAAAGCTCTAGTTAACTAGAGCGGCGCTAAGAAGCAGCTTATCTTCATCCCGCTGTTGAACATGACGATAATAAGCGACCAATTCTGTAACTCCTTTTAACAGCCGAAAATAAAAGAAAATTATTTTATAAAACTAAAATGAAAAGGCCCTTGGTTGCGATAATGAAACAAGTACCTGATTTGTTTTAAGCTTGAGTTAACTAGCGTGGACTCATTTCTTGAAGCTCTATTAACTATAGAGTGGCGCTAAGAAGCAGTTTATCTTTATCCCGCTGTTGAACATGAGGAATTGAGGATAAAAGAAATGTAGCTTTTCAACCATACAGAAAAGGACCTGTGTGGAGATTATGAAACAAGCGCGCGTGATTTAGAAGGACAATGGGAGAGAAGAAAAATCAATCGTCTCGGGCATGCAGGATGTGACTTAATTCTTGTTCTTTGAAAGGGGCAAATTCTATACCTCTTTGACATGGCGAAAAGAAAAGAAAGACGCTTTTAGAAACATTTATTTATTATGAATCTGTTTCATTCCATCGTTGTTTAATCTGGTAATAAGTAAAGAGCGAACAGAAAAGAGAGTTAGCTTTCAAAAGAAAGAAATACAACTGTCGAGATTATGAAACAGGTGCGTGATGTAGAAGGAGAGAGAGAGAAATTCTTCAGCTTCAGAAAGCGGCGATTTCTATTGCTCTTTCACAAGACGAAAAGTAAAAAAGTAAGTTTTATATTCACACATCAACGATCTCTGTCAATATCATTGTTGGTAAAGACTCGTCTATTCAGTAATTTTGCCATAATTGAATGACTTTGCGACAATCGAATCAAAGCTTGAAAAAGAAAGCAAATAACATTGAAAGTAATCAAGTTTACATGATTAATTTAGAAAAAAATATAGTGAAATAAAAACCTCTGAAAGTTTGAACTATAATCTAATACATTTCCCGGCACAAAATGACAGACTTGTAAACCTTTTGACTATAGCTAGGTTAATCAACCCTTTAAGAAAAGCATACCGGCATAGGAAAGGCTCAACGAAAAAGCACGAAGTGCCGTGAAACTACTTGATTTGCTACCCCCTTAAAGCGTTAGAATTCATGACTTAAAATTCAAGTTTTCACGAGAAGAGATCCTAAAGAAACATAAGGACTATTTTTTATTAGAATTAATAAACGGTTGCTAAGGGTTTTATCCAAATCTAATTGACATTACAAAAGGAAAATGCTGCATGTCAGCAAAACGGAAGTCAAACTTTGGAAGCGTTTTTCTCGAAGAAATACTTTACCACAGTCCTACTTTACTCAAGTTTCAAACGCAATTTTCTCCACTAATACTCACTCTCTAGAGTTGAACTATATACCAAATTAAAGCTTATGAAACGGAGAATAATAATCAATAATAAAGTGAAATTAAAAAAAATGCGACTTCTGTCTCATTTTGACGTGATGGGTCACTTAAATAGGGGTGACCTTTTGGGATGGTCTGTACCATACTACCATTTCGATGTAGTTTCTCCTTACACACACTGAACATTGGTTAGGTGTAATTCAGCCCTGCTCCTTCTGTACAAAACGATGCTTCGCTTGAATCCAATGATACGAGTAACGTTGTGGATCAACATAAAACAAAACAACAAAGCAAATTGCCATCAAGTATTATAATCTCGTCAGAGTTATATTGAGCGTGGATTATTTACAGACAAATCAATCAATAATAAGAAATACCGATGATTTTCAATGACAGGCTGTACAAGGACAAAGTTTTACATCAGGCAAATATATATTTCACTTTCAATGATGATGGTTTTGTATGATTTACAAAGGGCTGGGCAAGTTGATATAAGGAATTCATCTATTTACATTTTTAAACTTCCATGTACTTTGCGTGCGATTTCAAATTTTATTGCGTGTTTTTTGTTTAGTACATGCTGAAGTCAGTCATGTGTAGGGTATATGATTTGTGTCAACATGACAACTATTCGCTGTCGATGTTCATGCCATATAACCAAAAACAACGTATTAAATATTATATAATCTACATGCTGTAAAAATAGTTAATTTCTTCCCTCCATGGAATTAACATTTTACTTTTCTTGGCCCCGTCACTAAAAGGTTTGCAATGAGTTGCAAATCTAATGATTGGTCTATGGTCAGCGTTTGAACAATATACGCATGGAATGATAATCTTGATTGCCAATTTGCAATTGCTCGCAAACCTTTGTGTTTCGGGGCCCTGTTTAGGGTATACATGTAACTGTTTCAGATTTTTAAAATGCTATAACAGCTCACATCTCAATTACTTTACACTTTATGCATAAAAATATAATTATTTAATTATTCATACTATGCCACTTTCTTCATTCTCTATTTGTGAACAGTAAATAAAACAGAGAGTGAGTACCAGTGCACAATGTCACTTCACCTTATGATATATCGTTATCAATATATAACTTGTCAAAGCCGATATTAGGAGACGATCTGATTGAAAAAAAAAGTATAATATATCACTCTCCCCCATCATGCCCATAGTCTGTGGTTTCGACAAAAACACTTCAGTTCGAATGCCCGATGATTTATCAGGCCCTCGCCCTGACACTCATTCTCTGAATGAAATAAGCTAGCGATAAATGTCGAATGAAAATTATAGCTATTATTCTTTGAAAAATAATAGATTGGCATTCTCATTTTATGAAGCATCTCCACTCTGTAATCCCCATTTCCAATTTCCGTTTATATTTCACTGTCCACTTCGCTGCAATCTATTTCATCGTGTTATGAGCCACGATGGCATTCTTACGCACTGATCCTGTGGGATATCATACTGTCTATCAAAAAGAATGTATTCTGATCTTCAAATTGTCAATCATTTTGATCATATTTCAAATCCATGCACAGGAGTCAGTTTGTTCTTCTGATTTTGAATTCGTCACCCAGCCCGGCGATGTGAGCGCCAAAGAGGGTGCATCTACGTCATTTCACTGTACAGTAAGATCAAGTGTTCTATTTTCTTCTGCAACCTCCTACTGGGTGAACGGTCTAACCGAGACTCTCCTTCCTAATGACCTGTATAATGTCACAATAATATCGAATAACACCAGTCAAAGAATTACATCTTACCTCACCATCAACATGATTCAAAGACAGATGAATCATTTATACAAATGCTGGATAATGATAAATTTCCTAAATGATTCTCACAGTATCATTTCATCGGATTTCGCCAAGCTTAATGTGATGTATTTCCTCAAGGACAATGAACTGCATTGTCGTGGACCATCGAGCTACGTGCTCCGAGATGGCGACCAACTTGCTATCGAATGTCATGGTATACAAACCAACCCCCAAGCAGTATTAAGATGGTCACTGTCCTTTCTCGCATCGCCATCCTTTTCCCAGATAGGATCAGTATTATTTGGGAACATCACAGCAACCATACTGCTCCACAATAATACGTTGACTTGTTTTGCAGAGAGCAAAGCCTTTCCCGAAGATCAAGTTAACTGTTCCCTTGGCCCATTCAAGGTAATCCATTCTCCTACTGTAGAAGTTATTCCACATCAGGCTCAGATGATATGGCCTTTAATTACTGAAATGACGCTCCACTGTATTGCCAGAGGATACCCCGATATAGATAGATATAAATGGTTTTGTCATCCCGAGGAATTATTTGCGCATTGCTCGTCCCATATACCAAATTTGACAATCATTCTTCACAATATTCGAACTGAAAGAATGCTGAACATATCATGCGAGGCCAGAAATGATGTGGCCATCACTCGGGGAAATTCGATGATTCGCGTTAGCTACATTGCCGAATCAAAGATTCCTAACTGCAAAACAGGTACTTTCGGTCTGCCAACAATGATCGGTAAGCCAACAGTAAAATACGATGTTGCAATAGACGTTGTACATTGCTCAGCTGACGTGCAAAGCTTAGAATTAGCGGTATTTCATTGGTATATGGAAGGCCTTCTAATCGCCGAAAACGACGGAGAGCATGTTTTAATGAAATCGCCAGATGGTGAGAGTCATCTTGTCGTCTACAACTTACAACAGATTAGAGGACCAGGCATTGTTGTCTGCAACATCAGGTTTCACAAATATGATGAACTTCGTTTAGAAAAACTCGCGGCATGTAAGTTGAGCCATGCATCTTTTTTGATAGCAAACCGCACAGAATCTTGGAAAGCTACGAATTATTCTGCCATTGCTTCTACGAAGAGATATATTTCTACGAAAGAACTTGTCAATGTTCCCTTGGTATCTTCCACCATTCAGCATGATCAAGATCCGACAACAATTTCGGAAGACATCGTAACTGCTAATTTCATTAAATCTACGACTACAGGTATTTCGAGTGAGTCAGCCGGCGGTTTTCGGATGTTTGTAATACCAGTTTTGATTGCGTTTTGCCTACTCCTTTTCGTCATTATAATCATTATGGTTTTGCAAAAGTTAAACGTGTGCAGATTGTCGGGGATTCACGAACATGATGTTCCACCAACTTCCCCGGAAGTAATCCAATTTAATATTGGGAGATCTGCTTCATGCGATGTAGAAGAGGATTGTTTGTATGAAATTCCTGATCATGAATTAAGCCCTTCAGTACCGAGCAAATGTAGGGAGATTAACACACATTTTTCGACAGGAGAAAGGGGGCATGGAAATATTGACAGCATTATAGGAGGGGGATCCCTTACCGAAAGCTTAACAGAGAGCACGGGAAGTGGTTCGTACTCCAGTACTGGAGACCTGAAGACCCCATGTCTGCATGGTGACGAACAGGAGAGCACTGCGCCAAGATCGGATCATTATGAAAATCGTAAAATTGTTCAGTCTGTGAAAGGGAATGTAGGTAGCAATTATTTCATGGCAAGGATGGAAGAAATTGGGGACAGCGAAAGACTTGGATGTGAAAGCCTCATCCATACTGATAAATCATCCATCACCACAGAATCATCATCTTCTTAATACCAAAGTAGTTTGCTCAAAACCCAGATTATGAAATGTTTGCCGCAGAGGACTATAGAATGATAAATCAATATAACTGTATTTTGCGCATGAAATACTTCCCAAAGTATCACCCGTTCTAAAAGTTTTACCTTCCTGATTTCGCTGCTTCCATTTATAGATGACATAAAAACGAAGTTCTTACTTGCTAAGGAAGTCACTTCATGATGATCTGTAAACAGGAAAAGCAGAGGAAAGCTAACAATCGTGTCTTTAATTATACAAAGAAAAAAATATTAAAAGAAATCAAGAAATATTGTCAATTCATCTAGCGTGTTGTTTCATTACTTGCATTTCCTTTGATAATACTATTTTGACAAAATATGCCAGGTTTACATCCATGTGCATGGAAATTTTAGCTCCTGCTCCCAACCTCTTTTCCATTCCATTTCCCCGTCTTTTCACTCTTCCTCTTTGTTTTCCTAGAAACCTATGTTGGCATACCGTGAATATTTCTGTAACTTTCGCCACTATTTATCCAATTATTATAACTTTGTTTGATCAAAATTCCTTAACGTATTTAAGTCTTTGGGGCATGCATCATACAAGCATTGCTTTCTTAGCACACCCCTCCGTTCCATTGTATATGTTAGGTCAATAATGATCCGTTTGAGAAATTATTTTTTGTACTCTTGTAGTACCCTTTATCTCTGTATGTTAGTTTGATATACTAGACTTATTACATTGTTTAATGTTTAATCATTTGATCGATATGTTTCTCTCGTTTGTGCTATCTTCATTTCTCTTTCTAACTTTAAGATGTTATCATCCGTCTCTTTTCTAACCTCTTTTGCTGTTTTATCTCTTGTATATTTCCCTTCTTTCCCGATTTTTTTGGTTTCTTTTTTTCTCACTTTCACACTCAATCATCCGTCTTTTATCGACTCTCTTTTGTTGTTTCATCTTTTTTATAATGTTGCCCATTCTTCCATCGTGTTTGTTCTCTTCGTTTCTATTTCTCACTTACAGGCTTTATCATCCGTATCTTATCCACTCTCTTTTGTTGTTTCATCTCCTTTATATTTCCCCTTCTTCCCTGGTTTTTGGTTTCTTGGTTTCTCTTTCTCACTTTCACACTTTATCATCTCAATGGTCGTATTGGAGAATATTGGAATCTAATGAGCCTTAATGGGCCTTAATTGATCAAAGGTTTTTAGAAATGTGCAAATTAAAAATTAAAATTAATAATAACATAATTATTATCATCATAACCAATTACTGCGAAAAAAGGATTTTCGTATGCGAGGATTGTTCTTCATTAATACTAATTTCAGACTAGGGCACCCAATAATCACTACGATAAGCTACTCTTGATTCTGGTAAAAGTAATATTAATTATCATCATACAAATATAATATGGTAGTCTTCTTAATAAGTACAACTTCCATAGATAACAACAATAAATTTCAGAGTAGAGTATTAACCGTTGAAAATTACATGTTTTTAATTATATACAATATTTATTTTGCCTGAATAATATAGGCAAACAAGAGAGGATAATAATGAGCTAAAGAAGCTAATATACATGTAAGTAGTCTGGAAATCCCGTAAATACAATGTTATATGGACTGGGTTCAGAAATATTCCTGAAATTACATCGCGGGCCACTGAGTATGGGATAAGTGTAATGGGACTGACGTTTCTTGCCCGAGTAATTTTGATATTCTCGGGCGAGCGAGCGAAGCGAGCGAGCAAAAGTTTTGATACCTTTATTCATGCCAATAGTTTAGGCTGATATAATGTATTTACATATTACATAAAACAAGAAATTATTATTCTTTTCTTTTTAACTAGATATTTTGGCTGGCCGCATGAAATCGTCTCGCGGGCCAAAAGTGGCCCATGGGGTTATATGGCATAGACAAGAAATGCTATACTGACATGCATGTACATATTTCACAGCATTGAATTTTTGACTCCGATTTAAATTTCATTAGAAAATATTATGAATATCAAATATGTATTTAAACAGAAACGTAATGGCTAACAATCTGCATTAAAAAGACTATGCACATGTACGATGACGTTCTTAAAGAGTATACTTTAGCTGTACTCTTATAAAATGCCTAACACAGTTCTTTCTTTTTTATAATTTTTATTTCTGCAAGTTTTCAATACTCGAAATGCAGTAAATTTCCCTTTTGAATAGCATAAGAAATACAACTTGTTCTAAAACTATCCTATGATAAATATAAGTTTTCTATTATATGTATTTACTGTGTGAAACTTATATAATATATATATAGGAGTGTAAGGATGCTCAACTTATACATGACCGACGGTGTTCCAGATATAGATATGCGTAAACAGAAGAAAAGTCTAGGAACTGTACTAGGACGTAGCTGGTATACATACACGTATACATATATATATATATGTATATATATATATATATATATACACACATCCAAGAACAAAGTCGGATGAAAGCAAGAATTCCTTATGTACATATTTTTCACATTGTTCTATTTGCTAAGGATAGCGTGACATATTGAACAACAACATCATTACTGGGTATTCACTTGCTGTAAGCTGTATTATTTTCGAGGAAATATGAAATAAATCGTGTTATATAGAAACATTCACAGAGATTCAAAATGAAGAAGAAAATAATATGTTTATGATATAAACACGTAAACATCATCAAGAGGAAATGTATCTATGGAATAACAGGCCTCCAATATACATTTGTATGATCAATATATTATACACCTGTATCTACAATATCTTACCAGTTCATGAGTTCCCCTGCTGTGGTGTTCATGAATGTTTGTACACCAAAATAAACTAGCAAAGGCGTGAATAGATTTTGAAACTTCTTTTCCAACGATGTAAGCGTGTTTTATAATGACAATATACATATTATATGGCTGTTGCACATCTAGCAAATGTATTTAATACTGTGATTATACAGGCTCCATACCAAAGCAACAAACTGTCAGAATATGTATAAACAGAAACGTATACATATGCAAAGCTGCAAAGGGCATTACAAAATACGATTTCCATTAAAGTATATGATGTAGGCGAAATGTTTTGACATTCGTAGTTAAACAGATTTATACATTTGTGGGCGATTTTTTTTTAAAACAATTGTGTTTATTTTGACACTTGTGGTTGAAATGTTATGACATTTGTGGTTATTTTGACATTTTGCTGGTGCAATGTTTTGACATTTGGGATTATGTTTACATTTGTGGTAGCATTTTACATTTGTGGGCTCTACAAGGGGGGGGGGGGGGGGGGACAAAGGCATAGCTTTAGCTGGTTGTGGGTTTTGACGCATAAACAATTCAAGGTTTCTGTCGGTTAGCCTATCGTTGTCTTCGGAAAGGTTTCATGAGGAGTTTTTTATCATAAATAGTTTATTTGTTGACATCTAAAAACTTTTGAAGAGATTTTTGATTCAAGTTTTATGATATGTTTCAAGAAAATATCCCTTATATTTTAGCTGTAAAATCCTCTATAAGAAGGTAGTTATATAATAATGGATGGCCTTGAGGTCACTACAAGGAACTATTGTACGAGATATGCCACAGTATTGGACGAGTCGAAGACGAGTCCAATATCGCTTGCATATCGAGTTTAATATTTCTGATACTGGCGGAATTGAGACATCCACTATTATCCTTGTTGTTTCAGTATATAATAGTTTAATTTTGAGCAATATTTACATTAGAAATTACATACTTCGAGTGATCTGGGCCATTTTTCACAAGTCTTTTTATCAATAAGAAGTTACGATAATTTTGTCATAGAAATGTGGCAATCGTTATTGAATCCAAGTTTTATGAAACAGGGCCCCAGATGTGCAAACACTTTCAAATTATTTGGACATGCTATGGTGGATTTAATTTCACTTTCTGCAAAACATCAGCATGTTTACCAAATTAGGGAAAAGTCAAAATCAATTTTATGATAACCAATTTATGGCCACAATCAAATTATTAATTTGGGACATGGAACCAAACTACCTAACTTTCGCGGAAAATATAGCTGGAGGAAATGAATTTCATATTTCATCAGCAACAAAAATATGCGCAATACGCATTTAGATAGGCGTATCCATTGACTAATTTTAAAGTAAACATTATACCTGGGGCGCTTTCCTCAGAAGTATGATAATTTCTATAATAACTTCTTTGTTCAGTCTCAAAGTTAAAGGGATACTCAACCACAGATTGCGGACGTGTTTTTTTTTTTCATGCCGCAAGAGGACACCGTGATCGTCACCTGATCATGCCGTTGCCTCGCCGGGCGCAAACGTCGGACAGACTTGTCGCCGAGCAACATGCAAGCTCAGCCTAAGTTCGTGCTCATATGCGAGATTCGGTCAACTTTGTGCAGTCCGAAATGTAATTACCGTAGTCCGACGGACGCGTTCGACGCGCAAACGTTGTGTAGGAGTGAATAGCGCCTATGCAATTCTGACATTCCCCACCCGCCTAGTGGCGTATCCCTTTAACACACCTTTACATCGGTATTCTGGAAAGTATGTTAAGCGTATGATATCCTTTTTCAGGTTATGCCCCCGACACGCCTATTTTTCGATGATTTTCCAGTGAGAATCACTATCATATTGTACTCTGAGCCAATCGCGTTTCATTTTTGATGCGCCTAGAGCTACGAGGGATATGGCAACACAGACAAATCGCAATTCAATTTATTCTAACAAACCACAACAATAGTGACTAAATATGTCAACATGAAAGGCCAAATGGAAGAAATCATGAATTGTTTACTTGTTCCAGATTCCATTTGAAAAGTGTGTGTGGGTTCAGAAGTCCTACTTATTTTGATATCTAGACTACTGAACATGCTTGAAGTTGTTGGGTACGTATCTTCATCACCAGGTATGACATGGGGCCACACAAAATCCTGGCACACTGTTTCATTGATGATGGCATGTGCGTTGTATGAGCAGCAGGAAAAATATGAGTAGTGTGATAACAAAAATATACTTCTTGTAAGCGGGCCTTCGTTTGTAATGTCACCCTTCATAGGAATCTGTTCACCGTTTTGGTAACATGCTAGGGCTGTGGCAGTATTTCCTGTGGTCGCCTTACAGTGAGCTTCATAAGGATATTGGTCGTGTTCGCTAATGGTAATGAAACATATTGCTGGTCCGGGGGGAATTTGAACCTGGATTTCTTTCCTAATTACTATTTCTTGGATAGAGTTCATATGACCAAGAATAATAGCGGTTAAGACGTAGGTATCCTCATCTACAGTTTCAACAGTATCAATTTTCAGATTTACATAGAGGGAAAATTCCGCTTCAGCTACTGAAGTCGTGAATCTTGGGAACTGTGATGTGGTTTTAAATCCTTCGATGTCACTTTTTCCATTTATGCAGAAAGGACGTTGTTTAGATGTAAACCTAACTGTAAAAAATTGAAAGATTTGAGATGTGGTATCAGGGGTCCATGAGAGACTGAATGGGACCATTGCAGGTTTGCCCGCCTGCAGGGTTAGTCGTTGAGTGATATCACTTCCTTCTGCGAGAACCGGACTTCCTGCTAAAATGATGGCCAATGGGATAATCATCTGGAGGAAGGTTTGCACCAGGACGAGGATTGGAGGGTTATTCGAGGTTCGCATTTTGTCCTAAGTGAGGTTGAATTAAAAAAAAAAGTATGAAATGTAATTACCAAAACTATACACTCAACGAATATGATTAAATGCGACCGAGTACAAAAACATATAATACTTGAAATTGAATTTTGATAACAGCAGAAAAAAAATTAAACAAACAAATATAAGAAACCCTGCTCAGGAATCAAAATGAATAAATGCAATGAAGGTAAGATGGGGAAAGAAAAGCAAATAGATTATACCCGTAAAATGCGTTCCTGTTCGATATTTCTCCCCTATTGACGTGGAGATTCCTTATTACTCTCATATGCTAGTTGCCAGTTTTACAAACTTGTAAATAGGAACAGCAGATTACAAGAGCGGAGATACAGAGAAAGACTGTTCCACAGCCTTGGCTCAGAGGCAGCCAGTGATCTATCACCCAGCAAAGTACGTGGACGAGGTCTCTTAGCAGATATTTACAAGTCCTGCTGATCGCAATTTCGTAAGAGGATTATATTAAGGATAAGCATGTCTGAGATGTACACAGGGGCAGATGCATGCATTGCTTTCCATGTTAATAATATAATGTTGTATTAAATTTGTATTCAGTTTTGTTCTACAGGTAGCCAGTGTAGCGCAGTAAGTCTTGGTGTTATGTGGCTCCCTCTTGATAGAACACATGAGGCAGCATTTTGAGCATGTTGCAACTTCTTCAGATGATGCTGTGTTATTCCAGAGAGCAAAGAATTTCCATTGTCCAATCGTGATATTATCAAGACATGTACAATTACAGCGGCTGCTTTATCTGAGAGCACCTTCCTGATACTCAAGATATTTGATATCTGGGAATACACACATAATGTTCCGGGAATCGTGTCACTGAACAATTAATAACTTAAGTATAAATGTGATCAGCTCGCCTGTCAGCAAAAGAATCTATACCAATCTGGCAGCAATGCGCTAAAACTTAAAACCTCTGACATGTAAATCTGATCACAAGCTTGAAATACATGTATTACATGGAAGCTTCAAATTTACAAATTTATCTATTTGTAAAGAATGCAAAGACAGTCTTTGTTTTACCTTGATTTTCCACCCTGAGATTAAGGAAGTTCTTCTGGTTGAGAAAGGATCGCCTTCGTACGATTTTTGGTGAAAGACACCCAGTGAGTTTGTCCGAAGGACGCTGAAATGCAATTATGAATACGAAGTTTTGGCTGAAACGGAGATTTAATTGGTTTAGATGTATGGGGGTATAGTAGGTGTTTTGGTTTGTGACATTAGACATGACAGACTTATTCAGTAGTAATTATTTTCCTTACATCATTCACTGAATATACGCATGTATGCAAGGAAAGTACAGTGAGTACGAGGAAATGGATTTGATAACGATTATGCACTTATGTATCGTAAGAAAGTCACTAGATATAATTATTTGTATTATGAATACTACAGTTAACAATAAAAATACTACAGTTAACAATTATAATAGAAGCACTGACTATTACCTATCGAATTTCTTTGAAGTTCCCTCAGTCGATTTATCACATCCAGCATTAATCAGTAAAGAAGAATCCTGTCAGAGGCAAAATCACACAGTATAGAGAATATTGATCAGAATGCTGTAATGGAATTGAATAATTTGCAGGCAGTTGTTTTGCCCAGCTGTTCTTTATTTTTCTTTTAAGAAAATAAAATTAATAGAATGAAAAATTATCATTCTTAAAATGTTGGTTACTTTGTTAGTCCAGAAAATACATTTCATCCTCATGATGTTTGGAAGGCTACTCCCATAACCCCTTAACATGGAAATGCAAAATATTTTGGCATATAAATATCATTATTCCCATATCAACCAATTCTTTGCATTTTCAAATGTATTTGTTGTAAAAATTAAACCGTGAATATTCACTTACCGTCAATATTGGGTGGCACCTTGAATCTGTTTCTTCATATGGATGGCCATTCGTCTCTGTTGTATTTAGGAAGTGTTGATCGAATCTGTTATGTTTCCATGTGTGGCCACCATTCAGTAAGGTATATGAATCTTGGTCTGTACTGACTTTTAATCTGTCAGAATTTTCAGGAATGGAGGCTCCTGAAAGGTCCATACATGATTCCCTTTGCAGAGGACCTATACATGCTGCAACGTACTCTTGGTTTTCTGTTTTGGAGCTCTTGTCAGGATATTTCGGCGTGGTATTAGTGAAAAGATATATTTCACCCTTTTCTCTCTTTTCTCCAGCAGTGGGCTCTTTGGTGAGATATTCAGCAGAGACTGCATTGACCTCTTTCTCGTTAGCATCAGCTAGAGTGTAGACATCCATGATGTTCATAGCTGGTTCATCAGATGATTGTTCAGCATCAAAGCCTCTTACTGGACCCTGGAGACATGAATTACTTTCACAGCAATGCCTATCTTCATTCCATTTTAGTGCTTCGGATATTCTAGTAAGATGTTTTGTACCACCTACATAGCTTCCATATCTTGGATTACCTGTATCTTCGTTAGGCGCATCACCTCCAGGTAGGGTCAGGGATTCCAAGACTTTTGAGTGACCTTCATTTTCTGCTGCCTGAAGCGGTGTCAAGGCATTAAAGTCTCTCAGGTGCATGCCAGTTCCATTCGTTGCGAGGAAATCATCTACGTCTCGGTGACCTTCTTGTGCAGTGGCATGGAGTGGTGTCCACCCATCTTTATCTTCTTCGTTTACTTTAGCGCCTTTCGAAATGAAGAATTCATGAACATGATTTTCTGCGAAACAGAGTTGGGTCTTTCCATCATATCTGTTCTGCTTTGCACCTCTGGTCATGGGATATCTGACGGCTTGCAACTGGCCATGTTGAACGGCTGCATTGAATGGTGTCCATCCAGTGCTATCTTTCTTGCTCAGATCAGATCTCTGCTGAATGAGATATTCCATAACTTCTTTGTGACCTTTAGAAGCTGCGCCATGGAGAGGGATCTTCCCGTCGGCATTTTCTTCGTTCACATCAGCTCCTTGGGAAATTAAGAACTCGACGATATCTAAATGACCAGACTGGGCTGCAAAAAAGAGTGGGGTCATTCCGTCATATCTGTTCTGCTTTGCTCCTTTAGTCATGAGATATTTGACGGCTTCTAAATGGCCATGTTGAACTGCAGCATTGAATGGTGTAAAACCCTTAGCATCACACTTGTTGACATCAGAACCTTGCTGAATGAGATATCCAATGACTTTTATGTTACCCCCAGCAGCTGCCCCGTGGAGAGGAATCTTCCCTTCGTCGTTTTCCTCGTTTACTTCAGCTCCTTTGGAAATGAAGAATTGGACGATGTCTAAATGGCCGCATTCAACGGCAGCATTGAACGGTGTCCACCCGGTGTTATCTTTCTTGTTCACATCGGATCCTTGCTGAATGAGATATTTGATTACTGCCACACGACCAAAAGCAGCTGCGCCGTGAAGAGGAATCATTCCTTTCTCGTCTTCCTTGTTCGCATGGGTTCCTTCAGAAATAAAGAACTCGACGATTTCTAAATAACCAAGTTCTGCTGCAGCGTAGAGTGGGGTCACTCCATCATATCTCATCTGCTTTGCTCCCTTAGCCTTGAGAGATTTGATGGCTTCTAAATGGCCATCATAAATTGCAGCATCGAATGGTGTCCACCCGGTGTTATCTTTCTTGTTCATATCAGTACCTTGCTGAATGAGATATTCCATGACGTTTATGTTACCCATAGCAGCTGCACTGTGAAGAGCAATCCTCCCTTTGTCATCTTCTTCGTTCATATCAGCTCCTTGGGAAGCGAAGAATTCGATAAGATTCAAATGACCATATTTTGCTGCAGCATAGAGTGGGGTCATTCCAGCATATCTATTTTGCTTTGCTCCTTTTGTCACGAGATATTTGACGGCTTCCAATTGTCCACAGTGAACAGCAGCATCGAATGGAGTACATCCACGGTTAGTTTTCTTGTTGATATAGGATCCTTTCTGAATGAGATATTCAATGACTTTAATGTGACCCCTTTCAGCTGCACCGTGGAGAGGAATCCTCCCTTCATCATCTTCCTCGTTTACATCAGCTCCTTTCGCAATGAAGAATTCGACGATGTATAAATGATCAGCCTTTGCAGCCAAATAGAGTGGGGTCATTCCGGCATATCTGTTCTGCCTCGCTCCGTTAGTCATGAGATATTGGACGGCTTCTAGATGACCAAACTGGACAGCCGCATTGAATGGTGTCCACCCCTTGGTATCACCCTTGTTCACATCAGATCCTTGCTGAATGAGATATTCCATGACTTTCGTGTGACCTCTTCCAGCGGCGGAATGAAGAGGAATCAGCCCTCTGTCACTTTCCTCGTTAACATCAGCTCCTCTTAAAACGAAGAATTCGGCGAGTTCGAAATGGCCATATCGTACTGCTGAATAGAATGGGGTAATCCCGTTATATATGTTACTGTTTGCCCCTTTAGTCACGAGATTTTCGACGACCTCCAGATGACCGTATTGAACTGCAGCATTAAATGGTGTCCATCCGTTTGCATCTGTCTTGTTTATATCTGACCCTTCAGCGATGAAGGTATCTACGATGTTAGTATAACCTTTCGCAGCTGCTGTGTGGAGAGGTGTCTGACCCAAGTCACACTCAACGTTCACGTCTCCTCCTTGAACGATCAGAAAGTCAACGATGTCTCCATGTCCTTCTTGGGCAGCAGCATGAAGAGGTCTGAGTCCACTCTTACTCTGTTCGTTTGGTTTTGCTCCCCGTGATATGAGGTCGTCAACATTTTCGATATGACCTTCTAAAGCTGCCTTGTAAAGAGGCGTGTATCCCTCCTCGTCCATCTGGTCTACATCAGGGTTGAAGGATAGATCTAATGTGAACGCACTGGCATCAATTGGAGATATTTCATCCATTAATGAGTAACATATTGCCTCCCGATCGTCATTTGCATCAGTCTTAATAAGTCCGATGATTGCTGCAGGATGCAGAGGAGATGTGCATTCTTCAAGCTGGTTGCACTTGTCATCAGCAGATGTGTTGTTATCTAGGGTCACATTAGTGCCTTGTGAGACCTCTGATTTCCTGTGTACTATGTCGGCATTGGGTTGTTGTGTTGTGTTAGACAGTACATTATCTCCGCAATTGGCATGCTCTGTATTTTCTTCATTATGGTCAGTATTCAGACTATCAGATGTTTGTTGTGATGGCATGTTTTGCAGTGATGAGAGCAGAATGGAGTTTCCGTTGGCCCTAAAATAAAATGCATATTTATACTGTTGTACTAAAACTAAAAATTAAAATTAGGAAAAGTAGTTGAATAGTTCTACGACCCATTGATTTGTCTCATACACGTCTTACTACTTGTGGAATTCCAATCTAAAATAAAGGAACTAAAATGAAAACGATCAGTGTGAATCCTCTATAATTTCTTTTGCTTACAAATATGAGTATAATACTTTAAGCAAAAACAATGGAGTATAGCCGAAGATTATGTACACAACGTAATGACATTGCGTGCTGTCATTTTAGACCGGAGGGGGGGGGGGGGGGATAGAAAATTCATGGGTTTAGATCTTTGGATACAAGCACCCTCCCTACGTGACGATACTTCATAACTACATGTATTTATTAGTCCGTCAATATAATGAGATCATAATAACTTAAACATCGTGACAACAATATTATAATAAATGGTCGATAACAACAAGTAAATGCATTCCCATCTGGACATAAAAAGGTTTCGTCGATGGCTGAGGAACAAAAGGAGAATTTTTAAAAAATGTCAAAATCATTAGATAGAGGTGAATTTAGTCTATTAAAAGGGGAAAAAATTAAGAAAATCTTAGTCTTGATAACTGGTGCGGTGTTATTGGTGGTAAGTAACTTGGGAATAATTTCGCCAAAAGGTTGCCGAAGATGGCTGAGGAACAAAAAGGAGAATTTTTTAAAATGTCAAAATCATTAGATAAGGGTGAATTTAGTCTATTAAAATAAACAAATTAAGCAAATCTTAGTTTTGATAACTGGTGCGATGTTATTGGTGGTAAATAACTTGGGAATAATTTCGCCAAAAGGTTGCCGAGGAAAATAATGCATGTAAATACGCCAAGGAACATCACGAAATCAAATCTTATAATAATGAAGCGATGTAGTACAGCTATTAGGGAACGCAGTCGTATGAAGAAGGGAAATGATCATTCTTCACTTCACTTAAAAAGGAGGGCAGGTAAGTGTTCAATACCGTAAAACGGGAACTCCAGGGTGAAAATGAACTAAAAGTGGAAAAGCTGTTCTTCATTATTTTATTTTCCAAGTGATTATGCAGAACCACTTCATACATGAATTATGTACCGCATACCTCCAGCTGTCAAAACCTAACTAACATGATGGGGAAACGATTTATATATTCTCCAGTGTTGTATGTACACGTATATGACGTCCTGAAATATGTTTAGATTTTAGATGTGAATGGTCAAAACTGTCCTTCTGTCTTTTGACTTACTGATGAGGACCATGAGATTTTACATAAAACCCCTGACACATTTCCAACTGCAGCATCCAAATTCGTACCGGACAGACTGTAGAATTTGAGCATTCAATCTCGTTTTTAAATATATGGATATCTTTTATCTAATGTTAGGCATTGCAGGAATAAATGAATGTGTGATGGGATTTATGATCTTGTAGATCTCATTACACCAATTACAATCATTAGTGAAGGTCACACTTTGATGTTTGTGACTTTTCGTATCATTTTGAAGAGCAGTTTACCATGATGAAACAAGAGACTATGATGAGTAAGCGTAATGAAAAAGAAATGTGAAGAAAAATTCATTTAGTGATTGATTTCATTCGTCAAGTAAAATAGAACAAGCGATGTATAACATAGAAAGCAAGATGAAAGCTCGTAATTTTCAACGGGGTCCTACATTGCATTACCAACATCACATTATATTACACCCACTTAATAAAAATCAAATGAAAACACTGATTTCCATGATTTAAACCCCATCAGGATAATGTTTATTGAGAAAAATTTTACAAAGGAAATATGTATTAAAAATATAAACAAATGAATGAAAGAACAAAATTGGTGAAAAGCGAATAATCATGTTTCTCAAAAAGAAAATAAGCCGTGAATAATGTTCTTAATTAAATGACCAAATGACGAAAGTGGCTTCCCTTTAGCGAAAATGAAAATAGGATATGACGAAAGAATCCCACTTCCTGTCAAATTCCGCGAATTTGTAAATTGAATGAAACTCCCTGGAATTCGAACGTAAAAGAAGGAAATTCAGTGAAGCAAAATGAAATTGAATTTTAAAAAATCCCAAAATTGAAGCGTAGGAGCAATAAGCGGCCAAAATCTGCTCGAACTTAAATAATTGATGGAATTGACTACAGCAATATCATTTTTGAATTCGGCAGGGAAATTCTAGATTAGGATTCAGAAAATCGAAGCTAAAAGAAAGTGGAGGGGGATAGCACATGCATCAGCAGTCCTTCTTTGTGGAATATGTTACATATTATGTTCTATTTAAACAGCCAATTCCCTTTATGATTAAACTTTTAAAACAAGACTTAAAAGTCACTGTATGCTTACTGCCTGCAGTCAATTTTCCTTGTTCAAGTGCAACGTTGTTTCATTGACGTATTATATTTACGTAGATTTCTTTGGGAGCGTTTATTGAAACTATTTTGTAGGCCCCTTGAGAATCTCTAGAAATGGATATGTGCGCTATATGAATATTGTCATCATTATCATTATTACTATTTTTTATTATCATTATTATGTTCCGAGTAGGATTATGCATTAGATGGGGTACTCATGGGGTACCATTATTTGTATCAAAAAATATAAAACTTCAAATAAAAGTTTACAGATACCCCACCACAACCCAAAGTGTTCAGTGCCAAGATTATTTATTCATAATGTACAACGAAATTTGTGTACTAGATTATAATGAAGTTCTAATACCATTATGGCAAACATATCAAGACAATAAACGCAAAATAGATACATACATTCTGATTTCATGAATTGGCAATACCCTTTTTATGCCTACAATATTTACAAAAATGGGCTTTTGTCGTTTAAATTCATGATAATGTTGCTAACAGGAGTGGACATGTCACCAGAACCTTTCCCACGAGCGATTTGATGAACATGTTGTAAGGCAAAATATGTAAAAACTGTTCTTATATACCGCGTTTTGCGGTACTCAGAACGGGTACCGAGTGTTGTGGACTAACCGATAAGGGACATGTATGACCAGTTGTAATCATTAGCCAAGTACACTGAATAATTAACCATTATGGTTGAAAAGACAATGTTTTCTTGTTCAATATGCATGCAGTTCAAATGAAATGTTTGAGCAAAAACACATTATTTATTACAGCCAATTTTGGTTTATATTCTTTCTGTTCTTTAATGTACTTTTATCCTATTTGATATCCCATCTACCCCGTCCCTTTTCTCGCTCTGTCTCCCTCTCTCTCTCTCTTTCTCTTTTTCTTCCTCCAGTTGTTGGACCCTTTCATCTCCCTCTCCATCATTAATCCTGAAAAGATATTGTCAATATTTTTTTTTGATGAGGAGAGAAATTAATATTTTTTTCCTTCTTGTAGATAACTTCTGTATTAAAACGATGTGCCCTCACTTTAATCCATTTCCAATTTACACACCTGCGATATGTTTTACACTAATTACCAAATTACATTTATAATAAGCATTCCTTAAACAGTTTATGTGTTATTTTATAACGATGTCTGCGTGTTACTTGATCTGTTAGATGATGACTGATGTAAACATAACTTACGGTTTCTGATTCAAAAGTCCAGCGTCACACTTACAAGCTTCCTCAGGGAGCTGTAAAACAAAATCAAAACAGAAGCAAATCCATAACAATACATAATCTCATACTTTAACATGGTTTTATGTACCCAATGATTGAGTTTTTTTTTTGATGGGGGGGGGGGGGGTTCAGAGAACTGGGAGAGACTGTGTTGTTACATGCACGTTTAAATACAGTATTCAGTCGTGTTAGCCTATTGATGTTGTTTCCTGTTTAAAGCAATTATAGAATCCGTTTTAAAACATTTTATAAACAAAATAAAACTATTAATGATAATGATAATGATATTAGTAGTAGTTGTAGTAGTAGTAGTAGTAGTACTACTACTACTACTAATGATGATGATGATGATGATGATGATGTTGATGATAATGATGATGATGATGATGACGATGATGATAATACTGTATTCTTGTACATAGCTATAACGTCTCTATGCGTTTCCGAGGGACTGCGGAGATTATTACCCCGGCTATAGCTCTGGCATCCGTAATGCTCAGGCATTCAAGGAATGAATCCTACCAGGTACCCACTTACTACACCCGGGTCGAGTGTGGAAGAGGTAGATTCATCTCTTGCCGAATAACTGAAATAACATTTTTGGTTGGCATTCAGCGTAAACTCTATACTGATAATAATCGGACTGGTAGGAGGCGGCAATATGAGAGTAATACCATCTAACAAACTGCAAACCAAGAATAAAAGTGATGTGAAAATAAATTAAATAGAAAATCAATCAAAATTGATTATTTGTATGACACTTTCTCCTCAGTTGCAATGCAACCCCTACAAGTGATCATGATAAGCATACATTTGAAAGCAAACTCTCAAAATTAAGGGTAGGGGGAATTGGGGCCAAGCTTTTCGAACAAAAGTAGCCGAACAAAAAAAAAAGTGAACTCCTTCTTATATCATGATTTGAAATCAAATCTGATGTATCTTCAAACATACAAATCGATAAATCATGCGTGCATTATAAAGAATTCACCTACCCAGAAATGTCTATCCAAGTGTGATAGATGTTTTGAACTTTTCAGAATTCATCCGTTACCGATGACATCCAAGTGTGAGGGCTTATTTGCTCAAAAATGAATCTGTCATCAATGACTTTCCTTCTAAATTCTTGATAAACAATAATAATGATTTTTACAAAGCGATCACCAAGACAAAACATTATTCAGCGAGTCTTGGCCTACATTATTCCATTATTCTTGGCCTAGACTGTCTATTACACTGAATTGTATCATTTGTCATCGTGATAGTGTATTTCACGGGTTGTGAAATATTTTCTACATCTTTTTTTTTTTTTTTTTTTGGGGGGGGGGGTAAACTATGACTACTCATTATCTCTTTTCAATTAGCAACAGGAGCATTAGATCTGCAGCAACATGTATCATTTGTATGGAAACTATCAAATAGGCAGCTGGTAAATAAAGTATGCTTCCCTTACCCTCATCTTTTGTTTTTTATTCCTTCTCTCCCTCTCTCGCTCTCTCCCACTTTCTCTCTTGCGTATTGATTCCTCTTTCTCTCAGGCCAAGACGTATACCTTAAAAAACCTACTAAAATGACAGTTACCCCCGGAAAAAGTGCCTTCCCAGATAAAGTTAAGTTATGGTCATGCGATTGCAATATGAAAGAGGTAATTGAGAGAGGTAGCTTATGTAGAACAGAAAATAGTTGTGTATTATGAGGTTTTGAAATCATGATTTCAAATCTGAAAGTCACCTACAACGAACAGCACTTTACACATACAGGAATGGGTAAATTGGACTACACCATAAATCATGCATATGTGGCATGAACATTTGGTCCACACTTTTAAGCTATGTTTTTCGTCAATCATATTTCACAAATCTGGGCATTTATAGAGCAGTCCCTTTAACGGGAAACTTCTACTATAATATACTTTCACACTGGCATAGTAAGAATGAGAAAGCTCACAAACTATTTTGCATCTTTACCAGAACTTCTCAGACTGAATGTTCTGTTTAATCTAATAATTCAGATAATTTGGGTTTTGTGTACAAAACAAAAGGTAAAAAGGTGCCTTTTTCTTGTTTGTAAATAAGATTTTCCTCTGACGCTTTAAACTGTCATTTGTTTTATATCTGAATATTAATCTAAATGATAGTATTGAATAGAACAAATGATTGGATTGATGATTATTTAACCCATACAATCCCACAACCTGATCTGCGTAGCAGTGCCACATACATAAACAATAAAAAGGAACTGACTGATTTACATCTGCCTATATGTCCTTAAGGCTTGTCAGAAGCTTTATACACCAAAAGCTACTCTCCAGAGTCTTTCAAGAATCTACTTATTATTCAACAAAAATATGTATTTATGAATATAGTTTGAATAATTTTTTAACAAACTAAATATCTAGGGTTATCTACAATCTTCAAATAATTTGCATAATATTGTTCCAAACGACATTTAAAGTAATTTTCTCACTATTTGGTTTTGATACATTCTTTTTTGATTGACTTTCAGAAGTCGTTCCGAAAGGATCATCCCGTAACGCTGTAATGTTTCATATTTTGTATAACAGTACATATATTTTCCATCAAATCTCCATATAAATGATGATATATCAAAGCTAACATACTTAAGATTGCCATGGTTATCTCAAAAACATCATATCTATTTAAACTTGACAAAGTTTGGGCAATGATTACTGAGTATTAAAAGTCATGTCCTTTTTTATTCATTCTGTAACAATGCTATATGAGATGCAATATTTCATATTTTGCCATTAATATTTGAATATTTATTAAATTGTTCATAGTAGTCTCATTTCAAAACTGAAAATATTGTGAATGGCATTCCGTAACGCCTGCAGACAACTATCTAGAGGCCTTTGCAATCGGAAGTTAGTTTTCCGGTGTAATTAAAAAAAAATGATAATGATAATAGAAATAACAAAGTATAAGACCATGGCAAACACTTTTCTTCATTTTTAAATACTTTATGTAAATAAAAACTAGTAATAGATTGTTTTCTAACTTATAACAGACAAGGTTCTATTTACGTGGATAAGTATGGAAGAAATTTAAAATTTCCAATAAAAGTGGATCAGTGTACATAAACATTGAAAAGTAAAGAAGAAATTATCAGATTCGACAGAAGATTTCGGCCTAATGTCCCCTACAAGAGCTTTCATAACCATTTCAAGAAGACTAATAATCGATCTCAGATTAGATCGTCTACACCACTGTTTCTTAAATATCCCTCCTGTCAGAAATTTAAATGCGCCCTCAAAAAATGTAACAAGTGTGTTAGAAAACAAGTCCTGTTGATGAGGCCATCATATGTGTAACACTAAGTGGCCCTCAACGTATTTTTTTATATTACCTATTTTCCTATTTTACCTATTGCCCATGGCAACAATTCCTGTGAACTATGCGCTTTTGAAGTCTGAATTGTTAATTGCTACATGTTCTGAATATCATTCAGATATTTCAGCCTTGTTAAGGAAATAAGCGGTTTCTATAATTGAATTTGTAGGTTGATACTGAGTGGGTTATATCTTAATAATGTTCAAAATTTACAGTAAGTATTTAGATTAATCTCTTAATTAGTAACGAACTATTATATTAAAAAAAATATTATTCCGTTTAAACTCGTATGGAAAAAGCCTCTTGCTAGGCCTAAAAATTGAAAACCGTGCTTACCTCAGATCTGTCTGGGGCAGGTGAGATTGGACTGATCTCCGCGCCATCTGTATTCACCCCCATCGTGGAATCACCTGTACCAAGTAAAATACAAAGATATACCTCAGAGGAAATATGGCGTCAGGGGCTTTACCAAAACAACACCCACCCTCCACCCCCCCCCCCCAAAAAAAAGACCGATTGAAGGCGATCACAATAATACATGGCAAATTTGCAAGATCCTATAAAGACAATTTTGAAACGTTAAAAGATATTTTAATATTTTCGGCATTTTGATGAGTCATAGGTGTAAAATGCGAAAGGTTTGGCTGGGGTGGGGACTGCCGCTCCCCCCTATTTAGAATTCATCAACATTCGGCAATCATCACCTTATAATTATACGGGCAACGAGCTAGTCTCTTTGTAGTTTTTAGATATTTTCTCATTTTTGAAGACAAAATTACATTTAAAAGCTAAACATGTGTATTTACTGCACCAACAGTGAATAACACAGTCATTGGTCTTACAGTTAAAAAGTTGTGGTCGCTCACTTTGCTTGATTGCTAAATCTAGATACTGGAAATTTAACAGGCTAGAGTCCTGATCTCCTCATAAAATATTGCCCGAACGCGTATGGTCCTATACACATGTAGATGATCACGTCTGAATATAGCCGATGTCTTTTGTGGTGTCATCGTATACTTGTTAAACGACACCCCATAGCATAGAATGCTCATAATAGCGTACTTCCAATCTTGTTACCTTGTGATATAAATTAAGTTATCCTCCAATGCCTAGCGTTCTTCTCTATTTTTCTCATCTACCTTATTTTCTTTTCTTCTCTCGATTTCCGTACTTAGATGCAAATAATCGTATCATACTAAAACGTTCGTAAATAAACCCGTCTTTATTTTTCTGGGCGTTCCCAATACAAGCTTTGCTTTTCCGGTTTTCGCCTCCTATTTTGTACAATATTTTCTGTAATCATTACTATATGTATAGATCACGAGAAGGAAATGTATATTTCAATTAATAAATGAATTTATTAATCACATCTCCTTTAAGATTCTATGTTGTTCAATGTTACTTCTTCTTGGCTGGTAAATTATTCAAACATTCTGACCTTTTACTGTATTCCGGACTGTATATATGATAATACATGTACAATGAAGGCCTTGATGACTACCAGAAAATTCTAACATAACACAAATGCATATCATTTTTATGATCGCATTTTATTGTTGGATACACAAACCAGATTCATTTCACGGGATACATTATTCGAAGAGATTTATCTTTGGATATTTTCGTGAATTTACTGTCAACTCAGTGAAATCAATAGTCAACTGATTAATATACTGCACAAGCATGACAAGCTCGAGTTCAGCTACCATTGCAACTCACACCGACCATCATCTCCGTCAAATTCCGACCAGTCGGCACATTTTATCTTATTAATCCAGTCAGTCCTCTTTTTGATTGATTGATTCTTACTTTTTCTGCTCTAATCACGTTGAAGCAACTTTAGCACATTTCCCCTGCAGCGACATTATTTCACACTTCGTATATCAGTAATCTCTTATTCTGAATGCAGGGACCACTATTCAAAAGGTTAATAACAAATCTGCAATAACTGTCTTAATACTTACGACTTGTAGGCCACTCCTGGATAGAAGCACCCTCGCAATGGCATAAATCTAACAGTAAAGTGGCAATTTCCTCGTCCCGAAAAGTTGTCCAAACTTGGCGGTACGGTAGAACAGCACATCAACTCAATTCAATTCAATTCAAATTAACATTTATTTCCTTCCATTGATTTTGACAACATTCAACATCTGTTCAAATAGTACAATTTACAGGCATGTGCAGTAGTATCAGTAAAATCAAGAACTGTCACGAGCTGTCGCAAAGTATGTTATCTTTAGTATTATGTGGCAACATCTACCTTGTCATACCACGATTTATGTTATCTCATAATTTCTTAGTCACGTGATGTTGTGTAGACATCATTTCACCTGGATTAGTTTCGAGGCCTGCTTTTTCTTCTGTTGAGTTTATTCAGTGGTTAATCATTTCCATTATCGTTTTACTGATAAATAAAAATATCTGATGGGTCTTTCACAAGTTTCAGATAATGTATTAGCAAACGTCATGATTGAGTAACTTACCCCATGGCTTTTCCTCAGTCTGTATTTTCGTTGGTTTATGCGAATGGGGGGGGGGGTGCTGTAATACACCACCCATTTCAACGTCCTAATTGGAACCACTATCCAACAGTTGAGCTGGTTTCTTGATTTTTCATTCCTATAGTCTAATGTACCTTAATGATAAAAGTACATTGAAGTGCTATGAACGAATGAATAAGCAGCACAACCAGCTATGATTTCAACGAAAGTTTTAAAACGTTGTTCTTTGTGGAGGGGATAGTAGCCCCAGCCTTGCAACGCCTTTTTATAACTTGCTATTCAACTATATCTCACTCAATTTTTTAAAAATCATATAGGGCGAATTGAATTACAAAGTGAATGTTGATTATTAAACAATAGAACAATTGAACTGTGCTGTATTTTGACAAAGATTTAATCAGCCCACGTTTCACGTTATATTTGTAAGTAAATATCTACGGGTAATCGAACAAGGTACAATTGCCATCGGGAGTTGGTTTTAATCATCTTCGTGCTACGAGGCGATAAAATATGAATTGTGCAAATAAACAAATGAAGCCAAATATTTACTTTCGTTCCAGCTTTTATAATGTTATGACAGTATATTGCTTTCAAACTCTGCTCTTTATCAATGCGGGTGATCTTATAATTCACGTTGCACAGAAATTAAACAAAGTAAGGTATTCAGGCGGTCGAAGATATAAATCCTTGACTAAAAGTATACAAGCAATTCTTAGGCTATGCACTTTGCTCAAGAGATAAGAAAGTTGAAATAAAACTAATTTTCACTTGTATCTTGCTACGTGCAATTTTGTTCTTATTTTTTTGGTTAATAAACATTGCGTGTTATGGTCATGAATTCGAATAGAAGGAAAACTAAAACAATTCACAATCATACTTTCCTGAAAACCCGCCATCGACCGCCACCTCTTTTCCTGCTTTCGAATCCAAGTCTGCCTTCCTGCTGGTATTACTTCACAATGACAGAAGTTTCAAGTACAAAGGGAGTAATTTTCGAGAATGTTCTCGAACATTGGCATGTTTTGGAATGGAAAAAAGAGAGGATATTTACTGAAAAAAACAAGAAATAGGGTGCGTTTTTGTGACTCCGTGAAGAATGCACGATGGATTATGCCGAAAGCATAGAAAAATAAGCGACTTTCACTCATAAAATGAACTAAATCATTTTACTTTCCACCCTAAAGACTATGACAGCTAAACGACAAGCCGTCTTGTTTAATCAATATTACCATGTGATATCCATCAAATAACGTTTTTGTGTGAACTTGCCTTATGTAATCCTGACATAACAATATTTCAATGTAACAATTAGGTCATGAGTAGCAAATTTTATTTTATTTACCCAAGCTCTTTTTAAATCTGTTTTTGAAAATATGAAAGAAAGTTTTATCTCATTTAATATCTCTGCGTAAAATGGGGTAAGTTAGTAAATGTGTACAGGAATATTAAAACAAAATTCAAAATTATGTACCTCTTTGGTGTAAAACTGTGTATTATTTTTGTCAATGCGTATGTACCTGCATTGACAATAAATCGGTACTTTTTGTGATTTGGTTAACTGGATGAGCCAAAATTAGAGTTACATTTAGAGCCTATTTTGTACATGTTTTAACACAAAAAGAGGGGTCATACTTTGTGGAAAATGTTGTTGGAAGTACACAAAATAGGTCATGTGTTATGCCTTTATAAATACGAAGTTACACCACCGAGACCCAAATCCCCTCCCATGGCCTACCCTACCAACTCTTTCTCTTTCTGTATATCTCTCGTTTATCTCTATATTTTTTCATCCTTCAATCAATCCACGCCTTTACTGTGGTATACATTCTAATTTAAACATGTAGCCTTCTCTTGTTCGATCTATCGAAAACTCGAAATCTTGACATCAGGTTATCTAGTCTAAAGTACAGCTCTCAAAATACAAAATGATAAACCGTAGCAACGACGCACTGATAAAAGCCACAGAGAAAACAATGTCAAATCTATGATCGTTATTTCGATTTGCTACTTGACTTTGGGAAATTAACACAGGGAATTGTATATCACAATCGAAACCTAACCTTTCGATTGTAACAGTAAAACTCGACTTAAGATAAATACATCACTTGCAATCATAGTTGTTGACTATCGTTTACATCTTTTAAATAATACTTATGTATGTAATATGTTTATGATATTGAATATACTTGTTGTTTAAATCCGGGAAACAGACTTGTATGGGTTGGTCAAACCTTTTTTTGTTTTCCAGAGACATGTTTTTATAATGTCTGAATAAATTCAAATCAAATCAAATCAAATCAATCACCAGCGACACAGGTGACACTATTATAGCTATGCAAATAAAATATGTAAATTATGTGACCCTCCGACAAAACGACAAATAAGCAATTGGAGTTTCAGAGTACTCAGCTGGAAAAGGTTGTTTGCGGCGGAAATTTGTATTTTAATCTCTTTTGTTAATATCAATCTACCCTCTGAAAAAGTTTCGGGGTAAAATACAATGTTAAAATATATTTTCCCTCTAATTCAAAATGACCATTTATTTCGTAAACATTCAAACTTTGTGTGTCAGCTTCCTGGGATCGTACTTCACATCGCTTTTCTAGTATAGCTCAAAGACTATGTACTATCTGATATACAAAATCTACATAAACAAAGAAATATATCCATTCTAAAGGTATGAAAAGTTTCACTTCAATCCAATTAGAACTTCACACTGTAGGCTAGGGAGTTTTGACTCAACCTTTTGTGCGACAAACAATGGGACACAGATTAGGCGCTCTTAAATGGTGACTCTAATTTACAGCCAGTTTTCTCTGTTGTTTTGGTCATTAGCCTGTCTGACACTCTGACATTCTCATTGTAAGGGTTTATAAGGGTTTTCTTAGTCTATACAAGATCAATTATATATTATTTTAAAGGTTAGAATCTAAGCTTTCAAACTGTGCTACAATTAAGAAAAAACAAATTTCCGACTTATTGGTCGTTTTGTGGTGGAGGGTCACTATATATGGATAACAGTAAACGTTTTGTTGAATTTTCTGAGAAGATTGTGACAAATATCTGCATTGCATGCCGTAACAGACAGGGCCTGAAAGTAAAATATTTCATTTTCCATACATAAGATTCAACAAATTGTACATCAGCGAAATATATCCGAAAGAGGAGAAAATTATTTGTCATCACACTAGTTATAAATAAACTTATAAATACATCGGAGCAAATGATGAAAACTCGCCAAGCTTGGGTCCTACTAAAACCTAGCAAGAGCAATATCGATCATCCAGACTTGGTCCTTGTCTTCTTTTGTTAGTTCTAGGCCCTGATTTTCTCTTTTATTTTGCCCTAAAGGTACGTGCTACCGTCTGGTGTATTCTCGTACTGTTGATCAGGGGTGTCGATCCGTGTTGACGATCGTGGGGAGGGGGGGGGGGGGGGGGGGGGGGGATGACCGGCGAGGGAGCGAAGCCAGTGGGGCGTATCTAGGGATTATGGCGCACGAGTGCCCAAACTTATCTACGTTAGCGAGGGAGCAAAGCGACCGAGCGGCAAATTTGTCAATTTTTAACCCTAAAAAAAGCAATTTCTTGTGCATTTACCCAGGATATTTTGCAATTGACCACCGCAGTTCAGCGGTAGAGAAGCTCGAATTTTATACATTGCTAAACAGTTTTTCTATTCACTCACTTCTACAATCGGGAGCAAAACTAACTTAAGCCCGCCTCACACTGTGCGATTTTTCAAGCGATCACTTGCGATGCGATGCGATGCGATGCAAAGCGATATCGCAGGCCATCGCAGGCTACCACAGGATCTGCGATGCATGTCTCACACTGTGCGATTTTAGCATTTCGCGCATGCGTACTTTATTACTGATAACGCGATTTGTATTAACTGACACACGTAAACAAAATTCCTAAAACTTGAAAGGTAATTATGTTTTTTAAATAAAAATGACATGGAACGCATGTGTAACGAATGTGTAGCCTATGTAGTAATTGAAATTAGTATAGAGACTTATAATTATAAATGAGGTAACCAACATTTAGGGGAGAGATACATTTTTATTCTACCATAAAGTTAGATGGATTGGAAAAGAAAAGATGAACTTCGGGTTATACACTAAAGGAAAAAAGAAACTTATAAAAGTTCAAGAGATCACCAAATTAAATTCTCTGCATGGAAATGTACCAAATTTGGATATAATGTTGATTCAATGCATGGCTTTAAATGACAGTCAATAACAAAAAGTTTTCTTCAATGCCACAAAAGAAATGTGCACTGAAGCAAAGGACTCTCTAATCCCCAAGTCACAAAGACAAACTGCAGCCTTGTACACCATATGCATGTCAATGAATGAAACAAAAGAATTTCAAAAGGGATTTGCACCCCTCGAGCAAGAGGATATTGATGTTCTGCCATGGTTCGCCGTTCACCAGACCTTTCCCCAATTGAACATCTCTGGGAAGAGCTTGGTCGACGTGTGTCAAGGCGTGACAATCAACCCATCAATAGGGAGACGCTCATTGCAGCACTGCAAGAGGAATGGAACAATGTTCCCCAGGCTACCATCGCGAATCTGATCGGAAGCATGCGAAGACGGTGTACAGCTTGCCAGCAAGCTAGAGGTGGACATACTGGCTATTAATCTGTTTGGATATGAACTTGCAAATCCCTTTTGAAATTCTTTTGTTTCATTCATTGACATGCATATGGTGTACAAGGCTGCAGTTTGTCTTTGTGACTTGGGGATTAGAGAGTCCTTTGCTTCAGTGCACATTTCTTTTGTGGCATTGAAGAAAACTTTTTGTTATTGACTGTCATTTAAAGCCATGCATTGAATCAACATTATATCCAAATTTGGTACATTTCCATGCAGAGAATTTAATTTGGTGATCTCTTGAACTTTTATAAGTTTCTTTTTTCCTTTAGTGTAGTTATTTAGTTAATCGAGTTATTTTTCCCCGACATCCATTTGACTTCTCTTGAACTCTGTTTATTTTGGATTCACCGATTTGTTGGTTTTTTATTGGCAGAATGAAATATTGATAATATGAATCAGGGGCGGATCCAGGATTGAGTAAAAAGTAGACCCTATTTTTTTGGTTCTCGCCAGCTTCTCGAAAAGTTGCTCAGTGGAAGGGGGGGGGGGGGGCGACAAATTTTCGCCAAACCTTCAAAATTCGCTCAGTAAGAAAATGGCGGATCGTCTATGGTCAAAATGCATACTTTGCTTCCAAAGGGGGGGGGGGGGGGGCACGGGCAGGAAGTGCCCCCCGCCCCGATCCGCCAATGGTATGAATTATAATAGAATCAGTTCATTGTTTTAATTAAGCGGTGATCCGGCATTTGCTTCTGTGACAATTGCTCTGGGCGTTATTTCATCATTAGTATGGGTTTAATAGGGTAATGGTTTCCGAGCATTCGTTTTATTTTTTTCTTCTGTTTGATTGTCAGGTATTTTCTGTGTGTGCCCCGCCCCTTTAAAAGTTTGGATGTGCCCTGATCTTTGCCCCTCCCCCGTTCTCTATCTATATCATTCTTTATTTGCTTCTCTTATCTTTTCTCGAATCTCCACATCACTTTCTCTCTCCTGTCCCCCGCTATTGCTCTCTTAATATTTCTCAATGACTATTAGAACTATAATTATTTCCACCCCCTCCCCCTCTCTCACTCTCTCTGGAACTCTCTCACATCCCCTCTCAGTAAACAATATTCACATAGGACTGAGTGAAACACCAAGCTGTTAGTGACATAGGTATCATGCATCTTTATTGGAGACGTGCTGAATATCCCTTACAATAGCAAGATGAAAGCTGCATGTTAAAGAAAAGTTACTCTATTTTATGGGAAATACAAATGAAATGATTTTGATAAAAGAAAAGAAAAGACAAAAAGAAAGAGGGAAGGGAGAGAGAGAGAGAGAGAGAGAGAATGTGCTTACAGTGAGTCAAGCATAGTTCCAGTAAACACACAAGGTCCATTTTCCTGAAATGAAAACACAACCCCACCTCTGTGTATGTATACATTTTAACAAACAAACCATGTGCATTACATTTATTGGAATATCTGCTTAATAGCAAATCAATACCTCAAAAAACAATACCAATATTATAACAAATATTATATACAATAATATAGTATACAAACTACATGTATATGTATAGTAACATAATTGTATATCTGGCCTGGGGGAGCATTTCAATATTTGTCATTGTCAACCATTTTTTACTTGTTTTATGCACATCATGATCTTAAATAGTATCTTAACACAAATTAGCTATACAAATATAATATCATTTCTTGATCAAAATTTACATAACATGTATATTCACTTTCATGAGAACACACCATATATAATCGTAGATCCAGTATTAAATAAAATTCCTTCATATGTTTCTGTATCCTTTTCCCCCTCTCACTTTTTTCATTCTCGCCTTTTTCATTATCAATGATTCGAAAATATCAAATTATATTTCTGCACAAACATGATATAAGCAATCATATCTTATGTTGACATTTGGAAAGCACTTTTTTGAGGTCTTCTATTAGAGCGAAACTCTAAATAACCCAAATAAGGTACAAGCGGGTGAATAATACTGAGTGGGTTTTGTGTTTTTTCTTTCTGCTAGAAACCAAATTGGAAATTGATGCCATTTAGCAAGTTGTATACAAATATTCAGTTTGTTGAAGTTGTGAATCCTTATTTATATAAATATTCTGGTTATGAATGAAGAAAAAAAATCGACAATTATTTATCAAATCTATAAACATGTTTTTTTAAAGTACAGTTTATACATACATAATAGTTAACCTATTATTAAATATGAAATACAAATTTTGTATTCCAATAAACCCAAATTTAAATTTAATTTCACAAGATTGTTAATTGTTAATCATTATTATACTTGTCTGACAACTAAAGAATTACAATTCGCACTTTCTTTTTATAGCAGAGGCTAAACAAAATGCATTGCATAGAATGCCTTCCAGTCATATAATACAAGATTGTATGAAGGAAGTGCAAGCACACTAGAATATTTTTTTCTTCTTTCAGCAATACAAACAGAAAAGAAATTCAGTAATTATTAAAAACCTGTAACATGTAATGAAACCATAGTTTACCCCCCCCCCCCCCCCCCAACAAAAGAAAAAAACATGTAATTGAAAGACAATCATTTTGACGAGGCAATTTTGTTTTCCCCTGCTCATGCATGGATTTGGTGTTGTTGTTTTTTTCCATTTGAATCACAACTAGCTGAGACAGAGAGTTGTGCTATTAGATGTTGTTCCTGATTGTACATTTATTTCATGGATTCTCAGTAGTTCACATGATTTGTTGAAAATAAAAACGTTTCATCTCCCAATTTTCAAGTAACTACATTTTTCAAATGCAAATTTTGCTTAAATCATCAATATATAGTATACTGTATAACAAACAATACAATTATCATATAATAGAAAGGTTTCCGTTCTAAAAAGGGAGGCACAATGCACATTTTTCTTCCAAAAAGGGTGGGGGTACGGGCTGGATGTGCCCCCCCCCCCCCCTAAATCTGCCACTGCTTCTGTTAGCTATGATTGCACCAATGTTTACAAGTGGGTTTTTACAGACACATATTAATCAGACTGTTCAGACATGATTATTTACTTTGGGGGAAATAAAAATGCCATCTGAAAGACAGGATTCAGTTTTAAACCAGGGTCCGTCAAAGTTGGTTTGGAGGCTGTTGATCAGGACAGTGGAATCGTCTCCAAATAGTTTGAGCCAAGGGGTATAGGCTTTCACCATATGCTGGCTATGTCACTGTCTGTGTCAAGAAAACCTTTAGTATAGGAAAGCCTTATGAACTATGAGGGGTCAAATCTGGATATTGAATTATGCTAATTGACAAAGTTTTGTGCCTGCAAAGTAATTTAACTGTAAAGTTAGTAATCACAATTTGAATAACAACTAGAATCTCACTATTTTCAGAGATTTCATGTCCACATACATAAAAAGCTTTGAATAATGTCTCAAAAACTAGTACCGATTTTCGAAAATCAACATTGCCCTGTTTGTGAATGCCCCTATACTGATAGTTTGCATGCAGAAACCCTGGTCAGTTGTAAAAGAGTGTCTGCACTGTAAGACTACCATATGTCATGTACTATAGCTGCTCCTGACATGACCAGAAGGTAGCTGAATTAGGCTTCTCTCAAGACAATGATTTTCTGATTAAGTGTCAAATTAGGGTCTGTGTTTGCAGACAACATAATTTCCAAGTGTGGGGTGATGGGGGGGGGGGGGGGGGGGGGGGGGGGGATTGAACGAAGAAAATACCACCTTCAATCCATATGATCTGAAGGAGACGGCTCAGATATTAACGGTTTGATGTTGTAACAGTTCTGAGTAGGTATCACCAGGTATGGGATTGTGCTCCAAGTTGATTTCTTCAATGACAGACATGCCAAAGAGTTGCTTGCATCCAGATCTGCAAGGTAATCGAGGGATCAAAATAGATGTTCTTATTTATCAACACATTTGCTTGAAATTCATGTACGGTATTTAATTTTTCATTGATAGAAAAACCAAATGTACTGTCATTTCATTTGTTCTTATTAATATTCAAATATGGATTTTAATTTGTGAATCATGAAATTACGGATGCCAGTATTACTCAAGCATACATGCAGGCAGATTCATGGGGTGAAGTGAAAACTGAAGAGGCCAACCCCCCCCCCCCCCCCCCCCCCACCCTTAGAGAAAAACAAAGACATAAAAGGGCTTTTTGAGGATTTTTTTTCCTGCAGCCCCCTTTTGGACTAAATAATGTTATAACCCTGGATGTAATTTACCTGGGAAGGGCTGGCAGCTGGATTCCAAAAATCATAATTACCGGGAATAAATAGGGAATTTTGTTTTGCTCGATACAAGACAGAAATCCAGCAAAGTCCAGCACAAGCTGAATTCATTCCTGGTTTTCAATCCTTATTATTCATGTATTCACATTTCATATTTATTCAGACATATGAGTGAGAAATAAGAGAACATACCTGTGATTTCATTGTCACTCAAATCTAAAATTCTGAGGGATGACAGTTCATAGAAACTCTCTGGCAAGGTGGATATTGGGTGAGGCATTTATAGCTTCTATAGGATGGTCATCTGGTAGATTTCATCTGATGTTTACAGCTTCATTAATAAAACATGAGAGGTACAATGATAAGTAATAAAGAGCTAATAATAAAAAGAAACAAAGGGTACATTAACTAAATCCATCAGTTTAGTAACACCCTTGATTACTCTACAATCAAACTCATTCTCACTGGCTTAAATCAGGGAAATGTAACTAAGAGTTAATTACATTTCCCGGCTTAAATCAAACAGCAAACAAATTATCAGCATTATACTGTACTTGAATACACTTTACTGGATAGATGTTTGACAAAGAATAAAAACTGATTCAGAGATTTCTTTGCTTCGCTCAGCCTGAATGCAAATCATTCAAAATAATTTTGTGCAATTGCAATTAAAATGAAAATCTATTCATTTATAAAAATATGTTTTGACAGATTAAATCAAAATTAAGCATTTTATTTGAATGAAAAGTGTCGTCCCTATGATATCTGTTGTGTTCATGTCATTTCTCTGCAAATTATACGACTATCTTTTTGAACAAGTAAATTCAATCAAAATAAAAGAAAAAAGACAAGGTAAAAGTTAAAAAAAGGAACCTGCATGACAAGTTAAAATTTTCTTTAAAAGTCTGTTTTCAAAAACAATTCTTACCAGTAACTTTTCCAAGGCAATTTCTTTGACATTACAGTGCGTGCATTGTGGGAAAGATCGAGGGTTGATAGCACTGCGTTTCTCATGGATGGTATACTGCTTGCAGAACAGCTTCCAAGAGACAGCTTGAAAAATCCTATGAAAAGATAGTAAAATAAGTTTCAATTAGAAAATGAGCTATATGCAAAAAAATAAGTGGGGGAACAAAAGCCAGAAACATGTTACAAACTTTCTTACATTCTTGACATCAGTAGCCAGCTTACTTGTGATTTATGAGTGACATTTTAAAATACATTCTTAAAGTAGAACACTGATGATTTTAAATATTGGCTTAATACTTATTATTGCATAGATGGCATAAATTAAACAAGGTTATCCAAATTTAAAGCTTGGAAACATTTGAATTAATGATTATTATCAATTATAAAACGGTAAAATACAGCCCCCGATATAGCAGCTGAAAAGCTCCTTGAACGCTGCTGAGATGTGTGACGACACAAGAGGGGCGAGTCCTGTCTAAGCAGACGATGTCCCATAACATTATACACATTTTTCAGTGCCTGTTTTGTCATCTCCTCTTCACTTATTTCTCTTACTTGACTAGCGTCAGTCTTAATGTTAGTCTGTTGCCTCACTCTTAACTTCGTGTATGGTATTATTTTGATGAAAAATGCAGCGTTAAAAAAATAAAGGAATCAGTCACTTGTAAACAAAATAAGACGCCATTGTATTTTCAGCTGCTTGCACCGCGGCATGTTCGGCGTTTCAAGAGGGAACGAATACCATCCAGCTATTATTCGAAGGGCTTTTCAATTTGAAAATGGGGTTTATTTCATTGATCATTGACCCTTCTCCTGTGTATTTACAATCAAACGGTTTTAGTTATCAGAATCAGTTCACTTTCCCTTTTCGAATGGTGTGAAATAAGGTCATGTTTAAATGTACCAAACTCTTTATAATTTGATAAATAATTGCATTGCAATTACGTTCATTCATTATAGGACGTCGTCTGCTTAAGCAGGATCGATCCCTCGTATGACGACATCAAAACATCGCTATATTTCTGGCGAATCCTCGGATATTCCACATGCTGAGAAGAGCTTTTATTTATGTTGTTTTTATAATCATCATATACGCAGTTGACATAAAACTTATACGATTGCCATCTGTAAGCTTCCCAATTTCTAGTGATACATTAATTGCCATATTTGTGATTTTCTTGAGTGTTCTACTTTAACTTATCAATATGAATATTCTGAAACAAATAGTACAACATAATCATGATCATATAAAGTAGATCTCACAATAACTTTCAAAGTATTAACATGTAGCTGTTGACTGCTGAATTCTCTTATTCCCTAAAGTTTGCTCAAAACTTGATACAGGACCCACCTGATTCAAGAAGGCAATGGGGTTAACTGAAAAAGAGATTATGTTTGAATAATGGGAAGTAAAATACATTGCAGCTATAAAAGTATTTAAACACTTATTGTTATGCGAACAAGGTAAATGATACCCAAAACCTCACTTTCAGTCCTAACAAATTGAATAATGAAGAATTCTTTGATCCGTAATCATAAATTTGAGCAAAAACCTGAAATAAATTTGCCTGTCATCTCAACTCAGCTTAGTATTGGGTGAGCTGTGGATAATAGTACTTAGTAGAGTGCAAAAACTGAGAGGCACAATATATATCGGCCTATTATTTTAAAATATTAATTAATATAAATAAAATCCATTTATCCAGCATGGCAAAGAATCCTACAGTAGAAGAGAGGGGAAATTGTAAAAAATATTATAGATCTAATACATCTATATATTGAGAAAAAAAAATACCGAGAAAAGCAGCTACCTAAAATTTGTATGCTGTTTACGACGCATGTATAAAGCACTGATGGACATGGCTGCCGAGCCCATATCTCAGGGAAGTTGAGGTACCGAAACGAGGCAAGCGTCGGTCCAGCGCCCTAAGGGCCAAATAATTTTAATAACCGTACATACCGTACTTCTTCGGCCAGCTGCCAGCTGCAACTCTCTCTCTTCTAACTTAGAGTTAGACGAGGCAACTATGAACAACTTACATATTATTTATTCTTGTGCCCACAACGTAGACTAGACCTAGACTACTAGTAGGCCTAGTACAACTCATGTCATAGCCCGACCAGACGGCGCGACAGGGATGTGTAGGGTTACTCTTGTCACTGCTTCTGCCGCTGTTGAGTGTACTTTGTGGGTTAGAATTGAGATGAAAGGACTCCGAATTTCGGGGGAATAAGGACCTTCAAATAGTAGTCCCTAAAAGAGTTAGAGTTAGGCCTAGACTGTTAGAGGTCAGTAATATGCATGGGGTTTTTACATTTATTTATCTGTAAGTAATTTAAATCTAGTGCCTTGTAACTTTCTTTGTTTTACTTTAATTTGTTTTACTTTACTATTATATTTTTAGGTTAATTAGATTCCTTTTTAGATTTCAATTAGATTTAATTAGAGTTACAAAGTAGGCCTAAGTAGTAAGTCAAAGCGTCCCACAATTACCTAGTTAATCTTCATGATCTTAGGCCTAACAAGTTAGACTCTAACTCCAGGGAGCTCCAACGCGCAGCGTTGGAGCTCCAGGTACAACTATCCAAAGTCGACCTAGCCCATTTTATTATAGTGGCATAGTAGTATATAATATAAGTGATACACGCCCCCAACGCCCAGTTTAGTATTATGTAATAAGTTGTACAATAAGTGCCATACGGATGAGTGCCCCAACGGATCAAGACAACAGAAAACCTCCGCCAAAATATATCATCTGACATCACGCATCCACAATCGTCATTGATCATCATATATACTCATTACTGATACCAAAGACTTTAAATAGTATCAAGACAGATTACTCTGACCTACTTCCGTAGTACATTTTGGAGGCATACTTTGCTGTGTTAAAAACAGACTCGGAAAAATACGTTCTCCATAGGTATAACACGTGAAAATATGTCTCACTTTTTCTTGATATTTCATATCTTACTCTATCTTTTTCAAGTCTGATTTTTGCACGAGAAAAAGGATTGATAGTTGAAAAAAACATTTCTTGAACCTTTTTTGTCAATAAATGCCGATATGAATCCCTTGGATCATGCCTGCTTTTTGACAGAGTCATCTGCCATAGGGTTAACACGTGAAAACATGGATTTTAAAAATGATTATAGTTCCTCTAGTATTACCTTGAATTTAGTGCAAATGTGGCTTACATGTAATTTGAGAATCTGAAAAGGCTTAATGAAGGCTCAAAATGTGCAAGGGACCCCGCATAAATCCCCGGGAATATGCATGCTTTTGGCCTTCCATCTCCCATAGGTTAGCACGCAAAAAGGGGAATTTTTGAATGATTATAATTCCCGCAGAATTAAATCAAAATTTTGAAAAATGTGCCTTGAATAAAATTTAAAGCTCTGAAAATGTATAATTAAGACTCAACTAGTTGAATAGACCCCGCATAAATCCCCGGGAATATGCATGCTTTTTACCCCAAAAAAGTCTCTCCTGCCATAGGTTTACACGCGAAAACAAGGAATTTTAGGATGATTATAATTCCCATAATTTTCATTTGAAAATATAAAAAACGTGATTTACATAAAATTTAAAGCTCTGAAAAGGTATAATTAAGGCTTGATGAGTTCAGTAAACCGCCCATAAATCCCCGGGAATATGCATGCTTTTGACCAAAAACGTCTCGCCTGCCATAGGTTAACACGCAAAAACAAGGAATTTTAGGGTGATTATAATTCCCATAATTTTTCTTTGAAAATGTAAAAAATGTGATTTGCATGAAATTTGAAGCTCTAATAAGGTATAATGAAGGCTTGGTGAGTCCAGTAAACCCCCCATAAATCCCCGGGAATATGCATGCTTTTGGCCTTCCAGCTCCCATAGGCTAACACATGAAAACGGGGGTTTTGAAATGATTTTAATTCCCCTAGTATTTATTTGAAATTATGAAAAATGTGATTTACATGAAATTTAAAGCCCTGAAAGGGTATAATTGAGGATCGATGAGTCCAATAAACCCCCCATAAATCCCCGGGAATATGCATGCTTTTGGTTTCCAGCTCCCATTGGTTAACACATAAAAACAGGGGTTTTGAAATGATTTTAATTCCCCTAGTATTTATTTGAAATTAGGAAAAATGTGATTTACATGAAATTTAAAGCTATGGAAGGGTATAATTGAGGCTCGGTGAGTCCAATAAACCCCGCACAAATCCCCGGGAATATGCATGCTTTCGACCAAAAAAATAATTTGCCATACTACACGTGCCTTCAAATTTGTTATCGATGACCTAATGTAAATGGGCGTGTACCGATCACGTGAGTGACGACATCCAATTAGATCGTGCACTAGCAGACGACCATGTAGCAGACGTACGTCCGCCCGAAAGCAAACCCAGCCTAGCCGGTTAGAAGAAAATCTAACTAAATTCCAGTTCACTACTATATTTCTAATGTACCAGAGGCAAAATTCAATGTGTTAAATTCATAAATTCGTATAATCAATGTTCTATCACCGCATTACGCCTAGCCTAATGGCTGATGTTCATGCAAGCAGCATGGAATAGCCGAGCGGAATAGGTGCATGGACATGATAGGTGTCTAGCACTATCTAGGCTTGGTCTACCCCTCTGCGATCCCGATAAAGGTGCTAGGTGGTGGCGTTGCCGTTGGCTTTGCCGATGATATGTCAGTTTGCCAAAACTTGGCTCATTCAGGTTTTTTTGCTTGCTGTTCGTTGTTTGGTTGTCCTTGGTACCGAGAGACCGACAATGTAGTGTGTGTGTGTGTGGGGGGGGGGGGGGGGGGGGGGGCTTCTGAACCCTGTTATGGATATGATTCTGACACTGACATTCTATGACAAGGGCGAATGCGGGATGTAGTAGGGTGGGGGGCACAAAATTGATGCAGGGCTGTCAAAGGAGGGGTGTAGGGTATCAGATATTATTAGTCCAGTTTTTTTTAAATTTTGTTCCAGTTGCTTTATTTTGTTTTTGTTGGGGTTTTTTTTTTTTTTTTTAATCATGTAAATCACTTGTAATTGTGATTTTTGTTGATTTCCTATAAATAAAAACACAAATTAAAACAATAAGAGATCATTATTTTTTCCTCAATTCTATTGGAGTCATTTTTTACAGATCTGTTGTAAGAGAGAAAAGAGAGTATGAGAAAAATGAGGGGGGGGGGAGACAAAGAGAGATGGGGCAAAAGTAATGGGATATTCCTACAAAGACAAAATAGGACTGGTAATAAATAAATTATATCATCAGCTGCTATATTGTTGGTTACTAGTTAATTCAATTCAAAACACGGAGGCCATCCCCCTTTTCGTACAATCGGTAAAGGCCCTATTGCGTTGGTGATGGCTTCGGAGCAAGCCCCTTTACTGTTTTCTTCGCCCGTCGTCTCATATTTTCTACAGCGGAATATTACAAATAACTTATCATAAGTTGGTTATATTGGTTGGTTATATTCTTTCTGTGCGGGTGATACACATTTCATTTCATATTATGTCATATTTTGTTTTGGCTGGCACATAGGGGCATGTACATTCCTGGATAATCTTGGATACGCCACTCTTAATGTAATCTTTACATTTATATAAGGAATTGCTCGCACACAATCTCATTTAATTAAAGCCTTTTTCTGTCTTGAATTTAAAAAGAATAAGGCTAATAAAATTACATTGCAGATCTATAATCCCTATAACTTCCATAAATCATATCAAATGAAATATTCTGATTTAATAGAAAAATAAAGATAGCACATTATTATTTTTATATAACTTCTCTCGACATTCCCGTCAAATATCGCAGTGTTTGCTCATATAGAGCTTAATATCAGGGAACATGTTTGGACCCCCCCCCCCCCCCCCCCCATCATCACATAAATATTAATAGAAATTTCATAGCAAATAACTTTAACAAAAAAACAAACATCTAGTCCGAGCCCCCCCCCCCCCCCCCCCCCCCTCCCAACTCTCTCCCTCTCAGTCTCCTCCCTGGTGCAGTTAGAGTTGATTCCTATCTGTTTTGGGACATAAGTTTGTATTTCAAGGGACAATATCAAGATTATGCCTTTTAGTTAGGGCTTTACCAAACGGCAAAAGCGCTGTCCAGAAAAAGAAGGAAAAAATAAAGAAAGTAAAAAAATAAAAACATCTTGATTAAGACTATAACCTTTCCCTCTGGGCCGATCGACATGTACCACAATATATACGCGTGCTTTATTTCGGCACTGAGCACTCTTCGTATTTAAACTCTTTGCTGATACTACTTACTGATTCGACACGAAGCAGACGGTAGGCCTACTCGTGCTGCATATTGTGATACTTGTCAGCAAGGATAATTACATTTAAGGTAAGTGTTCGTTGGATTGTGTATATGTGTGTGTGTTTGGTATTATTTCGCGGCCCCTCGCAATACTGGCGACGAGGATAACTGGGTTTTAGTATTATTTTTCGAGCTGTTTTAGTGTTGATTTATTTAGTTATTGATTGTCAGAGTGATTTTTGGTCGTGATTTGTTGAATATTTTTGTCGTGGGTGCGTGGTGTATATGGTTGAATGCGGTGTATATGGTTGAATCTTTTGAGCGTTGTTGTTTGTGTGAGCGGGAAATTCTCTCTCTCTGGAAGTGGAAGAAATAAATAAAATATTCAAAAAAAAAAAAAAAAAAAAAAAAAAAAAAAAAGAGAGAGAGAGAATGTGGTATTTTTTGTAGCGTGATTTTTGCAATCGTATATAGCGTGATCGAGGCCGAGGACTGCTGCTGCTGCTGAATTTTTGTTGTTGGAATTTTTGTCCTTGGCGGTCGGCCAGCTATATAGTATTGTAAAGATAATACTTTGTATTTTTGTTGTGCTGTGTTGTGTTATTGCTGTGACTTGTGCTTTGTGGTTGCGGGTGTTGTGTGTTGCTGCTGCTGTTGCTGTGCTGCTGTTGCTGTGCTGCTGTTGCGGTGCTGCTGTTGTTGTGCTGCTGCTGTTGTGTTTACATAACTATTATCATCTGATTCTGAATTAGCCAATTTCTATTGACTGCTGCCGCTGCTGTTAATATATATATATTTTTTTTTTTTTTTTTGAATACATAGTAACTTGGAAATGTTTTTGGAGAAAACGCGCCGAGAATTTTGCTGCTGCTGCTGAATTTGTAATTTTTCCATTTGTAATTTTGTCATTGGAAATTGGCCAATTTAGTTTCTAATAAGTCAAGAGCTATATCGCCGCTGTTGTTACATTTTAGAACGCAGCTGCAGTCATCGATTAGTGCTCTTGATATTGTAAAATAATTTATTAAAGTAAATATAAACTGTACAATTGTAAATTGGTTTATATTATTGTTGTTTTTGTCAATATGGCGACTAATTTGACAAGGATTAAAATCAACAATTGTACCCCTGAGGAATTGATGAGTTTACCGGGGGTGGGTACGGCCACCGTCAAACGCATCCTTGAAGCGAGAGAGGCAGCCGACCTCACTCCCGAAGTATTCTTATCAATACCTCATATACCAAGAGCGGAACTTCTAGTCTACGCTTTTGATTATGAGCCCTCAGAGGTGGCTTTTAGAGCAGACCAAAGAGAAGTGCGATCTGTGGGGGACGAGCCACTGGATTCGTTCACTCCATTGCTTCCTCCACAACAGCTCACTCAGAGCAAGTCATACGAGGCCCCGCCACAGCTTAGCCACGTACATAATGTGCATGGCGCTGTAGGCCAGCCCATGCAAACACTGCCGGGCGGGAGGCCGGGGGGCGCTTTTGCTCCACAGCCTTCCACCCTCCCGGCGCAAGATAAAGCCAAGTCTCTCTGGGGCTCTGACTATTATTCTGCGCTGGGAGAGGCCCAAAGAGAACAACTAGGATTTTCTAGATGGCATAATGGCTTATTGCCATCGCCACCTAACAATAATGGCATCTCCAATTTACCAACAGATGCACCTCCCCAACTGGCATCTCCATTTGAGCCAAACCCACCACAACCAGAGCGGTATCCACAATTTCAGTTTGCCCCTTGGCGGCAGTCAAACGCCCCAAGACAAACTCAGGCCCCTCAAACTCAGCCTACCTTTCAACCCGGCCCTCAGGCGTGGCAAAAACCATCACCCTCACGCTCATCCGGTGGCGGCCAATTCACATCGGCCCAATACGAGGAAATGTATGGGATGATGTGGAGAATGTTCCAGTGTATGCCACTTGGGGGAAGGGGGCAACCTGCCCCTCCGAATTACAATCCTGCTGCCGCTTACGGTGGATTTTACCCACCATGGGCGGGAAGCAGTTGCAACCAACCCGGTCACCCCAACACTCAAGCCCCTCAACCTTCTCCCCAGCCAGCTGAAGGGCCAGCTGAATTGAGGTATGGGGGTCCAATCCCCAGTACTCAAAACACTAGGCCCCAAGGAGAAGGACAAGGTGGCCGAGTGTTTCCGAAACCAAAAACCACTATGCCGTCGGTGAGCCCTGGATACACGGAGCTGCCGGCACGAAGCCAGCCGCCCCGCGTAACACGGCTTAACCCGGCTGCATCGGCATATCATCGTAACGGACAAGAAGACGATAGAATGCCTATGTACCGACCAACGCCTTTGCCCAAGACGATCTCCTTCGATGGCAAGGAGAGTTTGGCAGCTTTCTATTCTAAGTTTCAACTGTATACTGACAGGAATTGTATGACAGATGAAGACAAAAAATATCAGTTGTGCCTGGCGCTGGAGGCAGAGGCCGGTAAATTCATGGCCCTTATCAGGGAGAGCAATCCAGACATCTCCTATAATGACCTGGTTGCCAAATTGGAGAAGCGGTTTGCTCTCCAGGATGAGCCAGAAGTTACACGGATGCAGTTTCAATCCGCCTACCAGCGCCCTGATGAAGACATTGTTAAGTGGGCCGATCGTCTTTTGACCCTGGCGGGCCAGGCTTTCATTGGCCTACCGGACAAGTTCGTCCAGGAACTGGTCGTTGCAAGGTTCTGCCAGGGTGCCCATGACAAGGATGCGGGACACCATGTCCTTACTTCTCGGCCTGGGAACTTAGATGAGGCCATGACGAAGTACAAATGGTACCAGTTTACCCAAAAGACCATGCATGTGCATTGCCCACGGCCGAGAAAAGACATTAGGCAACTGTCTGTAGGGGAGACGGAAACCGACCATCGGGTTCAGAAAAAGTCTCCACCGAAGGCGGCTGCAAGCACCAATCCAAGCATTGAGGCTAGAATCAGTGCTCTTGAGGCTCAAAGCGCTGTATGGGCCTCAAAGATGGATTCCATGGTTGCTGCCATCAGGGATTTGTCCCGTAGCACCAAGGATCTGGTGGGAAGTTGTTCCGCCAGGACACCAGAGCGTATGGTGTCGGGTGCCCAGCCGAGATACACCTCTGGCCGGGCCCCTGGCACACCAGAAAGACAGAGGTACACTTCTGGCCGTGCTCCGGGTACACCGGACAGGCCGAGGTATAACTCCAGTCGGACACCTGATCGTTCTGCATTTGACCGACCAAGACAATTCACAGGTTGTTACAACTGTGGGGAAGAAGGCCATTTCAGTAGGGCCTGCCCCATAGCTAGAACGCCTGCCCGTGACAATCGGCAGATAAGGGCCGTAACGTTTGAGCAGGGAAATGGACAGGGATCGGAGGAGATGGGGAGCCCCCGATCCGATCAGGTCTCTCCACCTCCGCCATCTCCATTCCATTAGAGGACAGGTTACCTGTTGGGGACCCCGCATTTGAAGGTTTAAGCACACATGAATATGGTCATGGCGAACCGCGGCCACCGGACTTACAAGTAAGTCCAGGTAGCCTGGGGTTCTCTAAAAAGGCAGACGTCCCTTGGAGGAATCCACCATGGCCACCAGACATTTCTGGTGATTTAGAAAGTCATGACTTACAAGTAAGTCCAGGTAGCCCGGGGTTCTCTAAGAGGACGGAAGTCCCTTGGAGGAATCCACCTTGGCCACCAGACATTTCTGGTGATTTAGGTAGTCATGACATAGAGATAGTTGCTTGCAGAATTATATCGACTTCAACTTTAAGTGTTGGAGTGACGGTAGGCAACGAGTCAATAACCGCCGTTCTGGATACTGCAGCGGCTGTTACAATTATTTCTGATAGGCTATTTCACCGCCTCCAGCCTCAACCGCCTGTCCTTAAGCGTGTAGTTCTTAAGGGGGCTGGTCGAGAAATGACAATGGATGGCATTGTGATAGGGCCTGTCGATCTCAAGCTTGGTACCCAAATACTAAGTGAAGAGATGTATGTAGCTCCGATAGCAGATGAAATGCTGTTTGGCGTTGATTTATTGCGAAAGCATAATGCCAATATAAGCATTCCAAATGCTATCTTAACTTTGAATCATGAGGACTTGCCTATAATTCAACGAGAAGACTCGGAGTATGCGGCAAGGGTGAGTGTGGATAAGAGTGTTTCTATCCCCCCAAGTTCGGTTCGAAGGGTTCAATGCTCTGTTGCCCTTAATTCTGGGCCGTTCTTGGTTGAACCCTTGCCCTTTCTACCTGTGCCTGTCCTTATTCCCCGTAGTCTCCATGATGGGGAGAAAAGGACAGAAGTTCTCATGGTAAACCCCTCAGATACTGTGTATAAACTACGGAGAGGTGACATCATTGGAAAAGCTTATGAAGTTTCAGTGTTGGAGCCTACCATGGAGCCTTCTGAAGGGGTGTCAGTGAGGAGTGTCAGCACCGCTGATACTTCGGACTCTGACATACCCCCACACCTTCTGGATCTCTGGAGCCGCTCTGTTGAGGGGCTGGCCCCAGGGCAACAGGAGGAGTTAAGAAGGCTTCTACTTGAATACGAATCAGTATTTGCGAAAGATGAGTTTGATCTCGGTGATTTCAACGAGATAACTCACAGCATCGACACTGGCGATGCAAGACCCGTCAAACAAAAGATGAGGCGGACCCCCCTGAACTTTATTCAGGAGGAGCGGGCACATCTGGATAAGATGCTTGCCGCTGGGGTTATCCAGCCATCTATGTCTGAATGGGCATCGCCTCCTGTGTTAGTGCGGAAAAAAGATGGAGGAGTCCGATGGTGCATTGACTACCGCAAGCTGAACAATGTTACCAAGAAGGACGTCTATCCTCTACCATGTATTGAAGAATGCCTTGATACTCTGGCTGGCAATAAATGGTATTCAAAACTTGATGCTAACGCCGCCTATTGGCAAATCAAGGTAAGCGAATCCGACAGAGACAAAACAGCCTTTGTTACTAAACATGGACTGTATGCATTCGTCCGCATGGGATTTGGCCTGTGTAACGCACCGGCCACATTCCAGCGCGTGATGAACTTAGTCTTGAGAGGTCTGACATGGGACGTGGCCCTTGCGTTCTTGGATGATGTTCTTGTATTAGGTAAATCATTCCCAGATCATATCCAGAACCTAAGAGCAGTCCTGAGACGTTTCAAAGACTACAAACTTAAACTGAAACCCAAGAAGTGTGCCCTATTTCAAGAAAGGGTAGAGTTCTTGGGCAGAGAAGTTGATGCTACAGGATTGCATCTACCAGAAGAGAACATTCAAAGGGTGGTTGAATGGCCTACTCCTACTTCCACCAAAGAAGTGGAACAATTTCTTGGGCTAGCCAACTACCATAGGGTGTTCATGAAGAATTATGCACGGGTGGCTGGACCGTTATATGAGCTTACAGGTCGTAATGCATTTTGCTGGACAAATGTGCACCAATCTGCATTCGAACAGATTAAAGCTCTACTAACATCCGCTCCTGTACTCGCACTTCCAAATGTATCTGATCCGTTCATCTTAGATACTGATGCATCGAGCACAGCGATTGGAGCAGAACTATTGCAAGTTCAGAACGGCGAGGAGAAGGTTATCGCCTATGGCAGTTTATCCCTTTCTCCACAGCAAAGGAATTACTGCGTTACTCGTCGTGAGCTTTTAGCGCTGGTGCTCTTTTGTAGACAGTATAGGCACTATCTTTTAGGAAGGCCATTTACTGTGAGAACGGATCATGGCAGTTTAACGTGGCTGCTCAACTTCAAAACGCCGACAGGACAGTTGTCTCGCTGGCTTGAGGAGTTGGGGCAGTATGACATGCAAATTGAACACCGGCCTGGTAGACGTCATTCGAATGCCGACTCTCTTTCTCGCATTCCGGACACCCAGCCGATATGTGAGGGATATGAGCTTGGTGTGCGAATACAAGACTTGCCATGTGGCGGGTGCTCATATTGCACCAAAAGACACAGAGAATGGGCACATTTCGTCGATTGCATAGACGATGTTGTGCCATTGAGCCGAAGCCAACGGGTCTCAAGTGTGGCTGTTGAGGAGTGTTTCCCTGTCACACATATGGAAATATCCTTTAATACAGCCCATTCATTTGAGATCAGAAGTATTTCAGTTGGTGGCCCCGACGGGGTGGCAGAGGACCTGCCTTCTGACAATTTAGTCAAGCAAGAGCAGGAAAAAGACCAACTCCTCATGCCCCTACGTAAATGGTTATCCGACAAGGAAAAATTGGATGAAGGGACCTTGTTTCTCCTCCCACCCGAAGGTAAATTTTTGTGGATAAACAGGGACCTCTTTTTCCTAAAGGAAGGTGTTATCTGGAGAAAGAAGGATGAAGGTGATGTCACGGTGGTTCCTGAGTCACTGAGACATGACATCATCCGGCTGAATCACGATCCTCCTTCAGCAGGACATGCTGGAATCAATCGTACTCGGGCTAAGTTAAAGTCAAAGTATTATTGGTACGGCATGTCGGAAGATATACGAATCTACATAGCAAGATGTGCTACTTGCAATCAAAACAAGAAGGCCACGCGTCATGGGAGGCATCCTATGAAAAATTATCATGCGGATGCGCCCATGGAGCGTGTCCATCTCGACTTTATGGGTCCACTTCCAAAGTCCTCACAGGGTAATGAGCACATCTTGGTTATGATAGATCAATTCACTAAATGGGTGGAATGCGTACCCCTGCCCTCCCAAACGGCGGAGACGACGGCTCATGCAGCTGTGAGCAGTTTTTTCTGCCGATTTGGGTATCCATTTCAAATCTTCACGGATCAGGGCAGGAATTTTGAGAGCATCCTTTTCAAGGACATGTGTCGTGTCCTTGACATTCATAAATCCAAAACTACCGCTTTCCGCCCCCAAGCAAATTCGCAAGTTGAGAGAGCGAATAGGACCTTGATGGATGCGGTGCGATGCTATGTCTCTAAGTCTCAAAGAGACTGGGATAAACATCTGCAGCAAATCGCAGGTGCTATTCGTTCTACCGTCAATCGTACGACTGGATTTACCCCTAACAAGCTGATGCTGGGTCGGGAGGTCAATCTACCCGCTGATCTCGTATTCTCGGTTCCCCAACGAACGCAAGAGCAGACTAAAGAAGAATTTGTTGCCGAGCTGACTTGTGCTATGCGGAAGGCCCACATTTCAGCTAGGGCAGCAATTAAAGCTGCTCAACGAAGAATGAAACGAGATTACGACGTCAGACAATATACAAGAGAATTTGAAGTAAATGACCGTGTATATATCAGGGATACGGCTAGTGTCAAGGGGAGATCACGTAAGTTGAGCCCCCCTTGGAAAGGACCTGCGGTTATTGTGGAAAAAAGGTCGCCTTATCTCTATCGAGTAGCCTTCAAAAGAACAATAGCCACTTATAATCACGATCGTTTTAAAAAATGTACGGATCGAAGTAAGGCTATTGTTGAGACTCCTGGCAAAGACAAACTTTACTGTCTTTGTCGGAAGCCTGATGATGGCTCTTTGATGATTTGTTGCGACAAATGTCTGGAATGGTATCATGGAGCATGTGTGGGAATTACCCAATCAGGAGGGCTAGAAGATCTTAAATGGTTTTGCCCCCTTTGTGCCAGGGGGAGATAGACCAAGGTGAGTATAATGAGTGATCCTTCCAGTATGGTTGATTATAATTATTCTTATCTTCCCATGCAGTGAAAGGGATGTCAGGACAGGATCTACCACCGCCTCCAGGGGAAGAGGAAGTGTGGCACCAAGATAATATTTCTCTTAAAAAGGTACTCAGCTCGGCTTCGGAGCAGGCTTCTCCGGGCAATCCACCTCTTGCTCCAGCAGAAGGGACTGCCCAGGTTAAAGCTCTCTCTGAGGCCGAGCGAGAAAAGAAAAGAATAGCCAATCAGAAGAGAAGAGAGCGCGAGAAGCGGGCCAAAAAAGCCAAAAAGGAGCAGGAACAAAGAACTGCCCCTGGCCCGCTTCCCGGGTTCTCTTCTGGACCCTCTTCCACCGGAAGTTTTGCCGTGGGGATTGGTCGTGGCCGTGGACTCTGGCCAGGGCCTAGATCACTCCACATGGCGGGATTCTCTGGTGGGAGAGGAAGGGGCATGACCCCTGAAATTGTTAAGAAAGCCCTTCGGGAAATTGTACCCGAAAAGGAAAAAAGTGGGTCGCCTTGCTCGCAGCCACTATTGAAAGGGTTTGATGCCCATTATCATCCCGATAGGGTTGCAATGAAAGGGGCGAAGTCAGAGCTGCAGGGGAAACCTGTGCACCCTGTCGAGGTGGCCGGGGGGGTCATGAACTTCTGTGACCCTAATAGATATTCGGCCCCCGGTTACCTGGACGGGGTGTTTAGGGACCTGCCTGAGGGCTTTGCAGTGGCTGTGGGCATACACCCCAAACACGCCTTTGGCCTTAAGAACATTCATTTTGAGGCCTTGAGATCGGCCCTTGCCGATCCGAGGGTTCGGGGCATCTCGGAGATGGGGCTGGATTGGACCACGGACGACTCCGAGTGGGAGGCACAGGAGAAGCTCTTTGAGCGGCTCCTGGGGCTTTCCACTGGGAGAGTCCTGGTTCTCCATCTCCGGGGAGCTAATGGCTCTAGACCGGGCAACGGGCCGATTCCGAGGTCGGTTCATAAATTGGCACGGGATGCCATCCGTCGACACTGTCCGGCGACACAGCGAATCCACCTTCACTGTTTTATGGGTTCGCCGGACATTGTCGACGAATGGACATCAAAGTTTCAACATGCCTACTTTGGCATAACCGGCAATGTTTCCTATTACTGTGGATTGGGTGCCCATCTTAAACTGTTGGGCATCCAATCCATCCCAAGCAGCTGGCTTCTGGTTGAGACGGACGCCCCGTACCTGCCTGTCCGCCCGCGAAATAGTTGGCAGACGGAAGCTTTTATAGGCGATGTCGGGCAGGTGGTGGCGTCGATTCGAGGGGTTTCCCTCGAATCACTCCTCAACCAGACCATGGTTAATGCAAGGGAGCTGTATTGCATAAAGTAAAGTGCAATACAGTTCCTTTGCCCCTATTCTCTGCCTGCATCCTGTACGCCCTATACCTTTATTTTTGTCTTTATCTGTATGTTATAAAATGATATGTATGTTTATATGAGAAGATAAATAGTCTTCATGTTATGTTACTTTATGTATGTTGAGTTTTGTTATGTAATATGAAAAATCAAGTAGCTTTTGGTATCGCATATTTTGTATATGATATATTGTGAAAAGACAAAGTGTCAATATAATTTATAAAACGGAAGAGAAACTAAGTAGGATAAACCAGACGAGCTGTCTTGGAGCTAGAGAAGTAAGAAAAAAATATAGTAAGTTAATTATATATAACAATTTACATTTGTTTTCTTATTGTACAGGTGCGTACAGGAATCATTTTATATATATATATATATATATATATATAACACGTTAACTTTAAAGACAAAAGGATTTTATTTAACACTTGGCAAGGCAGAGAAAGGGTAAGTTATACATGTTTAGTAAATGGTAATGTTCAGTGTTGTAACTGAATTTGTGAAGAAAAATATATGTATAGATATTAATTAATGAGAATATTATAAATATGGAAACATTTTTTTTGGGTGGGGGGCAGTATAGTGGCATAGTAGTATAATAATATAAGTGATACACGCCCCCAACGCCCAGTTTAGTATTATGTAATAAGTTGTACAATAAGTGCCATACGGATGAGTGCCCCAACGGATCAAGACAACAGAAAACCTCCCGCCAAAATATATCATCTGACATCACGCATCCACAATCGTCATTGATCATCATATATACTCATTACTGATACTACTTACTGATTCGACACGAAGCAGACGGTAGGCCTACTCGTGCTGCATATTGTGATACTTGTCAGCAAGGATAATTACATTTAAGGTAAGTGTTCGTTGGATTGTGTATATGTGTGTGTGTTTGGTATTATTTCGCGGCCCCTCGCAATAATATGGCTAAAAGCATCGCTTAATTTCGGCAGGTAAGATAGAAATTTGTACTTACACTTCAAGAGAATTACAGTAACTATGTAGCAGGCTCTTTGATTTTACGATTTAACGATTGTTTCGATGAAAAAAATGGAATTTCCTCGCCGAGCCGATCTTTTCCCCGTACTGTACCGTCGATTCAAATGACTCGATCGCACTGTGTGTAATGTACCGTATATACGTCGCTGACTCGATCACGAGACAGAAAAACCAACTATTTTACAGAAATGTACCGGGAGTGGGCTAGGTCGACTTTGGATAGTTGTACCTGGAGCTCCAACGCTGCGCGTTGGAGCTCCCTGGAGTTAGTTAGACTCATGCCTAGACTGGGCCTAGATAATTTATAATGTACAAATGTGTGCATCAGACTTCAAGTTCTGGTATGATTTGGCAATGAGAATCCCAGACCAAATGAGGTTCGCCAAAACGATAAAGTTAAATTTTCAGGGTAATATTCCCATCCAAAGTGACAGCCATACTCAAGTCAGATTTTCGAGTTCGGCCCATTGCATTCCTGCACTGCGCAAAACGATGAAAATGGTATGATTTGGCAATGAGAATCCCAGACCAAATGAGGTTCGCCAAAACGATAAAGTTAAATTTTCAGGGTAATATTCCCATCCAAAGTGACAGCCATACTCAAGTCAGATTTTCGAGTTCGGCCCATTGCATTCCTGCACTGCGCAAAACGATGAAATCACACTCCAATTAAATCCTATGTACGGGACTACATATGCAAAAAATTTGTGCGATAAAAAATGCATAGACCATAGTGCACAATTTCATCAAATTACTTACGGTTATATCCAATCTCGTAACATGTTTCCGTCTTCATTCTGTCTTTTGTCACGCGATTGTGATAGGCCGGCAGGCTGATGTTAAATAATGATGGCCTATCCGGCTATCCTGCCACATTTGAAGGAGAACCTCCTGCCCTTTATCCGTTGTTCCTCTGTCCACTAGATGGAAATCGCATCGCATCGCATCGCATCGCAACAAAATTTTTGAACATGTTCAAAACCCTGCGATGCGAGGCGATTGCTTGCGATATTGGGAAAATCGCAAGCTGTTGCGTCGCAAGACCTCTCACACTGCACGATATCGTGCGATTTCCTGCGATGCGAGGCGATATCGCAGGAAATCGCACAGTGTGAGGCGGGCTTAAGGCTTGAGAAAGAATCGAGAAATTCAGCAAGGCTATACTTAAAGTTGAGAACATTTGCAAATGCTGTTTTATACACTTTATCCTATACTGGGGCGCAATATTTAGCAGAAGTCATTATGAAACTTACATGATATAGCGAGCAAAGCAAGTACATCTTCTTTTTTTTTTCTTTTTTTTCAAATTTTGAACCCTTTAAGCTATTTAAGAAATATTTAGGCCTACTGGGGGCGTGAAATTACGAGATCCCGAAAGAAAATAATTATACGAGGGAGCAATTTTGGAAAATTTTCGCATTTCAAACCTTCAAAAACTAGATTTCTAGTGCATTTACAATGCGGGTTTGGGGGCGCATAATCCGTAATGATTATTACTTTTACTTAATTTCCCCCCTTTTTTTTCTTTCTCTCCTTTGCGTTGTTTGCGTGAAGAATTTGGTATTCATTCAATGAAATACAAAGACAAATTATTTTTATAATTTTGTATGCATATTACAGTACCCTTATTACAGAAGCTTGGCCTAATAATTTAGTGTGCGGTGGGTTTAAGACAATCTGCAACCTGTCATAAAACTGATCGGCAACTGATTGATTTATTTATTTATTTCGATATTTATCTAGGGTAGTATGTTTAGTAACAAAATATTGAAGTTTAAATTTCCTGTACAATATAATGAAACAAAAAATAAAAAATAAAGGAAGAGGCGCTACTGATCTTCGGAGGCGCGATGGCTCAGTGGTAGATCAGTGGTCTCGTAACTGGAGGGACTCGGGTTTGAACCCAAGTGCATGCGCTTGTGCCCTTTGGTAAGGCATTAATGTTCATTACCAAGTCCTTCGGTTACTTGTTTAGAAGCATACACATGTTTTCTTAGCAGTCAGGTTAGAAGAAAAACTTTCCTCAGTGCTCTGCGTTAAACAAGCAAAAATATTTACATACTTCATGAACGCTTGCCTAATAATGTTACAATTTAATAGACACTTTTAAACATGGACACTGGAAACAAAGAGAAATCAAGAAAGCATAGATATTAGGGGAGAGAGAAAGGGAGAAGGAGAGCATAAAGAGAGAGAGAGAGAGAGGGGGGGGGTGTAACAGGGGCAGAAAAGGGCAGGGGGACAGACATCATGCATCATGACGGACCATTTAGATTAAAAATGGCGGGGGGGGGGTGTGAGAATGAGAGAGAGGGAGGGTGAGAGAAGGAGAGATGGTTATAGTGATATAAAGAGACACAGAAAGTAGAAGGAGGGAGAAACAGACAAATAGGCTGAGCGACAGCGGCAGAGAAGAGGAGAGAGAGAGAGAGAGAGGGAGAGAGCGAGAGGGAGAGAGAGAGAGAGGAAGAGAGAGATTATGACAGAGAGAAGAGAGACTCATGGAATGACGAGATAATCTTGAATCTAAAATCAGTTACTTATATTAATTAGTTATGAATATATATATTGTAGAATCGATTACAATAAAATTCAAACAGCATGAATTGTACTCGATAATGGCATCTACAATCGCTAATACATGTACATGTATTTACCTGTCGCGCTCGTCTGATAAGATGTCGATGCCGGTGCTTTTGAATCCGATTCCGACGTAGACGAGCACATTGTACCACTGGTCACAATTGATTCTGCAGGATAGTAAAAATAAAGAAAATGGTCTGGAATGGACTTGCACAATCAATCCTATATTTAAATTTGTTTATGAATCTTTGAAAATGAAAAAGGTGAATAAAACATCAGAGGGGAGTGCAGCCAAACTACGAGAGTGGGGAAAGATGATAAGAAGAGGGAGAGAGAGGTGAGGATAAATAATACTCGCGCTTTCAAAAGGAATGTGAGAGAGCTATAACTAGCAGTTGTTAACCAGACTTCGATTGGTGATCCAGGTATTGTAGTCGTCGAGTACAACGTAGATATGGACATTGAGTCACTGGTCGCACTCACTGATTTGTATAGTGAGCAATAACTGATGAAAACCAAGAGGAGACAATACAACAACTATTTAAATGCATAAAGATTATTTTTTTTCTTGTTAGAAAAAGATTGGAAAAATCCGTGGTTTTGCGGATTCAATTCAAGAAAATTTACATGAATAAATTTGCAGTCATATTAAAGATGACAACAAAGAGGTATAACCAGGGATCTATTTGGTACATTATTCTCAATGGCTTACATCACATACGGAGAAGAAAACGAAAAGGTAATGGTTATTTAATGCTTATCAATATGCGCCAAACAAAATATAATTCAATATCTTTCGTGCGCGTTCAAACTGTACTCTGCAATAAACTATTTCTCGCCTTTTTAGCCATTACGGGATGTCTCATCTATTTTAAATTTTAAAAATAATTCTAACGTAACAATTATTATGACCAATTTGTTTATTTTGGAGATATGGAGAAATACCTTGAAATAACCAGTTTGCCCTTTCATTCAAATATATGCAGAGTCTTCAAGAATATTCTTTATGTTTTGACAATCTGCACGTTTGGGTCACCTAGTCACCTTAGTCACCTACATAGATTATGTAAAGCCCCACGTTTTATGTTATCTTTTAATGGGCCCCTGTCATCAATATGCAAGTTGATATCTGTTCGTGTGCAGTCCTACATACATCTCATATTTTGATATTTAAAGATGTTTCATAGATTTTTAAATGTTTTTGGAAATAAATGTTAAAACCTGCTAATCCCCACCCACTTAAAAAAAATCCTCCAGATCACTTTCCCCTCTGACATCATCTGTCAATCATCAGTGAGCTAATAGCTACTTTGCAAGTGAAAGTGGTATTTAACTTTGTCAAAGCTGACACCTGTTTCAATACAACACACAATATGAACATAGGAGTTGCTATGTCGGACATGCTGTAGCATCGACAGGAAAACATAGGCAATGAGGAGGTATTGTAAGAAAGCATGTAATTCTATTATGATTGTGTGCTTAGCTGGGGGACCAGTGACTTTCTATTGTACTGTATAATAGATAGTGGTATGTAATTTCCCCCAGCTCAGCACACGCTCATTAATTACATGCTTTCATACAATACATATTCCTCATTGTCTTTGCTACAATATATGTTGGTATTGTATGTTGTATTGTAACAGGTGTCAGCTTTGACAAAGTTAAATACCACTTTCACTTGCAAAATCGCTATTAGCTCACTAGTGATTGGTAGATGATGTCACAGGGGGAAAGTGATCTGGGACAGTATTCTGAAAACTGTGTTATCTTTTGTGTTAAGAAAAACTGTGTTAATTGTCATAACAAATTGAAATTGCGCGCAATAAACACTAATCATTGGTGCTTGCGCAGATATCTCTGTTAACTTTACGCGGGCACAGCCATCTTTGCTCAATCATTAACCAATGACTTGTCCTGATTTTGATTTGTTATGACAATTAACATCGTTTTACTAACATAAAAGATAACACCGTTTTCAGAATACGGCCCCTGGAGGTTTTTTTTAAGTGGGCGGGGCTTAGCAGTTTTTAGAAAATTATTTCAAAAAATATTTTAAAATCTATGAAACATATTTAGAGGTTTAAATATCAAAATATGAGACGTATGTAGGACTGCACACCAACAGATATCTACTTGCATTTTGATGGTAGGGGCCCTTTAAGTAGATATTTAGAGGGATGTAACAAGGTACATTTCATTTTTTTATTGCGATCAGAAGTTCAAAGTATGAACTGAAAAAATATTTACTCTCGTTATCATAATATCATTGATAGCATATTGCATAAATTATTTGCTCTTTGTATCATTGCCCGTAACCGTATCGTTAGAGTTGTACATAGTTCAAACAATGTAAGCTAATATAAAATGCCTTAATTTTTTTAAAATCTATTGACCCCAAATTTCCAGACCAAGCCTCAACAGTGCCCTCAGCCCATTATAGTACAAGGAAGTTGATATGAAATGTAATTTCCACCTGCCTTGTATTTATTTTGTCATTCTAAAATGAACACCTTATTTTCTTGCCGATATGATAGATGTATTTGTCTATTAATTTCAAATGGAATTATTAAAATGATTATTCTGTCCTGGAGAGCCCATTATCATAGTCTCATTTCCCCTTTTTTCTCCCTTTGTCTTCTCCTTCTCCTTTATTCATCATCTCCCCTACTTCTTTTTCTTCTTCTCCTTTGTTTGTTCCTTCTTCTTATTATTTTGTCTTTTCTTCTTCTCATTTATCTTCTTCTTCTCCTTCTTTTTCTTCACCTCTTTTTCTTCCTCTTTTTCTTTCTCTTTCACAGTTCATTAAAACAATCCATTTGCTTGCGGTATATCACTTCACTCCATGCTAATTTTACTCTATTTTTCGCTTTACCGAATCAGCTGGACAGCTTTACACCACGTTAAATCATTCAAACTTTAGTTCTCGAGAATGAGATATCATATTTGATAATGATACCAGGAGAACTATCACAAAATGCAAACTGATATACTATGGCGATTATTAAAAAATCCAGACGGAGAGAAAAAAAAGGTACTTTGAAGTTAACGTTATTTCTGTTCTCAGTTACGTAAAATCGAATGCAATCTGACTTGGTAAAAATGAACAAAGAGAAGAGAAGATCACAATTTTAAACTACCTTTAATCGCGCCATTAAATTTGGCTTAAGATACATTACAAGTGTTACAAATGACACTAAAGCTATGTAAATAGAAGATTTAAGCAATGTATTGATAAATCTGCACTACATGGACTAAGAGCAGAATCTGATAAAAATCTATTCTTTCCTCAATTTCAGATTCAACAAACTGAAAATCACGCATATCCGAAAGAAGAGAAAAAACACTTTTAATCACTCTACATCATACGCGTAAATTTCAAATGTTTTAGTACACAAATGAAAACTCGTAAATACTTGATAACTGTTTTTTGATGCACTCTCACACTTCTGGACAAAATAACATACATGTACATGTATATTATAGTATATTATAGTATATTATATACAACCAAATAAAGTTGCAACATTAATGTTATTCAATCAATTTGCAAACGGATAGTGAGGGGTTTAAACGGTTCATTTGTTAAGGGAAGTGAAAGTGCTCTGACAGGGCTACTGGAAATACATTTATATGCTATGAAATACGTATTTTGGTATAATTGTGCTCCGATGTCTCTTTATTTAAGCTAATGTGTAGCGTGAATACAACTAAAGCTTGAATATACCTGAATGGCCGTCTAAAATATGTAATGAGAGCGTAACTGAATGAGCCTAAAACAATGTTGTTCAAAGTCCATAATCATATGATAGTTGGAATTTAAATTCTGACAATTTATCATATCATCCTGTAACTATCCCAACACAACCATTCTTATTTTTATCCTCTGAAAAGGAGAGTTTGACTTTAATGATTCCGAAAAGGGGTCGTATTACGTTTTTTTATCGTATGACATGTCGAGCTGCATTAAGATAATAATAATTAAAATATTGTCAGCATATGGCAGAATCAATATAGAAGGTGCGATGGTTCAGTGGTAGAGCGATTTTGACATAATAAAAAAGGTAACTGGGAATATCCGGGTTCGAAAGCAAGTGGGTGCGCTAGAGCCCTTTGGTAAAGCATTAATCCACATTGCCAAGTCCCTAGAGACGACTTAAAGCAGTCATAAACATCCAATCAACCAACGAACATATTAGATGTATTGGATTACATACAATAAGGATAATGATGCAAATTATCAAAATAATAGCCAACAGGAATGGACAACACGACGAGTCCGAAAATCTCTAAAAAGATGAACAAGTATACTACCCTCCCCTAATTCAATCAAATCGAGTTATACATTTTAAAGACATGGGTCGTTTGCCTTATTTCGGATCTCGACAGCAGCAAGGACTCGACCATATATCTTGACCTCATCAATTAAGCCATAGAAATACTCGTTATCCTTCCCCGACCCTGCTTGACCAATAGTGACCGGTGTATTGCGTGTCAGGATAGAACCGGTACAACAGTTCTGGTTGGTCATATTCTGCTGCTGACCGTTCAGGTAATAGAGCAGTGCAGAACCGTCGTAAGTCATCACCACGTGGTTCCAGGTATTAGGCGGAGCGACGAGGTGTATGTAGTCCCAGGTAGTTCCCGTAGCAGTTGTAATGACGCCACCACCCAACATCTGACCGCTGTTCTCCCTACCCATTCTGATCTCCCAGCTCCCTGTATTGCTCCACCCATTGTTGACAATGCCTTGGTAGTTCTCCCATTGACCGGTGCGCTTGAACCAGACACTAACACTGAACTCAGTGCCCCAGGCGAAGTTGGCAAACGACTGGACACTTATTTTAGACGCACCGCTGAAGGACACTGCCTGACCGCACTGACCAGCTGTGAAGGAAACATCGCCAGTCGTGGTTCCGTCGCGGTTGTTACCAGAGCTATCAGTAGTGTCTCCCTCAAACGCGTAGTAAGCTATAAGAAAAACAGGAATAACGAAAGGCATGTTTCTAAATTATTGTTATTTTTTTTTTTTTGGGGGGGGGGGGGGGGGTGGGGTGGTAAAATGAGAAAAGGATGTAAAAAGTCCATCTAACTTAAAAGAAGATGTTGTGAATGTAAAGATTACAAATCTAAGTTTGGAATTGAGAAATGAATTCATAACAAAAAATCTGCGATAGCTAAGGACTACTGTCTGAGAGAATAGCAGAGTGGTCGTACGATTTGAATAATATTTTCAAGTATGGTTCATGAAGCCTTTACAAAAAAACAAACAAACAATGGAAGCTCGGCATTAAAAAAAGAAATGAAGAAAAACCTTATCCTTCTGAAAGAGCACCCTCTTCAAACTGTTTACCTGTTAGGATGTCTAATTTGATATTGTGGTGTAATTTGTACTACTTTGTAAAAATGTGCAGGAAATAATGTCAGTTTTCGTATTCAAAAGACAATATTAAGAAGGGAGAGAAATTTCAACAAATTTCGTAATAAACAATAGCTCGAGCTTTCACGGCCAATGCAAACACACCTCTGGTCTTTTCAGAGTTATTTTATCTGTACATCTAAAAATTGCTAACCGATAGTGGTCGCTGGATCCAATGTCGATCGCTGCATATCTCCGGTCGTCTTGGACATCGAGTCTGTGGTCGACAAGGCTGTTGTATCACCTCCTTCATTTAAGTCTCCACTGGTGGTAGTTGATTCTGCATGAAGAAATCAATCGAAGAGAATGAATGATACATATTGGTGAAAGAATCTAATCATCGATTAAAAAAAGTTTTTGTACGTTTGCAGTGCTTACAGTTTTGACAGTGTTAAAATGGGGGTCCGCTCGCTGTTCATAAGGACCGCTATTCATAGAAAACCGCTATTCAATTAACACACGTTATGAATAACGGTCCTTATGAGTGGAGGTCCTTATGAATAGCGAGGTTATTTCTCTATGGTTTGCTCGCTATTTAGAAGGACCTCTATTCATACCTAACCGCTATTCATCTAGTCACGCGTTATGGATAGCGGTCCTAATGCCTTTTGACGTGGTTTCTGAGTCGCACATAGGTTCTCCCCCTTTCTTCTTTTTTGCCTTTCGACGAAAGCGGGGTATACGGATACGTACGAAAATTGGAACAGAAACTAGGAAGGAAGGACGAGACAGAATGATTGAAATAAAGCAAGAGGATTGGTGAAAAAATTGTATTAAAAATAAAATGAATATGGTGCTGGGTAAAATAATACATTTAAAAAGAAATTGGGTAAATTTATCCCATTTTTAGTAAAGAGGGAACATGATTGTTCAGTAAAAAAATTATCCAGGTTTCGGTGCATTTTACTTAGAATTTGATTACAGTTTATCCCCAAAAGATGCATGTTCCCTCTTTACTCAAAATGGGGTAAATTTTTTTTTTTAAATCCATTCAACTTATCTATAATGGTAGCACGATTATTGTTTACCAATTGTGTTTGCTACATTCGATGTCGGATTCACTGATGATATTATTATGTTAGATGTAGAGTCTGACGTAGACAATGTGTTAATGATTGCTGTTGACTCTGCGATAAAATGGTAAAAAAAACCAAAAGCAACAATACACACAGCAATGTGGAGCAATAAGCCACTTCGGAGATGCAATCTCCGAGCATGAGCAGATAAAGGTCATCTGTACCAAATTCTAAAACCCACTGACACTAATATTCGATATGCACCAATGGTGCATTCCATGATATCCAGGTGGAAGTATTCTTTTTAAAGGGGGAAACAAAAGCTATTCATGAGGCACCTCTATCACTCCCAGAGTTATTTTTCTGAAGTGCACATAAAGGGACCCTCCATGTCTAAAATATCTGTGGATATTTGGGGTCATTTGTACCATGCGCTAACCCCGAACTGGCTTATACAAGGGAAATAAATTAATTATTATAGAAGACTTATTTTTCTAGTTTCTGTAGAATTTATTCAAATATACTGAGAATGAAATGATATGAATAACATCGGTGATACATTGAAATTGGAAACAAACTGCAGGCAACTGGTGAAGAAAATGACCGAACGACAGTGGACCAGACCATTCTAAGGGAAAACAAAAAAGAATAAGGAGAGAGAGAGAGAGAGAGATACAACAAAGAAAAGAAAAGGAGCGAAACGACTAGTGAGAGTGGAGGAGAGGGAGAAAGAGAGAGAGAGAAGTGAGAGAGGGAAGTGACAGAGGGAGAGAGGAAGAGAGAGAGAGGAAAAAAAAGAGAGAAAGAGAGAGAGAGAGGGGGGGGGGGGTGAGCGTAAATAAGAATTGTGTTTCCATAGTTAAGGACAATCTACATTATTTTTCATTTACATATACCTGTCGTGCTCGATTGATAAGATGTCGATGCCGGTGGTTTTGCTCTCATCGCAGACTCCAATTCAGACGTAGATAACATCATTCTATCACTGGTCGTAACTGATTCTGCAGAAAAAATAATTTAAAAAAATGAATCGTATATTCAACTTTGGAAATATTAAAACATTGAAAGGGAGTGCAGCCGAATTTCGAGAAATTACAGCAAGATAGGACGGAATAGATGTAAAGATTAATATTGGGATATATGTTAGATAAAATAATATAAAGAAACGAAAGAGGGATCAGAAAGAAAGAGAGAGAGAGAGAGAGACAGAGAGAGAGAGATAGACAGACAGACAGAGACAAAGACAGAGACAGAGAGACATGTAGGAAATAGATGATATAGCGCATACTATTAATCGGTATTAAACCAGACTTCGATGATGATCCTGGGGAGCGTTTGATCAAGTGTCTTGTCAGTGATATTTACTGACAAATTTGCTTTCAGCCAATCAGATGCAAGGATTTCAATAGCTTATAACAGTTGTCGGTAAAAATCACTGACAAAACGCTTGATGAAACGCTCCCCAGGTATCGTGGTCATGGAGTACGACGTAGATATGGACATTGAGTCACTGGTCGCACTAACTGCTCTATATACTGGAGAATAATAATAATAATGAAAACCGAGGGGGAATAAAGTCACAACCATAATAGAATGCATATTCTGAAAATGGTATACAATGCATTAGTGTCATCCCACCTATTTTATTGTGATGTTGTTTGGGGAAATTGTGGGAAAACATTGCTAGACACACTTCAAAGAATTCAAAACCGAAGTGCCCGCCTCATCAATAATACATCTTGGTTATCATCAGGAAAAGAAAACCTAGATCTTTTGAATTGGGAATCGCTCGCCGAGAGGAGAAAGTATAATATTGCTGTAATGATGTATAAGGTTATGACAAACCAAGTTCCGCCTTATTTAAGTGAGAAATTTTTACACATAAAACATATCTATGATACGCGACAAAGCAAGCTTTGTGTTGATATCAGTCGTCCAAAAACTAAATCAGGCAAACGCACATTTATGTATAGAGGCGCCCAAATATGGAACTCACTTTCAGAGGAGATTCAAAGCGCCCCTCATATAGGTGATTTTAAATCTAAACTGGTATATGAGAATATTGCTTCTCCTTAATTTGTTAAAATACAGTTTTGCTAGATAAAGAGCAATCAGTAAATAAACTTTTTATGATGCTGTAACGTACAATTTGTCGAACTACAGAATGATTTCTTTTCTCTTTTCATTTCTTTTTGCATTTCGGAAATAAAATACTATCACATCTTACGGTTGTGGAATGGAAAGGTAAACTAATAAACTAATATAAAACTAATATAAAATTTTGAGACACCAAAAACTTACCTTGTTTGTGATTTTATTCCTTTAACTTTTTACTCTGTTTTAATTTGTTTTGTGCAATAGTTTCTCTTTGCCTAATTTTATCGAGACATTAAATACGTGATAGATTTTATTATTTTTAACATAACCAAATTATATATTTTGTGTCATTTCACATTACTTTATCGTATTTTATTTTTCATATTTCATATTACATATCTTTAAAATATGTTTATATATTTCAATTTTTATACCTTTATGCTGAACTCTTTCATTTTGATATGTTTTGTAATATTTTTCTAAGACTGATGATTTCTGTATATATTATTTTATGCATGTAATTGTTGCTTTAATACTTGTATTTATATTTATTTTTCATTGTATTTTATTGATACACGGCCCCATTGTTAACCAGCCAAGTGGCTGAATTGGGCTTATACCGTGTTTAAATAAATAAATCAAATCAAAATCAAATCAAATCATAAGGAATACGTTTAGTTTTTTATTTGAAAAAGAATGTGAGAAATCTGTTTGTTCGCACATCTAATACAAGAAAATAAATTTGAATACATTAATAAACGAAAACAAAATGACGTAATCAGGGATCTGTCGTGTACTTCATTTTCACTGGCTAACGGCACTTTCAAAGAAGAAAACCAGAAGTTAATGTTATGGACATTTATTATTTATCAAGATGTACCCCAAAATATGATTCATTACCTTCGAGCATGCCCAAACTGCACTCTTCCAAAAAAAGCTATAAATGAGTGAGGTTTTTGTTTTTGTAAACTACTTCTAGAGTTTGACTCAAATGATGGCGCTGTTTAGCATTACCAACTAGAGTCCCTTTGTAGATAGAGTAACGACATGGACGTCCTATTTTTGGCACCGAAATGGCGTTCGAATTCTTTAAAACACTCAGGTGCTCATCGGAATTGAACAGAAATGATACGTAATAGTGGCACCAAAATAGCGTTAAAATCACGGGTTGTCGTAACTTTTCAATGACGGGACTCTAGTATCAACTATTGTAATCCAACAATCAACTGCAGATAATTGTAAAGATGTAAAGTGATGATGGTTTGAATTTATATTTCATATTTTTCCCCGCCTATGTTTAATCGGTTATTCTATTTAACCAATGGTGCAATGTTGTGCCAACATACTAATAATGTATGACAAGTGTTCTCATTTAACTGTAAACTGCATTTTAAACTTACTCTCATCGTTATCGTTGCCATTGACAACATAACAACTTGTCTTGTCTATTCTTTGTAAAAAAAAAAGTCCATATATCCTTAAATAGCTCTCTCATGTGAGTGCAGTTAAAACAGTTGTCTTTCTTTTGCATGTAGAATATTTATTAACGTGGTATGTATGGAGAAAGCTAAATCACCGAAGCAGAAGAAAAAGAAACACAGATAACCGAAATTGATATCAATATGATGTGTTCTAATTATGTCACGTAATCGATGTTATCATTGTTTTCTGTTCTACTTCGTCTTTCAAACTATGCATGTGCTTTTAATTGTACGTTAGCATAAACAATAATACATTAAACTTTTGACAAGTACCACAATTACTGAATGAAAAATAAACGTTCAGTGAAAATCTAAATTATTGATACTTCAATAGTGACTATCGCTGAATAGGCTCCACCATGTATGAGCCGTTCCTATGACAACCTAAACAGTCACAGTTTAGCTGAAAGGTATATTGTGTTTTTAAATATGTATTATATACTTCCAGACGTTTACAAAGTACCATGAAGGTAATAATCAGAAAATAGATGTAATCAAATTCACAGGGTGGATATTTTAGCAGAAATACATTTGCTAAAGATTTATAAGTACCATAAAAAGAAAGGTTCACATTTATATAGCATGGGTTTTTTTTACATCGTAAGTGTTTATCTGGTACAAAATATTGTTCCCCCTTTTAAAGACGGTGATCTCATTTGTTAAATCCTAATAACTCGCTATTTCTAAAATATAAATACAAAAATGTTTGGTGAAAACCCCTTTTAAGATTTTAAGATCTGTACCAAGTGATAATAAGTGCGGTCGATAAATAAGAGAAAAGTGTTGAAATAAAATATAAAATTTGCAAATGAAACATCTAAAATGCGCTTGTATTTCAAATAGAGTAAATCCATGGTCTCACTGGCCTTACAACAGGTTGCCCACTTCTGACAACCACTGGTCGGTAATTGGTTTTCTAAGATCGCAAACAGTTTTCATCAGTCTTCATTTGGTTGTCAACGGTCGGCAACCGGTTGTCGGAGCATTTTGGTCGGCTGGATGTTTACGCTCCTGCATCAAAAAACTTTTGCAGACCAAACCGGTTGTTGGGAGGTTTTCCTTGGTTTTTCTAAAGGTGGGCGACTGGTCTCAGACTGATCGTAGACTGATCTTAGTGCTCGTCGACCATCGCCGAACGGATTTGGGTTGAAAATAATGTCAGTGAATGATCGTCAAATAATAAACTACCAGTCGCCGATTGATTCCCAAACCATTACCGAGCACTGGCAGCCAACAGTAATCAAAACTATCCCAAAGCTTTCATGAAATCAACTCAAGGTTAATTTTGGTTGTATTGCCTATTGGAAAATAGTTTTGCTTATAAAATATATGATTTGAAAGACCACACACTTTCAACAGATGTTAGTAATGTGAGAGCCATACTGAGCTGTTTACTCCTCATCAGCTTATTAAATTTGAGTAATTTATCCAGACAACGTCGGATATATGCTTCCTTAGTTTTCACTGTTTTAATTATGTATTATTTATGTTGGTGATCTATTCATCATAACCTGGCATAAATACATAATTTAGACATTTTTTCACCAATGATTCATAGCCTTCCCGAATATCTCCGACTGCCGTTAGAACATCGGCCATGAGTCTACGACCGGTTGTTTCTATAATCGCCGATCAATTGAAGACAGTTCCTACAAGCGGTGGCCTATACGCATGATCAGTCTTTGATGATCGGCGATTATTGGTCTACAACCAAACGGCGACCATCCTACAACCGATGGGCAACTGATCGCGGACCGATGTTTTTTTTACGGATTGTCGATGGTCGTAGGTTTTTTTTTTTTGGTTGTCAGAAGTTTGCAGCCGGTCGTAAGGCCAGTGAGACCATGACATTATAAAGTTTAAGCTTAAAATACACAAAATACTTGTTCACATTTATAGTATGATTACCAGGGAATCTGCACACTCTGTGTCCGGGTTTTATCTTAAGTTTCCTCTTCCTACTTGGGCAAGCAGCTTCCTTTGATGTATAAGGGATGAGCTTTGGGATGGTCTGTACCATACTACCATTTGGATGTAGTTTCTTCTTACACACACTGAACATGGGTAAGGTGTAATTCATCCCAAACCCGTCAGTACAAAACGATGCTTCGCTTGCATCCAATGATAGGAGTAAGGCTGCAGAGAAAAACAAAATCAACAAAACAAAGAAAAACAAAAACAAAAGAGAGATAAAAAAAGAAAGCAATTGCCATCAGATGAATTAAATGTTATCGGAGAGATTGTGCGCGTTGATACTTTACAGGGGCTTTCATTTAGATATACAGTACGTCCCAGGAAAAAACCAACAACGAAACCCTAAAACAAAGGGTTATTGTGACTACACTATATGCTCTATGACAATAATCATCTATTTTCCATGTACTAGAAGTATTATGCTTTTAAATGATACCTTGATGGCATCCATCTGCACATGCTTTACCGAGCAGCAGTATTTTGAAAACAGCATGTAAAAACTCAGTTGTGCCGGATTTGGGTAAAACCGTGAAAAAGTTTGATTCACATGCGAACATGAACCAAATGTAACACGACTTTTAAAACCCTATGAGAAGGCTGTTTTCATATTTTTCTTTCACTATTGAGGGGAAGAATAATGCCCTCATAAAACAAAGGATGGCCAATGTATTGTCGATGTTTGGGGTAAACAACGCGCATGTTTTGTATTGACATGGTACCTGCAATCGAAATGAAACTAATTTTGGGGCATTTTTCTGAACTGAACATTCTTTTAAGAACAAAGCGGACAGAAAGGTGATATTTTTCATAAAATTAAAGTAAGTAACACTTTATATTGTCATCAAATGGAAATACAAAGTAGAAAGGGCACATAAGGCATCAAGATTATGGCAATTTCCTACCTCAGGAGGGGCATCCTTTTCTATCACATAAAGGGCACTTTTTCATATTTTGAGGGATATTTATTGATTTTGGAATGGGGGGGGGGGGGGAGTTAATGGGTGCTACCACTGGAAATTGGTATTGACCCGCGTTTTTATGAATTTCTGATTGAATGCATGCCGTCACACAAAGGAATTTCACATCCCATATCTCTTAAAGCTGGTATTTCCCTTTAGTCATTTTCGCATGTGATACTAACGTCTTCACGGTTTTACCCAGCTCCGGCACAATTGAGTTTTTAAATGTCATGGTCAAAATGCTGCTGCTTGGTAAAGCATGTCCGGGTGGATGTCATCGAGGAATCGTTTAAAAGCATAATACTTCTAGTTTATGGAAAATAGATTATTGTTGTCATAGAGCACATGGTATGGTCAAAATGACCATTTGTTTTAGGGTTTCGTTTTTTCTGAGACTATTATACAGATTCTTTTTTTTTCACCCAACATGTAGAGGATACAAATGTATTACAAATGTAACGTTAGTTTTTGTAATAAGTGATAATGCCTATAAATTTTGTCCCCATTTTTAAAAACCGAATCCATCCCCAAATACATCAGTATATCAAAGAAACTACTTCCACTTTATTCATACTAAAGGACTGTGGGATATATATATTTGTAGGATATCTGTAGTTATAGTAGATTAATTAAGTAATATTTCAGTTGAAAACAATGTATTCGGCATAAGTAATTTACAAATAGTATGATATTGTGTATTCCTACCATACATACCAAAGGACAAGTAGGTCACGATGCCAAAAAAGAACTTGGAAGATAGGATCTTTCTCTTTCCCTATGATCAAAATAAAGCACAAAATTATTGCTATGTCATTTGTCATGATACCATTTTTTTTTAAATAACTGGCTGTCCGATAAACTTATAATAGTATAAATCAATAAAACGGAAACCCCTATTGAAGTCCATTCACTTTTAAAGGAGACTTGTTTAAATATATATCATACAATGGTATAATGGTTGAAAATGTCTTCTTTAATTTGATAGGCTGCTCATGATCGTGGATGGGTGGTAAAAATCGCCTTTGGCCAAGTTTGGGATGAATAGTGGTTAGGAGTTGCCTTCAAAATGTGTGAGTGCATTTCATTGGAATGGAGACAGTTCAATTAAATCTTGGGATGACTATCCATTTCATTCAGAACTTGGGCAGTTGCAAATTTGAAATGAATCAGGAAAAATACTACTGTTAAAGATAAAGTTGAGTTCTGGTCATGAGATTAACTTGTGAAAGAAACTCTCTCAAAGCAAATAGGAAAGGTTGATTATAAAGCACATAAGAATTGGTATAAGGTTTTGGAATCACCAAAATGATAAGAAATTTACTCAATCCTGCTGAGAGATACATGCACTGCACACACGAATGAGTATATGGGACTACACACAAATGTTCGGCCCGAACATTTCAGCTGTTTCTCGTCATATTTTAAATGTGAGGGCATTTGAATAGCTATCCTTTTCAGGGGGCATTTCTACTTTGATAATCTTCCAAACTAACATAATAAGAATGAGAGAGCTCACACATTATTTTTACCTTTCCCAGAAGTCAAGCTTCCCTTTAAGCTATCCATGATAAGATATTATCGATCAAGGTGTCAAATGAAAGGAAAAGTGATTTATGACTAGATCAATATGTACTGTACTGAATGTCATGATATTAATGTAAGGCACATCAGCATGAGAGAATGGCTGCTGGAGGAGCAAAAGTGAAAAACAAAACTGACGAATGCTCTTATGGGACCATTCAAGAGGCAACACGCGATAGATCGATCAGTTAAAGAAAGACACTTATTTGGCAAGGCGGGAGCTCCCAATGATAATGGAGAATAGAATTACATGGTCTAATATAGTGAGGTTAGTTTGGATACGATCTACCATGTGTAACTTTCGAATTTAAACGCATTTTACTTCACCGAGCTTCCTCACGAACTATACATTCATATGTATAGCAGTTATGGTACAAGGAAGCGCCTTGAGCACTGTATTTTAGTGGATGTGGCGCTTTATAAATATTTATTATTATTATTATTATTATGATACATTTTTTGACATTTTCCGTTTTTTTACCATGATCGTTAAAAGGTAGAAACATTGTGTTAAGAACTTGTTTTAGGTCATATTAAAACAAGCATTTAAGGCTTGATATGAATGAAAATGGTGATGATTTGATAATAATATTCATAAAATTATGGCCTTTGACAATACTCACCATTGTGAAAATTTAAAACTTCACAAGAATTACTTGATATCATCCAACTGTGCTGCCGAATTGTAACACCTAAGTCTATCCCGGTGATGACGAAGTTTTTAATGCAATATGATTATTTCAATGTTACTCAACATAAGACACCGGAACGAAGATTTGGAAATCAAGTTTGATAAATTCAGACTTTGTAAAAGCCAGCAATGTCTAGAGCTTCGAACACTCGATTTCCCACAAATGAAGTCCACTGCATGGAGAGCGTTCAAAACCCGTTGCTAGCTTCTCTGGATGACGACCCGAAATGCAGAAAACTCTCATTTGATTGGTGGAAGAAAACCACTACAACTCCAAAGCTTTAAAAAATTAACCATCGCCATTCATATAGCAAAATAAAGAATGCTGTAAAGTTGCTATGGAAACCGGAAGCAGAGTGGTGCGAACACTGTTAACGTTAAATAACCGTGGAAGGGGCTCATGAGACCGAATCAATTAAATGAATTTAATTCAATTTCATTTTACTGTCCACTGCTCACATTAAAAAATATATATACTTGTAGTTATCAAAATAACGTTACAGACCTATACATGATATAAGACATGACATAGACATTCTTCAATGTATTTTATTTTACTTGCATGATTATGACAAGAAATAAGTGAATGTTCAAATGTTCCACATGATCTAGGAAACTAACACATAATGAAGAAGAAGATAACAATTAGGTAGCATTTTGATTCATGATGTGCGGATAGAAAAGGGAACGAAGGAATTTAGAAAACTTTGAGTACGGCACTTCACTGATTGAAGCCATTTACCGGAACGCATATAAACGTTATATGGAAATTACAGAGGGTGATTTTCATTTTTATGTACTTTTTTAACTTCTAGAATGATTTTTGATTCGCATGCTTGTTTGAGATTCGGAATTTCTCCGTTATCTTCCCTGCTTGCTTGGTGATTATTTCTATGGGGCGCCAAGTGTAGCATGACTGATTGTGTTACGAAATCAATGATTTCGTAACGAAATCAACTTCACAAACTGATTTCGTTACGAAATCAACTTCACAAAGTGATTTCGTTACGAAATCAACTTCACAAAGTGATTTCGTTACGAAATCAACTTCACAAAGTGATTTCGTTACGAAATCAACTACTGCAGGTGATTTCGTTACGAAATCAACTACTGCACTTGATTTCGTATCCGAAATAAAGAAACGATACTTAGCTGCCGATACTTTACCTTGACATACCACCGATATGAAGGCCTAGGTTTGGCCACCAGCCGCGCCGGCGTGGCATGCATATACACGTACGTACACTGGATGTGTTCGGATGAATAGTTTGAGGAAGTATAGTCGTTGTTTTAAATAAAGATTACATATATTGTGTATGTTTCATGAACTTACAGCTAGATCTACATAGGCCCTACTTATTAATAATCTTTGATCTAAATGATAGATGCAGGCCGGGCCTGGGACCCGGGGGTGCACCCCCTGGACCAAATCAGGAGGTGTACCGAAGCGTACCAAAGGGGGGGGGGGGGGGGGGGGGGGCTGTTTGGGTGTTTGGCAAAAAGAGGAAGTTCCGGGTGTTTAAACACCCTCCCCCCCCCCCCGGTATGTGTATGATATTATATTATAATATGTATGATATTATAATTAGATCTTAATAGAGTCTACATGTCTTGATCTAGACCCTTTTAGGCCTAAGTACCAGTTAACGTACGTATAGGTTCTCAGTCTAACGTTCAAATATAGTAACATATACAGTGGCGGATCCAGGAATGAGTAAACGGGGGGGGGGGGCACACACCCCCCCCCCCCCAAAAAAAGGCCTTTTCCCTCCAAAATTCTATGAGAAGCAAAAAAATAAAATAAAAATGTCCTCGGCATTTCAGTGTCTCTCCTTTTCAGTCCAAAATTCTCTGACAAAGCCCAAAAAAAAAATTAAAAAAAAGGTCCTCAGTATTTTTGTGTCTCCGGACAAGAAAAAAAAAAAGCACAAAAAAAAGGCTTTTTTGTGGGGGGGGGGGGGGGGGGGGGGGGGGGGGTGGGGGCACGTGCCTCCTGTGCCCCCCACCCCCCCCCCGGATCCGCCACTGATATAGCTAGACCTAGAACTAACATAAGCCTAACAATTAGTCTAGATCTAGACTACATAAAACAAATTATTTCAAAGGAAATCAAACTTTGGTAGCTTTGGTAAATAGGTCTGGAAATGTCGAAGAATCCAGATAAAGTGAAGCAATTTTATGCTCATTTACTGGTAAATTGTTACTGTTGCCCTAACTAAAGCACATCGCAAAAACTATGTCTCTCTTAATATATTTTGCCTCTAAATTGATTTATTTAAGAAACTTGGGCCTATTCATTGCTAAACTTCTTTTACATCTCATTCCAAGTCCTAACTCTCTCTCTCTCTCTCTCTCTCTTTGTACTGTATATCATAATTGCAATACTCATTCTTACTTCTCAATTGATTCATCTGTCATTATCATGCACATTATAATCACAACCTCAATCAAATACAAGAAATAAAATGAAAAGATATATACTGAGAAAAACAGAATATTTTTATTGCTCACACAAATAAACTGTAAAAGAACAATTTAATGATTTACTACAAAATCCAGTTATACCCATTATTTACAAAAATAATGAAAAAATGAATTACATACAATAATAAAACTAAAATGTACAATAAATGTTTCCATTTGAATTATTCAATAGTAAAACGATGTTGCAAAACTGGAATTTTTTATCCCTTTGACCCAATGCCCCAAACTGGAAATTTTTATCCACTTTGACCGAATGCCCAAAACCGGAAATTTTTATCCACTTTGACCAAATGCCCAAAACCGGAAATATTTATTCAGGGTTGGCGGATTAAAACGCTTTGATTTAAATCACCTCGATATTTTTTTCTAAATCACTGATTTAAATCATCCCCATAGACTTGTGTATTATATACAATGTTTAAGGTTTTAAAAATGATTTTTCAAATGAAAATAATGGCAAATTTGCACATTCAGGCATTGAAAGGCACAACAATGCTGATAAATGCTTTCACAATTCCATTTGTACCCATACAAATCCAACAAAATCCTCCTGTTCAGACAAATCTTAAATGGAAAAGAGAATAAACCCGGATATTTTTGCGAATGTTTATCACTAATTCACTTCACTTCCAAAAACTTTAGGCTTTGAGAATAATGTTTCTGATGTGATTTTATTTTGTTATCAAACAAGATTTAACTTTATATGTGAAATCTTACAAGGAAAACTTACAATGTTTAACCTTTAAGGTGAAAAGACTACTTACAAATTAACTTTAATGATTCATCTAATACAGGTCCATGGCCAAAACATATTCTCATTTTCGTTCATTCACATCATTTATCACTCACTGATTTAAATCTCTTTCACAGACAATGTTGTACTATGAGAAAATGTTTCCATATTATGTCAAAATAGATGTAAGAAAATAAATCATATTTATGGTTGGGTAACAGGGTTGATAGTATTACTAAAATTTGTTCAAGCATGCTGGATGTGGGGGAGGGACACTGTTATAATCCATTGGCATCTTTGTTTTCATATTTTCATGTTTTTGGCGGTTTGTCCATGCAGGTGTCCAAGTGTATACTTGCATACATACTGTGCGTTTGTATACGCCCATATGTTATTTCTTATTACTGCTAGAACTTTAGAGCTGCTGATTGGTTTTTAATGATACCTGGGTCAAATATGTACCAATAAGCTGATTAGACTTTGAAGTTCAAGTGACAGTGTAAGGGCCTTGTACATGTCTGATTTTACCTTGTTACTGCATTGTCGTTATTGCTGATCACACAAGAGACATTCAAATTTAGATGCAAGGTTTTAGCCTGTTACAAAGAACTTAAACTGTTATGGGAGTGTGGAGGCATAAATATTGCCTGTGATGCAGTTAAATTGCTCAGTTGAAATTTGTAACAATACTAATTAACATTTTTGCAAGGAACTCTGAAACTCTTCATAACTTTAACTCTGAAATCTAACCAGTTTATCCTTGCATCACAGTTCATGCCCACTTGACAACTCTGAAGTCTATTCAGATCATTGCTGCCTAAGAGTACCTACTTGACCGAAGTTCAATTAAAATCCAATCTAGTGGTCCTGAAGTTAATGCGATAACAAAAATATAACAAACAGTCAGATGTACTCAAGGATGGAACTCTGAATGCACAGCCCAAAAATGTCCCCCGCTCCTTTAGAGTGGAGGCACAAAGGCAATTTTGAATTTGAAATAGGAAGACAATTTTTGCTTCTTTTCGAGAGAATTTTTAAAAAATTGATTACATAAAAATCATGTGATTCACATGTAAAACACAGATTTCATTTTCTTAAAGCACCAATTTTAATTAACCTTGATAAGTAATATGTATGAGGAAATAATGATGTAATAAAAATTCTCTATAGGCAATTTCATATTTGAAATATATGTACACATTTGGTGCCTCTGGAGGAAAATTTTCATAAATTGTTATTGGTTAATAATATGTAATATTTTTTAACTAGGCTAAATTACAAAGTAAACTGTTAAAAACAATGCTAGGGGTAAAATTTATGATAAGATCAAGATTGATGCTATCATTACGCTACGATTTCTTTCTAATTGAACATAATTTCTGATGAAATTAAAAAAAAGAAAATTTAATCCGATTTAAATCAAAACTAGATGTATCTTCGACCGCGCGCGGTCGGAATTTATGCCCCCGCCATCACCAGATTGGAAATGTATGGCATACATGTACACTCTCAAAAGGATTGGTCCAACAAAATTACAAATCTTTTCACTTTCTTTTCATTTTCAAATAAAAACTTACCATTGATGACTTACAATCATCAAATACACCAAGGAAATAGATATTTTATAGCGAATAGACCACTGTCCCCTTGAAATTTCTAAAATAGGTAGGCCTAGACTCCATACATCACGAACCATTTTTATGTACATAATGACCTCTATGACCTTTGAACTTTGACCTAACTAATCAGTTCATCGTCCCTCGCATATGCATACATGGGCCAAGTTAGAGGTTGATCTGTCAAACAGTTCTGAAGTTATTGCGAGAACGAACCATTTTTATGTATATAATTACCTCTGTGACCTTTGACCTTGAGACCCCAAAATCTAATCAGTTCATCGTCCCTCCCATATGAATACATGGGCCAAGTTAGAAGCTGATCCGCCACATGGTTCCCAAGTTATCACAAGAATGAACCATTTTTATGTATATAATGACCTCTATGACCTTTGACCTTGAGACCCCAAAATCTAATCAGTTTCATCGTCCCTCCCGTATGCATTCATGAACCAAGTTACAAACTGATTTTAAAAAAAAAACGGTTTTGAAGTTATCGCGAGAACGAAAACGGAACAGACGTACGACCCAAAAACATAATGCTTCCTGATTTAAAATCTGATTTAAATTTTTAAAAAATCGCCAACCCTGTTTTTATTCACTTTGACCAAATGCCCAAAACTGGAAATTTTTATCCATTTTTATGACCTAATGCCCCAAATCAGAAATTTTTATCTGCTTTGACCTAATGCCCCAAACAGGACATTTTTTATCCACTCTGACAAAATGCCAAATCAAGCTTCATTTATTATTTACGAAAATAAAATTCATAAATACATTTATATACAAATGACTCCACTTGTGTATGTCTATATAGCAATACCTTGTCACCCAAAACCAGAAATTTTTATCCGCTTTGTACAAATGCCCAAAACCAGAAATTTTTATCCACTGTGATCAAATGCCCCAAACCGGAATTTTTTATACCCTGTGACCTAATGCCCAAAACTAGACATTTCAAATTCAAAAACAAGAACAATTGATTCTATGAATTGCCTCCCTAAAATATAAGGTTGTCCAAAATACTGTGGATGAAAATACCTCTTCATGCATCAACCATTCAAAAGAGAAATTAGCAGGAGTTCACTTTCACACAAATACACACAGACATGTCTGCATGCATTTTCTTATCTCATACATTACTATGACATGTTAAACAACGACGAGATAATATACCATTACATATAACCTAATTGTCGCTGTACTCATAGGGATCATTATAAAACGGGTTCAATGATGTAGCCATGCATCCTCATTGGTCAAATAACACCATGTGACCGTGCAAAAAAAAAAGTGATAACATACGGCAAAAATGCTCTAAACCACGGCTGAGCTGCGCATACCTCTGGTGCGTGCAAACTTAAAACGCAATGAAATCGCGTAGTTTGTCATTTTAGTGCAGGGATTACATGACTTTTTTAGGCTGTGCGCGCTTCTGTGATGTCATCCAGGAAAGCAAACGGCAGCCTCCATGACTGTGCGACTCTTGGCGTTTCTATGGGGTTCGTAACCATTCTTATAGACTTCATAATCATATTGCCGACCTGTTTTATAAAACTATTAATACATGGCTGTGAAGGCAATAAAACTGCATAAAACGGCGTCCGTCCGGCCAGCCGGCCGTGCAAACATGACTAACACATGACATTTTGTTTTCACATGAGAGCGCGAGAGAGGACGCCGAGATCCCGCCAGCAAGTCGGGAAATTTTTGTAAACAAATTCGGCGTGTGGCAATCTCGACAATGATTGATTTCACATCACTGTCTAGTTCGACTTGTGCGGTGTAAATTTAATGTTTTTTATGGTATTGTTTAGAGAATATGATCGATATATGCGAGTATTCCACCTACGAAAATCGATTTGTACAAAGGATTAACACACCTAAGTCTATGAGGATAAATTGGGACTTTTTATTTTCATTGACTTGAGCGACTATTCGACACATGTGAGGTCGACTTAAGCGAGGTTGACTGTATCAAAGTAGCAAGTGGGGGGGGGGGGGGGGGGGGGGGGGGGGGGTGGGTCATTAAGGAAATTTTGAATGATCAATGCATCATAAATTGATGCATTGAAAATGTTATATATTAGCTAACTATGAGCCATACTGCAAATACTTCATGAGTAGCATTTTCTCAAATTCATAAAGATGTCACTTCTTGCACCAAAATTTGAATAACAAATTCATTAATCTACATCTGCCACTCTCCACCCAGTTTGGTAAATGGGTACCTGGTAGGAATTTATTCCTTGAATGCTTTCAGCGCCTTATAGGGCAGCTGGGCTAAAGCCAGGGTAATAATACTACTTCTGCGCTTAGAAACATTGTATTAAGCGCAATAAAAATGTTATGTATTATTATTATTCATCATGAAGTAACCTATTATTAATTTTCCTTATTTCCTTTTCCAAAATTACTCTACAACAAATTTAGTAGCTGCATACTGCTGAAAGCATGAATTCAGTCAGTGTCTGTTATGAAGTATTAATGGTGTCATTTTCATTATTACATTCAATATTACATTTTGGGTTCACAAACCTTCTTTATTCAGCAGAACGGAATATGTATGCTGCCTCCCCTGCAAATGATCGACACTCCGGCCAGCTAATACTACATCTTCACATATATGTAAGCAAGCAGGGTCCTAGATTGCAAGGTCTCTTCAGCTGCTGTAATATCTGAATCCTGCAGTAATACGTACATGTATAAGACAAATATAATAATAATAATAGTTTGTTTTTCTATAGCACTACTTGTTTAACATGTAAAATCATACTGGTGTGCGCCTTGTGGTGAGTAGAAAATGTCAGCTTCGTCTGCACAGTTATGAAGTATTAATGGTGTCATTTTCCCAACACCTAGAGAATATTAAAAAAGAACATTTAAAAAACTTGTTGAAATAAACCGATAGCATCTTTTATGTCTCAATAAAATATTAAATATCAACAACAATGGAATCCCCTCCTTCCTCACCCTTGGAAAATTTGGACAAGAAACTAACATTCAAGTTCACTTTGCCAAACTTCAAAATAGTTTGCTTGAAATCCACTGCTAATCTAACAGAAAGATAACATCAAATCAAATTACATATAAAGCTGAGAAATCCCCCCCCCCCCCCCCCCTTTGCTGTCTGCACATGACTGTAATGACAAAACTTCAATCCTTCTAAATGAACAGATTTTATTCATTTTTTTTGTTTTAATTCTGGCTCGCAGCACAAAAAAAATGGTAAATCCACATGACTTGTGATTCCAGATTTCATACATGAATAAATACCGCAACATAAAGCAACTAGATGAATTCTCGACTGTGCGCAGTCAAAATTTATGCCTCCACCCTTGCCAGATCAGAACGATATCGCACATTCATGTTGATTTGTTTTAAAGCTTGATTGAACCACAATAAAAAGCCTCTAATTACATGTACATGTTAATTGACATTTGACCTTACACCTTATAACCCAAAAGTCTGACCACTTTATCTCCACCTAGTCATGAATACAAAATAGATGAGATATGGTGGTAACAAAGGTAAAAAAACACATGATCCTATATGACTTTTGACCTTTGACCTACGTATCCAAAAAATCTAATCAGATCGTCTTTCTATGGTGATACATACTAGTACCAATTTGGATAAAAAACAATGATTTTGAACCTCTCAATGTGTTGTCAAAGCCTGTTTTGTTTTTAAAATTCCTGGCACCAAACGCAATATGGTCATGCAGCAAAAATGGACATAATGTGTGCAGAAATTTTTGCTCTTTCTACTTTATGCATATGGTAGATTTTTTAGAGCTCTGAATCAATATCTATTCAGTCAAACCACAAAATGTGGTCAACTGTCTTGAAAGGGTTAACAAGGCTAACACATGCAATTTCAGAAATTGACCCCTTACCTTGACCTTTGACCTACGTGCCCCAAAATCTAATCAGATCATTTTCCTGCGGTGATACATACTAGTACCAAGTTTGAAGTTCATACCTCAAGTGGTTCTTGAGTTATCACTAGAAAAAGAAAGCAGGACGGATAAAAATAAAGCATACCTGTCTGACATTGACAAATGCCACCTCTACTGAGCAGTTTGGCACAAAGTTGCTGGAGCTCTTGGCAAAGTGCAACCCTGCCCTACGTCCTGCCTGGTGTGGCTTCCTCCTCTCCAGGCTTTTGCCGCCTCCACCAATTTGAGATCTCGGGACAGATTTCTTGAAGTCCATTCCTACAAGGATAAAAAAAGACAGGAATTTCAATACATCTGAAGTAAACATTTGTAAATCCTGTCTATGTAGCATCTAATCACGCCCACCCATGATGCCCATACTATTAACCCCTGTGATTTAGAGAATGCTGTGGTAACATGGAAACATAATCTGCACAGCCAACTATAATACTTTCAAGCATCCTAATATATTGTATTTTCCTCCCATAGTGGATTTCAGAGCCTAAATATATGTATAATATTTCTAGTGATGCCAATAGACCAGTTCAAATATCCACAGATATTTTAAATATGAAGGGCCCCCTTTTTGTGCACTTCTGAAAAATCATCCTGGGAGTGACATAGGTGCCTCAAGAATAACTTTTTGTTTCTTTCTTTTAAAAAGAATACTTCCACCTGAATATCATGGAATGTACCCCTGAGGCATAAATGAATAATTATTACGTGACATTCTTGAGCACATATCAAATATTTGTGTCAGTGGGTCTTAGAATTTGTCACAGATGACCTCTATCTGCTCATGCTCAGATTGTATCTACCAGCTGGCTTATTAGGAGGCTTACCCTAAATCTTTCTTCCAATTATCCAATATTCTTTCTATTGATAACCATGACTTTAAGCACAACGTGAAAATATTGAGGCAAAGACAAATTCCACAAAATATCAAATTTTAATATGTGAAACATTACTGTAAAATTATTTCTCATTTTGAAAAATACATTTTACACTCTTTTAGATGCCAATACAGAAAATACTGAACTCGATATCCAACAAATATTGGGCATGTTTCTGACTTGTCCAATATGTTGATGTATCTTGTGCAATATTTCCAAGTATTTGCAATAAAAGGCCATTTTATTAATAATTACCACGATATGGTTTGAGGACATCCTCCGTGGTGTGTAGTGGTTAGTCCTTCACTGCCTCCTCCCATGAAGAAACTCTGAGCTGCTGAACAAGCTCTGCTTTCACACCTTGTAACAGCTTCTTGGTGCTGGCCACCACCTTCATATTTTTCAGGGTGATCTCCCCACATACCTCTCTCCCTCACCGAGGCCTTGCAGTGCCAAAAACTGATAAAATGAAGAAGTAGAAATAATTCTAAATATTAATTGAAAGTACATATTTGTCAGATAATAAATTTCAGATATACAATGCGTATCAAATAAAAATAAAAAGTTATAACCTCCATGGCTTCAAGTTTATTTTATAATAAAGAACAACTTATATTCGGTCCAGTGATACTTAACTCATTACTGTGATGCAACAGATGACTGAGCACCAGGTTTAAAAAAAGTATTGTCAAAATCCTCTTGTACCAAGTTTGGTCTGACGCAACGAATGTGGGTCAAAACCAATAATGCATTTCAAGATCACAATGGTTATAGCTTTTTAATTTGAAGCTATCAAAGTTGCATTTTTTTATAAGCACTGTATAATCACAATAGTAAGAAATTCCTGTTCTCCATTATATATATCATCAACAATATTTTATTGCATCACCATTAAAGTTTGAAGTAATGATCAAATATCGAAAATGTTCTGAAATTCACTGCATGGTAATGAGTTGATACAGGTATTATTAAACAAAACTTACCGACTGCTTCACCTCTTTCCCATTCCCTCGCTCCATATCAAATACCCTGCTAAGTTTTTCATAGCAGCTGCTGCTGTACAGCGCCAGTTGGAATGTAGGCTCCAATGCTTTCATTGCCTGCGAGAATGATCAAAACATAAGTAGATTTATTACAAAAATTGTTTTTGCACAAGTACAGGTGGTGTCTCAATTGGGTCAGTAATTAAGCCACCCAAAATTTATGTCTGTTATTATTATAATTTCATTCTGGGTTATTTTTTTTTATTTTTTTTTTTTTTTTTTTGGCACAAGGCTATTTCAGAGCTCCCCATACCTCAGAGGGGAATTCTTTCTGAATTTCCCAACCACAGTAAACTAAAAAAAATTATAAAAAGTTGAGAATAAGTGCAAACTTGTCTAGAGGGTTATTCCTACATGTGTACTGTGCTGTCTTCCCCAGTGAAGAGAGGGTTAAATTCCTTCCTAATACAAATATCAAAATGCACGAGTAAACACTATTTTGCATTACCAGCAATGTAACCAAATATGTTTGATCCTTGTTACTTACAATTCTTTCGGTCGATTTCCCAACGGAAGCAGCACACATCCGCCTCCACTGAGCACTGACTTTCAGTCCAGGCTTCAGCGGCTCTGCTTGCAGATCTACTCCACAAATCCTGTACAACATCTCCCTGAACCCTGCAACTCTGTTCTGCAGGCTTTCCCCTCCATTCTGCAAGTGGGAAGCCTGCAGACCAAAGAGGGCCTCCACTTGTAGAGCTCTTCTCCCCCAACCTCGCAAAAGATGTGTACAGCCAGCTGTCTGTAGTCAGCAAATCTAAATAATGTAGATAGAAACAGGAAAGAAAATCAAATTTCCTTAACAAGCAAATACTGGGCAGTCGACATTTTCTTTTTAAAATTTTAAGAAAGAGGATATGTGGAGAAATTAAGAATTAGAAATGTACAATATTTTTCATCAATGTATGCAACCAAATGCAATGTTATTAACCCGTTGAAGACTGAGCCCGCATATATGCGGGCTCAGTTTTCCCCGCTCGTGGACTGAGCCCGCATATATGCGGTCTGAGAAAATCGAAGAGACGAGCTCACTTTTACACCAATTATTTCACTCATTACTACATGAATAAACATAAATCCTTACTGATTCGAATGATTATACATTTGACATACTGGTTTGCTTTGTTTTACTTTGAAATGATAACGATTTGGGGTAGAAAACACAGTTTCAAAACCTTATTTCCTCTTGAACTCTTGAACTCGAACTCGCGTAGCAACGCTCTGGCTCACTGCCGAGAACCGACCAATCAAAATAGGCTTGTGCGCACACGCTCTATTCATTTCCATATGAATTACGTTTACCCTCGATCTCTGCCTTATTTGCATAGTTTATGCAAATTAAATCGATCGACCACTTCGCCTCGCGTGCCGAGTTCTTTTTCTCCAGCTTTGCATGCCACCGGATTGATTTTCATATAGAAACTTTTTTTCATATTTGAATATATTTTCCACGGAAGTTTATTTTATCATTGATCGGATTTTTGTTACACTTTTCTCATCAATTGTTCTGTCTTCATTTATGACCTTCTTTATTACCGTCTCTTGTTCTCCATTATAAACATACATCTATTTTATATTTCTCTCACCCTCTTCAACAACAATTTCGTCTTCTGTGCTCGTCTATTCGTTTAGAACAGAGCAGAAAAAAGAAACACCAAGAGGAAAGGTGAACACAAAGAGTACGATCAAAACTCATGAGGCAAAAAAAAAAAAAATTAAATGTCAAATGCATAATGAAATAAAAGCAAAAGGTTAGAAATAAATACATGAAAATCTTTTGGGGACATTTCTTCTACTTTTTGTTTTACATTCATAGGTTTATTATGGAGTTCACGATTTCTCATCATCATGCAGCATCATACTTTCATTATTGCTTCCTCTGCTGAATTGTTTTATGTATAAAGGAGTAGCGTTATTCACATTTTATTGAACTACATACAGTATATTCAGTTAGTCGTCGTACTTTATAAACAATAAAACGAGTCCAGCTTGGGTTCTAACGGTTTCAAAAGCATGAATGGATTTCCTGTCTTTTCATCGCAGATGAGAACAAAGGAAATACGAACGAAGGTTGCCAAGGCCACGCTAGATAATCCCCCATTTTGTCAATGGAGCTCCAATCCAGGGGGCGAGAGGATCTAACATAATAAAACACTCATCGATTACTTTCTTTTCCAAAGGCGGATCAAAGTTTGTGGCTGTAGAAAAGAATAATACCGAATATATATATGTATTTAAACGTGTACCAGTGTACCACTTATAACAGAGGAATTATTATTGAACATTTCCCCTACTTAGACTTTAGAAGTTAGCGAAAGTCGAACCGATTTATAAGGTTTAAACTCTGTGAATTCATTAGTCTTCCGACCACTTCATGAGAGCTTATAATCTGCGGCAAAAAACCACCCAAAACGCGAGAATAGATAACACAGAATCCACACGAAATGATTCTGTAAAGATGATTATAATAAGAGAAAAATCGTTTTGTTTTGTTTTTATTTTGTGTTTTTTGCAAAAAAGAAAAACAAATTAGCACTGTGAAAATGGTAGTCCTTTTCTTACTACGAAGCTGCTAAAGTTATCAATATTAATTTCTTATAATATAATCATCATTTTACATATACAACAGTACATCAACAAAATTGAATAACTTGAAAAGGCGACAAAATGGGAAAATACAGAATGAGTCGGAAAAGCGTATAGTCTCGCTAAAATAATAAATTCCAATAACAGCAACCCATCATGATGGTATAATAATGACTACTAATGAAATATTGTTTGAAAGGAAATATGAAGAATAAGACTGGAAAATAAGAATGAAAGTAAATGACTTTATTCATTCATTGTTAAATCAGCTTGAATAAGCATAAGACCTATTATTCAAATACATATAAAGCAATAAATAGAAAATACAATATGCAAACACGTTTATGAGTTATTGTCGCAATGTCTTATGAAAATAAATAAATAATACATTAAAAAAACAGAATTGTGAGGATAATATGTATGGCCGGCAGAACCGGGGCCCCCCAATATTTTTGCATCGGACATATAAAATGTGTTACAAAAATTTGGACCCCTCCCCCCCCCCCCCCCCCCCGACATCGACTATCGGCGATGTCCTTTGAACCATTTTTTTTTTGTTTTGTTTTTTTGTTTTTTTTGGGGGGGGGCTTGCCGGAAATGTCGACAACGGCGACGATATTGGACTTTTTTTGGGTTGTCAACAAATTTTTTGTCGGGAATGTCGACGACGGCGGTGACTGGGCCCATTTTTGTAGCACAATAGTAACATTCCCTGCATGGTTCCCATATTTGGGCCCCACCAATCTCAAAAACGTTCGGCTGGCCCTGATAGAATGTGGTAGACGAAGAAAGAAGGAAACAAATCAAGGGAGACAAAACGGAAGGATAAGATAAAGGAATAACTATAATTATGATAAATGAAGAAAAATGTGGGAAAATAAAAGAATAGCCCAAGGATAAACGACGAAAAAAGAAGAACAAAATAAAATTTACGAAAAAAAGCAGACATGAATCATGTGAATAAGTGAGATATAGGAAGCTAAAACGAGAATTCAGAATTGACAAAAAAAAAAAAAAACCAAAATAGGGCGTCAAAGGGAAGGGGGATGGGGAAGACAAGAAATACAATCAATAAATTAAAAAAGACGAATGGAAGTAAAAGTATTTACTCTCGGAAAAAGAATACAGGCAGAAAATTAGGATGAAACACATGAATTACATGGAGATGGAGGAAACAAAATGGGGTGGAAATGATATGTCGTATAAATTCACCAACCACGTATTCCTCTTTCTAAAGAGAGAGAGAGACGGGGGGGGGGGGGGGGTAAAATACAACCGGCGCAAAAAACATTCGCGTTGACAGCGGAACCTCATAAATTATTTATTACTTCCGTCGGCACTAGCCAATAAGGAAACAAAAAAATGAATAATGCATGAGGTATCGCGCAGTTTCGTGCACCGAACACTATGAATATTCAGTAAGCCGGCGGCAAAAGCGATCAAGGCGCTGATTGGCTATGAACGCAGTAGACCACACCCCCTCCTTGACAACCACGCTTCGTTGAGCTTGTCAGGATTTTTACCGTTCCCAGCGGGGGAATCGCACTGGGCTTTACCGTCTTCAACGGGTTAAGATTGTTTTATAAATGCCAGGCCCATGCCATGGCCATGGGTCTAATACTAGAAGGGTCTAGCCTATACGTTTTCATTGATATTGGCAGTAAGAACTACTAGTAGTAGAAAAGGTTACCGTGCGATAGCTCGTTCGCCCAAGGGCAACGCCCACGGTCACACAGCGCTAGCTCTGCTCGGCCTCGATCGCGGCCATCGCTTGGCCTGTACTAGTGTTGGGCGATTGGCTGTCGGCCTGTCGCAAAGACTTAGAAAGTTAAACTGCCTATATATGAAGCATCAAATCGTTGGTTTTTTGTCAGTTGAAAATTTCTAAAGTAAAAATTGGTGTCATCTAGATCTAGGCCTAGGTGTAACTGTAAGTTCATGAAACATACACAATATAATGTAATCGCACAGCTCTCGTGAGTCTATAGTCTAGGCTATGTATAGGCCTAGTTCATAGGCACGGGACAACGTATTCCAGTAAAATATTCTTTAAAATAGTTTAAAAAACAAGTAAATTTGAATACCGAAGCATTCTGTATATAATATTCTCAGGCCTTCTCGTGAAATAGCCACCGGTCATCGAGTGTGTACACACACACTGCCGTGTAAAGTCAATGGGGGATGTGAATCCTCATGACATAGGCAATTACACGCAATAAACTGCATGTACAAAGTGAATGCGGGGTGGCTTATTTCACGAGAATGCCTATTCAGTATTCTCAAAATTCATCGTAAAGTTAGTCTTTATATTAAAGGAGAATTACGCTCAAAAATAAAGACGATAGTGTTCAAAGGTGTTATTTATTCCTACTTGTTAGACTATATGGCTTCGCGTCAAAATATACGAGATCGATACGAATCAAATTTTTCTGAGCAAAATTTACCATCTGCTAGCAATATGTATCGTCTGCTAGCAGCACATGGGGGCTGCCATTTTGTTTATGTGTACAAGAAGATTTTCTTAATCCAAATGCTCAATTGCCTTTTTCAAAATTAAAAACCCATTTGAGATTAAAAATATAGAATAGATATGTCAATTTATTTTTAAACTGAAGATTTCCTTATATATTTCTGTTGAAAATCGATATTCGCTTAATAGAAATCTATTTTCTCGATACTGGACGTATGGGACGGAGCAAATTAATTCAAATTTTATGGATGCTTCTTCCCTGAGCATCTATAGCGGCAAACTATGCATTCACCTGCTTTCGGATAATGGACTTGAAAAGTCAGAATGCATGCTGCATATATTATGTTCTGCTCTGTTTGGCAAACCCAAGAAAATAGATTTTTGTTAAGCAAAACCAGACAATTTAAAAGTATCATTATAAAGATTTAATTTTTATAATACATGTAAACACCCACTTTATATTTTCCGTCACATATGGGATTTTAGGTAATGAAGAAAATCAATTTATGATTTGGATTCAAAATATCTTCCTGACTGGAACATTTCTCAATGGTTCATGTACAACTCCAAATCAGCAAGAAAATGGCAGCCCCCATGTAAATGAGTAGGAGACGATACCGGGTGTTGGAATATCTTTATTTATACCCTTTTCTGATATCTTATTAGAAAATGATTTAGGCCAATAAGTAGGAATATATTACACCTTCCAATATAAGTAAATTTGTAATCAGGGCTTAATTCTCCTTTAAAATAAGCAGTCAAAACTAGTCCAAACATCAAAGTTTCTCCAAGTTTCTTACCCTCTACCGACTGAGCCTAGGCTTATAGGCCTAGTACTTCCTCAAACATGTCAAAGTCAAGAGTCAAACTGTTCATCCGAACACATCCAGTGTACGTGTACGTAGGTGTATGCATGCCGCGGCCGGTGGCCAAACCTAGTCAACGTAAAGTATCGGCAGCTATTATCGTTTCTTTATTTCGGATACGAAATCAAGTGCAGTAGTTGATTTCGTAACGAAATCACCTGGAGTAGTTGATTTCGTAACGAAATCACTTTGTGAAGTTGATTTCGTAACGAAATCACATTGTGAAGTTGATTTCGTAACGAAATCACTTTGTGAAGTTGATTTCGTAACGAAATCACTTTGTGAAGTTGATTTCGTAACGAAATCACTTTGTGAAGTTGATTTCGTTACGAAATCATTGATTTCGTAACACAATCAGTCATGCTACACTTGGCGCCGCATGTATTTCTACATCCCCGTACCAGAATCATGTAGATGCATAGTTCAGTGAAACCAAAATCGATGTAAGATATAACTTTATGCTTACCTCCATTAATGCGCGTCCATATTTCAGTTTTAGTTTCAGTTTCAGTTTCATGTATATATAAAATGGTGGTAAAATTGTCAGCCTGTTGTGAGATTGTTTTTCAACACACCGACTATAACATCATTTTCATTTCAGTTTCAACTCCAAAATCTGCATTTTAAAAAAGTTTTCGTAATGTAACCCAATCAGGAAAACTGTATTAGTGTGTGTTTAGGGTATTTTGTATTTTATACGTAAATACAGATACAAAACTGTGGTTATAGGGACGTATAACAATGCGATTTATAGGTTGAAAACAACCTGGTTTCGGGGACAATGGAATGACGTATAACAATTAATGCGAATGTCTCCATAACCTAACCACACATATATAATTGAATCATTTTTAATGTCAGCATATCACTTCACATCCTTTGAAGTTCAATGGATTGTTTGAAGTTTCTGTTTGATTAAATATATTATGTTTAATAGCAAAATTTGTATCATTATTATATTTTTGATGTGTGTATGTGGGGTGGATATGTGTGCGTTTGTTTAGCATTATGTCCGAGGACATTTTCGGACAGAGAACAAAAAAAAAACATGACAACAATGGTCCTCGGAAGGCGGACAATAGTCCTCGAACGTCGAACAATGAATTTATGCCTTATTCCGTCGACTGTCCGAGGACGAGTAACAATAGAGGAACAATAGTTGTCCTCGGAAGTAAAGCCACGTAAACGTGTGTCAATTTTTCTCGATTCTAGATGAAACGCGGTGCTATCATTCAGGATGAAAATTTTACTGAAAATATTTAGAAATATACATTTTGGTAGACTTTGCACAGTCACGTTAAGTTTAACTATGCAAATGGGATTTGAACGGTTCATTAACTCTTACTGTGCCAAGGGGTTTAGTATGGAAGCTTAAAAGTGCCACCCAGATGTTGAGATAATTATACTGGGAAGTCGACATCTTATTAGCGAAAAGATCAGATGACAAGATCCCGGATCTTATCATGTCGACATCCTTTCGAAGAGATGATCAGATGACGAGATCTCGGATCTCATCATGTCGACATCCTTTAGAAGAGATGATCAGATGACGAGATCTCGGATCTCATCATGGCAACATGCTTGAGAAGAGATGATCAGATGGCAAGCTCTCGAATCTAATCATGTCGACATCCTTTAGAAGAGATGATCAGATGAAAAGATCTCGGATCTCATCATGTCGACATCCGTTAGAAGAGATGATCAGATGACAAGATCCCGGATCTCATCGTGTCGACATCCTTTAGAAGAGATGATCAGATGGCAAGCTCTCGAATCTAATCATGTCGACATCCTTTAGGAGAGATGATCAGATGAAAAGATCTCGGATCTCATCATGTCGACATCCGTTAGAAGAGATGATCAGATGACAAGATCCGGGTCTCATCGTGTCGACATCCTTTAGAAGAGATGATCAGATGACGAGATCCCTGAAATCTCTCGAAACTTTTCGTACACCATATGTGCGCACGCGGCAAAGAGCTAGAGAAAAAAAGATCATCTAGACAACTCGTCCAGAAACAACTCAAGGCCAGGAGCCGATTTCATTTACATGAATTTTAGCAATCATCGCTTAATGGCTCGCAAACTAAAATTCATCGCTAGAGCTCGAATATTTTGTTTGCGATGGAGTCTGCATTTTAGTAAGGCCATTGCGACAACAAAAAGTAAACATAATATTCATGAATGAGCTCATCGGAAAATTTTATAGCCAATATATGACGAAATCGGCATTATTATTATTATTATTATTATTATTTTGGCTGGCATGGCTCCGTGATGTCATCGTTAAGTTTTGATAGCTAGGAATAATTTGCGGGTACTTATGAGCCTCCGCAAAATACGTAAATCCATCGCAAAATCGTAAATTTATCGCAAATTTTATCACATGATAATATTTCGCGTCATGCTTCTGTTTTTATTCCCGAAGCTTGCTCTCATAAATCGATCCATTTTATAGTAATTTTGTAAAGCCTATAATTTTCAGTTTGTCTCGAGATGGCAGCTTGAATGCTCTATACAGATATAAGATATAAGATAGTGTTACTGTTCAGATATAGGCGCAACCCGTTATTTTGTGCTTTTTAAATTATATGTATCACATTCTGGCATTATCATGGTTGAGGAAATGATTTAAACTAAGTTGATATTGCGTCATAGAGCATCTAGAATCCCAGAGCTTCCAGTGCCCGCCCAAGGGCCCTGGAACCCGGCTGCATGGGTCTTCGCGCTTCGAGCACATTCAAAATGTTCGGGCTGTTTGCTTCAGCCCCCCCCCCCCCCCCCAACTTAAAAAAAAGCTTCCAACGCCCTTGTGTTTAGAGATAGGATGGACCCTTTAAGGCCCTGTCACATATTCGAATAGAGCCAACGTATGCCTAGCCTCTAGCCGAGGGCTCTTGATGCAATCCCCTGTGATGCATTCCCCTGTAAACGACTGCCAACGAGAACGGCTGTCAACGAGACTACGAGGCGCGTCACCGCGCGCCGAGGCCTCTACTCACTTGTCCGTTGAGGGCCCGTTGTGCTTAACACTAACAACAACAATTCTTATTATCTTTATTGAAAAACATCTATACCGGAGCGGTAGATCTTAATATGCAAAAACTTTTGATTGACAATGTGGTTCTCCCACCCATCTCTCCTTCCACCAATCAGTGAGCGGGACAGACTCAAATCAGCTGATCGACTCAACAACAACACATGCACACGTCCACGCGAGTAAACGTGCACAAAAGTACAGTGTTTACAAAATAGGTTTACAATCACAGTTGCTCCTACGCAGGGAGAAATATAATTTATTTTTCAACTAGGACTCAATAACAGCCATTAATTTTCGGCAAAAATGCTATGAAATAAAATTTTGTAATGTAAGAGTATGAATATTTGTTCAGATAAATGAAAAAAAAAAGAGTTTTGTTTTTTTATTACTTTATTACGTAAAGTAGTTTCCTCTCAAATAATGGGCGAGTTCTTCGCCAAACACGCAGCTCATTGGTCAGAATGCGTGAATACAGCAAATCGCATAATCTGCATACAATTTGTGATGTATCACTACCTTATTTTAATACTGCATATGTAATTAGGGGGCAAGTGAGTAAAGGCCTCGGCGCTGACGCGCGCACGCCTTTTTTTCCGTACCACAGCAAGGCCAGAAACCCGTTTTGAAGGCTTTGAAACAGACTACAAGTATAAGACTTGTATTTTTTTCAAAGTTTCACCTTATTTTTAATTCAGCAAAAGAAAACTGAGTATCTAAAATCGAATAAGCAGAAATCCCTAGCGAGATTCGAAATCGGTATCTCTTCATTTGAAAACGCACCAACGATCCGAAGAACGATCAGAAGAGCTGCTCATTGGGGTTGCTCGTTATTTAAATCCCTACAATTTGTTTTTTATGAATATTCATGCAGACTAGTCTTGACGAAATAAACCGTATTATCACTTCACTTCCATAGACTTTGGCCTCGCTGTGGTACGGAAACAAAAATGACGCCTGACGCGCCTCGTAGTCTCTTTGGCAGCCGTTCTCGTTGGCAGCCGTTTACAGGGCAATGCAGCAAGAGGCCTCGCATAGAGGCTAACGTATGCCAAACAATGAATTCAGCAATATACCTGTATATGTAATGAGCATGTTGTGCATTCGTTTTGGCAAAGTTCCACATGGGTTGTCCTGTCGACGAACGGCGGACGCCAATATGAAACGTGCACCTAGCTTGCGAAACGTTCAAACAGCGAATATTTAACGTATGTACATATATTGATCAGTACTTTCCTACACGCTCAGAAATTTTAACGCGTCAAAAGTATTGGTCAACATGGTGTAAATCGAAACTGAGATGAAATGAATCATAGTGTATTAGGTATGAAAAGAACAAGGTTTGAGGTGACCTGGATGTGTTGGAAAAAAGGGGGTCATATTTGTATGCAACCCACGTCCCTATGGCAAATTAATTAGGAGGCCGTCACCTACAAAATGAAACATCACGGAACCATGCCATCCAAAATAATAATGGTAATAATAATAATAATGCCGATTTAGTCATATTTTGGCTATAAATTTTCCGATGAGCTCATTCATGAATATTAAGTTTACTTTTGTCGCTAATTCCGATGGCCTTGGTGAAATGCAAACTCCATCGCAAACAAAATATTCGAGATCTAGCGAGCGATTTAGCGATGATTGCTAAAAAAACTGGCCTTGAGTTGTTTCTGGACGAGTTGTCTAGATCATTTTTTTTTCTCTAGCTCTTTAGCGCCGCGTGCGCACAGATGGTGTACGAAAATTGGTTTCGAGAGATTTCAGGGATCTCGTCATCTGATGATCTCTTCTAAAGGATGTCGACATGATGAGATCCGGGATCTCGTCATCTGATCATCTCTTTTAACGGATGTCGACATGATGAGATCCGAGATCTGTTCATCTGATCATCTCTCCTAAAGGATGTCGACATGATGAGATCCGGGATCTCGTCATCTGATCATCTCTCCTAAAGGATGTCGACATGATTAGATCCGAGATCTCGTCATCTGATCATCTCTTCTAGGATTTCGACATGATGAGATCCGAGATCTTTTCATCTGATCATCTCTTCTAAAGGATGTCGACATGATGAGATCCGGGATCTTGTCATCTGATCATCTCTTCTAAAGGATGTCAACATGATGAGATCCGGGATCTTGTCATCAAATCATCTCTTCTAAAGAATGTCGACATGATGAGATCTGGGATCTCGTCATCTGATCATCTCTTCTTAAAGATGTCGACATGATAAAATCCGAGATCTCGTAATCTGATCATCTCTTCTGAAGAATGTCGACATGATGAGATCCGAGTACTCGTCATCTTATCATCTCTTCGAAAGGATGTCGACATGATGAGATCCGGGATCTTGTCATCTGATCTTTTCGCTAGTAAGATGTCGACTTCCCAATATAAATATCTCAACATCTGGGTGGCACTTTTAAGCTTCCATAGTTTAGCTCTCTTATGATGTGAAAATTCCATACTGTGGTAATACTGTGAACACATGGTTTACACATAGTTCAATACATACCACACTGTGGTAAATGTGTTTCACTCTGTGTTCAGTATGTCAACTATGTGGGAATTATGTGGTAGACCACATGATGTGAAATCCGACACTGACCACACTGTGAACACATAATTTACACATAGTTAACACATAAAGAACTATGTGAATTATTCCAATAAGCAAATGTTAGTTTAAGCATAGAAATGTAACTTAAAGATATGCTGGTCATGCGAAGCATAGTGACAATAACTGTTTAGATGTTATTCGGGAAAGTTGATCATGGTAAAAAAAATAAGAAGAACTGTATATCGTAATTGACTGACTAAAATGTTGCTGACAAATACAGTGATAAAACTTGCACAATGTTACATAAACACATTCGTCATACCCAAATTTTGTCCAAAATATCAAAATAATAATGCCTTATATTTTAAATATAAGATTATATCGAACAATCGATTTCAGTTGGCTTTTCTACTATGATATTCTTCCCCTAGGAAAAAAAAAAAAGAATAAAAAATGAGAAAGCTGATATGTCATTCTTTATCCTTTACCAGCACCCAACCTCCTCTTTTACAACGTGATTTAATTTTATGGAATGAAAGATGACATTGTATTCAAAATGAATGAAACACAGTTGACAGGGGATTATATTCATGCATTTATTATCATGAGTAAATGTGATTACATATTTTTCCAATGGTAAATTCTGAGCTTTCATTCTTCATAAACATGATAATTGAAATGTTTAGAATATCGATATTAAATCTGCGGTTATGGAACAAGTTCACATGCATACTAACTTTTAGAAATTGATTAAATTTTATTAAAAACAGTGTTAATCATCAGTATTGTAAACAATCACTGTTATCTGTTCATAACCTACTAACACGTGTGGAACATACTGACTACTAACACGTGTGGAACATACTGATTACAGAAGAAAATAATGATAACTTTATGTAATAAGAATTCGAGCTAACAATACCTCTGTATTACATTCAGTTAAGTTTTCATTAAAAAAAAACCAAAAAACAAAAACAAAAAAACTTTCAATTATGTAGGAAAAGATACTGATGCCCGTCTTACATGACATGTCAATCACAATTATAATTTCAATGATGATAAAATATATTTATTTATTTCAATTCCATACATACCTTACCGTATACTGGGTAGTGTTATACCAGGATCTACTCAGATCTATTTGAATCATGTCACCATTTTCTCCATTTTCTCTCAACAAGTAATTATTTCTTGGGGCCTAAACATTTGGCTGGATTTGCAATCCGTTGAACTAGTTTATTCCACGTATGACTTTATACTACTGATATTTGTACTAACACCGTATACAATCAATATAATGTTTCCTATATTTAGTCAGTATATATCTTTAAATACGAGGTTTATGAACTTACTTACACAATTACCAACCTTAAAATAGCATGGCTACAAAATACCGTTGCAATAAGGTGCTTGGAATATATTAAGTATAATTCACATCTTCCCAAAACAGAAATAAGAAAAACAAAACTTATAGAAACTGGATTATCCACAATGGTTGGATGAGATATTGGATATAGATTCCCTTTCATCCGTCAATAATTAGTTGTGGCTCTTTTTGGTGCATATTTAAAGCTTTAAGTATGCCACCCATATCATAATATCAATTATTCTCTCAATCACTATACGTGTGTATTTCTATTTACAAACATGAGAATTATCAATACAAGGAAATGAAATAAAGTGAAGGTACTTCTTTTTTGAATTTTGAAAAATCTAAACACAATGTTTGTACGTGAGGTGTCAAAGACACATTACTAGGTCTATATGTCTAACAGTTATACAATGTTAAGCTCATGATATGCTATGGAGAAATAAAATTACTCTTTTATAGGTCCTTCTTTTCTTTTTTGTTCAATATACAGTGTAAGTGAAAAAAAGGGAAGCCATGTTAAACTGTAAAAATGTTCTACACGCAGACGCTCAGAAAAGGTCGCGAATGAAAGTCGAGTCCGACCCGCTTTCCAGGTTTTACGTCACCCCCAAACACCTTAACCGTTGACATAAAGAGTGCCAGGAAAAGATGTTCGTCGGAGTTAATTTCATACACAATAGCTATTCACAAATAATATATATTTTTTGTTTATAGGTGATTAGTCCCCTTTGGATATTATGCTACAGGACATCACTATCGGTACCACTAAACTTCAATGATATACATGTACACTTTCATCGTGCTGCGGCTTTAGAAACTCATATGCGTTTCCTTTTAGTTCACCTAATATAAATGCTCCATAACGAAACTTATAAATACAAATAATCAAATCGTTACATTAATTACGATACAAAAAAAAATCTTGTTACAATGTGGAAAACAGCTACGTCTTTGTAAGTGATTCTTAGCCTATATACAAAGCAAGTAATTTGATTATGATATATCCATATTTACAGGCCTTATACTGCCATAAGTTTTACATAAGTACTTTGATATATTCATCATAATCTGCAGATATATGACATTGTACAAACATTGTATTTACAAGTGATTATAGCCCCGACGTTGTGAAATGAGACTCCTGTGCTAATTCAAATTTATGTACTTGAATTCGAATACATTATCACGAGTGTACAAGAATAACATTTACAAGAAGGATGACAAAATATTGCCGTGGTAACATTCTGCATTATAACATCATGTGGTATATTTAGATGGAATTACACTGGTTCTAGAAAAAAGCAACAACCATCCACTGATTTGTTATCTTCATGTTATTATGGTAGCAAAATGGTATCCAAAATGGTTTCAAGACAAAACCTGAAAATATTATAGTCAAGTGGACATGGCTCCGATTTCAAAGCATCTGAAAATGGTAAACAAGAGCAAAAGACGACAAAGCACATACCGTACATATATCCCCAACATAATAATTAAAATTCAAACTAGTATAATACACATGTGTGATGAACTACTTACTACACATCATCACATGAAAACCGACGTATACGAAACATAGCAAATGAATCAATCTTTTAAATGAGTATTCTCTCTTTTGTGTAATATGCCTAATTTTCATTTCATGTATGAACTTTACTGTGAAATACAAACGAGTCCTCTACATTTCTCTTCCTCATTTGTATACTATTGTTTCTAACATGAGAAGAAATCCTGTACAAAATCTGGTTTATAATTATTTCAAGCGCAAAGTATGAAAAACGATGGTCTCTTATTCATTCTTCTCTCAGTCAATCTAAGTTTGAGTCTTTATTTACAAATATGAGAATCACCAATGTGTGAATGTGATTGTATATGTTTTCAATGGTAAATTCTGAGCTTTCATTCTTTATAAACATGATAATAGAAATGTTTCGAAAATCGATACTAAATCTGCGGTTATGGAACAAGTTCACATGCATAATAACTGTTAGAAATTGATTTAATTTGATTAAAATCAGTGTTAATCATCAATATTGTAAAGAATTACTGTTAAGTGTTCATAACCTTCTAAGACGTGTGGAACATACTGATTACAAAAGAAAATAATCATAACCTTATGTAATAAGATTTCGGGCTAACAATACCTCTGTATTTGGTTTTCAGTAAAAAACTCATGCGGGTTTCCTTTTAGTTCACCTAATATAAATGCTCCATAACTAAATCATATAAATAAAAAATAATCAAATCGTTACATGAATTACGATACAAAAAAAATCTTGTTACAACGTGGAAAACACCTGCGCCTTTGTAAGTGATTCTTAGCCTATATACAAAGCAAGTAATATGATTATGATATGTCCATATTTACAGGCCGTATACTGCCATAAGTTTGACATACATACGTACTTTGATATATTCACCATAATCAGCAGATATATTACATTGTACAATCGTTGTATTTACAACTGATTATATAGCTCCGACGTTGTGAAATGAGACTCCTGTGCTAATTCAAATTTATGTACTTGAATTCGAATACATTATCACGAGTGTACAAGAATAACATTTACAAGAAGGATGACAAAAATATTGCCGTGGCAACATTCTGCATTATAACATCATGTGATATATTTAGATGGAATTACACTGGTTCTAGAAAAAAAAAAACACAACAATCATCAACTGATTTGTTATCTTCATGTTATTATGGTAGCAAAATGGTATCCAAAATGGTTTCAAGACAATACCTGGCAATATTATAGCCAAGTGGACATGGCTCCGATTTCAAAGCATCTGAAAATGGTAAATAAGAGCAAAATACGACAAAGCACATACCGTACATATATCTCCAACATAATAATTAAAATTCAAACTAGTATAATACACATGTGTGATGAACAACTTCCTACACATCATCAAATGAAAAACGTCGTATACGAAACATAGTAAGCAAATGAATCAATCTTTGAGGTGAGTATTCTCTCTTTTGTGTAATATACCTATTTTTCATTTCATGTATGAACTTTACTGTGAAATACAAACGAGTCCTCTACATTTCTCTTCCTCATTTGTATACTATTGTTTCTAACATAAGAAATCCTGTACAAAATCTGATGTATATTTCAAGCGCAAAGTATGAAACAGGATGGTCTCTTAATCATTCTTCTATCAGTCAATCTAAGTTTGAGTCTTTATTTACAAATATAAGAATCACCAATATTAATAAATAATAAAGTGTAGGCACTTCTTTTTAAAATTATATGAAATAGAAATAAGATATCTGTACGTGACAAGTCAAAGACACACCACTATAGCTGTATCTAAAAGTTATACAATGTTAAAGTGATTTGGTAACTTTGTAGAGGCTTGATAAAATCTCAGCTGCCCGGCCTTACATGCTATCAGTGTATGTAATATGGTTCAAAAATGAAGCCCAGGAAAAAAATCACTTCAAAATCATCATGTGCTTCACAAAAGTAAACATATACAAGTGATAAGTTCGCTAATATATTCTTCTACAGGATTTCACCATCATTAACAATAAACTTCACTGATATACATTTATACTTCCATCGTGCCACGGCTTTAGACACCCATATGCGTTTCCTTTTACTTCACCTAATTATTAAACTAATAACTGCATAACTAATATTTATCAATAGACAATATTCAAATCGTCACATGATTTACGATATGAGAAGTCATGTTACCATGTGGAAAAACACCCTTGTAAGGTATTCTTAGCCTATATACAAAACAATCAATTTGATAATAGCCCAACTGAAATGAGGCCCCTGTGCTAATTTAAGTCTAGGCACTTGAATTCAAATATACACCACGAGTATACAGGAGTAACATTAACAAGAATAATGACAAACATATTGCTCTGGCCATATTCTGCATAATAATATCATTGGGTATGTTAAAATGGGACTTGCACTGATCTTAGGAAATAACGAACCTTTCGTCATTAAGCTAGTAAAATGGTATCCAAATGGTATAAAGAGAAAACATGACAATACCTGCCAAGTGGACATGAATCCATTTTCAGAGCATCTGAAAACGGAAAATGAAAGCGAAAGACGACAAAACACATGCATGTATAGAATAATTCAAACTGACTCTAGTATTATACACATGTGTAATAAAAAGCTACATGCACATTAACACATGAAAATGTCGTATACGAACAATTGTAAGCCAGTTGAAGTAAAAGGAGGACAAAGTCGCACATTGAGTGCAAAAAGGAATGTGCTACATTTCAATACTTATACATATCTATTACATTAAGCTATAAAACAAATCGTTCGGTATCTTTTAGTAAGTGTGTATAATTTCGTGACTGAAAAAATATCTTAGATTCAGAGATTTAAGGATTCAGATATTTCAGAGCATAGCTTACCTAAAATGGACATACCAACCTCCAAAATATACAAATCACCTTATAAACAAATTTGTATCAAATTATAACAGTCATAAATGGTAAGACTTAGCTCAAAACCTAATCTAAACTGAAGAGCCCAAAACAAATATAAATCCTACAAAAGAGTAATATTCACAAGACGGTAACAGAATATTGTTTTAAAACAAACAAAATAAGTACTTTGCTAATGCTACAAAACCGAATAAGGAGGAATATGATCAGTAGGATAATATTATAAACTTTCCATAGTTTCCATTTTAAGAAAGCGAGTGTAAATCCATATGTGCTTTTAAAAATTAAATCAAATTCCTATCTCTCTGTACATGACACAAGGATGATGTAGGAAACCCTTGCTATAGTACACGGTCTTAATACATTTTCTTTTGACTGACAACTTATCCAGACCCAAGTGATTTAAAGGTTATCGTAATGCAAAACGTGTATTGTCTTCCCTGAATATGCACTGCATAAAATTAAGTGAAATAAAACGTCTACATTACTTCATGCTCTGGAATGAAGTACATTGTCTTTACAGTATGTGTGTGCAGTATGTGTTGGGCACGCCCTTACGTAAAGTAATGAAAATACTATATTTACCTTACAAAATTACACTAATATCAATACATGTCATTTTGTATGTACACGCTTTAGCAACGTAGAATAGTATGGAGAAATGCACTAAAATACACTAAAATGAATCAAGCGAAAATCTTTTTCGATTCAAATGTATTGTGTAAAGTATTTTTCCCCTAAAAGAGGGCCAGCAAAAGGAACTATCTGTTGAAAAAATGTAAAAACTGTTTTTTGTGTGTTGTTGCAGGACTTGGGATTTCACATGCGGGTAATGTGGCCCTTCGATGTATAAACCCTACCTCTGGGCCGTACAATTTTATACGCAGTCAAGACAGCTAAACTAATAACTCAACTCGCATCCGCCTAGTTGGGTATTTGTAAGGTTTCATAATAGATTTGATACAGGAGTACGAAGCGATAGTACCAGAAAATATGTTAAAATACAACAACAGCAAAAATACATCTCATGTAAGCAACAGTTAATTCTGAAATATCAAAGTTTATAACCAAGATGATATATGGTACAGTTAAATAAATGCTTTAGTAATGTCCTTGACATTTTGAACGTGTTTAAAATATTACGTCAGAGGATGATATATCCAAAAATGCAATATACATCTCATGTACGCAACAGTTAATTCTGAAATATCAAAGTTTATAACCAAGATGATATATGGTACTTTTAAATAAATGCTTTAGTAATGTCCTTGACATTTTGAACGTGTTTAAAATATTACGTCAGAGGATGATATATCCAAAAATGCAATCACATGTTTAAAGAAATATTCAAGCTTACCTTCGCTATGTAAGAGAGAAAAATACATGAAAATGTTATACAACGATGCTATGGAAAGTAAAGATTGAATTCATATATACGAGGCAGCATTAAAAATGTGAAAAAATTTCTGCTGATGTTGATGTATGTTTTAACGATTCAACTTCACTTTTGTACCTCGATGACGCCACTATGTCAGTGAATGATATTTACATTTGGTCTCAAATCGAGGCTCATTATTAATAAAATAAATGCAGTTCAGGTAAAATATAAATCCCCATAAATCATATGAAAAGTACCATGTCTATGACTGGTGATAAGCCATTGCAAACATGGGTATCATAGACTTTGTAGTATTTTGGGCCCTCGTTGGACGGAGGCCCAACCAGAATTTAGGACCAAACGTGGTTAGAGGTTAACCTTGATTCTTAGGCTTTTCTTGGCCCGTTTTTCAGATATTTACACTGATCTGTAGTAATTCATAGATGGAATGTAAAATATTTTGCAAACCAGTAATTGTATACATTATTCAATAAGTTTATCATCACTTTATACCTTTTTTTTTGGGGGGGGGGGGTGGTGCTTCGTCCCCCCTTTCTGAATAATGCGGGTCAGAAATATGCATGTGCAGAGAACCCTTATCTCTCATACAAAATTTTATCATTATCAAATAAAACTTTACTTTAAATTTTACTTTAATTAAGGACAATTATACATAATTTTTTTTTATTTCATTGCAAATGAATACATGTCAGTTATTATGAAATATAGCCAAATATTTAAGATATTTTTATCCACACGTATAGTAAATATGTATGTAATTTGTGTGTTATTTGCTGTCATTCAACAATTCTGTAACATTCTAAATCACCACATAACAACGCAACATAAAAGAAAATAAACCAAGCACATAATCATCCTCGTTACGAAAAAATCAGTAGTTAGGGTTGTAGATGGGCTGGTCACCTCGCAAGATTATATGACAATAGATGGACCAACATTGATAAATAACATTTTTAGTTAAGAAACTATTTTCTGCTGCAACGTGTGTCAACATTTTACAAATGGTCTATTTTTCATAAACTTAGTAATGAAAATTCCATCAGTTAATATAAACGAAATATTCCTTTCGAGCATTGAAATTTAGAAGATTATAGACTGTTAGACCGTTCTTTGCCTATAAAATGTGAATATTTTATGACTAATTTCAGTTGATGACATCATAATACGATCATATTTTAAAGAAGACCATTATTAATCTGTAAACAAACTTTTAGGCATTTTACTCCCAGTGTTAAAGATCGTATGCTCGATCTGTAATGAAAAACACAAGTCAGAAAAAATTGGAACCAGCGGGATTCGAACCTGTCATCTACTGCTTGCCGGGCAGCGACTTAACCACCAGGCTATTCTGGTTCACGGCCAAGTCACGATGAACTGGAATCAAATACCCAAGATCCTCTTCTTTCCGACTGGCCGTGAACCAGAATAGCCTGGTGGTTAAGTCGCTGCCCGGCAAGCAGTAGATGACAGGTTCGAATCCCGCTGGTTCCAATTTTTTCTGACTTGTGTTTTTCATTACAGATCGTGCATACGATCTTTAACACTGGGAGTAAAATGCCTAAAGTTTGTTTACAGATTGAAGATTCCTCCCATCAAGCTTCTTCGTTTGCAAGACCATTATTGTTTGAAATACAGCCATTCATACCCCTTTAGCAACGAAAGAAAATAGCACTTCCTTTGGAAATATATACCTTGTTTGTTTGTTTGTAATTATTTCCGTATTAAGAAAACCACATACATTTCATAAAATACAACGTATACATGAGCTTAAAAAACGGAGGATGACCCAAATTCAGCAGTATTTACAAAATGCCGCTGTTCTTCCTTGGGGTCCCACATAGCATTATATATTAAAAATTATATCATAACACAATTATATAATTAAAAAAAACAACAAAAAAAGAGAGACAAAATTAAAAAAAATCACAAATGAATCAAATTTGCAAACTACAGTCAAACCAAGTTACAAATTAATAAAATGAAAATGACTATACCCAAACCCAGACAACCCCCCCCCCCCCCCCCCCTTAATGAAATTTACATTTGATCCCCAGTATGTCACTGAGATGTAGGATATATTTCCCATTTAGTTTGTTAGTATTTTACATTACTGTAGGGTGTGAATCACAGGTACCTCTTACATATGAACACTTTGTGTTCAGTAAATTGCAACAAAAGAGAACAGATATATCAACGTGAAGTGCCAAAGAGAAGGAAGCATGAATTGCCTACAAACCCCTGATTCTATTTGAGATTTTATCTTGGGCGTGGGAGTGATTTCAGGCCTACTGATGTTGTTAGTAGCCGATGTAGTGATAGTATTAAGAGGAATTCTAGTGTGAGTTACGGGTTTCCCACTTGGTGGCCACCCGAAGTCATTACACAGAGCTTCACTTACATTTGAGGTTACATCATGTGAGCAGCAAGAGAAATCACTGCTATGAGGTAGTAAGAATGCTCCCCTCATAACGTGGCCATCATCCGTAATCTCATCTTTGACGTCAATCTTATGACTGTTCTGGTAACAAGTTATTGTATTTTTAGCACTTCCAGTGGTGGCTCGACAATGTACTTCGTACGAATAGTTGTCGTTATCACTTAAAGTGATGAAGCACTTTGCAGGCCCAGGGGGAATTTGGACCCGAACCTCCTTCCTAAAGCTTTCGTACAAAACGTCTTGGAAACCATGCTGGATTACAGTTAACACATAGATATCCTCGTCTATTGTATCAACACTATCTATGAGGAGGTTTATGCAGGGGGACGACGCTGATCCTTTTACTAATGTCGTAAATCTTTGGAACTGGGATCGGTTTTTAAAGCCGTCTACATTAAGGTCTCCATTAATGCAGAATGGACGATGTTTGGAGTCGAACCGAATCGTAAAATGCAGGAAATCTTGTGATGCATTATTATTTGATGAGAGATGGAATGGAACCACACTAGACTTCCCTGCTTGTAGCGTTACTCGGTTGGTACTGGCGCTGCCTGCCACGAGGACCGGACTTCCTGCTAAAATGATGGCTAAAGCGATAATCATCTGAAGAAGGGTTTGTACAAGGGCCAGGAGTGGAGAACATTGACTTACCACAGTTCGACGTTTGTTCTAAATGGGGAAGAAGCAGAAACAGAAATGAGTACAAAGTATAATTATATATTACCTTAATTCACCTAAAAATAATCTTAACAAATCGGCTTAACTGCGGCCGTGTACACAACATATAATACTTGTAACTGAATTTTGATACCTGCAAACAATAAACAAATAGGCAAGCAAAAATAATATAAAAGCCCAAGAATAAAAATGAACAGATACAATGAAGGTAAACCGGACAAATTTGATTTGATTTGATTTATTTTTGATTTACTTTGATTTATTACATTTTCCTGTTTCAATACACACAAAGCATGTCTATTATCCTTATCTTTTATTAAAAAAAATATCGAGGATAACTTTTTACGAAGAATAAAAAGTAATGGAAATATATGTATATACATATATATATATATGACCTGAATATAGATTGAAACATAGGGGCATACTTTAGGAAGCAAAGCTTGTATAGTACATGCCCCCACAACTTGGGTGCGTAAGAGTACATGGTTTCGGTCAAGCAAATATTAACAATATAGTAATAAACAATAGCAAATTTACAACCAGATTTACGGTGTGGTTACATGAAAAAGCGAGAGGGAGGCAAAGAAAAATGAATCAGGAACGTGAAGACTGGGGACACTTGCAAATACGGGGTCGTTAGGCACGTATCCATAATGCGAGTAAAATGGACGAAGACATTCAGAGAAAATGGAATTAAACCAGTAGTTGCGTTCATATTTGTTATTTTTCATGCAACTTATGTTAAAACCCTCATTACTATCATAAGCTAGATGCCAGCTCTAAGCATTCCACTGAAATCATGTATGTACAAATTCGTAAATAGGAATTTGTAACAACTATTTATTCTCTATCGGAATGTTGAAATTGTGATGTACTTTTTTTTCAAATCGATACAATATTCATATCTTTAAGGTTCCGGAAAACGTCTCATTGAACATGTGCTGAATAAGGTATAAAAGTTATCAACTCTTTTGTGAGCAAAATGTCAATAAAAACATTTGAAGTAATGCGGTATACTATATAAAACCTATGACACGTAGCTATTAGCTGGCACAAGCTTGAATTCAATTCTTCAAAATGTAACAATTAATCTATTTGTAAAGAATGCAAATTAAGACAATGTAATACTTACCTTGACTTTTCCTCCCGAATGTAAGGAAGATTTTTCAGTGGAGAAAGGATTGCCTTCGTACGACTGTTGGTGAACGGCAGACACTGGGTTTGTCGGAAGGGCACTGAAATACAATTGTCAATATGATGCTTTGCTGAAAGATTTATTTAAGGCATATTATCCAGTAAAGGATTTAATCCACAAAAGTGAAACTTTTATTTTTGCTTAATTCACAGGATACACTCAAATGTTCGAAATATCAATCGCGAACGAACAAAATGATTTTATAACGATCATGCGACTAAAGTTAAACTTTTATTTTGCTTATATCACAGGATACACTCAAATGTTCGAAATATCAATTGCGAACGAAGAAAATGATTTTATAAGGATCATGCGACTATTTAAGGTAAACAAGTCACATGATATCATTATAGGTATTATGAACACTAAACTGAATTTTTTTTTTGCTTAGTTTCTAAACACTTTTCTGTGACAGATCTAAAACATTGCGACGCGTTTATATATTGTACGGGTTTAAGAGCTAAGTTAAGAGCTAAATATATGCTGTGCTTAGTTTCATCACGCCTTAGGTGTTTATATACATGTTTACCTTTTAAATGGTTCTAATGTCTAGGCTAAATACCAAATGTTTACACCATAATCACACACACTTTTTAAATACTAAACAGTGTGGGTGATTATGGTGTAAATACCAAATAATTATGGCGTAAACATTTGGTGTTTATCCTATACATTATAACCATTTAAAAGGTAAAAATGTATATCTAATAAACACCTAAGGCGCGATGGAAATAAGCACAGCATGTGTTTAGCTCATACCTTCGTTCTCAAACAATATTATAAACTCGTCGCAGTGTTTTATATCTGTCACAGAAAAGGTTTTGAAGTAAACATTTTTTTAACAGTGTACGATTACCTCAATATTTACTGTGCCATTGGGCAATCTGCACAGACTTTACAAATAAATCCAATACAAGAATATTTACGAGGCCAACAAAGAAGTAAGATAAAGGGAACAATTGACTTTTACCTATCGCATTTATGTGAAGTTTCCATTACAGTTGGTTGATCATTTCGGGAACTCATCAGTGAAAATGGTTCCTGCCAGGGGTAAATCACACACAATAGACAGAAGATTGAGTGGAATGTTTTAATGGCAACATGAGTTGAGAATATAGAGTCGCCATCTCTTCAGTCATCTTAGATGAAATTCAATGAATATATAATACCGAATGCTTGCCGTTAAAAATTGTTTACAAACATCTGATATTACTAGGTATGTTATTTTTTAACAAACACAATGAAAACAAAAATAATGTTACTTTATAGCCCGGTAAATTGCAATTTAAGGCTACGCCCTGGATTAGTTAATTGAGTAATGTGTTTATCATTCTTCTTTGCACTAGCTTTATATGTATTGCTGTAAATTATGAAGTGGGAATAATCACTCACTTTCAGTGCAGTGTTGTGTTTTGCCTCTGTTTCTTCATATGGATGATGATTCTTCCCCATCGTTGGTAGAAAGGATTGGTCAAATCCGTCATGTTTCCATGTGTGATGTCCATTCAAGCAATAGGCATCTCGGTCTCTACTGTATCTTAAACTGTCAAATTTGTCAGGAGTGTAGTATCCCGACTGGTCTGTAGGCGTACATGATTTCCTTTCTACTGGCATGGTACCTTGATCTTGTTCCTCCGTTTCGGCACACTTGTCAGGACATTTCGTCTGAGCATTCATGAAAGGATTCATTCCATCCTTTTCTGCCTTTTCTCCAAGAGGGCAGTGACCTGCTTTTGCTGCTGCCTGAAGCGGTGTCAGACCATCAATGTCCACTGCGGCAATGTCTGCTCCATTCTGTGCAAGGTAATTGACTACGTCTTGGTGTCCTTCCTGTGCAGCAGCATGCAGTGGTGTCCATCCATCTCTATCCCGTTCATTGACATTAGCTTTATGGAGGACAAGATATTTCACGATGTCGATGTTACCGTTATAACATGCTGCATGAAGAGGGGATTTGCCGCACATTGTTCCGTCATTAGCATCAGCTCCCATAGAGACAAGGAAGTATGCCAATCCTGTGTAATTACGTTGGGTGGCGATGTAGAGTACGGTCATACCTTCATACCTTGTCATACTAGCCCCCAATGTTATCAGATATTTTGCAATATCCAAATGGCCACCAAAAACTGCAGCATGCAATGGGTTCCAACCTTTACGATCTTTCTTGTTCAAGTCGGAACCTTGTTTGATGAGGTTTTGAACAGTCGTAAGTGAACCGTTGGCAGCCGCAGCATGAAGAGGAATCCGCCCTGTGTTATTTTCTTCATTCTCATCAACACCAATAGAAATGAGAAATTTTAATACACCCAGGTGTCCTTCTCGTGAGGCTATGTAGAGAAGGGTCATTCCGTTAAATCTCGTTATTTTGGCTCCTTTATTGACGAGATAGATGACAACTTCCAAATAGCCAGCTTGAACTGATTCATGCAAAGGTGTCCATCCTTCAAAATCGCCCTTGTTCACGTTTGAACCCTTTTCAACTAGAAAGTGGATGACTTCAATGTCACCTTCAGCAGCTGCACCATGGAGGGGGATCTGTCCTCGGCTGTTTTCCTCGTTTACACAAGACCCTCCGCTAACGAGGTGTTTGATGATATCTAAGTGGCCGGATTGAGCTGCCATATAGAGTGATGTCATTCCTTTAAATTTGGTATCTCGGGCTCCGTTCGCCATAAGATATCTGACGACCTCCAAATTACCCATTTGAACTGCTGCGTGAAATGGTGTCCAACCCGTGCTGTCGCTCTTGTTCAGATGGGATCCCTGTTTGATGAGAGTTTGAACGATTTCAAGTCTACCAGTAGCAGCAGCAGCGTGAAGTGGAATCTGACCTATGTTACTCTCCTCGTTTACAGAAACTCCACTTAAAATTAGAAGATTTACTATACCCAAATGGCCTAGTCGGGATGCCATGTAGAGTAGGTTTTCTCCGTCATAATTGTTATCTCTAGCTCCTCTCGAAAGGAGAAATTTGACGACCTCTAAGTGGCCATATTGAACTGCATAGTGGATTGGCGTTTTACCCTTCTCATTGCACCTGTTTACATTGTATCCTTGTTGAATGAGATACTGTACTTGGTCAAGGTCACCGATAGCAGCTGCATCATGTGGTGAGGTCCAAATAATTATGAACTCGGCAATATCTAAGTGACCGGATACAACTGCGAGATTCAGTGGCGTTAAACCTTTCGCATCGGCTTCATTCACATTGGATCCGTGATAGATGAGATATTTAACGATTTCATATTGACCATTTGCAGCAGCAGCGTGGAGAGGAACCTGGCCGCTGTCGGTGGATTCATTCACATCAGCTCCGTTGGAAACGAGGTACTTCACGATTTCTAAATGGCCATATAGAGCTGCCCCATATAGTGGCGTCATCTCACTATATTTGGTTTCGATAGCCCCATTCGTCAACATATATTTGACCGTTTCTAAGTGGCCATTCCGAACTGCAGCATTCAATGGTGTCGAACCCCTGTGATCTTTCGTCGTGATATCAGATCCATGTTGAATGAGATATTCGATGACTTCAACATGACCCCCACAAGCTGCACCATGGAGAGGAATCTGACCGCTGTGATCGGTTTCACTGACATCAGCTCTCTTAGACACGAGGAACTGAACGATGTCGAGATGGCCATATAGTGATGCCAAATATAAAGGCGTCCTTCCATCGTATTTCGTATCCCTAGCTTGTTTCGTTGTGAGATAATCAACAACTTCCAAATGACCATTTATAACGGCAATGTGGAATGGTGCCAAACCTGCAAAATCGCCCTTGTTCACATCAGATCCTTCTTCAGTAAGATATTTAGTGACCTCAAGGTGTCCCTTATCAGCTGCTCCATGCAGAGGAATTCGCCCTATGTTAGTTTCCTCGTTTACATCAGCTCCCCTGGCAATGAATAGCTTGACCATGTCTAAATGACCAAACAGTGCCGATGCATAAAGTAGAGTCATTCCGCCATACCTGCTCTCGTTAGCTCCTTTCGTTATGAGAAGTTTCACGACATCTAAATGGCCACTTTGAACTGCGAAATGAAGCGGTGTCATGCCCATGTCATCTTCGATGTCTATATCGCAGCCTTGTTGAATGAGATACTTGAGGGTGTCAATGTATCCAGCCGCCGCTGCGCCGTGGAATGGCATTCGACCGTAGATATCCTTTTTGTTTGCATCTCCTCCTTTCGAGATGAGAAATTTGGCAGAGGCGGTTTGTCCATTATGGATTGCAGCGTGAAGAGGTGTCCGGCCTTCTTCATCACAGTTTTTTGTATCAGCTCCTCCTGCAATGAGGCTATGAACGAGGTCAACATAACCTTTTGCAGCTGCTGTATGGAGAGATGTCCAACCTAGTTCACACTCGACATTCAAGTCTGCTCCTTGGAGGATGAAAAAGTGTACAATGTCTCCATATCCTTCTTGGGTAGCTGCATGAAGAGGAGAGAGTCCACCCTTACTTGGTTTATTTAGCTTTGCTCCTCTTGAAATGAGGTCCTCAACTCTTGCAAGATGACCTCCTAAAGCTGCCTTGTAGAGAGGTGTGTATCCCTCCTCATCCATCTGGTCTATGTGGGGGTTGAAATCTTCTAAGAGTGCCATGATTTCAACTGGCTTCAGAGGAGATGTGCATTCTTCCAGCGGGGTGTTCTTTTCATTAACAGATGTGTCTGTATCAAGTGTCACAAGAGTGCTTTGTGAGAGCTCTGGTTTTCTGTCCACTATATCTCCATTATGTCGTTGCATTGTGTTGGACAGTACACTATCTCCTCCATTGTCATGCTCTTGCTGTTCTCCATTATGATCAGTATTCAAAGAATCGGATGTATATTGTGATGGCATGTTTCGCGATGATGAGATAGGTCGTATGCTGGTTCCGCCGACCCTATAACGAAATGCAAAAGCTTGTACTCAAAATAACATTACGAAATAAAAGCAAATAAATGGGAATAAAAGCAAACTAGTAGTACGATATAACCTATTGCGTGATTTGACTCTACTTGTTTGAATTGTAATGCAAAGGGAAAAGAGTGAAATAAAAACGTGATGATTTTCGTGATGATATGGAGTTGTACATGAACCAATGGAACCGTTCCGGCCAGGGAAATATTTCTAATCCTAGAGCTAAATTGCTTCTCTTAATTACAAAATATCCCCATATATGATGGAAAATACATAACAGGTGTATACATATATTCTAAAATTTGAAATGTATATATGTATTTCTTTTTGAATTCTCCTATTTAGCTAAATAGAATTCGATTTCTTGGGCTTGCCTGGCAGAGCAGAACATGATCTATACAACGCGCATTCTGACTATTGAGGTCCATTATCTCAAAGCAGGTGAATGCATAGTTTGTCACTATTGACGCTCGGGAAAGTTATCATCCATAAATTTGAATTAATTTGCTCCATCGCGTACGTCAGAGTACCAAGAAAATAGATTTCTATTCAGTAAAATATTAATTTTCAAAGAAATATAAAGCACCTTTTCGTTTTTAGAATACATGTCTATGTATTTATCTGTTAAATATTTAAAATCTCAAATGGGATTTTGTATCAGGAAGAAATTTGCATTCCGATTAAAAATATCTTCATGTGCACATCAAGAAACTGGCAGCCCCCATGTATCCCTAGCATTGCTGGACGAAGGGAAAGTCAGAATGTTAAAGCTGTCAAACCTGTCAGGGGCAAAGGAGAGGTAAAAAAAAACCCCACACAAACAAGTATAATTTTTGATAGGTATGATAGTGTGATGACAGTAATTTGAAAATAATTTTACCAAAGAGGTTGTATAGGCAAATAAAACTACACTAACTGCTCCTCGAAAAATTTAACCTTCAATAAAGGAATGGTGTAAACTACATTGCACTGAGTGGAGAGGGTAGAAGTAGAGAACAGATTCCCGTGATGCAGGTAGTGTATGATAATTATTTAAGTTCTCATCTAAGAGGAGGGCAGAAGAGGAAAATTATTTAGTAGAGGGTTCAATACTCGAAACGGGTAACGAGTGTTGTGAATTGTGATGAGAATTGAAAATCACGAAGGACAACACGTAGCAATGATCACCCAAACACATTGAATGCTTAATGAATATTGTTAATATTGGTCCCGAAACAATGACATAGCGAGCAAGTGAAAAATTAGCGATCAAATACTAATTTATTTTGTGTTAAGGGGTCAGATTTATTTTGGTTCTTCTTCTTCTTCTTTCTGTTCGACATGTTGCAGTTCATATAGATTTTCTGATCAGAAATACATCAGTTGTGAGACCGAATCATCTTTTTCAATATCTCGCTTATCTCTCTCCCCTCTCTCCCCTCTTTCTAACTCTTTCCCTTTCTCTACCCCCTCCTTTCCCTCTCCATCTTCATTACCTCCGTTTTCAAATGAGGAAAGAAAACAATTAAATTCCTGGTCATGCAGATAACGAATTTAAACAATTTGCCCTCAATTCAACCCCTTAGCAGTTTACAAACTAACGCGATGTTATAATAATGGAAGTCTGTCGGAATCGACAATGAAGTCAGTGACGCCGAAGGTGGGAGCGGAGTCCAAAGGCGGACGCGCAGACGCGGCCACATATTGGGCATGCAGCAGCAGAAGTAGAGTCGGGGATCCACTCTTTTCGGGTTTGTCGCTTCTGGTCCAGGCTCTCGAGGCGCTTTTCCTCGAACAGCCTAACACCCTTGTGGATAGCTGGGCGCCAGGCACTGCGGTCAGTGGCTTCAGTGGCCTCCAAGGTTTCTTGCTCCAGATGCCAGCTCAGAGAAGAAGACCATCTTTGGAAGACGCGTGTCGTCCATTCGCACTACATGTCCGACCCACCGGAGCTGGGCTTTCATGATGAGAGCTTCGATCCCGGGCATTTTGGCTCTGCGAAGCACTTAAGTGTTGGCGACTCTGTCCTCCCAGGAAATTCCCATGATTCTTCGCAAGCAGCGGAGGTGGAACACCCCACACACGTGTCCATAGCCTGCCGAAGGAAGCTCCTGCTTTTGCAAGCCTGTTGGAAACTTCTTTGTCCATGCTGCAGATTGAAGTCAAGGTATGTAAAGCTCTCCACGTTGTTCAGTGTTGTGCCCTCAATCTCAATCTGAGGCTCAGGAGGCATCAAGCCAGGTGCAGGCTGAAGCATCACTTCTGTTTTTTGCAGGCTGATGGTCAGTCCAAAGGTCTTTGGAGAGACAGGTGGCAGGTTCTTGCAGGTCTGGTTCATTTAATGCTGCAAGTGCACAATCGTCTGCACACAGGAAGTCTCTCATTAGGGCCTCTAGGACTTTGGTTTTTGCCTTTAGAAGACCGTCACACCTGTAGCGAATAGTGATACCAGCATCTGACTTAGACAGGGCGTAGAACAACATGGTAGCAAACATGAGGCTGAAGAGTGTGGGAGCCATCACACAGCCCTGCTTCACGCCACTGGAGACTGGGAATGGATCAGAGACATCACCATTGTCCACAATGCGAGCCATCATGCCATCATGGAATGACTGGATAATCCTGACGAACTTTGATGGGCAGCCTAGCTTGGACAGGAAAGCCCACAGGCCCTCTCGGCTGACATTATCAAAAGCCTTCGTCAGGTCCACAAAGAGGATGTATAGGTTCTGGTTATGTTCTCGGCACTTCTCTTGTAGCTGCCGTACTGCAAAGACCATGTCTATTGTCCCCCTGTTGCTCCTAAACCCACACTGGCTCTCAGAGACCACATCATCCAACAAGTGGTGTGTGATGCGGTTCAGAACGACACGGGCCATGATCTTACCTGCGATGCTCAGCAATGAGTTGCCTCTGTAATTGTCACATGAAGCTCTGTCCCCCTTGTTCTTGTACAGACGCACGACTCTTCCTCCCAGAACTGCTGCATCAGTCCGGTCAGCTTGAAGGCGATAGCTTCGCCTCTCTCCTTGAAAATCTCTGGGGGCATTCAATCAGGACCTGGTGCTTTCCCCACCCGTAGTTGTTTGATGGCATTCTGGATCTCTGCCAGTGTTGGGGGGGTCATCAAGCGACGCAAGGACTTGGCGCTGTGGCATGTCTTGGATGACCTGCTGATCATTCTGATGAGGTCTGTCAGCAGCTGACTGAAGTGTTCACGCCAGCGATGTATGATATCGCTTTTCTCAGTAAGCAGGGTCCCGTCTGCAGAGCGCACAGGTGCCATTGTGTTCGATGTAGGGCCATACACATATTTCAAGCCGGCAAAGAATTTCTTGGCGTTGTGCTCGTCTGCGTACTGCTGCAGTTCTGCAGCCTTGATTTCCCACCACTTGTCTTTCATCTGTCGCAGCTCAGTCTGAATCTTTCCCCTGATGTTCTTGAGGCGGTCGTGCTTGGCTTTGGAGTCTTTGTCGCTGAGCCAGGCTGTTAAGGCTTTTTCTTCTCGTTGTTGTCAAACCAGTCTTGGTGTTTCCGTTTTATGTGGCCATGGGTTAGTTTGGCAGAGTCATACACTGCATCCCGGAAGTTGGCCCAGGCCTTCTCAAAGTTTCCCTCTGCTGGTAGATGTTCAAGCTGGTTTGCTAGACTGGTAATGACGGTCTCCTTTGTTTCTGGTTCTTTGAGTTTCTGGACGGTTTCTTCTTAATGTCAGCTTTCTGGCGTCTACGTCTGCTGGCAATGGAAAAGGACAGTCTGCACCTCAAAAGCAGGTGGTCTGTCCAGCAGTCAGCTCCTCTCATTGCCCTCGTGATGCGAACATCCTGGATGTCACGGCGCCTGGTGATCACATAGTCGATCAGGTGCCAGTGCCTGGATCTTGGGTGCATCCAGGTAGCCTTGTGGATGTGAGGCAGTTGGTACAGGGTGTTGGTGATGGTAAGTCCCTGTTCAGCACAGAAGGTGAGTAGCAGTTGGCCGTTGGTGTTCTCATGGCCGATGCCGTGTGGCCCGATGACATCTGGCCAAGACTGGGCATCTCTACCCACACGAGCATTGAAGTCCCCAAGTAGCAGAAGCTTGTCATCTTTAGGAACTGAGCGCAGCACGTTGGTGAGGTTCTGATAGAACAACTCCTTCTGCTCCAGAGTGTAGAACTTGGTGCGGGCGTAAGCACTGATGAGTGTCAAATGCGTCTTGCCTTGTAGCAGAATTCTCAAAACCATCAGGCGGTCGCTGATTCCTTTTGGGAGGGACTCCAGATTCTTGACGAGGGTGTAGCGAATGGCAAAGCCAACTCCTGCTTCCCTGCGTTCGTTCGGTGCCTTCCCTGACCAAAAGAAAGTGTATTCAGCTCCAACGGTGATCTCCCATGTGTCTGCAAGGCGTGTCTCACTGAGGGCAGCAACATCAATGCTGTATCTCTGCAGTTCTCGGCCCACGAGTGCTGTTCGACGTTCTGGTCTGTCGCAGTTCTGGTCTGTCGCAGTTATCCATGAGTGTCCTGATGTTCCAGGCTCCAACACATAGAGTTCTTTTCTGGCGGGAGGATCTTGAATCCTTCTTTGATGTTTCTTTTGTGTTTCGACCGCAAGGTAGATATCCAGTCAGCTGCGGTATGCTGACAGGATAAGATGAGGCAAGCTTTCTTTAGGTCACCTTTTCTAGACCCTTCCCCCTGAGGGGGGAGCAGTGCTATCCCTGAAGAGGGCTGCTCCGTCATCAGAGTGGCTACCGAACTATGCCCTTGCCCGGTAGGCTGTAGAACGACCATCCTGCCTTGACCGCCTGAGTGCAGGTCCATGGCTAGCAGCTCCCAACACCATCTTGCACCTGCCACCGTCACCACTCGCCCATCGCCTCAGGACTTGGAAGATGAAGAAGTGGAAAAATTGGATCACTGAATCCTAGGCGAAAGAACTATGGAGGCCTTGGGTTGCCCGAGCCCAGGACCCCCTCTCTGTCCAGCCGATCTAGTCAGGAGGGACGCAAAACGACACGTCCTAGCCACGACTGGACTGCAGGCGCTACCGGAAAGATGATGAACTTCATTACCTAACCGCCTTAGGGGCACCGCTCCGGATTTGGATAAGATAAGCTCCCTAGTTAGTTACTTCACTGCTTATTGGTTAATATTGCGCGATACTAAAAAGGTATAAGCGGTCAAGGAGAAAGAAAAAGTGTATTTCTGAAAGGTGTTATATAATTGAAGAATCTTCTGGAAGGAAGATATTTTCCAGTTCTATTTATGGTTTTATGAACATAGAAATTTCTAGAAGAGAAATCATTATTCATATGTGAAAAAATGAATGTACTCTGTAACACTGAAAGAATCATCAATTACATACTAATTGTGACCTTCCACCACAAAACGACCGATAAGTCGCAATGGGAGTTTTAGAGTAAACAGCTAAAAAATGTTGTTTGGGGTGGAAATTTCTATTTTAATTTTTTGGTATTTTCTGAAAGATAATTTATTAATCTACCATCTGACAAAATTTGGGGGTAAAATACCATGCTGAAATATGTTTTTACTCTCATTCAAAATGACCATTCTTTCTTGGATATTAAAACTTTGTGAGTCAGCTTGCTGGGATCGTACTTCACATCGTTTTTCTGGTATAGCTCAAAAACTATGCACTGTCTGATATTCAAAATCTACAGAAAGAAAGAAATATATCTATTCTAAATGTATGGAAAATTTCAACCCAATCCAGTGAGTACTTCACAGTGTAGGCTGTGGAGTTTTAAACTCACCCTTTTGTGCGACAAACAATAGGAAACAGTTTAGGCGCTCTTAAATGGTCACTCTTCTTTAGAGCCCATTTTCTCTATTGCTTTGGTCATTAGCCTGTCTGACACTCTGACATTCACACTGTTAGCTATAAGGGTTTGCTTAATCTATGCAAGACAAGTTATATATCATTTTAAAACTAAGAATCAAAAAGGGAGGACAGCTCTGGGGAACTTTGATTTAAGTTACGCAACCATTATTCTCTCATTTCCTTTCGCATTGTATATATATTTCCACGAGAGTTGCCAAAGCTGTTGTATATGTTATTTCCTCACAATATATATATATATATATCACTCTTACTTTTTATGTATATGTATTCATTTACAATTATTACTTTTTAGTACAATGGTGATTGTTCATAATATACTGTCATTTATGATGTGTTGTTAATAAATTCAATCAATCAATCAATACCTGACTAACATCGTGGAACATACATTGCTTGAATTCTCAGTTATCACCGTCTGATATTGATCATATTGATATCAACCTTTGGAGATCGTCATGGACATCATGCTTGCTGTCTTGTTCGACATTGTTATCGACATCGTCAACGTCAACATCGATGAATTCCTGAATTATCTTGGACATTCTTCGGCTGCATCTTCTGGAATCTTCTTTACATCATACCACTTGGATTTACTATTTGGGAGTTATTATTGTGGATTAGCAACCAACTTACTCTGCACTTCAAGAACATTCTGGACTCATATGTTGAATTCATATTTTTGTGGATTAGGAGTTCCCCAGCTGAGAACTTGTAAGTCTTTGCTAATTTAACCATTAGATTTGACACTAGAAACGGTTGCCTTTGATTTCATGTCACGGTATTTGTAAGTATTACAAATAAACCGCATATCATCTAAAATGTAACATCTTTTGCTCGATTCTGATCTTTTGTGGATTTTGGATTGTAACAAAGGTAAGTATTGAAGACACTAGGGAAAAGAAATATTCGATATTGATGAGATAAAGAAAAAGAGAAGAGAGAGAAGAATTACATTTGAAAGAAAAAGAGTGAGGGGGAATACAAATGGAAATAAATAAAGATAGAACTCGTTGAAAGTGTGGAATTTTCGCAACTTGTATCTTTTAGGAAAAATTACAATACTGAAATCATTGATACTTCTCAATTTGTTTATTTGTTCAGTAATTTACCAGACCCTCCACAAAGTTTTTGGATACACTGCAAAGGACATTTTTAGCATTTTTTTATGGAGTGGGAATACAGACCGTATCAAAAGGAATATAATTTTCAATGATTGTGAAAATTGGGGGTTAAAATGACCCATATAAAAAGTTTCTATAGTGCTCTGAAAATTTCATGGGTAAAAAAGGTTCTAGATAACCAGAGTAAAGGCACGTGGAAACTTTTTATTTCCTCTATCAAGTGCATTTGTATGGGGGAGAATTTATTTGCAGTGGTAATTTCTGCGCTGATCTTATAACGCTTTTCCATGTCAGTCAATTTTGGCACGATGTCTTGAGAGCTTGGTCCTATAAATACTACAAACCGGTCAAATTCAAGGAAATTGTATCACAATTTATATGGAATAATTCATTTGTTATGGTAGATGCTATAACAATTTTCTTCAAAAAATGGTTAGATGGAGGAATTGAGTTTATTATTGATATTTTGACGGGGTATGGGAATCAATTCATGTATTACTGTGCTAGCGTTTGTGCTATCATCGTGGATAAATATGTTTATGCAAGGTAATTCTTCCGATGACCAAAAACTACACTAATTTTTATCGAAGAATAAACCAACAACAAACTTTTATTCATTGTTTGTAAATAAGGTATGTTTAACTTTGAATAAAACATATCATTTGAATAAATGGGATAGTGATCTAAATGTGAGTTGAGAAACGTTGATTCAGTGGCAAGACAGTTTAAAAAAGAATGTTCAAGGCTACGCTCGATACGAAGATACGTACTTTTCGATTTAAGTTCATTCAAAGAAGAATCGCAAGTAATGATTTTTGAGGTGTCAAGTCAAGATGTACTTTCTTTCAGAAAGAAAGCCAAAATGCTATGCACCTGTTTTTATATTGTTCAGTTGTAAAGATATTTTGGAAGGGTATAAACAAATGGTAGGCTGATTTAAACGTTCTTACTTTGCCACTTATTTTTTTTGAGTCCACACAAGGCATGGTTTTGTCAATACAAATTTGTTTTATGCTAAGTACCTTATTTACAGATATATAGATATATTGAAATAACATTGATTTTCAAGCATTTTCAAAAAGACATGAGTTTTCTAGAATTGCATAGCTAGTTATTGCAATTAGACAAGGCAAACCTTTAGTTCACCAAGAGAAATGGAAATCACTGAATATGTCACATGATATACTTGGTGACTTGTGGAATACCTTTCAATTATATATGATTTATGACTCATTGTTCTTGAATGTATGTATTTTGTCTATTGAAATGAAGCAATAAAATCTATAATGATAAAAAAGAAATACAGATAGAAGTTGCAGGAGAATAGGATAAAGATTATGCATACAAATTATATAAAAATGTTGATACAGATATGAGATATAATTTTGATACGGATATCATGTGAACGAACGACCAGTCTTACGCTATATGATCCAGAATTCCAGGGTCACAATCAGCGTCTTGAGAAAGACTCTTCTCATTTTCAGGCTGTCGTTCAAACTCGCCAGTTTTCTCAGTGAGCTGTAAAACCAAAGCAAACAAACATAATTCATAACAGAAAAATTAATGGGCGAGAACGTGTCCTTACCTGTAGGTGTAAATGCAGTATTTAGTCCTGTTTACGTTATTTCCTCTTTATATTTTATATAATTTATATCAATTATAATATAATGGATATAAATTAAATAAAATATAAAGAGGAAATAACGTTAACAGGATATAATAATAATAATGATAATGATAGTATTATCATTATTATTATTACTATTATTATTATTATTATTATTATTACTATTATTATCATTATTATTATTACTAGTAGTAGTAGTATTAATAATAATATTAATAAAAATATTAATAACTAGAAATTTATTTCGTCACTAAAGACGAATTAGGTGGTCTGTCTGTCCATTGGACAATTTGCATTGTAAGGTGAGATAATATTTGTGCAAGATAATACTCCTGATAATATTGACAATGGATGGAGATTTGCATCATAGAAAATCGGACGATTTGATATACCAGGATGCATGGGAGATTATCCCAAAAGCTTTAATACACGACAGAGAATCAGATTTTCTATAGGGTTGTACACAAACTACTGCCAACTACTTTCCAATAGACATAACACGTAAAATATGGCAGTTTATTACATTGATTGTGATTGTGTATGTTATTATGGGTCGAACAAGATGATAAAATGAATGGCAAAAAGAAAGAAAAAAAACAATAAGGAAAGCGGGATTCTCAAATCACAATTTGTAGATATCAATGGGCATAATCCCGACATCTGAAAAAGAATTTCAGGGCACACTTTAAAAAAATTATAGTCTCAGCTATAACATACTAAAATATGGAAGAAAATAGACTAAGAACAACTGAAATACTGCTCAAAGAAAAATATCATGTAGATTCATGATTAGAAAACGAAGAAGCTTGACTGGGGAGGAATTTTTAATTTGTAAACAAATCTTTAGGCATTTTACTCCCAGTGTTAAAGATCGTATGCTCGATCTGTAATGAAAAACACAAGTCGGAAAAAATTGGAACCAGCGGGATTCGAACCTGTCATCTACTGCTTGCCGGGCAGCGACTTAACCACCAGGCTATTCTGGTTCACGGCCGTAGACAATGGTTAGTAAACGAAGAAGCTTGACTGGGGAAGAATTTTTAATTTGTTAACAAATCTTTAGGCATTTTACTCCCAGTGTTAAAGATCCCAATGTTAAAGATTCATGATGTTAACGAAATTCACCTTCCATAGGCATAGCACGCACATAGGGAAAATTCTGACATGTCGCTTTTAATGGACGTTTTTAATATGATGAACGAATGGTGGAACTGACCTAGTAGAGAATTGTCTCAGCTTAAAGACATCGACATTTGGAAGAAAATGGACGGCTTATTAGTGAAATATGGTCAAATGAATACAGAAATTATGACGTCATTTTTTTAAGTTGATATGAAAAAAATGACGTTCCGACCTATCGATGTGCCAACATTATGCATGACTACAAATTATAAGCTTTTAGAATATGTAAAAAACGTAGTAAGAAAGATAAAAATAAAATTTAATGACCTACATGTAGAATGCAATTAAGTTAGGGGGTAAATTAGAGAGAGAGAGAGAAAGAGAGAGAGAAAGAGAGAGAGAGAGTACACCAGTTGTATGTATAATTATGGAAATATCATCTCTTTAGAAAATGATAAATTTCTCTTATGAAACAGCAAAGGGCACTGTGCAAAATGACAGACAAGTGGAGTTAATTTATAATTGTGGCAGGTACAATGAGACATCGATGAGAAATATTTTTTTGTATGATGGTTTCTCATACATGATGATTTCCTGTCCTGAAGGATTCTAACATTTAGGCCTCCTGTTATCATGACTATGTACAGTGTTTCTAAATATGGTTATTTTCTCATGATAAAAGAAAAGGCTTAACAATGATTTTAGAAAGGATAATTTGCTCACGCATTGGAGAGGTCCATGGATTGCTCACAGCACAGTTAATAACAATACATAAACTTCCTTTTCAAGTTTACAAAGACTTTTGAATACCTCCAAAATTTCTGCAATGGCTTTTGAATTTATGCTAAAGGCATGACGGTAGGGGTTTTCCAGAAATATTTGAATATACTTATCTCTTGCCAAATGACTTTGAGACAAAGTTGTGGAAACAAAATGTCAAGAGTATTCTGATCTTTTCAATCTTTGTTTGTCCTGGGGCCTGTAATATAAAACTCTTACGCTTGATATCAATCGTAAGTCTATGGCAAACCATCTACAGAAGAGTTACAATTGATCGTAAGATTGATTGTATCTCTTTATGTTACAGGCCCCTGATCTATTAATTCCAGCTTAGAGGTACTCAGAAACGGAACAGGAGAAAAAACAAACTTTTAGAATGCTCCTTGTAAAGATGGAAAGGAAGGCCTATCCAAGTTCAGACACGTATTGAGGGTGTTGAGGTCCATCAGGCACCCAGAACCCAGATTTGTATTGGTTTAGTGTACCTTGCAATTAATAGCCAGTTTATATATTTTATGACCTTGCAGTTTCTTACTAATTGTACCATAATATACACTTAACTATTGCCTGAAGAAAATGGAGAGCCTCTAGTCGCTTACAGAATGGTGGGGGGGGGGGGGGGGGGGGATCTCATCTTTTTAGAAAATGCTAATCTTTACATGTGATTAAATGACAAGAAAGGGCACGTAATAGGTGCAATTCTGGAAACAAGTGAAGTTAACCTATCGCTGTAAAATGCACAATGACATATATTTTTGTTAGATAGATTCACAGATACCTTTTTTGAAGGATACTAACATGTAGGCCTACTGGCGGTGTTTCATAAAGCTGTTCGTAAAGTTACGCATGACTTAACGAATGACTAAAATATGACAAGCCAAATGGGATGCTCAATCAGTTTTAACTGCATGAACTACATTTGAACTGTGCAGATGTAGATTAAAATTCTTATCATAACAAACATTTTTTAAATGCAAAGTATAATTTTTGCCATACTTTCATTGAGGTTATTGAAAATGCAGTCACACTTTGCTAAAACATCAGGAAAAACTTTGGGCATCCTATCTGGCACTTCATATTCAATTCGTTCGCAAGGTCATGCGTAACTTTACGAACAGCTTCATGAAACACCCCCTGGTATCATACTATCAACAGTATATATCAAAACTTTTTTTCTCATGATAAAAGAAGAGGCTCTACAATGAATTTTGAAAGGATAACTTCCCCATGCATTATTTGGAGAGGGCCCTGGACTGATCACGGCTTGTCAACAACTTTGAATAGGAGTTAATATCAATGCTTCCTTTGCAAGTTTACAAAGATTTATGAATGCCTTTTCAATTTATTCAAAAGACATGACGGTTGGGAACTGGGGTATTTCCACTCACAATGGTTGAATGTACTAATATCCTGCGAAAAAATGAGTACTCTGATCTTTTCAGTCGTTGTTTGTCAAGATATATTATTTCTGGTCTAGTAATCCAGAGGTCGCGGGTTCGAATCCCGCCCGGTTCCGCCTGTGATTTTTTTCACAGCACCCGGGCAACCTATCACACAGCAGTAGCGTGTGTCACCCCCTTGTGGGCCGTTGGAGACAAATTGAATAAATTTATTTATGACATTATATCACCCGACGGATTAATTCAATACCTTTGACTTGATAGTCCCCCATATTGGGATAGTTTGAACCTGATCACTCAGGGCACTCCGGTGGTCTAGTGGTTATGACACTGGTCTAGTAATCCAGAGGTCGCGGGTTCGAATCCCGCCCGGTTCCGCCTGTGATTTTTTTTCACAGCACCCGGGCAACCTATCACACAGCAGTAGCGTGTGTCACCCCCTTGTGGGCCGTTGGAGACAAATTGAATAAATTTATTTATGACAAGATATATTATGTTCAACATTTTGTTTTGGTATATTGTGTCTGGCAATAGACTTTTTAAATTGTTCCATAATGATACCTGTTAACTATTGCCTGAAGAAAATGGAGAGCAACTAGTCGCTTACAAAATGGGGGCGGGGGGGGGGGGGGGGTGGTCAGTAAAAATTAAAATTTTACTCAAAATTACGTAATACACTATTTATGATCATGAAATTTTTTTGTTTTAAAGCTTACTTTTATATGGGACAGATTGAGTAGGAAGGGCACTTAAGGTGCAATTCTGGAAACAAGTGGAGTCAACTTATTGTAGAAGACATATCATATTCCTTTTCTGATGGATACTACCGATTCATGACCTCGTATCATGTTATCAGCAGCGTATATAACCTCTATAATTTTCTCATAAAAACGAGCCTATTTACAAGGCTCTTTACAAGGCATTTGAAAAGATATGTGCCCACGAAAGGGAATTCATAAAATTAATGCTTCCTTTTTCAAGTTTACAAAGATAGATCAATGCTTCAAAAATAAATTTAAAAAAAGCAAACGGAAAACAAACAAACATTGAGGCAAATTTAAGGAAATAGAACATCCAGAGTAGAAAATGAAAAGATGAACAGACTTTCGTTTTAAAGTTGAGGAACAAGCAAGACACGTATAAAACATATCAACTCTGTGTTGATGAATGAGTCTGGGATGGCAGTGTTTGGGAGCTGCTGGGGAAGGAGGAAGTCCGTTAGGGCCTATATACTTTCATCTGGCATTCCTTGACGATATTTACACTAACATTTCTTGTGAAATATTGTGAAAACTATTCTAAATAGCCAAAATAGATCTGAATGCCATGTTCGTTACGCTGGAATTGCCCCCTCGGCCTAAATTCCGGCAACCGTAGTGCTCAGTGCATTCAGGGAATAAATCCTACCAAATACGTACTATCCACTTACTACAACAGGGCCCTGTAACACAAAGACTTACAATCGAGTTTAGCAAATCCAGATTAATGTCTTGCCAAATCACTGAATTAACATTTAGGTTGGCATTGAACGTAAACTTTAAAACTGGTAAATTTCGGAACAGGTAGAGGCGGCAATACGAGAGTAATACCACCTTAAAAAATGCAAACCAAGAATAAGAATAAACCTCACTCTGCAGGAAAATGAATATATTATGTAAAGATAGAATATCATTAAATAAATAAAAAACAAAGCTGATTATATTTTCTCCGAAACTCTCTCCTCAGTCGCAATGCTACATTTCCAAATGATCATGATATTGCATACTTTTTAGCAAACTCCCAAACTTAAGAGTAGGGGAATGGGGCCAAACTTTTCAAACAAAAGAATCGCAAAAAAGAGAAAATTAATATCGTTATTATCTCATGAATTAAAATAAAATATGATGTCCATGTATTTTCAAACATACTAATCAATAGTTTATACGTGCATTATTAAAAAAAAAATATCGCAGGTTAAAAAATGCCAATCCATGATAGGTGTTAACTTTTTCAGGATTTATCCATTATTGATAACATCCAGTGTTACCGCTTGTTTGCTTTATGAATTTGTTTCAGAACATCTAAAGTCTAAGTAATAATAATGATCATGATAATTTACCTATCTGCGACTTAAGGTGAAACCTAACAATAGGTTTATTCCGTCACAATAGAAATTCTACGTTAGAGCGAAACGAACGTGGGTTAGGGCGAATCCTAACAATAGGATGAGATAAAAGGTTTCGCCTTAAGTCGCCGTTAGAGTTATAATAATAATAATAATTGGAGCATCAAAACAAAATATTATTCAGCAAGTCTTGGCTACTCTGTCTATTGCAATGAATTGTATCATATATTTAAAAGATGATAGTGTATTGCACGGTTTGTGAAATATCTGCCTTCCCGTCATACGAATGACTTTTCTAACTGTGACTACTCACCGGGGTTTTTTTTCTTGTAAATTAACAACAGAAGCATCACATCTGCAGCAACTTGTAAAGAAATGACCACATAGGCCGCTGTTAAATAAATATTATTCCCTAGCGCTCCCCATTTTCTTTCTCTCTCTCTCTCTCCCACTTTCCTTTTGTACTCTCTCTCAGGACAAGGACAATACCCTAAAAACTACGACAATGACAATTACCCCCCGGATAAGTGCCTTTAAAGGTCTGGTCATGTGACTGAAATATGAAAGAAGCAATAGAGAAAGGTAGATTATGTAGACCATAAAATAGTTGTGTATTATGAGGTTTTGAAATCATGATAACATTGTGTAAATCTTTCTGAAAGTCACCTACAATGAACAGCATTTCGCACATCCAGAAATAGGTAAGTTTGACTATGTGGCAAGAAAGTGTGGTCCACACTTTTAAGCTATATCTCATCAATCATATTTTAAAAATCTGGGCATTTAAGAGCAGTCCCTTTCATGGGAAACTTCTATTATGATACACTTCCATACTGACATATTGAAATTGAGAAAACTCACAAATTATTTTTCATCAATACCAGAACTCAACATTCTCTTTAGGGGCAAGAACAGGAAATGAACCTTAAAAGTAGTTTGAACATATCAAATTTGGTGTCAAACTAATTGTAAACATCAACATTTTCAGAATCTTGAACAATTTCTATATTTTCAGACTCCTGAATATTGAAGTTCGCATAATCAATTAACAAAATTGTGAAATCAATAATTGATACCGATTACGGCAAAAATTTCAAAAAGGAGAAAAAGTCATAGTCATTTGACGAATTTGGGAAACCACACTCGATTCACAATGTTTAAACACAGGAAAAAATAATACATATACATTTTTTTCTGCATATTTGTTTATGCTTCACAAATCTCAGAATGTTTACTCCGACAAAACTGTCGTTCCGTAACGCTCAAAACACATAATTTAAACTTATTTCTAAAAAGGGAGATTACTTTGTCAATTTTTTTTCTAGTTAAGGTTGCTAATACATACACGATAAACGTACTTTTTAAATGAAGAAACATTTAAAAAAATGAATAATGATATGGTTAATTATGTGATTTCGTAACAAAATACTGTTACGGAATGACATAATATTATGCACAAATTACTGCAACTATGAACCTATTTATTAAATCACCTTAATATATGGGATAACTATGGAATAAAGCTGAGAAGATAAGCTCACATTCTCAGACTGAATATTCTTTTTGAGATATGTTGGGCTTTGTGTACAAAAAAAGGGGGAAAGGGTTGTAGTTGTTTTTTATTTTGTTTTTGCCTTTTTTGTCATTTATTTTAGATCTGAATATTAATCTTGATGATAGTATCAAATAGAACAATCATCGGATGAATTTGACTAATACTGAAAAACAATAGAATACATAACACATTCATAAACAATGAAATACAAAAATTAATACAAAAATAAAAAGGGAACGACTGATTTACTTCTACCTAAATGTCCTTTAGGCTCAACGCAAGCTTAATACACCAAAAAGCTACTCTCCAGACTCTTTCAAAATCAGATTTATGAATATATTTTTAATAAATTATAATTATTAATAAACTCTTTGAAAGCTATTTTGCAACACAGATATCTATGGTCATCTACAATCCTAAAATCATTTGGATATTCTTTGTTCCAAACTACATTGTAACTATTATCAATACTTGGTTTTGATACATTGTTCTAAATTGATTTTCAGAAGTCCTTAAGTAACGGTTACTCCGTAATGCTGTAATATTTCATATTTTGTATGATATTTTACAACAGATTTCCATATATAAATGGTGACATATGAAAGCTAACATACTAATGATTGCCATGGTAGTCTTGGAAACATTATTGTTTAAACTTGACAGAGTTTGATCAATGAGTACTGAGGATTAAAAATCATGTCCTTTTTATGTCATTCGATAACATTTACTGCATTTGTATATGAAAAGCGATATTTCATAAATTTGATGAATTTTAATAGAAAAATTAACTGTTCTAAAAGTACCTCATATCAGTTAATATATTGGGCCATTAATATGTAGACATTTATAAAATGCTCATAATATTTTCATTTCAAAATTGAAAATGCTCTGTGAATGTCATTCCTATTCCTAATCGCTTGGAATTGCCCTCAGACAACTACCTAGGGGGCATGGCAATCGGGAGGTAGTTGTCTGGGCTAATATAAAAAACAATGCTAAAAATAAAAATCACAAAATAAAAGACCATGGCCAACATTTGTTTTTAATTATGTTTATACTTTATGTAAAAAGATACCAGCAATAATTGCTTCCTAAAAAATGATAATTTCCAAGAAAAGGAGATCAGTGCAGTTAAACGGTACAAAAAAATATCAGATTCGACAGAAAATTCCGGCCTAGTGTGCCCCATAAGAGCTTCCATAACCATTTCAAGAACATTAATAGTTGATTTCGGATTAGATTGTTTATACCGCTGGCTCTCAAACTGCTGCTGACGGGCCACATTGTAATTTTTCATATTACTAAGTTTATCCCTCTTTTTGTTTGAAATTTTATCCTCGTTCCCATCTTTAAAAAAATGCCCATGGACACAACTCCTGTAAATTATGCGCTTTTTTAATCGTTCATTTCTACATACAATGTACTGAAATATCAATTAAATGTTTTAGCCTCGAAATCTATAAATGAGTTATATTTATCTTAATAGCTTTGTTCGTAGTTTTTAGTGGGTTGTTTCTTAATAATGTCAAAAATTTATTTAGAGTGAGTATTTGTTCTATTAATCTCTTAATTAGTAATGACGTATGCGGTTTAAACTGTTATGATAAAGCCTCCTTGCAGGCCTTAATATTGAAAACTGAGCTTACCTCAAGTCTGTCTGCGGCCGGTGAGCCTGGACTCATCTTCTCGCCATTCGTGTTCACCCCCATCATTGGACCACCTGTGTAAAATGAAATATTAAGATTACCTTCGATAGTTTCTGCACTGTTTATAAAGAAACAACGCTATCAATCCATACCCCACACGTCAAAGTAACTCTTTCCATTTGCCACGAACTCGAACAATATTTGCAAAGAAAACCGTTACATTTTCAGGTCCAAAGTACTCCCAACTGAAATTAATGATTCCACCTTATATTTAAACGGAAATTAAAACTTCTTCTGCCATACAGGCAGAAGCCTACATGTAGTGCTGTCAAAAGAATCTTTTAAATAGTCCATTTTCCATTTTCATACCACACCTATACATTTTATTATGATTGTATGTCTTTTCTCCGAGTGGCAGGGGACGGGCCAATTCACTCGCCCGCGGCGAGTTGCTGCGCCTCAGTCGCCATTGTTCTGCCTTTTGGGGTGCAGTATAGCTCGTTGCGGGCGGGTGTGGTAGCCCGTCGCTGGGTTCTGGGAGATGGCTCCCCCTGCTTATTGATATAATGTTCTATTTATTCATGCCGAAAAGCTGACATCATAAAGAAAATAATGATATAAATCATGTGAGCCCTAAAAACGAGAATTGTTATATCATTGCTGTAATGAAAGTGGCAAAACTATCCAATACTATTTCTTTAAATGCGATTTTGATTACTGCGACTCAATAATTTTATTTATATACTCATATTACTGTATCATGCATCGGTCGTTCCCACTATTTTTTAAAGACTATTATATATTATATATTTTATTACTCTTTGGAGCCTATATAACTCACAAGCGTATCTTTCTCCTTAGGCTCCTCAATATTTCACTTTTATTCTAGCCCTGTATTTTCAATTAATATTGCATGCAAACGTAAAGATATGAGGTACTCACCTTCTTTTATTTTCTCTGACAGTATATCTCATGTTTGTACCATTTATCTTGTTTGTGCCAATTATATCGTTTGTACCATTTATACTGTAAAAACACATTGTAGATGTGAAATATGAAACAAACTGGAACTGAAACTGAAACTTTTAACTCTTGCAATCTCTGTATTCGCTATGGGGGAACCCACGTCATCGCCATGACGAAACTGAGAGCTAAAGAATAATTTCTTAAAATCCTACGAAATCCACGAAATGGATATATTTAGTATGAAAAGGAGTGGAAACAGAGAGCTGTATTTGTTGAGATCGAGCAAGAAAACGAGAGATTTAAACATGCCTTTTGAGCCTACTACATCAGAAGCTGGTTAGTCAGCAGTAGCACGTGCAGACCTAGAGGAATTTTTACCAAAAACTCTACAACGTTTAGATATTTTTGGCTCGGATATGTCGGCTATAAATAAGGACATTTCAGGAATGCATGCTACGCTTGACGATTTGCAAGCAGCAGCGCCTGATAAATTTCAGCCGCGAGAATATGAGCTATAGAAAATCAGGCTAGGCACTCCCGAATTTGAAAAAAAGAGAGGAAAGCTATGGAATAGGAGATAAGGGAGTCGATCTCAGCTCTAGAGCTGCATGACAACAAAATCTACTGCTATGTTGAGTCGAGGAAGAGAGGAATGAAAATGTAGAAGGAAAAGTGAAAAGCTGCATCCAAGATCTTGGCTTCACGCAAGAAGAAACTAACAAGATTAGATTGGTGAACGCCCATAGGCTGCCATGACGTCCGGTTCCAGGTGAGAATCAAACCCGCCGAGGTCCCGATCCTATCATCGTGCGTTTCATGACCATGTTCGACCGCGAAGCTGTCCTGAGAGAGTGAGAGTATACCAACAAACCCAGAAAAATAGGGCTTGTCTCGAATGGGTGGGGTGCGGGAGCGGGATGGGAGCGGGATGGGAGCGGGAACGGGCACACCCTTTCGAGACAAGCCCCCCCGGTTATCTCGAATGGACGCGTTCCCAGCGAGAAGTTCAATGAACGCGCCACTTCGAGACAACGGGGGGGCTTTCCTCGAATGAGTGTGTTGAGTAGACTTTTGTAATAGACGTTTTAGAATTTTTTTTGAAAAATGTACTCTTGCTGGTTTTTTCGTTTTTCTTTTGTCTAAGATGTAGAAAATATAACCGGCAGTGGCGGCACCAGGATTTTTAAAGTGGGGTGGGGGGGGGGGGGGGGGGCAAATGGGGGGCAAAAGAAATTGTTGGGGGCAAGGGCGGACAAACAAAATTTTCCACCCTTTTATTTTTTTCACTCCGAAAATTATTGGGGGCAACTGGGGGGCAAAGCTTCTGACTGGGGGGCAAATGCCCCCCCCCCCCCATGCCCCCCGGTGCCGTCACTGATAACCGGGGGTTGTCAAATGAATGTATGAGGTTGCATGAATTCATAATGGAATGTTCATTTAAAATTCAAAGGTCTGGTCGGGCAGACAGTCCAGAATAGAATGTTAATTCACTGCGGCGTATTTTTTTACGGGGGGGGGGGGGAGGCACAAGATGGCCATGCCCCACCCCTTATTGGTGGGTGAGTAAGAAAATAGGAAGATGAATGAGGAAGATGAAAAAATATTCCCGGGAAAATGTAAATAGGGGTCAATTTTCGCAGACTCTGGTGGTTTCCTCCCGGGGATAGGTGGGGGGGGGGGGGTTAATTTCCTAAATTGCCTGGATAGGGGGTCCAATATCTCAGAAAATTTCCCGGGATAGGGGGTAAAACAAATTCCAACTTCTCCGGAATAGGGGGTCACTTTTGAAAAGGAGTTACGAGCATAGGCCTACCCCTGGTATGGGGAGTTGGGGGCCGGGTACAAACGACCTTTTGATATGAGTTTTGACTTTTGATAGTGGGTATTGATAGAATGATAGTGGCATTTAAAGGTGTTTCTAACTTTGGAAAGATGATAAACACACCTTGGCTTATGTCAGCACATGTCTGTAACACAATTTCACAATATTTAACAGGTCACGCCAAAAAAAAAAAAAAAAATTAACAATCCTAGCTACGCCACTTGCCCTTTCTTCCCCGTGTGTTTTAATGCATAATTATTCAATTCTCCGATTTATTTTGCACAAATAATGATTTCCTTGTCAAAAGCATTTTTAGATACCGTTTTTTTATATTTTCTACATCTTAGACAAAAGAAAAACGAAAAAACCAGCAAGAGTACATTTTTCAAAAAAAATTCTAAAACGTCTGTTACAAAAGTCTACTCAACACACTCATTCGAGGAAAGCCCCCCCGGTTGTCTCGAAGTGGCGCGTTCATTGAACTTCTCGCTGGGAACGCGTCCATTCGAGATAACCGGGGGGGCTTGTCTCGAAAGGGTGTGCCCGTTCCCGCTCCCATCCCGCTCCCATCCCGCTCCCGCACCCCACCCATTCGAGACAAGCCGAAAAATAGAAATCAGGAAGCTAGGAGAAATGCTGGATCCGCACGTGAGGGTTTACGCTTCAGGTTTGTCACAGATCTTCCATCACAGTTGAAAAAGCGACGATTTGAGTTGGAAAACCACGCTTATCAGTTGGGAAAAATGAAAACAAATCAACGAGGATTCGTTTGAATGGAACAAAGCTCATCATGGTGTGTACAGAAAAAGGATGAACATCGCCATGAACAACACTTGTAAATTGAAAAGAAACCAATAGGTGAGAAAGCTTACAAACTACGAATTCATCATTATTTTTTTGAGATAATACACTGTGTATATACATAAATCTATGTGAAAAAAATCAAATGAATCCAAAACGTACTGCAAACACAGAGAAATACAATGTTTTATATGTGTTATTTTAAAATTCATTTTGGATTGGAAATTAAGAGAAGTCTTTGCCAGATGAATTTGAGAAAAAAAAATTATATAACCAATTTCCTGAACGTGTGCAGTTAAAATAGACCTGTTTACTAAGTGATTCAAATTTTATGCATACTTTTGAAACAAAGGTTGTTCTTGACAACCTGAAAGCTTGCCACTTGCCAGAGGCTTGTCAGACATAGCAACAAGTAATGTATGCAAACTGGATTCCAAGTATTGTAGTTCATTCTTTAATAACAGGTTAATGGAATACCTCGTTACTAGGTCCCCAGTAAAGAAACATCCATAAATTTGAATCACTTAGTAAACAGGTCTATTGGTGAAACAATTATTTTCCCCCAATCCTATCAGTGACTACAAAAATGCAGAGAGGTTTCTGTATAAAAAAAAATCAAATTAATAACGTAGAATGACAATAATAATGATGAAATATTCTATGTTGGCACTGATTGTATGTAATGTATATGCGCCAGTTAGAAAGAATAGAGTACGGAGTAACAAGTCACCTTGGATTGATGTCGAAATATTGAATTTAATTCATGAGCGAAATTACCTGAAGAAATGTGCAATCAAAACTGGGAATAAGGAAGACTGGGAAATTTTGAAGAGTTTCAGGAGAAAATAAAAATCTCGAATGGCAATCTAGGCCAAACATGGAAAAATCTAAATCGTTTAATCCCTCGTAAAAAGAAGAGTAATGAGATTACATCGCTACTGACGGACTCAGGGGAAATCACTGATGCACAACTAATCCTTTATGAACTAAACGAATATTTCATCAACATAGGGCCAGATCTAGCTAATAAGATTACACAAGACTGTAACACAGATTCACAATTTTCTCTAAACAAATCTGCTTTGAATGGTTGCTTTGAACTTACTACAATCGGAACAAATGCGATTTCTAAACAGATATGTAATTTATCTAACGAAAAAGCCATGGGAAATGACCTTCTACTAATTACATTAATTAAACTTGCAATGCCCTACATAAAGGAACCATTAACGCATATAATAATTTTTTCTATAACTTCTAGGACTTTTCCAGATAACTGGAAAGTTGCTCGTGTAATTGCATTGCATAAAGGTGGGAAAAGGGAAACATGTAATTATAGGCCAATCTCAATTCTCCCAATATTATCAAAGATTATAGAAAAAAATCATATTTAATCAACTCTATGAATTCAATATCTAAAATGTAATGAAATAATTAACAGGTATCAATCAGGATTCAGACCACTTCACTCTACGACCACAGCACTCTTGAATGTAACTGATGACTGGCTTAAAAGTATAGAAGAAGGAGAGATCATAATTGCTGTAATGTTAGATTTTAGAAAGGCTTTCGACACTGTAGATCACGATCTCCTGCTTCAAAAACTTCAATATTATGGCAATCAAGATCGCCCTCTAAGATGGTTTGCGAGCTAGCTAAAAAACAGATCCCAAGCAACATGTATAACTGGTAAATTATCTGAATTTTTATCTTTGAAATGTGGTGTCCCACAAGGGTCGCTATTGGGCCCACTTATGTTTGTACTGTATATCAACAGCCTACCCGAAGGACTTCGAAATTGTAAAGTTAGCGTGTATGCTGACGATACTGTCTTATATCTTTCTGACAGGGATATTTCTGTTGTATCACACAGCATTAATGAAGATTTGGAATATGTAAGCCAATGGATCGTTCATAATAAGTTAAGTTTAAATGTAAACAAAACCGAATATATTGTTTTGGGTACAAGGCAGCGATTAAGAAAAATCCAAGATGATGATATTAATATTAATATAACAGGAAATCCAATAAAACGAGTGCAGTCGTGTAAACATCCAGGAATAATAATTGACGAAAGTCTCAAGTGGCGTGCCCATATAGAACTATTGCAGAAAAAACAAATTCAGGTTTACATATGTTGAGAAGTATCAGAAATATAGTAGACAAAGACTCTTTAAAAATGGTATACAATGCATTGGTATCCTCCCACTTAAATTGTTGTGATGTTATATGGGCAAACTGTGGGAAAACGCTGCTAAACACCTTACAAAGAATTCAAAATCGAGGTGCTCGCTTAATCAATAACACACCCTGATTTACATCGGGAAAGGAGAACCCTGAGCTACTCAATTGGGACCCTATCGATAAGAAAATAGAAAAAGACACGGCGATAATGATGTATAAAGTTATGACAAAACAAGTGCCGCCTTACATCAGTGATAAACACGTGTATATAAAACGAGACAGAGTAATCTCTGTGTTGATGTACCTCGCCCGAAAACTGAATCGGGTAAACGTACATTCATATATAGAGGTGCCCAGATATGGAACTCACTTTTTTTGCAGGAGTTTCTGCATTTATTGTCAAATCAAATAACACATTTAGAAACAATTATAGTAATAAGTATACAACATAATTTTTGAAATTCAAAAATGTGACAGTTAAATAACAATGACAACAGAATAAAGACCACCTATCCTAAGCAAAATGCTTGAAGACTCAAATGTCTTCTAGTACTGGCATTTTCAAAATCTAAATTGGCTAATACTAATAATGTATAATGTGGTTTGAAGCCAATACAACAATACAAGAGATGGTAGTATTTTGAGTTCAGTAAAGTCATATGAACGTCTTTTTCAATCAAATTTCTATTAACCTAGATTGTAATTTATTGAACAATCCGACAGTGCGATTGAAATGTACACTAACTTATAATATAATATAATATATAGATATTGTGAGGAAATAACATATACAACAGCTTTGGCAACTCTTGTGGAAATATATACAATATATACAACCCGTCTCCGTGGTCTAGTGATTAAAGGCAGTGGCGTTCTAAGCCAACGACCCGGGTTCGATTTCCGGCGGAGACATTTTTTCAGCCTTTGCAAAAAATTTCAAAAAGGGAGGACAGCTCTGGGGAACTTTGATTTAAGTTACGCAACCATTATTCTCTCATTTCCTTTCGCATTATATAACATATAGATATGTATAGATAGATATCTACATAGTCATTCTTTTCTTTTTATATGTGTATATACTTTCTTTTTACTAGTATTATTTCTATTGTACATAATATTTATACATGTATATTTATGTTTTAGTGTTTTTCCCAAAATAATTTTTTTACATTATTTGCAATTTAGTGCTATTTTACTTTCTTTTTTAACTTATACTATATGTTATATTTTCATGTTTTGTTTTATATTATGGTGTGTAATATCCCCTCTATTTTAATGAATTTTTATAAACCATGAAAAAATCAATTTACAAATATTCCGAAACATTTTAGAATATTTCAGTTTCACTCACTCCTCAACATATTCATGCAATAGCTGGTATATGTTACATACATATATTTAATTTATATCCTAACTGTGCATCATATTTTCGTCATCGGCAATTTCATTTTGTTAAATTCTATATGTTATATTTTCATGATTTTTTATGTTATGATGTTGTTTTGCACGGCCCCATTATTCTTACATCATGCACGCAGCACGCGATCTACGACCATGGAGAGGGGTGCCCACCCGAGTACCTCCCCTCAACACTCCTATAACGACATCAAAACGGAAATCATAAAGCTATCTGAGGTACTTGGCGGGAAAATTGACGGTCTTCGCGGAGATATATCTCTTATGCACCGTAAGATCTCTGACATCGAGTCTGCACTATCTGACACTAGTAAACGTGCCTTAGATATTGAAAAGGTGCAGATCCCAAAACTTAAAGAGGAACACAAATCTGACATGGCAGTTTTAGAAAACAAACTAATCTTGATGGAACTCTACCAGCGAAAATCAAATCTACTTTTCTACGGGGTAAGCCAAAGCAAAACAGAAAACGTTTTTTCTAAACTACTGACTGTATTTATGGATCTTGGTATACCGAGGGAGGAGGCCGAAGCTATTACAATTGCAAACGCGCATCGACTACCACGGAAACCTCCCGGTGGAGCCGCAGCCAGAGACCCAGGACCCGATCCCATTATCGCAAAATTCACCATCATGCAAGACCGCCAACGTGTCCTCGAGGCCTACGAGAACCAATCACGAAGCGGCAACACGTCGTCCCCTAGTCACGTGACCAGTAGTGGCGCGAAACCCGGGCCCGGCTCCAGGGTTTCTGTGAGGACCGATCTACCGCCCAGTATGAAAGCTCGCCGTGGGAAGCTCGCTGCAGTAGCCTACACTCTCAGAAAGGAAAAAAACATGTCAACTAAGATCTTCGTAAAAGGAACAGACGTTCTGCTCCAATACAAGGAAAAGACTGCCAGGGAGTGGACAACCTACAAAGAATAGAGTAAGGATATATTCAAATCATTTATAGCGAACATCGCCATTAATTTCTATGCAAATTACACAACTCAATTAGTTATTGCATCGTTAGGTCTATATAATGTATAGCCCTACGAACATTAATACGTGAGCCTATGCAATTCATCAGTATGTCGCATAAGTATTACCCATTCATTCTGTACATGTATATTAAAATAATATTACTCATAATCTAGTTCATAATATAAATTGTATACTTTGTAGTATTCAAATAATTGTCGTACACGTGTCATAAAATGTGATGGATTTGCTTATTCCACAGAATGATCGTTCGATGTTATACATATACAAGTACTTATGAATAGGCCTAATTCATCATAGTATACACTACGTCGCTCTCAAATTTCGTCTGATACCTAAATGAGTAATAATTGTCTAAGAGCGACTATTTTATAGGGTTATTATTAGTGTCCGTCGCAGTATTCATATCATATAAAAACGCACACCGATGTTAGATACTGGTGGGAGGATGGGGGGGGGGGGGGGGGGGGAGGCATATAGAACGAAAATATCTGATTAAATAAATGATTTCTGGTCATTTTTTTGCCCGTTAGTCCTGAGTGGCCCAGATTTATTGCACATTCCCTCTTAAAATATACAATATTTAATCCCGTATTTATTAGTACAATTTCTTTTTCATTCATGTCAACCCAAACTCAATGTTATATATGTTTTTTTTACTCTTGTTCTTCAAATGTATTGCTTTAATTGCTTTAATATAATTACGCTTATAAATATGCCTAAATGCTACTGAGCACTAATTATTACTTTGCATTACCAAGGTTATTTCATGTAGGATTAGTCTGCGATAGGATGCAAAAGCACTCTTATCGCCAGATCAGTGAACCGCCCTCTAAGCTCAGGACCAGGACAGGACAGTTGCTGAGAATATTTGTAAACATTAAGTTGTTTCAAAGTAAAGCCTTACTTTCATTTTTATCAAATAACAAATTGAAATCAAATTTTGCAAGGTTTCCCTAGCTGCATGAGAGGCCCAGATTTATTGCACTTCCCCTTTCTAAATATGATGCATTATTTAACCCCGTATTTATTCAATAGTACAATTTCTTTTTCATTTATGTCAAACCAAGGTCAATGTTATATTTTCTCTGTTCTACTCTTGTTCTTTAAATGCATTGCTTTAATATCATTATGCTTATGAATATACCTAAATGCTACTGCTAATTGTTACTTTGCATTACGAAGGTTATTTTATGTAGGGTTTAGTCTGCGATAGGATGCAAACGCACCCTTATTGCCAAATCAGTGAACCGCCCTCTAAGCTCAGGACCAGGACAGGACAGTTGCTGAGAATATTTGTAAACATTAAGTTGTTTCAAAGTAAAGCCTTATTTTCATTTTTATCAAATAACAAATTGAAATCAAATTTTGTAAGGTTTCCCTATATAGCTGCATGAGAGGCCCAGATTTATTGCACATCCCCTTTCTAAATATGATGCATTATTTAACCCCGTATTTATTCAATAGTACAATTTCTTTTTCATTTATGTCAAACCAAGGTCAATGTTATATTTTCTTTGTTCTACTCTTGTTCTTTAAATGCATTGCTTTAATATCATTATGCTTATGAATATACCTAAATGCTACTGCTAATTGTTACTTTGCATTACGAAGGTTATTTTATGTAGGGTTTAGTCTGCGATAGGATGCAAACGCACCCTTATTGCCAAATCAGTGAACCGCCCTCTAAGCTCAGGACCAGGACAGGACAGTTGCTGAGAATATTTGTAAACATTAAGTTGTTTCAAAGTAAAGCCTTATTTTCATTTTTATCAAATAACAAATTGTAATCAAATTTTGCAAGGTTTCCCTAGCTGCATGAGAGGCCCAGATTTATTGCACATCCCCTTTCTAAATATGATGCATTATTTAACCCCGTATTTATTCAATAGTACAATTTCTTTTTCATTTATGTCAAACCAAGGTCAATGTTATATTTTCTCTGTTCTACTCTTGTTCTTTAAATGCATTGCTTTAATATCATTATGCTTATGAATATACCTAAATGCTACTGCTAATTGTTACTTTGCACTACGAAGGTTATTTTAGGTTTAGTCTGCGATAGGATGCAAACGCACCCTTATTGCCAAATCAGTGAACCGCCCTCTAAGCTCAGGACCAGGACAGGACAGTTGCTGAGAATAGTTGTAAACATTATATTGTTGTTTCAAAGTAAAGCCTTATTTTCATTTTTATTAATTAACAAATTGAAATTAATTTTTGCAAGGTTTCCCTAGCTGCATGAGAGGCCCAGACTTATTGCACATCCCCTTTCTAAATAGATACATAATCTAACCCCGTATCTATTAGTACAATTTCTTTTTCATTTATGTCAACCCAGCTCAATGTTATATTTTCTATGTTTTTCTACTCTTGTTCTTTAAATTTGTTGCTCTAATATATACGCTTATGAATATACCTAAATGCTACTGCTAATTATTACTTTGCTAGGAAGGTTATTTTATGTAAGGTTTAGTCTGCGATAGGATGCAAACGCACTCCTATTGCCAAATCAGTGAACCGCCCTCTAAGCTCAGGATAAGGACAGGACAGTTGCTGAGAATAGTGTTGCTGTTTCAAAGTAAAGCTCTATTTTCATGTTGTATTAAATAAAAAATTGAAATCAATTTTTGCAAGGTTTTCCCTAGCTGAGAGACCCAGATTTATTGCACATTTCCTATCAAAATATGATAAATTATTTAACCCCGTATTTATTACAATTTTTTTTTTTTTTTTTTTTTTTTTTTTAATCCATGTCAACCCAAGCTCAATGTTAGATTTTCTATGTTTTTCAACTCTTGTTCTTTAAATGTATTGCTGTAATATAATTATGTTTACGAATATACACAAATGCTACTGTTAATTATCACTTTGCATTACGAAGGTTATTTTATGTCGGGTTAGTTTTACTTACCCTCTTCAGACGTAATTGTAGTGCATATTGTATCGAATCATTTGATACTGAGAAAGGAAACATCTGCAGGGCTAACATTCCTGTTATTCTCAATTTAACCTATTATACAGTCTGAATTGTGGTATTCTTGATTTATACGCCTGTCCCTAACACCCTTTTAAGAATTCATTAGTCATTCATTTTTACATTCTAATTATTGTTAAACAATGCATTTTTTAAATAACAAAGTGTCTCCAATTCAATGGGACTCACAATTCAGCCTGTTGGCCAACATTCGAAAATAACTATAGATAACTACACCGGCATTTAAATGAATTCAGTTACCATTGTACTAAATATACCCCCGCTCTCTCTCTCTCGTTCTCACTCTCTCCCTCTTTGTTTTTGTGTTGTCTCTTCTCTCTCCCAAACCTTCCTTCCTGTCAGATTGGTGGCGGATGGCTCGACGACTCGGGTTCATCATCTGGCTGAAACATACTTGTAATGGGATGTCTTTCAATCAGCCTCGTCGGGCCACCCGCCACGCGTTTTTATTATGGAATCTCCCGAATTGGTGATTATGTTATGAGGCTATGTTATGAGGCGACTTTTCCCTTTCCGTCACCGTTATTATTTAATGTAGAGCTAATTATAGGCCTACCAGTACTAAAGTATAATTTAAATCTGACTACATAGAATTATCAACAATGTAATTTAGAGCTATTTCCCGCCATCAAATCTATAGCTATTTGCAAAATGTATTTTTACTTTTTTTACTTTTTACTTTTTACTTTTTTTCCCCCATTAAAATAGAAATAAAAAGAAGAATAGTGTTAATTGCCACCAGCCCCGAGTCTGTCTGATTGTCACACATACGCGAACATGTACACACACACACAATTCGACACATCACTACATGCACCTCTCTGCACTTGCACGCACCAAGCACTCCAAAATGATGAACTATTTAATTCCCAGAGCAAATACTATACTGCAAAAGAATTCATTTCTACTTTTAATTCAACAAACCAAAATGGTAAACGAAAAATTTTCAGCGTAATACATATAAATATCCGAAGTTTGCAAAAGAACTTTGATACTTTCAATGAATTTTTATCCATATTAAATTCATTTCCTTTTTCTATAATAGCTTTGACAGAGACATGGCTACACTCAACGACCCCTCCCATATTTGATATTGAGAATTACACGTTTAAACATATAGATCGCAAAAATGGTAAGGGAGGCGGTGTTGCGTTTTATATTCACAATAATCTGCATTATAAAGTGAGGCATGATATTATAATCAACGGCATAGAAACCATATTCATAGAAATTATTAACGATAACTATAAAAATAAAATAGTCGGTGTAATTTATAGACCACCTAACAACATAGCTGATATATTTTTAGATAAATTAGAATCATGTCTTGAAACCGTATCTCGAGAAAACAAAGACATTTACCTCATGGGTGATTTTAATATAGATCTCTCTTTGCCTTACACTGCCCTTGGGCAACATTTTACTAATTTATTATCATCATTTTCTTTCAAACCTCTTATTGACAAACCTACGAGGATTACAAATACAACACACACAATAATTGACAACATCTTCTCAAACGTGCTGAGTAGAGATAGTAATGGAATAATATATTACGATATTTCAGACCATCTACCAATTTTCACGATATGTTCAGATAATAAACGCTTACATCAACATTCAAATAAAGAACACATTACTCGACGAAAAGAAACCAAACGCAACATAGAGTCCCTAAAAACAGATTTGAGTACAGAAAGTTGGCAAGGTGTTCTTCATGAGACAAATGTCAATAGTTCATACGAAATATTTATAAACAAACTTCTTTATTATTATGATAAAAATGTGCCTCTAACAAGAATAACTTCCAGCAAAAAGAAGAATAAACAACCGTGGATCACTCAAGGAATCATAAAATCAATATTTACTCGTAATAGATTATATAAAATATCACTTAAATCACCTACTTTGGCACATCAAAACAAATATAAAAAATACCGCAATAGGTTAACTTCTGTTATCCGTTTAGCACGAAAATCGTATTTCTCTGACAAAATTGAAAGCAATAAAGACAATAACAAAACATTATGGCATACAATTAATGAAATGTTAGGTAAAAAAAGAGAAAATATACAAAATGTTGAATTTTTAGAGAATGGAAATTCCATTAAAGACAATGGTCTTATTGCTGAAGCATTTAATACATATTTTACTAATGTAGGCCCTAAATTGGCCTCAAAGATTGTTACTAATGATAATGATTTTTCACAATATCTAAATAATCATACCGAACACTCATTATTTTTTAATCCAACGAATGTTCATGAAATTTTAGAAATTGTTCGATCTCTAAGTCCTTCAAAATCTAGTGGCCATGATGGAATAAGTGTATATCTATTAAAACAAATTATTCATTTTCTGGCTTCCCCGCTGGCACATATTTTCAATCTATCTCTTTCCCAGGGAATTTTTCCTAATTCACTAAAACTTGCCAAAATAATTCCAATATTTAAAAAAGATGACCCATGCCGTATCGCAAATTATCGCCCAATCTCGTTGTTACCAACCTTTTCTAAAATACTTGAAAAAATTGTTTACAAACGTTTATACTCTTTTTTGGATATGAATAAATTATTAATTCCCAACCAATATGGCTTCAGAAAAAATCATTCGACTGACTACGCAATCTTACAACTTTACGACAAAATAACCGATTCATTTTCAAAAAAGGAGCACACTGTTGGGGTTTTTATGGATTTATCGAAGGCATTCGATACAATGGATCATGCTATATTATTATGTAAATTAAAGACATATGGCATCAGAGGGATCGTACTTTCCTGGTTTAAGGACTACTTAGATAATAGACGTCAATATGTTAATTTCAAATCCAAATCATCTAATATATGTACTGTGAAATGTGGAGTACCACAGGGCTCAATCTTAGGGCCCTTGCTGTTTTTAATATATATGAATGATATTGTCAATGCATCACCTTTACTAACATACGTTTTATTTGCAGATGATACTAACATATTTTATTCACACCAAAATTTAAATATGCTTGTTACAACTCTGAATCTAGAACTAAAGAAATTATCATTGTGGTTTAAATCCAATAAACTCTCCCTCAATATAAACAAAACAAACTTCATGTACTTTAAACACATTAATTCTACACATGTATTTCGTAATAATATTTTTATTGATGACATGCCCGTTACCGAAAAACATGAAACAAAATTTTTAGGTATATTGATCGACTCAAATGTAACTTGGAATAGTCACGTTCGTAACATTAGCATGTTGGTAGCAAGAGGCATAGGTATTTTATATAAATTCAAATATTATCTTTCTCAAAGATCGCTATTGATGCTTTACAACTCATTTATTTTGTCACATATATCGTACTGTAACATAGTATGGGGAAATAGTAACAAAATGAATATAGACACTATGTTGCGTCTTCAAAAGAAAGCACTCCGTATCTGTTCTCATTCTCATTACTTAGCCCACACCGATCCTATATTTCATAAGTTTAAAACATTGAAAATTAACGATATTCACACCTACCAAACTGCTATATTTATGTATAAATTTTCCACCAACGCTACACCAATATCCTTTCATAATATTTTTATCTACAACAGAGATGTCCATTCCTACCCGACACGACATTCATCAGATCTTCATCTAACAAATCCAAAATTATTAATAGCCCAAAAAACGATAAGACATCACGGTCCAGATGTTTGGAACAATTTACCTCATGATATTAAACACGCCGTATCTCTTTTTTCTTTTAAAGCTTCGTTAAAGAAGTATTTGCTATCCACTTATTCGTAAACTTCTCACCTGCACGTGCACCCACTTGCACACACTTCACTTTAATCCCTTCCCTTCCCCCCTTTTTTTTGTAGTAAATATTTTTTTTTCCAGTTAGTGACATCGCTTTTATGATATAGACATTTATATTAAGTATGGTTTCCATGTAGCCCTTTCCACTGGCTGCTATTCATTCAAGCATTTTGCTTAAGATAGCTGGCCCCTGCATTTTTGTTCTTTCTACTTGTTCATTTCGATTTATAATCATGTCTTTATTCTATTGTCATTCTTATTTAATTGTCACATTTTTTTTTGGAACAATTATGTTGTATATTTATTATTATAATTGTTTGTAAATTTGTTATTATTTTGATTTGACAATAAATGCAGAAATTCCTGCCCTAAAAAAAAAAAACAGTCTTGCAGCTGAATTGCAGCTGAATAAATAAATGAATCAAATCAAATCCAATTGTTAGGCTTGTTACTTTTCTTTATGATACGCAAATCAAACTGAGATTCTGATCTAAAACATCTATTGTTTTTGAATATTTTGAAGTGTCCGATTTGGAAAAAGGATAAACCTACCAGAACTAAGGTTTGCAGAAAGACTTTTGACTTTGCTTTAAAAAAGGTGATTGCTTATGTTATTGGTATTGAAAGAAATCACTTCAAACGGGTGTAAATTCAACATGATAACAGAATGATGTATGTTTTTTTCATACGAATCAGTTATTAAATTTTGTCTGGATTACTCTCCGAACAAAGTTGAGTTTGTTGTAAAGGAAAAAAAACTGTTCTTGATTCATTTGTAGTTATGTGAAGTAAAGAAGATAAATTTCTGACCTTTTCTATGAAAAAAATGAAATAAATAAAAATTTCTTCAAAAATTTCATTTGAAAGAAACCATTCCTTCACTCTTAAAGAGCACAGACAAACTTGTCTTTATTAAGCTCAGAATATTTATGAAATCAAGTCATATACATGTAGTAACCAGATTTTTAAGAACTATGTGAAACAAAGAGAATAAAACCCACAAGAAAAGAGTTCTTTTTTTGCAGAGAAATTCTTTTTATAAAAGGAAATATTTTTTTCCTGATAGGGAAGGAAAGATTTTTATTTCATTTTTTTCTGGTCGGAAAAAAACATTTCTATGAAGTTTATGTAACTGTTTGAAAATGAAAGGTGAAATGCTTTTATTCATGTCATATGTCAGACGAAAAGATGTTTTGGTGTAATTAGATATCACACGTTAGTGTTGAACATATGCCTTCTAGTATAGACATTGGTTTTTAAAGATATAACGTGGCTTTAGTATAAATTCACAAATATATTATATTACGGTTATGAAGATGTAGCAGATAGCGATTCTTGAGAAAAGTTCACTCCTGACGTATATGTGAAGCAAGATAACAAAGGTTTTCGCATAGTAATTGGATGAGAAAATATTGACGTGCTAGAAGGAAAGGCATTTAATAAATATATTTTTTAATTGAATGAATCGATTTTATAGTGCGTGTAACTATAGAAACAAAACATAATGAAAATTAATGTTTTCATGTCATTGTCAAAATTGTGAAAACCCTGGGGAAAAGAGAACATGTTTTTATTTCAGGAACAGAATGAGTTGGAATCATTCATGTATTATTGCTGTAACATAGTGAACTGGGGAGTGTTTCATGAAAGGAAGTTGTCGGATATTTTATCCAACAATTGTTATAAGCTACTGAAATCCTTGCATCTAATTGGCTGAGAGCAAATTTGTCGGATAAAATATCTGACAAGTCCTTTCATAAAACACAACCCCGATCTCAGTATAGACATAAATTTCTGACATATATTATGATAAATTGAATATCAGCTTATACCTGATTTGAGATACAGACACTATTAAGAAATTAAATGTTTTATTTAGTGTTCATACAGATGATAGTCTGTCCAAAGACTCCTGTCTATACTGTCTAGTCTTAGTGACCATGATGCTGAGTAGATATTAACTTATTGAATAATAACATTAAAAAGGGATACTAGGACTTTTTATTCTAAACGAAGAGAGCATGAATGAGGACAAACTTAAACAAACATTGGTGATGGTGTACAAAGTACCATTAACTATAACTATTATAATATTTGTAACCGCATAATTACTCTTCAGCATCATGTTTATAGAATCATCATTTGCATCTGCAAGTTGGAGAAGTTTTGGCGGAGGCATAGGGATATGGTAGAGGAAGAAAACTGTATTCATTTTGAAGAAATAGATCTTCCAAAGTAATTGACACACATGATTTCTTTGTATGAAATGGGAATGTTTGAAGGTACAACCATAAGCATGCTTGAATTCTCGAGAAGCACTGCTCTTAATTCGTAATTTTTACTGCGCAAAAGCAATCGCCTATATCAAAACAAGATACGATATCGAACGTGAAAAAGGAACAAGCTCTCCATCAAACTGGAATGTGAGAATATTTTATAAAGCATCTGTTGGGCTGTAGAAAATTGACGAAAAAATTCAAAGTAATAAGAAAACAATAAGAAAACAACAGGTAACGTTGTCGGGTGCGTAGAGGCTATGTGCTGAGCAAGACGTCACGCGCAATATTCAGAGGATGGTTCTGCAGGTTTCGAGGATCCACCAGGGCATCAAAAGAGCAGCACATCGCCTTGATTAGAGGCTACCTCTGGCACGGGTACGGTACGCCTTAAAAGAGCGCCTGAACAGGGCCTTAGTCTGCATAAAGACGGGCTCGCTCCCCGGTGGAGCCATTCAATGTGACTTGGGGACCGCATGACCGTTACCAAAATCGCGGATAAAGGGGTGAATTTCAAGGAACGTCCACGGACAGAATATTCCTCGAAATATAGAAAATAGAGGTGCGCAGGTGTCCTCGAAATTGATAAAATAGGGGTCAGGAAAAGGGAAGAAAACCCGTGAAGAAAAATCCCGAAGCCGAGTCGCTCGCTGCGGGCCTGGCGGGGAGGGCGCGCTCATCGTTGAGAAAAAAGTCACTCAGCAAGATGGCGGACGTGAAGGTAAGTTTTTCCCACTGAACTCTATGACTCTAATGGGCTTGATCGCTCGCTGCACGCGGATTAGCCATAGGCAACATGACGCCACTGGCAGTCGGCAGCGCCATCTTGTTTCCCTCAAAACAATTCCGGAACGTCGCCGCTGTATGTAACATTTGACCAAGTTTGAAGGACTATTTTGACTCATATATCATCATATGCCCTTCAAAGATGAACCACCCTCTAGGACGACTACCCCCCCTAGGACAAGTACCCCCGGATAACTACCCCCCAGACAACTACCCCCTAGGACAACCACCCTCTAGGACAACTACCCCCCGGACGCGCGTTTCCGTTTTACACCGTTGCCTAGGCATTTTTTCGATTAATCGCTTCGAACGTGCTGGTTTCAAAGTCTAGGTTTCAGCTCGCTTCATGCGCTATGAGCTCGAGCTTGCTCTGCACGCGCGAAGTATGAAATCGAATGTACACACGTACTCCTACTCTGCATGTTTGCGGCGATCGGGTGTATGTGTACGTGTACTATAGGGTCTACTGCACTGGTCTACTGTCTCGGATTGTCTATATGGCGATAAAGAATAACATTAGAGTTAATTCATGTTGCATTGCAAGGTAAAAGAATTTTAAAATGTAGCTGAAAGGCAGCTAAGCTGAAACAGTGTTACCAGAAAGCGAGGGAATTAAACAGAAGGGGTGGGGGACGAGGAATATACGTATAATAATTATAGCCCAGGATCATACATTTAAAAGAAAATTTAGGTGTTTTACTAATATCGAGAAGATAAGAATAATAAGAATAATAATAATTGATTTGAAGAAATATAGTTATATTTGCTACAACTATAACTATAACTATAACTGCGTATCTAGCTGTAACTCTTTGTGCGCCAATTAGAGAAGAGGAAGCCTCATCAGCATGAAAGAAAAAAAAAACAAAGAAGACGGCCCTTTCACGCTTCCTTCTGTTTTGCTTTTCCTTTCATCCCCCTTGTCTCTCTTATATATTTTTTTGCTTTTATCGTTCCTTATATATTTCTTTTAGCTCGTTTGCGCACAAGATGAAGTGTAGCTACTGTACAGTTACTGTAATGCATATCTTTGCTGTCTGTGCAGATGCTGTGCATGCTAGACCTCACTGGGGGCGCTGGCGACTTAGACTCTTTCACCAGCGCACTTCTTGGATTTTTTCGCGAAAATGCCTAGGCAACGGTGTAAAACGGAAATGCGCCCCCCGGACAACTACCCCCTGGACAACTACCCCCGGACAACTACCCCCCTACCTGGGGGTAGTTGTCCGGGGGGTATTTGTCCTAGAGGGTGGTTGTCCTAGGGGGTAGTTGTCCGGGGGGTAGTTGTCCGGGGGGTAGTTGTCCGGGGGGTAGTTGTCCGGGGGTAGTTGTCCGGGGGGTAGTTATCCGGGGGGTACTTGTCCTAGGGGGGTAGTCGTCCTAGAGGGTGGTTGCCCTAGGGAATAGTTGTCCTAGGGGGTAGTTGTCCTAGAGGGTGGTTATCCTAGGGGTGGTTATCCGGGGGTGGTTGTCCAGGGGGTAGGTGTCCGGATACGGACTAGGTAGTATGAGGCACTCGTAGACCCTTGCCTGGCCCTTGCCACTTGCACAAGCTTATCTGAAGATAACTTTGTACTCCAGACTAGCTTTTACGGGTGAATAGGCTTCAATAGCTTTTGTGTGTACTATCAGCGGGCCTTTTTCCACTCTAGACAATTCATACATGAGAGGAAAATAATTATTTAAAATTTCATTTTCAATTCTTGAATCCCCAAATTTGTGGCACAGGAAGAGTTGAAGAGTCCCTGAATCAGGTAATCTAGCAAATTTAATAAAATAAAATCTTGCTTAGAGCAATTTTGTTGTCTGTTTGTGACTGCCGCAACAGTGAATGTTGGACACAGTCCCGCATAGGCAAGGGCCTATCTATAATCGAGCAAATTTAAGAAAATCAAATCTTGCTTAGAGCAGTTTTGTTGTCTGTTTGTGACTGCTGCAACAGTGAATGTTGGACACAGTCCCGCATAGGCATGGGACCTTACAAGTGTGAACTTGTAATTTGAGGAATCGGGTCTAGGACACCCTTTTTTGTTAATGAAAAAGCTATAAATATCTTGTCCTTGAAATATGGTAAAATAGGGGTATTTCAAAGTACCATATTGTCCTTGTTTTGACGTAAAAAGGGGGTTAAATTTCACAAAATGTCCTTGAAATTGACTGCAAAAGGGGGTTATTTGTATTTGTGGTAACGGTCATACGCGTCCCCCTCTGCGGGGGAGTGGCTCCACCGGGGCTTGCTCTCTTTGAGCCGGTGAATCTCAAACGTGGTACAATTTTGTCTTTTCTGTGACATTTTATCGAGGTTCCACCAAGATTAGCGTTCGGGAATCAATTCTTGTCGAATCGACCACATAATAGATTAAATGGTTGTGTACATGTACGTAGTGTGTGGAAGTCGTGTGAGTGACAGATTGCGTATAAATGAGCAATTTTTCTACATCTTGTCAATACGGTAGTCGGTAGTATAGTACAGCTTGTGGGCTTTAATACTGTGAACATGGCGAAGAAAGAAGCGGACAAAATATACAGCTCCTCATTGTACCTTCCACAATTGCTCTGGTAGACAAAAGAACATCCCTTGGATGTAAAAGTATGGAGAACAGGTGTCACATGCATATTCAGCTGTTTTACTTATTTTACTTATTTTACATAGCCTAACAGCAGGAGGGATGTTCTTTTGTCTACCAGAACAATTGGGAGGGTACAATGAGGAGCTGTATATTTTGTCTCTGTCATCGTGTTTAGTGTTTGGTGCATGATTAGACATGTACAGTACGACGCCGGTGTGTGGTACTGGATGTGTGTGTGTGTTCGACCGTTGGGTTTATGTACGGCGGAGTTTAACATGGTGTAGAAGCCCATATCTCGAGTTGTGTGGGTATCAGTTCTGAGGTTCCACATTCTGTGTCGCCTATACGTTTCGGATAGGCAAGGGTGGGTTCAAAGTCTATCAGGTCTTCGGATACTATTGTTGTGAGACAATAGGGTGCTTTTCTCGAACAATAGGGATGCATGTACACTCTTCATGCACTGTGAGGCTCTGACGCTCTGTCTATGAATCATTTCGTTTCTTGTCGATGTCGATGTCGATGGAAAGAGCGCTTGTACAATGTGGAGATGGAGGGCATGGCTGGTGAATTACGCCTCGCCGAGATCAGTGCAAGAGCATCGGCAAATATGATGAACAAAGCTCCATCAAGTTAGGTTAAAAGTTTGATTTTGGGAATTTGATGATTTAAAGGATTTTTTTTTAAATTATCATTTGACGAAGTTTGAGATGGTTGCAAATAACGAGAAAACATCGGATGAAATGAGTGCATTGCTACTGATATCAAATTTGACTGGAAAATCAATATCAGTAGTTAATTGAGAAGATAAAGAAGAAGAAGATGAAGAAGAAGAAGAAGAAGAAGAAAGAGGAAAGGATGACGAAGATAAGGAAAACAAATGGAAAAAAGATGAAGAAGAAAAAGAAGAAGACGAGTAGGTAGAAGAAAAAGATATTGTAATAAATGTACATACTATCAAAGATTGCTGATGCATTGGTTATGAAAGGGTATAACCCAGATGTAAAAATCTAGTTAATGCATATTTTAAATTATACATCGGGTTTTTTTTATTGATATGGACACTGATGTTAATTTACACGAGGTTTTGTGCTAAACACATGTCGAATATTCGTTTTATAGGACCTATGGAATGCAAGTACATTGGTACTTGTACATTGATGCAACTTGATCTTGGATGATGTGTATTGTTCTGTACATTACAAAATTCGTTATATGGGCCAAATACAGACAATCCAACATTTTTTACTGATCTTCAAAAAATTATAACAGAATATGAAAATCCACATACCATTATCTGTGGGGATTGGAATTTAGTACAAGATTCAACTCCATGTTAATAACCCTCGAGCAAAACAAGTTAATGAAATGTTTTAAGCTACCCATGGATAATTAAATGCCCAACTAAAAGATCCTATACATGGCGACAACCAAACCCTTTTAAACAAAGCAGAATAGACTTATTTTTGATATCTTCAGAACTTCTTTCGTTAGTTCACAGGGTTGATATTTTTCCGGGTTATCGAACGGACCACTCCTTAATTAATCTTAGTCTGAGCTTAAACCAAATAAAGCGAGGTCCCGGTTGTTGGAAATTCAATAATTCTTTGTTAAAAAACGAGGGTTTTGTTTCACAAATTAAGAAAACAATAAAAGAAACTATTTTGTTTTACGCAAAAGACACGGTGGATTTTGATGAAAACGATTCTATAGTTGGTGACTGTGAATTTACTATAAATGATCAATTATTTTTCGAAACTTTGATGATGAATATGGGGAGAAGCAATATCGTATACTTCCTTTTTAAAGAAAGAAGGTGTAAACAGGCAACACTATTTAGAAAAGAACATTGAAGAGTTAGAAAGAAAATTGGTAATAAACGATAAGACTGCTTTATTAAAGGAAATTAAAGAAATAAGATTAGAACTTGAAACCTTCCGCTCAAAACAGAATGAAGGAATCGCCATGAGATCTCGTATAAAGTGGATGGAGTTTGGGGAAAAACCCTCAAAATTCGTTTTGAATTTGGAATTTTATTGAATTATTCTGATATTCCCAAATTGTCATCAAAATGTCTTTATTGCTTGAAGGTCCATTAAGTATCGATGAAATTTATGCTATGTTAAAACATAAGAAAAACAATAAATTTGAGATTATAACTGATTCCGAAAGGAAACAAGTCTCGAGATTTACTTTAAAAACTGGCGCCTTATTTCCTTGCTAAACGTTATTTATAAACGGGCATTCGGATGTAGAGCTAATAGAATAAAAGGTGTTCTGTCTTACTTGATACATGAAAATCAAAAGGGATTTATAAAGGGTCGTTTCATAGGGGAATATATACGTTTATTATATGACACATTACTTTACACTGGAATAAATGATATAGCAGGCATGCTACTGGTTATTGACTTTGAAAAGGCATTCGAATCTGTGTCGCACAAATTCCTCTATAAAGTTTTGGATTTCTTTCAAAACGCTTCCTCGTGTGTCTTTCACACCGGGATTTGCGTAGAGTTGCGAAGATTTGCGTAGGGAGTACGCCAAAATTCGCTGCGTACTCATGAAAAAACAAATGATGGATCGGCGTAGTCCCTGCGTAGGGTAGCGTAGGGTTGCGTAACTTGTCCACGTACACTTACGTAGGTCAGGCGTTAAGTCTGCGTAGTGTTGCTTACGGTTGCGTACGGATTCTGTGCGCAAGCGAAGATGAACAAAAAAAGAAAAAAGCATTAGGCCTATAGCATTTCCCGCCTTATTTCCGCCTTATTTCCCGCCTTATGAAATTCTCAAGCAACTCTTGCCTGCTGTACGGAACACTGTACTGCTGTGAAGTAGAATCAAAAGATAATGAGTTGTTTAAGTCCATTCCAAAAAGCTGTTATCCTAATTCGGCATTTGGAAGCCTGTTCAAGCTAGCAGTCAAGTGATGAAAAACAGTAGGATCCAGCATGAGTACGCCAAATTTAAGTAACTATAAGCAACTATACGCAAATGTACGCCAGGTCTACGCAAGTCTACGCAAGTCTACGTCGGTCTATACGCCACAGTACGCAACACTACGCCATTTCATGCGCAAGTTTCAAAATGTGTTTTGGGGAAACCGGGGCATTTTGGCGTAGTGTTGCGTAGGAATGGCCTACAGTGGCGTAGTGGTGCGCATAAACTGCGTTCTCTGGCTCTACGCAGACAGTACGCCAAAAAATTAAACATGTTTAATTTTTTGCGTACCTATTTTGCGTTCCTCGGCGTAGACTTGCGTAGACTTGCGTAGGCACAGCGTAGCAGCGTGGCAGCGTAGTGTTGCGTAGTCGCTACGCAACACTACGTAACTCTACGCAACTCTACGCAAATCCCTGTGTGAAAGCCACTTTAGTTTACGGATATTGTACAGATAGATTTTTGATAGGACGAGGGTGTCGCCAGGGAGATCCTTTACCTTGTGCTCTCGAAATACTTAATGACTTTTAAAATATGTCCAATCTTAAAATCAACATAACAAAAACGCACGCTATATGGATCGGGAAGAACAGGGGAGCGTTTCATCAAGCGTTTTGTCAGTGATTTTTACTGACAAATTTGGTCTCAGCCAATCAGATGCAAGGATTTCAGTATTTGAATTTGAACTGGATATCTGAAGGTTATTTTAAGTATGTAGGTATAGACTTTTCAGTGCAATTATAACAATGGTTGAACATAATTATTTTGAAAAGATAAAAGAAATTAAAAATCAAACGATCCCATGAAGATCATTGACTCCCTTTGGACGAGTAACCATAATTAAATCGTTATTTAAACCCAAATTAAAGTACATGTTTCTATCACTTCCAGAACCAAATCCACAAATTATTAAAGAGGTAAATCGATGTTTTTACTCGTTTATATGGGGTAATAAACCTGATAAAATAAGAAGAAAACTAATGTGTCAGTTATATAAGGATGGTGGAATTAAAATGACTGATATTTCTATACATATCAAATCTCTTAAGATATCTTGGGATTTTTCCTCCACCATATTCTCTCCATTTTGGAAAGAGGGGCTTTCCGCTTTTTCAGATTTGGTTGAACTCACTGTAGATACTATTGCGTGTCAATCTCTCTGGAATAATCACATGATAAAAGTGAATAATATTTCAATATATTTTGAATCTTGGAGTGTGAAAGGAATAAGTTTATCAATGATATTTTGAATACAGATGGTACAGTTCTCTCGTATTTTGAACTTCAACATAAATTCAATATACAAATAAATTTCAATACAATGGGTTGTACAATGCTATTCGGTCTGGTTTTAAAATATTTATGCCAAAGTTGATGGAACCTACATGTATTGTACCTGAAGCATTACTTCTTATATTGAAAATGGAAAAAGGGTGTTCACATATTTACCAGACGTTTTAAAAAACATAATGTGAAAGAATGTAACAGCCTTACAAAATGGAAACAGGATTTAGAACTCAAAGATAAAGCATAGTATTCATATTGTTTGACTCCTTTTCAATCAACTATTGATATAAATATGAGGTGGTTTCACTTTTCGATTTTAAACAGAATACTTTAAATGAAAGATTCATTGTTAAAATTCCAATTAGTTACTGATAAAAAATGTACATTTTGTAAAATCAGTGAAGAGACTTTTTTTTGTTACTGTCCACATTCAAATGAGATATGTCAAAACGTGAGGAATGGTTGTTCCATAAGACTGATATAAAGCTCACACTCACAATCCAGAATAAATTGTTTGGCTTTAATGGATGTCATAATAACGCTTTTCATTGTATTTTAATTATTGTAAGAAAAGAAATGCATTCAGCTAAATGCAAAAACCACATACCACTGTTTGAAAAAAGTTATGTTAGCTGTTAAATCTTATTACGATATGGAAAGCTATATGGCAAAAAACAAGTCTTAAAGAAAAGAATTTTATGAAAAAATGGTTTCATTTTATCCTTTTATTTTTGTTTAAATTTTGTTTAAATTTTGTTTGTTTGATTGTGATACAATTAAGAATACAAATTATAATTATTTTCTATGTCTTATCTTATATGTCACAGTGTGACCGAGAGTATTTTGTTATGTTCTTATGTTTTAATATTTACTTGACAATGTCATGGAATATTGCATGTATCGATTTTTTGTGAAATGAATGTTTATACATGATGAAAGAACCCTGTGGAAGGGTAAATATATATTTCAAAAACTAATTCTGTATTGTTCGCTTTTATTTTTATTTTCATGTGTACCGAGAAGTCTGTATTTTTGCCTTTTCATAATTTAAGCAAAATGATAAAATTACAATTTTTTGAGTGGACACAATAGGCTTACAACAATTCTCATATTTCACATGATTACGTTAAAAGGCTAAATTGATTTTCACCATGCATCAACGGGGCATGCTACGATAATTCAGTAAAAAACTTTGAGCTAGCTGACTTCGTTCGGTTGCAAAATTCAGATACATGTAGCCTCCCGCTTCCCCCGTCTATAATTTTTGAAGTTCCGATATTCGGGCAACCACATGCATATTCGGGCATCGAGGTGCCAAAAAATAATTTTAATTTTGCGGCGAGGTAATATATGGGCTTCAGCTTTTCGAATCCTGTTTCTGTCAATTTTCAGTGACCGGTCATGCAAATTAACTTTTTTTTTTCTCATTCATCCAGCCGGTATTCTTTTTATGCCTCATTCATCCCTTTTCTACTCGAATCATTTATAAGCAACGCAAGCATATTTCACAACAGTGACGACATTTTAGATAGACAATTAATATTTCAAAAAAAATACGTAATTTTCATTCCAACATTCTAATACTGCACTTGTATGTATACCACCCTTGGTTTCAATAATACCTACTTCTTTTAGGCTACTCCTGTACAGAAGTGCCATCCGCCTGCATAATTTTCACTGTAAAGACGTCAATTGCCAAGTCCCGAAAAGGTTGTCAAAGCACATCAACTAGCAGTAAAGATGTTGATTGCCTAGTGCAGAAAAGTTGTCCAAAGCACATTAACTAGAACTAGAAGTAAAGATGTCAATCGCCTAGTCCAGATAAGTTGTCCAAAACACATCGACTGTCACGATCTGTCGCATAATATGTTATCTTTGGTGGGTACGATATATGGCAACGCCTCTGTTTGTCACAATAATGGCGTATGCCATCCCATAATTTTAGTCCCAGAATGTTCTGGAAAGATGACGTCACGTGGATTCTGTTAAGGTATGCCTTTTGTTTGTGGGTTTTTTTCAGTGGTAATCGATTGTCCATATTTTGTATTTGCATTTCGCAGGTTGTGTCATTTCCTTATCATAAAAACAAATCAGTATTACATTGGAGATGAAGTATGGATTTTTATCTCATAAATCATTATGATCACTTTCCCTGTTTGCACATTACGAATAACAGAACTCTTCAAGAATATTAATTATGCTTTCGGAAACTTCATGTTTGGCTAAGCTAGTTGGACACCTTTTATGAGTGATTTTTTTTTTTGGCTTATTCACTCCTTCCATACAATATCATGTGTCATATAAGAATTACATGTACATGTATTACATGAACATGTATATCCAAGTCTGCAGCTTTACTTTGCAGTGGCGTATCCAGGATTTCCCAATAGGGGGGCGCCAGGAATTATTGATCGCCGTCATTGTGGAGGGTTCTTTGGAAAAATTTTGCTTCTGAAGAAGGGCTGAGATGCAAAATTGTGCTATATGTGACCAATTTTGAAGCCTATTTAATGAACAATATTTTCAATTGGTATGAGGATTTTTTTTTTTCCTAGTTTTTTTTTTTTTTTTACGACAGCCAATAGGGAGGGGGGGGGGGCGCGCGCCTGTTGCCCCCCCTGGATACGCCCCTGCTTTGTACTGAATTAGGCCATGTTCAGGCGCTTTTTTGAAGCGAACCGTGCCGTAGCGTAACGTGCCGACCCGTGCCGTTTCAACGCGTACCGTGCCAGTCGTTAGAAGCGGGCGTTCAGGCGCGGTTACATGTCGTTTTTCCGAAGGTTCGTATTTCCGAAGGTTCGTTTTTCCGAAGGTTCATAATTCCGAAGGTTCGTTATTCCGAAGGTTCGTTACTCCGACGGTTCGTTTTTCCGAAGGTTCGTTTTTCCGAAGGTTCTTTTTTCCGAAAATGAAATAGGGTTCATAATTCCGAAGGTTCGTATTTCCGAAAATGAAATGAGGTTCGTATTTCCGAAAATGAAAAAGGGTTCGTATTTCCGAAAATGAAATAGGGTTCGTATTTCCGAAAATGAAAAAGGGTTCGTATTTCCGAAAATGAAAAAAGGTTGTAAATTCAGAGAATACGGCGTCAATCCGTATTTCGGATAGGTAGGAGGGGAAAGACGGCCAAGTGTAAAGATATTAATTTCGTACTCAATAATCATAACAATGATGATAACAATTATAATAAAATCCAGAGAAATAGCCATTATATTATCGTAATTCCTATCAATATTATCATTATTATTATTATGATTATTATTATTATTATAATTATTATTATAATTATCATCATTATTGTTATTATTATTAATATTATTATCATTATTATCATTGTTCCTATTATAATAACCAATATTTGTGAGCGAGCGTAGAGAGCGAGCGCCTCAGGAATACATGTTTCATTTCTCATAAAATGATATTACTTCGGTGATTAAAATACATACTGATGTATTGAAGAAAGTGAATGATCGGATTCCGGATTAAATTTGCTACAACGAAATTGGCTTGAAGTTATTTATATAATGTATATACCGCTTTGGAAAATGAGACACACCAAAGTTCCAAGTAGATCTTTACAAGCAGAAAATGGCCACGTAATGTTTTTGAAAGGGGGAGCTGATGCCTCTTGGCAGAATATCATACTCCCCGTTTCTACAATTTGCAAGCGAGCGAAGCGAGTTAGAAAAAAACATAAAAGCCTTTTTTTTATTGTAATGGAAATGCAATTTCGCCATCAAAAGACAAATGTAGAACATGTAATAATGAGCCATGAATAATATTACTTAACCCTGCTGCCGAATATGGAATATTTGGGCACTTCACTCGCCCTAATGAAGGGCGTTCCCTGTCCCAAACTATTCCGTTTCTAAATCTTACGCGCTAGTGAGCAAGTAAAAAAAAAGGAGATATTGTCTATAGAATAATGATTTTGTTACCAGATGATCCAAACAACGATAACATTTTGAGTACCTTCCCGCCCACAGATAAGGATAGCCGACCATCTCGCTTCCCAAAATAAAAGGATGTTCGGGCACCACAACTAGGCGTTGTCGCGTGCGCCTGTAATCCAGCTAACAGTGGAAGTTATAAACTGATTCAGCGGACCCAGGTTCGAGACTGAGTCACGTCTTTCGGATGGTGACGTTAAAGGTCGGTCCCAGACGTAAATAATCATATCTGATTGATACACGTCTGTAAAAACCCAATTACACACACACACAGACACACACGCTGCTGGATTCCAGCGAGCCAAACATTGACACTTTATTATCATTAAGACATGTAAGATGTAATTACTTCGTCAACATTCAACATAAATTGTGATTAAAAAAGTATACTATGAAAAGTGTATACTAAAAATAAGGTGGGGGCGTCCTGCATCCCTAGCCCTCAGAGCCATCTATTACAGAGTTTGGCCAACTCGGCTCCATGTAGGTAGCAATATGGCGCTTGTTGCTTTGTTAGGCAAGCACTAAACAAAGGAATATACGCCATGTTGTGCCCAAATAAACCGAGTTGGCCGAAGTCTGTAATATGGCTCTGTAGATGACTCTACAAGCCCTCCCCTCCGGTCCCCAAAACAACAACAGCAATAAAAACAACAACATAATATTACAGAGAGTTCATAAAGGAGTCACTGATATGTTTAATAAATAGCCTGGCAAGTAGCACAACGTATTATAACAAGCATATTATTGATACGTATAGGCTATAGGCCAATTATACGATCATGACAAGGGAAATAAAAGAAGCAATAGTAGAGTAACCGGTGCAATATCTAAGTCTGGTCGCATAACTCCATCCAAAATGACATCGTCATCGTAATTCTGGGTAGTCCACTTCATAATAACAATTGTAATAATGATAATAATAACAATAAAAACAACAACAATAATATTATCAATAATAAAAATTATAATACTGATAATATTAGTAATAATAATAATAAAATGATAAAACAGATAATACTACTACTAATAATAATGATAAGAATGATAATTATAATAATAATTATAATAATACAAATAATACTAGTAATAATAATAAATAAATGAATAGATACCATAAACAACCAAAGCCGAAGAAAGATGGATCGTAACAAGTTAAAGAAGGAGTCTTATCATCAGGCTGATATGATTATCATAAAAGGAAACAAAAAGTAAAACCAAACTATAATGCAAAATATCTTAAACAATTTATGCAGCAGGGCAGACTGAAATCATTGAGCATGTTTTATAACCTTGCAAAAGTATTAACATTTCTTAAAACAGATTAAAATCTTAAATTGTAGAGGTAAATGAATGAAGTATCCTGTAAGTAATGACCTTGCTTACACAACTATACAGCATTTTGTTTGCCGCATATCTGAAATGATTTATTTATTTATTTATTTCTGATATTTATACAGGGTGACTCATTATCACCAATATTGGTGGTATTCCATGAGGCCCTGATAGCAATAGTAAGTAACAATAATAGCCAACAAAATCATGAAAATAAACTCATAACGAAAATAGATAAGAACATACATAAATATATATATATATAAACATGTAAATACAAATGATCTATGACGCAGATAGTTTTCAAACACTTTACAATTCCAACAGAACTTTACAAAAGCCGTGCAGCAGATACTTCTTAAGAAAACCAAATTCAAGAAAAGAAAGATAACAAGTGAGCAACAACAAAAATGTTAAAGCCACTGCTATGTAGCACACCGCATCTGAAGAATAAAAATAACTCTTTATACTGGCATATTATGTGTAAGTATATACATGGAGGTCAGGTGCAATCGCTAATTGAATATAATGATAATGATTAAAAGCAACATACAACCAAATTTGAAGAATAGTGGATCAAAATGTTAAGTTTTCTTTCAGTCGGGCTAAAATAATTATCATACAGGGAATAATCCTAACTATCTATGCCGCATAAATAGATTAAAATCATTGAACATGTTCTTTAACTTTGCCAAAATACCATCATTTCTAAACATGGATGAAAATCTTTCATTTTATACAGCTGCTTACAGCATAATAAATTTGTACAGATTCTAATGAGTTGCTTCATTTTACTGCACAGTCTGCGTTTTTAACAGTTACAACCGCTGACCTGAAGTTTGAAATAACTTTTACAAGCATAACGAATTACAAAACACTAAAAGACATTGAGAGTAAAACAATCCTCATCGTAAAAAATAGAAATAAGGAATTACACATGGAGAAGAAAACATTCTGACCTAAATTAATGGCTTTTATCAACCAGTGCCCCGCCTTATAAGAGGTTGAAGCGATTTATTTGAAACAATCGCAAGTTAAAATCAATCGCAACTGTGTACTTAACATAGGCCTAGGCATAGGCGTACGAGAAGGGGGGCTGCTGCAGCCAACCCCCCTCCCCCGGATTTTGAAAGTGCCGATATTCCGGCAACTCACACCTCATATTCAGGGAGTGAGGTGCCCGAATATCCTCATATTCCAGTCATTATATGCCGAAATATGTTATTTTTATGATTTTTCACAACGGAAAGGCACAATTATTTTTGGTCGCTAGCTTCGCGCGCTCGTAAATTAAAAAAAAGGAAAGTTGCTATCATATTTTTTACAACAAAAAGGCCATAGGTGCCGTAACAGGGATCAAACCCCCAACCTTCGCGTTTCCAGTCAAGCGCTGTAAACCGTTCGACCACGACACCTCCACACACTTTTTTTTTTTTTTTTTTCAAGGATCTTTATTGACGATTCCATGAAACACAAATTATACAATCAACATATTCTCTTGAATGTTCTAACAATATAAACAAATAAAATATTTTATCATCACTTATATAATTATCATGGAAAATATTCTCCCTCTGGATTGTAAAATCAAAATTAATAAATGAGCGTTTCTAATGCTGTAACTGAACTGAAATTATTCCATACATGATTATATAATAATTAAACATATTAGTGTGATGATATATATCCAAACAAAGTGAACAAATCATAATTTTACGGAATCTATTATTTAAAAACAAAAACAAAAACAAAAACAAAACGACAAGGACCCCCTCCCTACCCACACATGCCCCTACCTCCCCATTCCCTCTGGAACTACCACTACGTGAACACCTTCATCCCTCCCACCCACACTTACTTCCCTAAAAACCAGACATTCACTTACACACACACCCACCTACACACCCACACCCCACACACACACACACCCACACACACACCCACCCACCCACCTCCACACACGAACGCACACACACGCACCCTCACACCCTCACACACACACACACACACACACATAAACACTTATTCGATTTTTCTAATCTCGTCCTCTTATTTTCGTCTCTTTTCTCTTCTCCTCTCCTCTTTTATAAACCTTCCCAGTTTTGTGTCTCCATTTCATTTTCATGGGGGAGGTGCTTTTCGTCGAAAAGAGATCCGCTTTTTGAAGATGGCAATTAAAACCATAATATCCTATCGTTACCCTAAATTTCCCTTTAACAGTTGCGTAGCTACTGTTTAAGGGAAAATTGTGGGAGCACTGGCACCATTGGAGGCACAAGTCTTTTGGAATAATCTTAAAGCTAATCTAAGACGCCGCTGGTGGAAGAGGGTTGGGGGGGGGGGGTTGCCGGAAGGGGTCCAACCGTCTTCTTTCCTATTCCATTTTCTTTCTTTTTTTCTTATTTTTTCGCCATCCGATGAGGGAGGGGTGGGGGTGTGCCCTCCCCCCCCCCCCCCCCCCGTTGCTACACCTCTACTCCTGATGAATTCGCCTTTTTTTTTACCAGGAATTATGAACCCTATTTCATTTTTCGGAAATACGAACCCTATTTCATTTTCGGAAATACGAACCTTATCTCATTTTCGGAAATACGAACCCTATTTCATTTTCGGAAATACGAACCCTTTTTCATTTTCGGAAATACGAACCTTATTTTATTTTCGGAAATACGAACCCTTTTTCATTTTCGGAAATACGAACCCTTTTTCATTTTCGGAAATACGAACCTTTGGAATTATGAACCCTTTTTCATTTTCGGAAATACGAACCTTCGGAAATATGAACCCTATTTCATTTTCGGAATTATGAACCTTCGGATAAACGAACCTTCGGAATAACGAACCTTCGGAATAATGCAACAAATGTTCGGAATTACGAACCCTTTTTCATTTTCGGAATTATGAACCCCCAGGCATGGGAAATTAGTGTTTCGGAAATACGAACCTTCGGAAATACGAACCTTCGGAAAAACGAACCTTCGGAAAAACGAGATGCCCCCTCAGGCGCTTATTGGGAAGCGTACCTCCGAGGTATGTATTCGGTACGCTTCGCGCTCGAATCTGTGGGGTGGGGGGGGGGGGTGGACGATACGTTGCGTAGCAAGCGGGGTCAAAGGTCGCGCCCTGTACGGTGTCGCTTTAGGAGCGTTCAGCTGCCCCCTCTGGCATAGCTTTCAATCTAGGCGGCTGTGCTGGTCTGTCAATCGCCTGTCAACGCCATCAATTTTTTTATTATATTCAAGACGACCGAGACTATATGAATCATTCAACAACCTTCCCAAATAGGGAAGAAGGGCACTGCAACTGTTCGTAGTCGCTTGCGCTTAGTCCCCTTCTTCCACGACAGAGCATCACGGTAGTCCATCGGGCGGAAGTGCCTCTCGAAGAGTCGAAGGCTTGCCCGCCGGAACACGGCGGATACTGGTAATGTGGAGCCGGCGTTTTCACAGGCCGTTACCAACCGCTCCTTCCATTCCCTAAAAAGTCCGGGGCGTTTGATTTCATTCAGAAATGTATAAACAGCTTGAGCAAAGTTCGCTCTTCAGTGACCACTCAATGGAGTGATTCTATGACGTCATAACACGACGAGCGAACTCAGAGAGGGTCGCACATAATACACAACCCTATGAAAATATCCTGACGCTCTTCAAAACCTGTCTGTACGCCTTAGCATTCAACACCGTTGGTGCAATTTGGTTTTGAGTCGTGAAGTGAGTGATTGCGACTTTTATGGAGAATATTATATACGCGATGGATTGACTGTGGCTTTTAAAAAATTACCGCGCCGTTTTGTGACAAATTGACAATATTTGATAAGCTATGTTCGTTAGTAAGTTCTAAAAATAGTCGGTAGATTTGGACAACAGGCTGAGTTAGCAATTGCAAGCAGTCGATTTCGCTGTGTGCATTGTGTGTGGTCCATCTAGCAAACAATAAGGTGCTAAAGTCTATACTCATGTTATTCTTTGTTTTTATCCTTTTATCTTGTTCTCTTTCAATCTTTCCCTATGTTATTATTTGTTTTCCCTTATAATTATATTCTTCTCTTTCTATCTTTCCTTATGTTATTCTTTGTTTTTTTATCCTTCTTATGTTATTCTTTTTTTTATCCTTTTATCTTCTTCTCTTTCTATATTTCCTCATGGTATTCTTTGTTTTTCCTCCTATCTTTTGCTCTTTCTATCTTTCCTTATGTTATTCTTTGTTTTTATCCTTTTATCTTCGTCTCTTTCTACCTTTCCTTATGTTATTATTTGTTTATACTTATAATTTCGTATTTCTATCTTTCCTTATGTTACTCTTTGTTTTTATCCTTCTTATGTTATTCTTCGTTTTTATCCTGCTATCTTCTTCTCTTTCTACATTTCCTTATGTTATTCTTTGTTTTTCCTTCTATCTTTCCCTCTTTCTATCTTTTCTTATGTTATGGTTTGTTATACTTATCATTTCGTCTTTCTATCTTTCCTCATGTTATTCTTTGTTTTTATCCTTATATATTCTTTGTTTTCATCCTTCTTATGTTATTCTTTGTTTTTATCCTTCTATCTTCTTCTCTTTCTATCTTTCCTTATGTTAGTATTTGTTTTTTTCCTTATATCCCCTTCTCTTTTTATCTTTCCTTGTGTTATTCTTTGTTTTTCCTTCTATTTTTCGCTATTTCTATAATTATTTCCTTATGTTATTCTTTGTTTATCCTTATCATTTCGTCTTTCTATCTTTCTTATGTTATTCTTTGTTTTTATTCTTATCATTTCGTCTCTCTGTCTATTTGTTGTTATTCTTTGTTTTTCCTTCTATCTTCTTCTCTTTCTTTCCTTATGCAATTCTTTGTTCTATCCTATTCAGACATTTTGTCGACAAGATTTTCAAAGATTGGAAGAAATCAGTAGCTTACCCCGAACCGTGAACGTTATGAGCGCGCGCTGTATTGACGTGATCGTGAGCTAGCTAGAAGCAAGCAAGTGTGTCGCGAGTATTACGTCACATTTCCAAGGTTGAAAAAGAAACTGCTCGCGGGGCGAAAATATGCAAATATTTTGCCACACATTTGAAACAGAATAATATTAGTTTATGAAAACCTATGGATTTCGAATGTTGATGGAATGTTTTAGTGCATCTTCTCCTTTCCGTTGATACCAAATGTATTCAAATAATTTCTTGGTACTACAAAATTTCAATATGGCACGAAAAAGAGACATGATAACGAAGCTTTTCGCCCTGCACTCATCAGGTTATCACGCAGGTATATAACAAATTACTTGAAATCAACTATATTATACTCTTAATTTGTAAACAAATCTTTCGGCATATTACTCCCAGTGTTAACACTGGGAGTAATATGCCGAAAGATTTGTTTACAAATTAAAAGTTTCTCCCCAGTCAAGCTTCTTCGTTTACTAACCATTGTCTACGGCGGACCGTTTGAATATTAATGAGTCAGAAAGAAGAGGATCTTGGGTATTTGATTCTAGTTCATCGTGACTTGGCCGTGAACCAGAATAGCCTGGTGGTTAAGTCGCTGCCCGGCAAGCAGTAGATGACAGGTTCGAATCCCGCTGGTTCCAATTTTTTCTGACTTGTGTTTTTTCATTACAGATCGAGCATACGATCTTTAACACTGGGAGTAATATGCCGAAAGATTTGTTTACAAATTAAAATTTTCTCCCCAGTCAAGCTTCTTCGTATATTATACTCGGTGAACCCGGACGCAACCTAGACGCCGTAATTTCAGAACAATAGCAAAGCTTGAACGAACTCCTTTTGTCTGCACAGAAGAGGTTCATGCGATTGAATGTAAGGGGCTTCCAGAAAGCGTAAATGCGCTGAGCTTCTGGCCCGGGACATAATTGAGAATTGATCGTCGGCATAGCTTTGTGCGCAAGCTGGATTGTTCAGCAAGTGGAGACCAATAGCTGAATCGCATTTGGCTATCTTTGATCTGTTAGCGTGCATTTCAGATTTACAGGCACGGACGGGCTGCGTGCGCTGATTGGTTGTACGGTTCCGAATAGTCGAGGGGATTTATTGCATTTTGATTTGTTTGTACATCTCCGAGTAAGAATAAACAACAACAAATGTAATGGTAAGTATGAAGAGGATTATAAACAAAACTATAATATAGGTTTTTTCGATCAATTTCATAATTTGTCATCCAAGTTCATATTTCCCGCTTGCAGCACTGAATCAGCTTTCAAATTCGAAATCCGATCGTACAGATTCACTATCCAAACAATCAGTTCTTCTTTTTCGTCATTCAAATTTAAAATATAAGCATGCATTTTGAGCAATGACCATTCAAATTCATTTCAAACCGGCGAAGGAATCTCGTTGGTCATTCATATTCGTGAAAAGGCAAGCATGGTCCAAATAACTGCATTCAATTTAAAAGAATCGAATTGTTGAAATAACAATCATTTCACGTTCAGGATTATTTTACTTTAATTAAACTATGATCATTACTTACCTTTTTTGACTGGCATGACTGCAGTATTTGTAGCTTCGGAAGGGTTTTAAGCTTGAGAGGTCTTGGAGCATGTTAAACAGTGTATACCTAATGTTATAATTCCATGCTTTACTCCAATATCTTAAAGGATTATGCAATTAATGTTTTCGTTGAAACCGATAACATGAACATCATAAACATCTAATTTGTTGTTTATTGATATCTTATTGGCTTCCACTCGTGAGATTGTGAGATCTGTTGGTCTTTGAATTGACGCATTGTGTGGTTAGTGTTAAGGTGTTGTCTTTTTTATGTGTGATGTCATCAAGGAGTATAAGTTAGAAATTTCTTGAAATGAAAAAAAAGTATTGAGGAATACATGAAAATATACAAGGACATGATATATTAAAGAATACATGAACATATAAGGACATGATATCATTGTAAGGAGATACAACTTCAGATCAATATAGAAGCCTTTACAAATAAGATTTTTGAGTTTCTGTGTTCACTTTATCAGAAACAAACAACGCTCGGCTCCCTCTCCCCCTCACAACTCCCCTTTTCAAATCAATCTTATCTCCACTAAATTAAGTGCACGAAGTAGGAAATCTCCTGAAAATTAAATTGAACGCCCCCAAAAGGATCATCGTGATTATTGCGTGAATTTGAATGCACAAGTAGGAAATGCAGTGGTCGCATTTGGAAACTGAACGCACATGCGTGATTTTGATTTTACGGAAATAAAATAAAAGCGTCCATAAATGAAATTGATTGATCGCATTCTGAATTAGAAAGCCCGAATATTTTTCGCGGGCGTGCGCTGTGTGAATTCGAATGTACGTTACTGAATTGGAATGGAAAAAGTATGAAATTGACCGGGAAACCATATACAACTATAAACGGATTAAAGGTCGTATCCGGACAACTACCCCCTGGAAAATTACCCCTCCCCCGATAATTACCCCGCGCCAACTACCCCCTTGACAACTACCAGGGCCCAGGGGGTAGTTATCCTCGAATCATGAATGGTCAATAAACATTGTTTGGTAATAGAATAAACAACAAAAATGTGTAAATATGAAAAGGATTATAAACAAAACTATAATACAAATATAAGTGGATGAAAGGTCAGTATCAAGTATATAACTGTTTAATCAGATACTTAATATTACCATGTTAAATTTCATAATTGATTGAAAAATTAATGTAAGCCCCATCACCAACACCCCTAACGTTGGAGTCACGGCAGCTGACTTCTAAATTATACCCATTCATACCCAAAGTATCCATGGATGAAACATTCCAACTTTATGAAATTTTGACTCATTGCTTATATAGCAGTCTTAGTTGATCAATATGTTAGTTAAGTTGATCTAATGTTAATATGCGATACAGCAAAGGACTTTGTACACCCATCTTTAAACGTACAGCCACGCCGCAGGTCCCCTAAAAGCGCGCTATTTTATTTCCAGTTCTGCATGATTATGAATACATAATGAGCAAGAACAGCCAGGAACATCTCATTTGCAAACTATTGAATAGACTACTTATTATTCACCAATTGTCATGAGTTATACATCAAACAAAAGAAGAGGGATCAGAGATTTGTGACATGATTTGATTGTGTTCAAAATAAAAGACGAAAACGGTAATAAATGGTGTTCCTTTTATGACAAAAAATGGAAATGAAATGAAATATAAATCTGACCAAAACTACCACAGTTTTATTGTGAGCCAGGGCAAATTAGACATGAGCGTAAAGGGCATTTTCTGTACTTTCCAAATATTGAAATAACATTAATGTGCACTTCATGACAGGGTCAGGATCCAGCAATATGTAACCAATGTACACACTTTGTCTTTAAAAAAGTAAATTCCAGCATTTCGATTGGTTACCACCACGCAAGATGTTTTCTCACAGGCAGGCAACAGCTATGCGCATGTTTGCGCAAGGATGAAGCAACAGGTTGCGCATTGTTTCATTCAATGCACACTTGGTTACAGATGCCTCGCTTGCCAATCACAGGGCTAAGATTATATGGTCTTGACCATGGTCTGAATATTGCTGGATCCTGACTCTGACATAAATTTATGGATATTTTGAATGTAACGATGGAAAAGATGAGATTCCAGCGCTTCCATACATTTGTGTCTTGATGGCGGCTCATATACTTTTTATCTGTCTTTTAACAACTTGAAATCTTGTGAAAAAAGGGTTTTGGATGACTATTTCATCAGTTATTTTAAACAATTTATTTCTAAAATTCTGACTTAAACAAAATATCCCTGTGTTGGTAAACTATTCACTTATTTTTGCAGAAAGTTTAATGAGCACAGCATTAATATTTATTGAGGAACATAACTTTAAAGATGACCATGCGATACAGCTGACTGGGTGCAGGGAGAGAGTCCATTTCGGGCACTGGAAATAAAATGCGCGATTTTTGCGCATTTGCAAACGACTTGCGGTTAGACTGCGTATTCTCAAATTCAGCTGGAGTTAAAGCCCGGCGCACACTATACGATCCGACTGCGACCCGATTTTCGAACAAATTGTAGTTTGCATTAAATGTGAAAGTTTAAAAAAAAACCAATGGCAATATCACTTGCACCACCACCAATGTTGTATATCTCATCACTTGCAGAGTCTGCAGGATCCAGTACGTAGGGGAAACCAAGACCACACTCAAGAGACGCTTCTATGGGCACAGATCCACTGTCAACACAGGCAAGCTTGACACTCCAGTCGGCCACCATTTAACCTTCCTAACCATTCCATCACCGATATGATTCTACATGGCATTGAATCTTTATGTACCCGTCCCGACACAGTCCGAACCAGCAGGGAGAAGTACTGGTTGAGACGACTTCGCACCATCCAACCTCATGGCCTCAACATCCAGGAGGGAAATGATTAATACATCTTTTTACTCCCCTTCCTTACATTATTACATAATTATATTATATTATATATATATATATATATATATAAATATATACACATATATTTTATTTGCATTTTACCTCCTCGTTTGGTTTAGACACATATATTACAGACTTTTTATAGAAGAAAATCTACCCTCTCTCTCCCTCTCTCTCTCTTTCCCTTTCTCTTTTTCTTCACCCTTCTTGTCGTTTCGCTCCTCCTCTTTCATCCTTTTCTTCTCTTTTTCAATGTTCCACCTATGCTATTTATTATATTTCATTTTAAATATCGAAAACAAGCTGCTGAAAACTGCTTATCCAATAATAGCGAGCCAATGGAGTCAAAAGGGGCCTGAGCTTTCGATCCTAGCAGAATCTACCTCTCGTGACCACCTTCCACCCTAATCTCCCTCCTCTCCGCAATATCCTTCATGACAACAACCGTATTCTCAACACTTCTGATCGTCTCCTACAGGCTGTTCCCAGTACCCGCAACCTCAAGGATCTCATCGTTCGTGCTGAAGTCCCCCCTCTCTCTCGCCATTCTTCTCCCATTCAGCACGGCACCTTCAAATGTACATCCAACAAATGCACCGTATGTGCTATACACATCCACGAGGGTGACACTTTCACCAGCAACTCTACCAACCTCCCTCACCAAACCAAGGGCAATATCACTTGCACCACCACTAATGTTGTATATTACAACCAAACTATACAGGATTTGAAGAGTTGCCAACCAGCGAAGTGGCATAAACACATTTAGAAACTATGTAAACTAGGTAATAAGACCCAGTTGGTACAGCATCAGCCATCAATACCCACTTTGCGACAATAATTATGCAATCAATTACCACCTCTAGATCTTAACTTACTCCCGGCATACCTACCTGCGAATTCCCCTCCACCTACCATCTATCGGGGGCAAATTTTGTCTGTTCTGAGAAAACTAAAAACCAATAAATCAGTTCATCGCAATGACTTACCTACTCGCCTAGTCAAGGAGTTTGCTGCGGAACTCGCAGAACCTTTGACATACCATTTCAATAAATGCTTACTGGAAGGCATTTTCCCAAAGGACTGGAAAACATCGTCCATCACTCCCGTACCGAAGGACAAAGAAATAAGCTCTTTCGACCAGCTAAGGCCTATATCTCTCACCCCGTTGTTCTCGAGAGTACTTGAATCATTTATCGCAAAGTGGGTAGTGGAGGATATATCGAACCATGTTGATAAGAAACAGTTTGGGAATGTCAAGGGTTGTTCAACTACACACTACCTTGTCTACTTGCTCAAGTTTGTGTTGGAAGGCCTTGATAAACCTGGCCATTATGCCTATCTTACTACCATTGACTTTACTAAGGCGTTTGATAGGGTAAATCATTCAGTTGTAGTCAAGAAACTCATCCTGTTAGGTGTACGCAGATCAATCATCCCAATTATTTGCAGCTTCCTAACTGCACGCACTCAGAGTACCTAAGTCTGTAATTACTACTCTCCCCTACTAGAGGTATCCTGTGGAGTACCACAGGGTACCAAGTTGGGTCCGGTTTTGTTTCTGATTCTTCTTAATGATGCTGTGAATGATTGCAAGAATCGATGGAAATCCGTTGATGATTTAACACTTGGAGAAATTGTGAAGCGTAATGCTGTACCTACATTGCAATCTGGATTAGATAATCTTTCAATATGGTGTAATGATAATGACGTGCTCCCCAAACCATCCAAATGTAACCTCATGACCATATCATTTTTAAGGAACTTAAACCCGAGGACCGACTTCCAGCTTAACTCAACGAAACTCAATGTCGTTCAGAATCTCAAACTACTCGAAATCACAATTCAGAATGATCTAAAATGGAACTTACATATCTCAGATATTGTGTCAAAAGCATCCAGAAGATTGTACACACTATGTATCCTTAGGAAATCTAAGGCAAGCCTGGTGGATATGGTAACTGTCTACACTACGTACATAAGACCCATACTCGAATATTGTTCCCCTGTTTGGCACACATCAATTACCCTAAATGAGAATAATAAATTGGAATTTGTTCAAAAGTGGGCCCTCAAAAATAATTGTAGGCTATAACGTGATTTATGCCAATGCCCTTGCCATAACTAAACTCACTAGTCTATCTGATAGAAGAGATTCCCTTTTGCTAAGCTTTGGACAAAAAATCAAAAACTCTGATCACCACAAACACCTTCTTGGAAGTCCCTATAGGCTGATGTCCACTCAATATACAATGAAATAAAAACAAGTAACATGCATTGCTAACATGTAAACACAAATGATTACAAGATTGCTTAGAATAAATTATTAAACATATGCTGGGGATAAATTACCAAATACGCATTGAAAATACATTTATTATCTCGGGAATCATCTGTAGTGAACTGTTAGTATAATGCTGATAACTCAAAATCTTTAGAAAAAATAGCAAAATCATTCCGTAATGGCTCGCACATCTAAACAGCGCCATCATTAAGAGACAAACGCTAGAAACCGTTTATAGAAGAAAATCTACTCTCTCTCTCCCTCTCTCTCTTTCCCTTTCTCTTTTTCTTCACCCTCTTGTCGTTTCGCTCCTCCTCTTTCATCCTTTTCTTCTCTTATTCAATGTTCCACCTATGCTATTTATTATATTTCATTTTAAACATCTTTTGAGTAAAATCTAGAGACTTAAAAGAAACAAGTCTTTTATAATCAATTAATTTCCATTGTATTCCTTACCAATAATGCTTGTTTACCTTTTTATCAGCAATCATAGACAAATCTGAAATGTCTACGTCAGATTATATTTCTAAAATACCGTTATCATCAGTTAAACCGACATCGAATCCAGCTAACACAGCTGGTAAGAAATTATTATAGATAGTGCTACCATTACAGATGCAAGTACAATAAGTTGGTATAATAATTGTAGGCTATAACGTGACTTATGCCAATGCCCTTGCGATAACTAAACTCACCACTCTATCTGATAGAAGAGATTCTGTTTTGCTAAGCCTTGGACAAAAACTCAAAAACTCTGATCACCATAAACACCTTCTTCCCGTCCCTAGATGCAATTCAAATGCAAGACAGTTTCGGAACATGACTGGCTTCCTTACAATTAAATGCAATACAGAACGATATCGAAAATCCACCATCCCTCACCTTGCCAGAATCTTGAAATAACCCCCCCCCCCCCCCACGCTTTGCATTCCAAACATTTTCACTTCTCAGATTCCATAACTAGATGTAATGACTCATTTTACATGGTTATGGCTTTCTAACTTGGTTATATTTATGTATTGCTCCCAAATCTTCTCCTTTCTATCTATCTCCTTCCTTCTTTCTCTTCCCTTTTCTTTCATATTCTTTACTTTTTCTTTCTTTCTCTCACTTTTCACACTTGTTATCTTATTATTTGTGTAGCGTAAATCGTATTTTCGTTTTGCTTCCAATTATGTATCTTTTTATATATTTGATGCGATTCTATTGTATATATGCACATATATATCTGATTGTAAATTGACCCCTTCAGCCCCTGTGCTGCTGGTCAATCATCATATACCATAATAAATAAATAAATAAATAAATAAATATTTCATCACTTGCAGAGTCTGCAGGACCCAGTACGTAGGGGAAACCAAGACCACCCTCAAGAGACGCTTCTATGGGCACAGATCCACTGTCAACACAGCCACGCTTGACACTCCAGTGGGCCACCATTTTAACCTTCCTAACCATTCCATCCGATATGATTCTACAGGACATTGAATCTTTAGGTACCCGTCCCGACACAGTCCGAACCAGCAGGGAAAAGTACTGGATGAGACGACTTCGCACCATCCAACCTCATGGCCTCAACATCCAGGAGGGAAATGATTAATACGTCTGTTTGGAGCCAGAAGGGCGTTAACTCATTTTGGCGATTCCGAGATAATCGCGTTTAAAGATTTGGACGTGTATAAAAGCTAAAATAGCGATTTAAATTTTTTTTTTTTAGGTTAACTGAAATAAACTACTAAAATGACTTGGCAACTGAAATATCTTGCTGAAATGATTTGAATAATTCGTTTTAGGGCCAAAATAGTGTTAGCGCCCTTCTGGTTCGGAGAGAAATGGTGAATATTTTGCGGCCACAACGCCGCTAACGCGTTAACGCCCTTCTGGCTCAGAAACATTGTGGTGATTTTGCGCGCGCGCAAGGGCGTTAATACGTTATTTATACACGCTATACATTGAAAATGCGTCGTATTCAGTCTTCTACTGCGTTGTCATGGCAATTTTCTGTGTCTGTTCAGTTATATTCTAGATTTAACAGTCATAATGCACAGAAATCAATTCCTTATAAAGAAATAAAACAATATTCAAGCGTTTAGAAGTTATATTTCTTTTCCATGGAGCTGTGATTGCACGATTACGATGCTCAATATTCAAACAGTTTTTTAAAGGTGGAAGCATGCGATGAAGCAAAATGCTTAGGAACCATTCCCCCTTTTCTACTTTCCCGATGTAGGTTTTGATAATTGGAAAAGGGATAGATAAAAATTCGAGGACAATTTTCCTCTTTCGTTCTGGAAATTCTTTTCTTGCGGACGGCAGTCTGTTCACTCATCAAAACCTATTTCTACTGGTCTCTCCTCATTACACTAAGTACGATTGTTATTTTTGAAAGCTCACACTTGGCGAAAAAAAAATCCTTGCAAACAACAGTTCAACCCACCTGGTCCATTCATCTTTCTTTCTTCCTTTTTTCACTTCTTTGAATGTTTAACTTTAGCAAACTTCCTTGGGATAAGATATTACACCATTTCTGATAACCATATCAATATTCCCCGCATCCAGAATTCTTTTCATTTAAGGGAAATTTAGCTTCTTCCATATGTATCATTCTGCTTAATAACCCATTTCTTAATATTCATTCACTATTCCCCCCCCCCCCCAAAAAAAAAAAAAAAAAACAATGCAAAAAAACAACACTAAAACAAAACAAAAAAAACCCCTCTCTCTCTCTTCCCCCTCTATGTTTATCCTCAGGCTCTCTCTCTCTCACACTCCCTCTCCACCCCTACCCCATCTCTATATTTGAGGTTATCTGTCTGTCTCTCCTTCTGTCCATTTCCCATGTTTTGTGCAAATGACAAAGTAATCACATTTAATAACCAGCAATAGTTAGTCTAGTGCTGTACAAACATACACAGACACATCCTTCTCCATCACATAAACCTAAAAATAAGTATTTAATAAAATTTCAAACAACCCAAATTCAATGTTTTAGATATCATGAAAGAAGTAATTAATCTGGTATTATAACGTTCACATGACGCTGTATATGTTTAATAAACACTCTTCAAATTGATGCTTTAAAAGACTTCCACGAAATAAAATTAGATATACAATCATTTTTTTACATGAATATTTATATCAAGTGCAGTACCTGCTGAAAATATATGAAAGCATCTTAAATATACATGCACATACAATTTACAAACTGAGCAATGACAATTCATGATGGCAGTTGTCTTTTACTTGAATTCATTCATAAGTGTTAACAATCTCAGTCTACAATATTTGCAGAACAAATGAACTTGACATAGAATAGTACAATAATTTTCCGATAATTCAATTTGTGAATTCAGAATATCTTCACCTTAACAAAAATGTGTCTGTCATTTATATGCGCGTCTATGCAATAATATGATGTACTGACCTAAATATCTCTCGATAAGATGATGCTCTCTGCTTAAAGCTTGGCCTGGAAGTAAAACCTGTACAATCTGAACTCTTACTGTGCCAAGAGGTTTAGCTCTCTTAAAATTTTACCAAAATGTGATGAATGTTACTTTTCAAATATCTGCACCTCATTAACCATCTACATGTATCATTTCAAAAAATAATGTGTACAATACTTATAGGAAATTTATGACCATTTCTTATGATCCCAAACATTATTACATTATCCAACTTTATGCATAACAATTATTAAAATTACATTTGAGTTTCTTTTTTGTCCATTATTTTTGGGTTTCTCATTTGTTCACCATTGTTTAATGTTGAAATAAGGTAATATCTTTTTAAAAATCTGCACTTTTTTTCTGAAAAATTCTATGGTAGCATAGAATTATAATCATATATTTAGAGTGCTTGATTATGCTCAAAATTTTGATATACATTGACCACCATATACCTTTCCTGTGGTCAAGCAATTGGTGAATGAAAATGACAAGTCTATCTGTCACATATACATGACATCGGCACTGAAAGAGTTAAACCATCAATAACTCAGATTTGAAGGTTTGTCACTTGCTTCCTTTTGTCGAAGTAGGGTAGAATAGCAAATGACATCACAATATCTTTAAAATACCACTATCTTTCATTAAATATCAATGCTATTACATGGAGTAGGATAGTCTATTATAATTTTAATATAAATAAATGGTAAATCTCTCAATATCAATTCAGGCTTTGAAGTACAATAAACTTCAACTTAAAAAGAAAACTGTCATTTTTTAGTCATGTTGGATGCTGGAGTACATTGATGTATTTAATATCAAGAAGTTTTGAGTAAACACCATATGCATCTTTTTCTTTACCAATAAATAATGAATTGAACCCCCTCCCCTTAGCTTGGGGGGAAGAAGCTGCATATGTAGGCATCATTCACATACAAAAAAAATCTAGGAATATTATTAATCTATCTTTAATTGGTCTTCTTTCTTGCCATTTGCATTTCTTTCTCCAGTCTCTCATGTTTTTTCCAAAGATTGCGATTTCACTTTGTTTTCTGCATGCATCTTCTTGTTTCTGGTCATTGATCTAATAAAAAGGAGAGAGGGAGAGAAACAAGGAGAGCAAAAGAGTGAGTGGGTGTGTGAGAGAGAGAGAGAGAGAGAGAGAGGGGAGGGGGGCATAGGGGAGGGAAAGAAAATAAGAACTTGTTTATACAAAATATTAATTCCAACATATAATTATTTCATTTATTCAGCTCTTTTTGATACATTTAAACAAGAGGAATATACACTGTAGAACAACCCATTGCACTAAAACAGTAAAACAAAGCAAACACAAATTAAATTTTAAAAAAATAAACCAAAATTTTGAATAATTAGCTCTAGCTGGAAAACCATTTAGAATCAGTCTGAAAATAAAAACATAACTGAAATGAAAAGAAAATACAGATTAAGCCAGTCCATAAAAGGAATATTTGTGAAAAGATTAACATGAATCATTTCAGATATCCAGTGAAATGAAGTCCATGCAATGTTAGAACATGATCTTTGCTTTAATTCTATGGTTATCATTCTTCATTCCCGAATGCTGTAACTGCTTCAAATAAAATTAAATCCTGCCATACCTTTCATACCTTCACTGATGTAAAAGATACTGGTGATTCTGACAGCCTCTTGAGTATTACGTCCTAATCCCAGATGCTAAGCTTGCTTCTCTGATTTCATCAAACAGTCGGGGCCTATTAACAAGTTACAATTAAGAGGCATGCATTGTTTATATTTCAGCCATTAGTTATTAATTTGAAAGGAAATCAACACAATCTATTTTTTTTTTCATGTATTATTTTACACACAAAAAAATGAAAATTTATTCATCATCCATGATTCTACACGTAACTTAAAATATCCAGAAACAAATCCTGGAATCATTCAAACAGATGGCTTTCACTTTTTGTCAGCCTCTTCAGTTTCTTGTGTTATGGATGTTCTTTCAGCAAATATACAAACTGAAAAAACCCCAACAGAATGGACTGATTCTGTGTCTTTTATTAGCATGATTACAAATGCTATATACTACCTTTATCTTTTAAACTACATCTATGGCAAACATGAGAAAAACAAAGTGATATCCACCTCTCATCAAGAATGATCTCACTCATTTACAATGATGGAAATTATTTTAACTTTATTACAACCACTACATGGATGTAATATTATGAACTTACCTCTATATCTTGTGATTATATTACATCTCTGTTGCTTCAGTAATAGACAGTTCAATCGGTTCATCATAGCCAAAGGGGTTTGATCAAGTCCCATGTGAGAAACCAGTGCCTGAAAATACACACACATATGGCATTATCACATATTCATATTTGGTATATAAATTCACAAAATAAAAATGTTCTCTTGTACAAGTGTGTTTGATGAAAAAGATGTACCCCAAACAAAATTAAATAAGAAAGATTCTTTAAGTGCCTAGTAGCATGCAAGTGCTTGTCAATTGAAATTGCATAAAGGAGTTTCCATATTTTTACTTTCACCATAATGTATCTACTAGTGGTACTAGTGATAGGTAATCATAATTATTTTCAACTCAGTAAATACTATTAATTATTACCGGTAATAGCCCAACTCCTCACCTTTGATACTGTTGAATACTGTTAAACCACACATTTTCTTAGTCATGGGCAAGACTCCTTTTTATTATTGAAAACAAATACTTTAGAGCTTCCAGTCAGCATCTAAACTGATCAAGGGACAGAGTTATTACTCATAGTCATACCCTTTTTATGCACATACCAACAAGCAAGTAGTTACAAGGTTTAATTGCTTGGAGTTGGAACTTATAGAATCTGCTATGTTTCATTGCCCTATTTGTAGAATAAGAATAGGTAGACCATAGATCTGACATTAGATCAAAGACTTTAGTAGCTCCAGGTATACAATCTTCTTCGCCCGTGGCATTAGTCTGGTCGGTCGCCAAGACAAGCCAATCGAGTCATTTGAACCTACGGTACAGTACTCATAGGTACACGCCATTGCCGACTGTGTAGGAATGCAGCGAACACACATCCCATACCTAAACTGCATCACTGTGCATTTTTGGCTATATTTAAGTGAAACTCATATATTGCAGTTTACTTAAATCTAAATACTTATGTTGAATAATAGATGATTAAAACTTACCAGTTTGTTTTGTGACCTTTGAAGAGGGTTTCCTGAAATTTTGGGTACTTTTTGTCGATAACTCCTATCGAGACTGTCCCGTCAGCATCCATTTTGTATTTTTCACGATTATGATGAAGGGAGCCCTCAGCGCTCGTAGTGGTACCGGCGCGATCGGTTCGTCGATCTCCTACGAAGACCTGGAAGGGCCAAACTGACGACGTAAAAAATAAAAAATATTACGTACGTACGTAATAATTACTACGTACGTACGTAATATTTTTTTATTTTTTTACGTCGTCAGTTTGGCCCTTCCAGGTCTTCGTAGAATAGCTTGTGTGCGTAACATTCTGCGTACGTATCTATGGTGCGTAACCATGTAGAGCGGCCTCACTAGTGCGCAACATATTGAGAGCAGTCGTCATCCGTATGGAGGTGTGGGTAACAAGTACGAAAAACAAGGCTGTAAATGTAAGTTTTTATAACTTTCTACATTTTGTATCTTAACGAACTTATAACGTAAAATCTAAAGAGTGATACTTAAGTATCAGTTTGCCCACAAAAACCTCCATTTCAAACAAAATTACATCTGTATCCCCAATACCCAGTATACACACATGTATATGATCCTAATGGTCAATATGACCATTGCTTGCTGATGTGGTAGGCCTACAACAAAAGTCTTCCTCTCCCATTAGTTTGGTCGGTCGCATCGCTTAATTTCGGCAGGTAAGGTGGAAATTTGTACTTACATTTCAAGAGAATAACTGTAACTGTCCAGCAGGCACTTTGATTTCAGGTTTTGATGATTATTTTGATGAAACAAATGAAATTTCCTCACCGAGCCGATGTTCCCCCGTACTCACATCAGCAAGCAATGGTCATATTGACCATTAGGATCATATACATGTGTGTATACTGGGTATTGGGGATACAGATGTAATTTTGTTTGAAATGGAGGTTTTTGTGGGCAAACTGATACTTAAGTATCACTCTTTAGATTTTACGTTATAAGTTCGTTAAGATACAAAATGTAGAAAGTTATAAAAACTTACAGCCTTGTTTTTCGTACTTGTTACCCACACCTCCATACGGATGACGACTGCTCTCAATATGTTGCGCACTAGTGAGGCCGCTCTACATGGTTACGCACCATAGATACGTACGCAGAATGTTACACACACAAGCTATTCTACGAAGACCTGGAAGGGCCAAACTGACGACGTAAAAAAAATTAAAAATATTACGTACGTACGTAGTAATTATTACGTACGTACGTAATATTTCTTATTTTTTTACGTCGTCAGTTTGGCCCTTCCAGGTCTTCGTAGGAGATCGACGAACCGATCGCGCCGGTACCACTACGAGCGCTGAGGGCTCCCTTCATCATAATCGTGAAAAATACAAAATGGATGCTGACGGGACAGTCTCGGTAGGAGTTATCGACAAAAAGTACCCAAAATTTCAGGAAACCCTCTTCAAAGGTCACAAAACAAACTGGTAAGTTTTAATCATCTATTATTCAACATAAGTATTTAGATTTAAGTAAACTGCAATATATGAGTTTCACTTAAATATAGCCAAAAATGCACAGTGATGCAGTTTAGGTATGGGATGTGTGTTCGCTGCATTCCTACACAGTCGGCAATGGCGTGTACCTATGAGTGAGGCCTACCACTCATAGGTACATTCCTATACTTCGTGTGTATAATGTAGGCAGTCATACACCTCATCTTTTTAAAACACCACTGCACAAAAGTCACCAATATTCACTCAAAATCGGCATTTAATTTTCAAAAACCGACCCCAAAATATCCAAGAAATACAATTAATTCAACTCACCAATGTTGGAAAAGATATTTACAAAAATGAAATCCGCAATTTACTGTTGATTCTCGCGAAACGAGCTATCGGAGTCATTGTGTACATTTCCTGGTCGCCGCGGGCGCTGACATCTCCCCAAAAGAGTTTTGTCCTCAAAAATTCGGTCCCTATGGCGTACACGGAAAAGTTCCGATTTTCTGTGTGCGCGATCGTAAAGATCGATGTGCCCTTGCGATCCCGAGTTTCTTCGTGGACAAAAATTATATTGGCCGATTTTAGTCTAAGACATCGGCAGTTTGTAAACAACACGCGATCGCGAAACAAATCGGCGGTGATTTCTCCGGTTTTGGACAAGATTTTGACTTTGGATTTTGCTGTAAATATCAAAAGTTCTTCCTAACGGCCATTTGAGGTAGGAGTGAGATTTTTAAGGGCTGAATTTGAAAGCAAGTATTTAAAATATTTATCTTATTTTCCCCCCCATACCTTTAGTACATGCGACAGAAAATACCAACTATTTTACAGAAATGTACCCGGGAGTGCCTGGTGTTAGAGTTTGCACGTATTTGTATACACTAACACAAATATGAATACATGGGGCAGTGTTAGAGAACTTTTGCACATTACGCCGTTACAAATGAAGGAGGAATTTATATTCATGCGATATACCTCTCTTTATACACACAGAAATAATGAAAAACATTATAATTGATAAAATTTGTATTTGAGACTTACCATAATGAGGGATTCTACCAGTTCTGGCCGATTCTTGCTTGGTTAACGCCCTCCGTGCCGTACGGGATGGAGGAAAACGCATCGAACCAGAAGGGCGTTAACGCAATTTCGAGGGTTAGCGCCCTTTTGGCCCGTAATAGCCCTACTTTACGCCCTTTTTACTCCCCTTCCTTACATTATTACATTTATATATATATATATATATATATATATATATATATATATATGTATATATATATAATATATATGTGTGTGTGTGTGTGTGTGTGTATATATTAAATATACACACACACACACACACATATATTTTATTTGCATTTTACCTCCTCGTTTGGTTTAGACACATATATTACAGACTTTATATGCACATGTTTATATTCTTCAGTATATAGTTTGCCTTACATCTTATAGTCTTGTATACAGCAGACAGCAAATATATATTTTTTCACCACACTTTACTAATATATGCCATATATTTTGCACTTGGTGTCTGACAACTCGACTCCCTCTTTATTTTCTGCCCTACCACTCCACTGCACTGGACTTGTACAGTACTTATTCCTTTCTCTTGTCTTTGCATTGTTCCTTATCCTGTTTGATGTTGCCTCCCCACTTATCCTTTGCTTTCACAGGTCACCCACCCTTGAGCTTGGGGCTCATCACTCTCCTTGGATCTCCACGCCTTTGTATTTGTTTTAATCCCCCTCCACACCCACTTGACTCATGGTTTTTGACTCCCCACACTCCCCTTTTGTTCCCATTGTTTTGTGTCCACAGCTCCTCCCTTACAGTTCCTGTTACATGTACTCTGTTTTGTGTCTGTAGTCTATATGCTTCTCTTGCTTTTTATGTCTTTTTGCCTCTGACGAAGATTCTGCTAGGATCGAAAGCTCAGGCCCCTTTTGACTCCAGTTTAAAAAAATGAAATTTTCTCATTTGAAGTTCGGAATAATGATACGAATACTAATATCGAAATTTTGGTTAACTGCAATTCTTCTGGTTAGAGTAAAGGCCAAATCGGCTTCAAATCTTAGTCGATCGCAAGATTGGTATGACGTCACTACGATTTGGAATTGAATTCGCTTTTATTCCTACACGGGGGCTCGCAGTAGCCCGGAATTTCGATTTTAGTATTCATACTACTATTCAGAACTTTGATCACGAAGATTTTACATGTTTGAAGGTTCATATCAAAATAATGTTATAACAACTTTTCCCAAAATCACATCGTAGTCAGATCGTGCAGTGTGCGCCGGGCTTAAGTTGTACCATGTATGTGCGATAAAATACTAAAAATTTTAGTATCATGGCGTGCCAATGTCTCAATATTCAAGCCTATGCGTAGCGTGAAAAAAATGTAAAAAATTGAATATACCGTCAAAAAGATGTAATGATAGCGAAATTGAACGAGACTCAAGAATATTGTTCAAAATTCATAATTATATAGGATCGCAATGCTTTATTTTAATCGTATGACATGTCAAGCTGCATTGAATTAATGATTATCAGGTCAACATAATGGAAGGACCAACCTGTAAAAAATATGTCATTTTGATATGTTAAAGAAGAAGGCGTCATGGCTCAGTGGTAGAGCTGTGGTGTCGTAATTCCCGTGTTCAAAATCAAGTGGGAGCGCTAGTGCATTTGGTAATGCATTAATCCTCATTACCAAGTCCCTCGGAGAAGACTTTTAAGTCTTCTTCGAGGGGACTGACGGCTTTAAAAAGCCGTCAGTCCCCTGTGTGCTTATACTTACAATCCTATTCATGCTTAATTAGCATTCAAGTAAAACCAACCAACAAATTAGATGTATTTCACCACATTCAGTCATGACAGTACTGCAGATTATGCAAATAACAGCCAATCAGAAAGATCAACACGATGAGTCCGAAAATCAGATGAACAGGTATACTATCCTCCCCTTACAGTCAAACAAATCGAGTTATATATTTTAAAGACATGGGTCATTTGCCATATTTTGGACATCGACAACAGCAAGGACGCGGCCATTATCTTGTCCTATGAAGCCATAGAAATACTCGTTATCCCTCCCCGACCCTGCTTGACCAGTAGTGACTGGTGTATTGCGTATCAGGTTGGGACCGGGGCAAAATTTCTGGTTGGTCACATTCTGCTGCTGACCGTCCGTCATAGGTGATGGCCACGTGGTTCCAGGTATTCCGCGAGTGACAAGATGTATGTAGTCCCAGGTTCTCCCGAAGTGGTTGTTATGACGCCACCACCCAACATCTGACCGCTGTCCTTGCTACCCATTATGATCTCCCAAGAAACAAAAAAAAACAAAAACAATGAAAGCCCGGCCCCCCAAAAAAGAAGGGGGGAAGAAAGAGATAAAAAAGAGAAGAAGAAGAACAATCAGATCCTTCTGTAAACCCCCTGTAAACGGTTTATACACATTCTGCGAACAGAATTGGAAGAAAGGATCATAACTTAAATATGCATCTACCCTTCGCAAGAACCGATTATTGTACGAACTTATTTCATCCTAAAACTATGCCGTAATGGCACGGGGGGGGGGGGTGTTGACAGTTTTAGATTCATAATTTTCAGAAAATACCACGGTTGTTGAGGAATCACCCACCATTCGATGCCGAAAATGCTTGTGAATGAAATCCACCTGAAATATTGCATCTTGCTTCTACGGCGCGAACGCTACTGTGGCGCTTCTGCTCCAGTGTCGCCGCACTTTGCACCAGTGGTGCCGCACCCTTCGCAAATGATATTACGAAGGAAGGATTAATCTAAGATAAATCGTTCTGTTGTGAAAATATTCACTCAGTACACGGCCCGCTACTACGCAGGAAGCTATCTAGCTATTGCGTTGTCTTTGGGGGATTGTGCATGCGCACTAGTATAATGCGCTTGTCGGGATCATACGTCATGATTTGTGTGTTGTAGGAATGGCGCGTCAAGACTGCAGCATAGGCATTCTCGGTAAGACAGCTAACTTTGAAGAAAGATAATCTATTTTTGTCATGCAAAAAAATTGTCTGGCCAACATCTATGGAACTTAAGCTCGAAAACATCGAAAACAGAAAGTATGGTACATATTATTTATTTTGTCTCCTAAAGAGAAAGTTATTGTTTTACAAAAAATATAGCAGAACATAAAAAAGCCCCGTGGATAATTTTTCTTGGAAACAAACTTTTGCTGCCATCATTTTTTGCGCGATCGGCAGTGAGCGAAACGCCGCATAGTTGTTCCTTATTTATATTGGTAAAATATCTGCTAGTCAATCGCATCCGTTCATTTCGCTCCGGTGAGAGTAGGGCAGTTGACACAAGGCGTTACAGCAATGAAGCGATATTACAACGGCGCGCCACGACTGGAGCCATTACGGTAAGTGATTGGAACAAACTTCCGAAGTATGTAGTCAATATGAAATGTCTTATCATGTGTTAAAAAGTGTTAAATAACCATCTCAACCAACACAGTTAATTTCACATATGCTTTACCTCAACTAAGCAATTTTGTAATCTGCAATACTACAGTTAATTGCAATCATCATTATTGTCTATCGTTTACATCTTTTAAATAATACTTTGTGCAATATGTTTACAATATTGAATTTTGTTTTTTTTAATATCCGGGAAACAGACTTGTATGGGTTTGATCAAACCTTTTTTTTTGTTTTGTTTTCCAGAGACATGTTTTTATAATATCTTAGTAAATTCAAATCAAATCAAATCAAGTGTTTCACACATACCTTGTATGATACTACCGAGAATATATTTTTACTTCAAAGGTCAGAGAGGCCAAATCAGAAACTTTGGGTAAGTAGTTCAAAGGTCGCAAGTCACAGAGGTCATTTCAGGTTTTAGCCTCCTTATTGCAATATCTCTTGAATAAATTGAGCCATTAACTTCAAACTTGGTACCAGTATGCAATTATTGAGATTAACTGACTAGATTTTTGTTAATGTATGTTTAAGGTCAGAGGTCATAATTTATAGAGGTTAATATACAAAAAAATTCTTGGTACTACAAAATACAATATGGCACGAAAAAGAGACATGATAACGAAGCTTTTCGACCTGCACTCATCAGGTTATCACGCAGGTATATAACAAATTACTTGAAATTAACTATAATTATTATACTCGATGCGATGCCAGGTACGTGGGCCGTACTTCTCAGCGGTTGGCTGATCGCATTAAACAACACGTCCCCTCGACTATTCGGAACCGTACAACCAATCAGCGCACGCAGCCCGTCCGTGCCTGCAAATCTGAAATGCACGCTAACAGACCAAAGAAATGATTGTTATTTCAATATTTCGATTCTTTTAAATTGAATTCAGTTCTTTGGACCATGCTTGCCTTTTCACGAATATGAATGACCAACGAGATTCATTTGCCGGCTTGAAATGAATTTGAATGGTGATTGCTCAAAATGCATGCTTATAATTATTTTAAATTTGAATGACGAAAAAGAAGAACTGATTGTTTGGATAGTGAATCTGTACGATCGGATTTCGAATTTGAAAGCCGATTCAGTTCTGCAAGCGTGAAATGCGTGCAATTGAACGCTCGGAATATGAACTTGGATGACAAATTATGAAATTGACCGAAAAGAAACCTATATTGTAGTTTTGTTTATAATCCTCTTCATATTTACCATTAAATTTGTTGTTGTGTATTCTTACTCAGAGATGTACAAACAAATCAAAATGCAATAAATCCCCTCGACTATTCGGAACCGTACAACCAATCAGCGCACGCAGCCCGTCCGCGCCTGCAAATCTGAAATGCACGCTAACAGACCAAAGATAGCCAAATGCGATTCAGGTCTCCACATTTTTTACATTTTACAAAATATTGGGTTACATTTTACCCAACAAATATGCTTGTTGTCCTTTTTTAAAATACCCAATATTGGGTCAAATTCTACCCAAATCATTTTAATTTATTTATTGGTATATGATGATTGACCAGCAGCACAGGGGCTGAAAGGGTCAATTTACAATCACATATACAAGTACATAATATACAGAAAAAAGGTTTGCGGTACAACCATGTGAGTTGGAATAACTCCACGTTCCGGTCAGAATGCTCTGGCCGTCGTCAGGAGAATAAGAAGAGCGAATAAATCAGCAGAATTTATATATGAAGCGGTAGAAATTCTACAGCTTCACAACTTGTTTGTAATGTTAGGCAATTCACTTTTAAAATGGAGGCAAACAATAACATCACGGAATTAGTATAGAAAGAAATAGTAACAGTAACATCAAAGTACCTGCATTGAAAGGATAAATAACATGAAACTAATCCTGCGTTGAAAAAAATATTGTACATATATCTTTTTATATGATATTTGATGCGATTCTATTGTATATATTATATACAATAGAATCGCATCAAATATCAAATAAAAAGATACATATTAAAGTGGAAGCAAAACAAAGATACAAAGACTTACGCTACATAAATAATAGGCCTAAGATAATAAGTGTAAAAAGTGAGAGAAAGAAAAAAAACTTCGGAATAGGAAAGAGGAAGAGAAGGGAAAGAAGGAAGGAGATAGTGAGAAAGGAGAAGATTTGGGAGGAATACATAAATATAAGCAAGTTAGATAGAAGCCATAACCATGCAAAATGAGCCATTACATCGAGACATCCAATCTGAGAAGAGAAAAGGTTTGGAATGCAAGGCGTGGGGGGGGGGGGTATTTCAAGATTCTGGCAAGGTGAGGGATGGTGGATTTATCGTTCTGTATTGCATTTAATTGTAAGGAAGCCAGTCATGTTCCGAAACTGTCTTGCATTTGAATTGCATCTAGGGACGGGAAGAAGGTGTTTATGGTGATCAGAGTTTTTGAGTTTTTGTCCAAGGCTTAGCAAAACAGAATCTCTTCTATCAGATAGAGTGGTGAGTTTAGTTATCGCAAAGGCATTGGCATAAGTCACGTTATAGCCTACAATTATTATACCAACTTATTGTACTTGCATCTGTAATGGTAGCACTATCTATAATAATTTCTTACCAGCTGTGTTAGCTGGATTCGATGTCGGTTTAACTGATGATAACGGTATTTTAGAAATATAATCTGACGTAGACATTTCAGATTTGTCTATGATTGCTGATAAAAAGGTAAACAAGCATTATTGGTAAGGAATACAATGGAAATTAATTGATTATAAAAAACTTTAAAGTCTCTTTTAAGTCTCTAGATTTTACTCAAAAGATGTTTAAAATGAAATATAATAAATAGCATAGGTGGAACATTGAATAAGAGAAGAAAAGGATGAAAGAGGAGGAGCGAAACGACAAGAGGGTGAAGAAAAAGAGAAAGGGAAAGAGAGAGAGGGAGAGAGAGAGTAGATTTTCTTCTATAAACGGTTTCTAGCGTTTGTCTCTTAATGATGGCGCTGTTTAGATGTGCGAGCCATTACGGAATGATTTTGCTATTTTTTCTAAAGATTTTGAGTTATCAGCATTATTCTAACAGTTCACTACAGATGATTCCCGAGATAATAAATGTATTTTCAATGCGTATTTGGTAATTTATCCCCAGCATATGTTTAATAATTTATTCTAAGCAATCTTGTAATCATTTGTGTTTACATGTTAGCAATGCATGTTACTTGTTTTTATTTGATTGTATATTGAGTGGACATCAGCCTATAGGGACTTCCATGTTCAGGATGTATTATATTAATAGTTAGTTCATTCATTCAGTCAAACAGGAGCATGAAAAAGCTGCTGAAGGAGGCGGAGAATGAGAAAGTCTAAGCGCGTGAATCTGATACACTTTCAAGAGGAGAACTTATAGCACAAACATGAAAATATGTAAGGAAGGACTCAGGGGAGGAATTGTGTGTACATGGAGGTAAAACAAGTTAGATTTGGAGAAAAAGTACAGGAAAAAGAAGAGAAACAAGTAGGGAGAGGGAGAGAGAAGAAAGAAAGAGGGAGAGAGAGAAAGAGGGGGCTGAAGAAAGATAGGGAGAGAGAGAGAGAGAAAGGAGGAAGCCTGTAAGACGAGCTGCCCGTAATTAGTCGATGCGCGGTCTGCTATTCTATTGAAGTACTTTGTTTTCTGATTTACCCTGTTTCTATTTTATTAAATAATACATACCTCAGTTATTAAGATTATAGCTATGTATAAAGTATTTACAGCTGACTCACCATTACTATTGTGTTTACAACAAAATTAATTATTTCACATTGATATTTAACTGTTTTACATCACTCCTGTTTATTTTGTATGACCAACGTGAACATAAACACTGTAGGATTTGACGTAACGTTTGATTAGCATTGTTAACAAATGGAGAAATACAACTAAACTGAAATTGAAACTGTGATAGATATAGAGATATAGAAGTAGATAGATAGATGGATAGATTGAAAGAGCTAAAGAGTGACTGAGTTGGAGAGGGAGAAAGAGAGAGAAAGAGAGAGAGAGAGGGGGGGCGGCTGAAGAATGATAGGGAGAGAGAGAGAGAGCTTGTATAAAATGTAAAACTAAGAATATATATATATTTTTTTTTTAAGGGACCTACATGTATCTAAACAATTTTTGACACTTTCATTATTTAATTTATTATCTTTTAAATTACAGGTAATGATGATTTTGATTTGGGTACGTACAGGCCCAAAATTGGTTCAAGAAGGCATTCAACAAGGTGAAGAAATTAGGCAAGAAGATAGGCAATGGAATAAAAAAAGGAGTGCAAGCAGGATGCGATGTGGTTAATCAAGACCTTCAAAAGAATTAGGTAAGTGCGCCACCTATAGGCAAAATGTTCGATGCTCCTTTGAAGTTGAAGGATGTTTGTGTTGCCTTTGAATGGATTCCATCACACTGCGATATTAACGGCAACGAGATCGTAGATCGGGCCGCCAAAATAGGAGCCACGAAAAAGTGTATAGACATAGATATCCCACACACGAGAGGTGAACTAGCAGCCTCTCGTTTGATCCATTATAACAAATTATGGCAAAGAGAATGGGACAATGCCGAGCACGCCCATACACAGACATGGCTTGTCTCGTAGAGAAGAATGCTTGATACAACAACTAAGAGTAGGTAAATGCAGGTTAAATTATTACCTTTTTCAAATTAACCAGCATGATACTGGTCTCTGTGAAGTGTGTCAAGAATTTGAGACGATTGAACATTTTATTTTATATTGTTCAAAATACGATAAAGAGAGACGTCTCTTAAAAGAAAGGATTAAATTGAAAAATCCTAATCTAAAAGAATTATTGATGTCTAACCCAATTTTCACTCGTGAATTATTGGGTTATATATATGATACCAATCGTTTTAGATATTTTATCATATACAGCGCTAGTGCATTTGGTAATGCATTTATCCTCCTTACCAAGTCCCTCGGAGAAGACTTTTAAGTCTTCTTCGAGGGGACTGACGGCTTTAAAAAGCCGTCAGTCCCCTGTGTGCTTATACTTACAATCCTATTCATGCTTAATTAGCATTCAAGTAAAACCAACCAACAAATTAGATGTATTTCACCACATTCAGTCATGACAGTACTGCAGATTATGCAAATAACAGCCAATCAGAAAGATCAACACGATGAGTCCGAAAATCAGATGAACAGGTATACTATCCTCCCCTTACAGTCAAACAAATCGAGTTATATATTTTAAAGACATGGGTCATTTGCCATATTTTGGACATCGACAACAGCAAGGACGCAGCCATATATCTTGTCCTATGAAGCCATAGAAATACTCGTTATCCCTCCCCGACCCTGCTTGACCAGTAGTGACTGGTGTATTGCGTATCAGGTTGGGACCGGGGCAAAATTTCTGGTTGGTCACATTCTGCTGCTGACCGTCCGTCATAGGTGATGGCCACGTGGTTCCAGGTATTCCGCGAGTGACAAGATGTATGTAGTCCCAGGTTCTCCCGAAGTGGTTGTTATGACGCCACCACCCAACATCTGACCGCTGTCCTTGCTACCCATTATGATCTCCCAAAACAAAAAAAACCAAAAACAATGAAAGCCCGGCCCCCAAAAAAAAGAAGGGGGAAGAAAGAGATAAAAAAGAGAAGAAGAAGAACAATCAGATCCTTCTGTAAACCCCCTGTAAACGGTTTATACACATTCTGCGAACAGAATTGGAAGAAAGGATCATAACTTAAATATGCATCTACCCTTCGCAAGAACCGATTATTGTACGAACTTATTTCATCCTAAAACTATGCCGTAATGGCACCGGAGGGGGGGGGGGGGGGGTGTTGACAGTTTTAGATTCATAATTTTCAGAAAATACCACGGTTGTTGAGGAATCACCCACCATTCGATGCCGAAAATGCTTGTGAATGAAATCCACCTGAAATATTGCATCTTGCTTCTACGGCGCGAATGTTACTGTGGCGCTTCTGCTCCAGTGTCGCCGCACTTTGCACCAGTGGTGCCGCACCCTTCGCAAATGATATTACGAAGGAAGGATTAATCTAAGATAAATCGTTCTGTTGTGAAAATAATTATTCACTCAGTACACGGCGCGCTACTGAAACCATACGCAGGAAGCTATCTAGCTTTTGCGTTGTCTTTGGGGGATTGTGCATGCGCACCAGTATAATGCGCTTGTCGGGATCATACGTCATGATCTGTGTGTTGTAGGAATGGCGCGTCAAGACTGCAGCATAGGCATTCTCGGTAAGACAGCTAACTTTGAAGAAAGATAATCTATTTTTGTCATGCCAAAAATTGTTTGGCCAACATCTATGGAACTTAAGCTCGAAAACATCGAAAACAGAAAATATGGTACATATTATTTATTTTTCTCCTAAAGAGAAAGTTATTGTTTTACAAAAAAATTAGCAGAACATAAAAAAGCCCCGTGGATAATTTTCCTTGGAAACAAACTTTTGCTGCCATCATTTTTTGCGCGATCGGCAGTGAGCGAAACGCCGCATAGTTGTTCCTTATTTATATTGGTAAAATATCTGCTAGTCAATCGCATCCGTTCATTTCGCTCCGGTGAGACTAGGGCAGTTGACACAAGGCGTTGCAGCAATGAAGCTATATTACAACGGCGCGCCACGACTGGAGCCATTACGGTAAGTGATTGGAACAAACTTCCGAAGTATGTAGTCAATATGAAATGTCTTATCATGTTTAAAAAAGTGTTAAATAACCATCTCAACCAACACAGTTAATTTCACAGATGCTTTACCTCAACTAAGCAATTTTGTACTCTGCAATACTACAATGATTTTAATTGCAATCATCATTATTGTCTATCGTTTACATCTTTTAAATAATACTTTGTGCAATATGTTTACGATATTGAATTTTTTTTTTTTTAATATCCGGGAAACAGACTTGTATGGGTTTGATCAAACCTTTTTTTTTTTTTTGTTTTCCAGAGACATGTTTTTATAATGTCTTAATAAATTCAAATCAAATCAAATCAAGTGTTTCACACATACCTTGTATGATACTACCGAGAATATATTTTTACTTCAAAGGTCAGAGAGGTCAAATCTGAAACTTTGGGTAAGTAGTTCAAAGGTCGCAAGTCACAGAGGTCATTTCAAGCTTTAGCCTTCTTATTGCAATATCTCTCGAATAAATTAAGCCATTAACTTCAAACTTGGTACCAGTATGCAATTATTAAGATTAACTGACTAGATTTTTGTTAATGTATGTTTAAGGTCAGAGGTCATAATTTATAGAGGTTAATATACAAAAAAATGAATTCTTGGTACTACAAAATACAATATGGCAAGAAAAAGATACATGATAACGAAGCTTTTCGACCTGCACTGATCAGGTTATAACGCAGGTATATAACAAATTACTTGAAATTAACTATACTTATTATACTCGATGCGATGCCAGGTACGTGGGCCGTACTTCTCAGCGGTTGGCTGATCGCATTAAACAACACGTCCCCTCGACTATTCGGAACGGTACAACCAATCAGCGCACGCAGCCCGTCCGTGCCTGCAAATCTGAAATGCACGCTAACAGACCAAAGAAATGATTGTTATTTCAACAATTTGATTCTTTTAAATTGAATTCAGTTCTTTGGACCATGCTTGCCTTTTCACGAATATGAATGACCAACGAGATTCATTTGCCGGCTTGAAATGAATTTGAATGGTGATTGCTCAAAATGCATGCTTATAATTATTTTAAATTTGAATGACGAAAAAGAAGAACTGATTGTTTGGATAGTGAATCTGTACGATCGGATTTCGAATTTGAAAGCCGATTCAGTTCTGCAAGCGTGAAATGCGTGCAATTGAACGCTCGGAATATGAACTTGGATGACAAATTATGAAATTGACCGAAAACACCTATATTATAGTTTTGTTTATAATCCTCTTCATATTTACCATTAAATTTGTTGTTGTGTATTCTTACTCAGAGATGTACAAACAAATCAAAATGCAATAAATCCCCTCGACTATTCGGAACCGTACAACCAATCAGCGCACGCAGCCCGTCCGTGCATGCAAATCTGAAATGCACGCTAACAGACCAAAGATAGCCAAATGCGATTCAGGTCTCCACATTTTTTACATTTTACAAAATATTGGGTTACATTTTACCCAACAAATATGCTTGTTTTCCCTTTTTTTAAATACCCAATATTGGGTCAAATTCTACCCAAATCATTTTAATTTATTTATTGGTATATGATGATTGACCAGCAGCACAGGGCTGAAAGGGTCAATTTACAATCACATATACAAGTACATATATACAGAAAAAAAGGTTTGCGGTACAACCATGTAAGTTGGAATAACTCCACGTTCCGGTCAGAATGCTCTGGCCGTCGTCAGGAGAATAAGAAAAGCGAATAAATCAGCAGAATTTATATATGAAGCGGTAGAAATTCTACAGCTTCACAACTTGTTTGTAATGTTAGGCAATTCACTTTTAAAATGGAGGCAAACAATAACATCACGGAATTAGTATAGAAAGAACTAGTAACAGTAACATCAAAGTACCTGCATTGAAAGGATAAATAACATGAAACTAATCCTGCGTTGAAAAAAATATTGTACATATATCTTTTTATATGATATTTGATGCGATTCTATTGTATATATTATATACAATAGAATCGCATCAAATATCAAATAAAAAGATACATATTAAAGTGGAAGCAAAACAAAGATACAAAGACTTACGCTACATAAATAATAGGCCTAAGATAATAAGTGTAAAAAGTGAGAGAAAGAAAAAAAACTTCGGAATAGGAAAGAGGAAGAGAAGGGAAAGAAGGAAGGAGATAGTGAGAAAGGAGAAGATTTGGGAGGAATACATACATATAAGCAAGTTAGATAGAAGCCATAACCATGCAAAATGAGCCATTACATCGAGACATCCAATCTGAGAAGAGAAAAGGTTTGGAATGCAAGGCGTGGGGGGGGGGGGTATTTCAAGATTCTGGCAAGGTGAGGGATGGTGGATTTATCGTTCTGTATTGCATTTAATTGTAAGGAAGCCAGTCATGTTCCGAAATTGTCTTGCATTTGAATTGCATCTAGGGACGGGAAGAAGGTGTTTATGGTGATCAGAGTGTTTGAGTTTTTGTCCAAAGCTTAGCAAAACAGAATCTCTTCTATCAGATAGAGTGGTGAGCTTAGTCATCGCAAAGGCATTGGCATAAGTCACGTTATAGCCTACAATTATTATACCAACTTATTGTACTTGCATCTGTAATGGTAGCACTATCTATAATAATTTCTTACCAGCTGTGTTAGCTGGATTCGATGTCGGTTTAACTGATGATAACGGTATTTTAGAAATATAATCTGACGTAGACATTTCAGATTTGTCTATGATTGCTGATAAAAAGGTAAACAAGCATTATTGGTAAGGAATACAATGGAAATTAATTGATTATAAAAAACTTTAAAGTCTCTTTTAAGTCTCTAGATTTTACTCAAAAGATGTTTAAAATGAAATATAATAAATAGCATATAGGTGGAACATTGAATAAGAGAAGAAAAGGATGAAAGAGGAGGAGCGAAACGACAAGAAGGGTGAAGAAAAAGAGAAAGGGAAAGAGAGAGAGGGAGAGAGAGAGTAGATTTTCTTCTATAAACGGTTTCTAGCGTTTGTCTCTTAATGATGGCGCTGTTTAGATGTGCGAGCCATTACGGAATGATTTTGCTATTTTTTCTAAAGATTTTGAGTTATCAGCATTATACTAACAGTTCACTACAGATGATTCCCGAGATAATAAATGTATTTTCAATGCGTATTTGGTAATTTATCCCCAGCATATGTTTAATAATTTATTCTAAGCAATCTTGTAATCATTTGTGTTTACATGTTAGCAATGCATGTTACTTGTTTTTATTTGATTGTATATTGAGTGGACATCAGCCTATAGGGACTTCCATGTTCAGGATGTATTATATTAATAGTTAGTTCATTCATTCAGTCAAACAGGAGCATGAAAAAGCTGCTGAAGGAGGCGGAGAATGAGAAAGTCTAAGCGCTTGAATCTGATACACTTTCAAGAGGAGAACTTATATAGCACAAACATGAAAATATGTAAGGAAGGACTCAGGGGAGGAATTGTGTGTACATGGAGGTAAAACAAGTTAGATTTGGAGAAAATGTACAGGAAAAAGAAGAGAAACAAGTAGGGAGAGGGAGAGAGAAGAAAGAAAGAGGGAGAGAGAGAAAGAGGGGGGCTGAAGAAAGATAGAGAGAGAGAGAGAAAGGAGGAAGCCGGTAAGACGAGCTGCCCGTAATTAGTCGATGCGCGGTCTGCTATTCTATTGAATTGCTCTGTTTTCTGATTTACCCTGTTTCTATTTTATTAAATAATACATACCTGAGTTAAGATTTTACTATGTATAATGTATTTACAGCCGACTCACCATTACTATTGTGTTTACAACAAAATTAATTATTTCACATCGATATTTAACTGTTTTACATCACTCCATGACCAACGTGAACATAAACACTGTAGGATTTGACGTAACGTTTGATTTGCATTGTTAACAAATGGAGAAATACAACTAAACTGAAATTGAAACTGTGATAGATATAGAGATATAGAAGTAGATAGATAGATGGATAGATTGAAAGAGCTAAAGAGTGAGTGAGTTGGAGAGGGAGAAAGAGAGAGAAAGAGAGAGAGAGAGAGGGGGGGGGGGGCGGCTGAAGAATGATAGGGAGAGAGAGAGAGAGCTTGTATAAAATGTAAAACTAAGAATATATATATATATTTTTTTAAGGGACCTACATGTATCTAAACAATTTTTGACACTTTCATTATTTAATTTATTATCTTTTAAATTACAGGTAATGATGATTTTGATTTGGGTACGTACAGGCCCAAAATTGGTTCAAGAAGGCATTCAACAAGGTGAAGAAATTAGGCAAGAAGATAGGCAATGGAATAAAAAAAGGAGTGCAAGCAGGATGCGATGTGGTTAATCAATGTCTTCAAAAGAATTAGGTAAGTGCGCCACCTATAGGCAAAATGTTCGATGCTCCTTTGAAGTTGAAGGATGTTTGTGTTGCCTTTGAATGGATTCCATCACACTGCGATATTAACGGCAACGAGATCGTAGATCGGGCCGCCAAAATAGGAGCCACGAAAAAGTGTATAGACATAGATATCCCACACACGAGAGGTGAACTAGCAGCCTCTCGTTTGATCCATTATAACAAATTATGGCAAAGAGAATGGGACAATGCCGAGCACGGTAGATTTCTATATGCCTTACATAGCGACGTTACTAAGCCCATACACAGACATGGCTTGTCTCGTAGAGAAGAATGCTTGATACAACAACTAAGAGTAGGTAAATGCAGGTTAAATTATTACCTTTTTCAAATTAACCAGCATGATACTGGTCTCTGTGAAGTGTGTCAAGAATTTGAGACGATTGAACATTTTATTTTATATTGTTCAAAATACGATAAAGAGAGACGTCTCTTAAAAGAAAGGATTAAATTGAAAAATCCTAATCTAAAAGAATTATTGATGTCTAACCCAATTTTCACTCGTGAATTATTGGGTTATATATATGATACCAATCGTTTTAGATAGCCCATTTTTTTATCATATACATTGTTATGTATACGATGTTGAAGAAATTGGGTAAAGAGTAACAAAAAAATGAAACAAAATGTGTGTATGTATGTGTATGTATATGCATATATTTATATGTATATGTGTATGTGTATAATTGTGTATAAATATGTATGTTTTATGTTTTCCATGAACAATTGGAATTTACTTCCCCCCGTCTCTCTCTGTTAATTCCGATTGATTGCTGGGGTATCTTGATATTATAGCGAATAATTACGAATAATCACGATCGACAGCTATCTAACTCTGGAGATGGGATATTAACTTTTTACCATACTAATGATGACCATTAATAACACCATTTTCACCACAAAAAAGTCACTCGTGGGCTATCCAAAGCCTACGCCAAACCTACTATGACTGGTGCAAATAATCTGAGGAGATTGAAGAGCGCCATCATAAAGAAGAACCAACCAACCTTTAATCAAATAGAAGCCTGATATTCACTCTAGCAAGGCCCTAAAAAGGCATCGATTTGTGTTGAAACGAGCTCAAAACCATGCATTCTTCAGCGTTCTCTGGCCGTTATTTGAACTAAAAAGTATTTGGTCAATTTCACTGGGCATGCTGGTAGAAACAGCAAAATAGAATTTGAATTGTCTTCTTTTAGTCAATAGCAAACCATAATTATGACATACATGAAACAGGGAAATGTAACTAGTAACTGCTTGAAATAAATTTCCCGTCTACTTTTGCAATACGTTTTTGTAGTTCTTATCATTTTGTTTGTAAAGCCGGTTTTGTACATGCTTCAATGATCTTCAACCCCGTCACAATTCTTTTAAGTGGAAAACAAGAGAAGACAGCAAGAGAGCAAGTTAAGATATGCAAGAGATTGAGACTGTGAAAATGTAAAAAGTGAAAAGATGCAAATAGCCAGAAATGATTCACAAAGTGAAACAAAAATGTATCACATTAAAAGCAAGGAGTGAGCGAAAAGGGGAAATGAAAAGAAAAACCTGAATTAACAGAAACCTGAAAACTGTAACAGAAACAGATAACCAAACACAAGAAAGAAAATACTGAAGACAAAACAGAAAACGTGATAACAACATGAAGGGAATTGAAATCAAACTCTAATAATCTGCATTAAAACGTTCGCACCAATATTCTGTGCAAATCGATTCTTACATTAAGCTTGTAAAATTGTTCTAAGTCGATCAAGCATAAACAAATCTTCGTGTATTTGGTATCACATAAAAGAAGAGACTTTATTCTTACTAAAAGTGTCCATGTTTTAGTCCAATCCTATTTCATTATCAAGATATCTATTTCCAAAAACGGGTTTCCTTTTTTCTGGGACGCACTGTATTTTAGATGTGTGTGTGTGTGTGGGGGTGGATGTGTGTGCGTGTTCGTGTGTCTCATACATGGATTTGAAAAGCAAGCATTGACCATATTTTGGTAAAATATATCGTCAATTTTTTCTTGTTGGTGCCATTTGTTTGATGAAACCCTGCGCTATCATTCAGGATGAAAATTTCCTGAAAATATTTAAAAATATTCATTTTGGTAGAATTTTTGAACAGTCATGTTAACTTTAACTATGTAAATGGGATTCGAACGGTTTAGTAACTCTTACTGTGCCAAGGGGTTAAGCTCTCTTCAAAATTTTACCAAAATATGGTCAATGCTTGCTTTTCAAATGTATGCACATCATTAACCATTTATTATTTCACAAAATATTGTGTACAAAACGTTTAGGAAATGTATTATTATTCTCATGATACCAAACATTATTACTTTACAAAACTTTATGAATAATAATTAATGAAAATTACATTTGAGTTTCTTTTTTGGTGCATTATTTAGGGGTTTCTTATTTGACTACTATTATTTTAATAATGAAATAAAGTAATATCTTTTTTAAAAATCTACAATTTTCTCTGAAAATTTCTATGGTAGCATATTATTATAATCATATTTAGAAAGCTTGACTTATGCTCAAGAGTTTGATATACATTGACCACCAAATACCTTTCCTGTGGTCGAGCAATTGGTGAATGAAAATGACAAGTCCATCTGTCACATAATACGTGCCATCGGCACTCTCTCTGTCATTATATCTGTACCCATCTCTTTCTTTCTCTCTTCTTTACCCCATCTCTGCTCTTTCATCATACACTCCATTTACAAATCTGATGATACAACTATCTCTCTCATTTAAAATTGCTCACTTCGGGTACAGGATAGACCTTCTTATTTTGGTTAGATAACTTTTAACTTAGAAATGCATAAAAACCTGATATGGGAAAAAGAGAATGATAAAATTACATAGGCATGCATTTTTTGAAAACTTTCTTATACTTGATACAAGTATTCTGTTATTTAATAGCCACGCAATTTCACTTTCTGCCCTGACGACATTTTTTTTCAAATCAGGCTGAATCTATTTTGTTAAGTGAAAAAGCATAGTAGAACGATGGGATTCTTTAGAAAGCAATTAACTAATGGCAATATGGATTTTTAATGCTTGCAAATAACCACAATCATTGTCAAATAACCACAATCATTTTTTCTTCTTTTTTATAACCTTTGAAAGTCTTTGTGAATTTTAAGATGAGCTTATGTTTATGGATGATTACAATGGAGTTTTTAAATTCTCTCTCCCACTCTAGCTCTGTTCTGTCTGTCTCCCTCCCTCCATTCTATTTCCCCCTCTCTCTCTCTCTCTTTCATTTTCTCCCTCTCATTCTCTCTTTCTCACTCTCGCTAGAAAGAGAAGGGAACTTGTACAGAGCAGCATAGAGGGAAAGGGTGAGTGAGAGAGAGAGAGAGAGAGAGAGAGAAACGGGGAGAGATTAATAAACAAGGAAACATGACGATTATGATGCTGATGATTATGTTTAGAATGATGATGATATAATGATAATGATGATGATGATATTGATAATAATAATAATGATAATAATAATACCCTTTTTTCTTCATTGGTTTGCTTGTCTTGTTGTATATATATAAGAAACAACTGTATGTTTGTATGTATACACGTACGTTTTTCAGAGGATTCATATTCCTGAATCAAGAAAAAAAATGTAAATGTATCGAGGGAGGGAGAATGGAATATATATATATATAGAGAGAAAAAGGAGAGTGGGGGAAAGGGGTCGAGTGAAGAATAATTATGAATAGTTTTTTTTTATAACATTTCCACTTGACAGAAGTTTCCTTTACTCTGCCATACGAATTTGGAACAACCTTCCTCATGCAATTGCTGAGAAAATCAAGAGTGGCGGCGCACAATGGGCGAAAATGGCTCCCAAGTGCGCCGAAATTCATATTAACTGAGTTTTACTTAAAACTTAGATGATGGGTTTTATGGGTATCCAATGAAATTATTTTCAAATACAGTGAAATGAACTCTCATGAATATGTGGGAGCAATTATAGATCGATGACTTGAAAACTACATATTGAAATAACTTATTAAATTGGTCAAAATTTGCACTGAAACTCGCAATATGTCGAATGTTGCGGCTTGAAGCAGGAAACATATACACTTAATGTGCATACCGGAGTTAAATATTTTACTGAAATATTCTTCAAAGTATTGTTTTTCAACAGGGAATGACAAAAGTTTAAAAAGAAAATTGCCCAAAATGACTTTTGAACTTGCACAGCAAGCTCGTGGATTTCAATTTATGATTTTTCTTTTCTATAAAGTTGTTTTGATGTAGTATTATTATGTTCATATAATCATTTATATAAGGGACCCCGAGGAAGAACAGGTTAGCTATGTTAGTTAATCTGAAGCGGATCATCCCTCCATCTTAATTTACTTTCTTTTGTATTGCATGTTAATATCAATGTTATATTTATACTGTTATATAATTTCATGTTTATATTTTAATCTGTATATTTTTATGATCGTGAATAAAACCAAACCAAACCAAACCAACCAAATACCCATGAAGTCATCAAAATACCGAAACCGATGTTGGGTCTGTAAAAAAAAGACAGAGAACATTTTGAGAGCTTGGTTTTTGTGTTATAAAAATTTTACTTTCTCAAAAGCCCTATAATTTATTATCTTGTTGATTTCTTATTAGTGTTAATCATTTGTATGGGACCTTGCCGTGTACAAAAAAAGTCATGCACGCCCCCATGCGGCGCCGTATGATGACAAAGAATCCTTCAGCGGCTGCGCGGTCCAAAATAATCATATTTTCCGGGTAATGTGTCAAGGAAAATCGGCTCTAACATAAAAAGGTGGTATCAACTTAAAGCTGAGACGTCAGGAAAAATGGTGATAATAAAACTGAATTACAAATCCGTGGAAATCTAAACGTTTCATATGGATTTATAAGGAAACACGAATAAGCAGCCTATTTTTGTAGGATGATTACCCTATTATACTCAAGAAGATTGCGTTTCTTTCCATTCTTACCCCATTCATACAGTGAAATGAACTCTCATGAATATGTGGGAGCAATTATAGATCGATGACTTGAAAACTACATTATTGAAATAACTTATTAAATTGGTCAAAATTTGCACTGAAACTCGCAATATGTCGAATGTTGCGGCTTGAAGTAGGAAACATATACACTTAAAGTACATACCGGATTTAAATATTTTACTGAAATATTCTTCAAAGTATTGTCTTTCAACAGGGAATGACAAAAGTTTTTTAAAAAAATTGCCCAAAATGACTTTTGGCGCACTTTGGTTTCGCCCTGGCTCACTGTGCGGCGTCCAGAGCTTCAAGTGCCAAGTTGCACAAACACTTAAAGGGGAATAAAAGGCAACAATCATTAGCCTATAATCATGTAGATAATTTTCAGCCTATTACAAATATCTTGAAATTACTCCTATTTGATTATTTAAGAAGGTGAACATTGTTTCCAAAAGTTGCAGTTTCCTTGCTTGACATTATCCCATGGGGGCTGCCATTTTCTTTACAAAGTAATGTCAGAGCAGTTCTATTTGTGAGATACCCACTGACCTATACACTAGCTACCATGACACTCATGATCAGCTGTGGAATGCATGACACTGGATTTTCTCATAATAAACCATTTTTGTAGTCATGTACATTCAAGTGAAGATACTTTTATCCTGTCATATAACCTATTTGTGTCAAGATATTTGGTTCAGCTGTTTCTTTTGTTAAGCAGGATTTGGCATGCACTTGTAAGTTGCTTGGTCTGACAAAGGTTTGTCAATTCTTCAAAGAAGTGACAAAGACCTACAACTGCTCTTAGATATCACCTGTGCGAGACAATGGGGGTACCAAGATGGCTGCCATTTTGCATGGGTGGCTTTAGTTGTACAATATCTATTCATTATGCAACATCTTATCCATTGTGTACAGGTAAATGGACATGTACCGCAATGACATCACAGTTTTTTCAAAATGGCAGCCCCCATGGGATAATATCTAGCAAGAAATCTGCAAACTTTAGAGAGACTGTTCTCCTTACTGAGTAATCAAATCAGAGTATTTTCAAGATATTTTGAACAGGCTGACAATTTTCCACATGATTATCAGCTAATGTATGTTGAGTTTCATTCTCCTTTAATGACCATCAAACAGAAGCATTACGATCATCTATCAAACATCTGGTAGGGAGCGGTATGCATGGCTTGTACATCGATCTCTTTCTATGTGGATATAGCATCGTACGCGCGTATGGCTCTATGCGAGCCGTTGATGCGCCCGCACAACCAAAATGAAGACAGTGTGTTTGTAACTACTCTATGCACTACACATATTGTGCACCAGTGGCGGATCCAGAGGGGCATTTCTGCCCGCCTCTTTTTGGACGAACAATATGCATTGTGCCCCCCCCCCCTTTAGAACGAGCCCCCTTTTTTGTTTGCTTGTCAGAGAAATATGGAGGGAAACTTGACCCCATACCACCCCCCCCCCCCCCCCCCCCCGAGCGAATTTTGGAAGTCTGGCGAAACAATTTTATTTTGTAATTTATTACAACGTCATGTTGAATCTCTCATATATCAAAAGATCTTGTCCCGAGGACGTTCATATGAAACCATCGTTCCATAATACAATAACATATCTACAACCTGCCATTGTACATTTTAAAAGTAGCTTTATGATAATTAAAATGTAATGTGAATTAGAATATAATTATGAACAATGACAGTTTAGAATCGTAGAAGAAACTTTTCTTTGATAACTTATATCATTTGATGGGAAAAGTAATAAAACAAAATGAAATACAAAGTGTATGTTGATGTATGACGAAGTGGAAATAAAATGTTGGTATGATTCCTCATAAAGAAAAAACATACACTGTACATGTATATCATTTAGAAAAAAAAATAGCATATCAGCCGTCACGTGGCATGGCAAAGCTTAGCGTGTAATGAATCTGTATTTGTACATATTTACAGATAATCAAACAATGTTCAATTGCCTATCGGGTATTTGCTTCCCTCCTTTAGTGCTTTGACTTGAACTCTACAAATAAACACTTGAATTTTATATTCATCGATTTCTGTGAACTGTTTATTGGCAACCTTGTTCTTATTGACATTCACTGATATAATCTTCATATCATGGTTATTGCGCGTTACTTATCATTATTTGAGTTCAACAGATTAAACCCGGGGTAATAATAATGGAACGCCAGGAGTGGCAATGTGCCATAAATGAGCGCTTTACAATAACTCACTATTATTATTAGTATGATAAGTGTCATCGTAGTAATAAGAAAGTCAGCTTTGACTATACGCTATGTGTAAATAATGTAGTTTGAATTTGAATTTGGATAAACTTTTATCCCTCCAACCTGTCATTGCGTGAATTAATGTTGTTTTATTTCTAGGCGACTGTTTCTTTTCATAACTGAATATATTTATTCATGGTAGTAATATAGTGAATATATCTATGTAATATGTTCATAATTTTCTTTGTCTCTATCTTCATGTAATGCTCTGATTTATACCTACGTCTCGGTGTCGCTTTATCTCTCTTTCTCTATCACTTTCGCTCTCTCTTTCTTTCTCTTTTTCTCTCCGCCTCTCTCCCTCGAAGCACCTAAATACATACTGTATTTCTCTGTATCTGTATCACTCTCTCACTATCTTTTGTGTCTCTCCCTTTAACCCTGTCTCTCTCACTTTCTCTTCTCTTTTTCTTTCTCTCTCCATTTATCGTATCTTTCTTGTTCTGTCTCCCTCCCTCTATTCCTCTCTTTCTTTCACTCCCCATCCTGTCTTATTTCTCTCTTCTTTTCACTCTAATTCTCTCTTTTCTTAAGAACTTACAAATTAATACATTGTTAACCGATAGCCTACGGGGACCGGGTGGCCCCTGTATTGAGCCTATGAGAGTTAAAGAATTCAGTAGTCAATGGGTCGAAAAATGTTTGTCTTGTTCTTTTGTAAGTCGCACATTTACAGTGGTATCACTCCACTCCATTCCAAATCAACCACATAATCTACTCTTGCCTGATTCGCTCCTTGACTGTTTGTAACCCCTGGCTGGTATTCACGCAGGATGGACAGACTGAGGACGATTTGACATTTAAACAAAGATCACGGTGCTGCTCATCAACAGATACGATCATCCTTGAATTTTTCAAATCACAACGATGAAGAGGTGTAAAATGATACAATAATCATGAGTCAAAAGCTTCATCACACCAAAACCCCAAAATAAAAACTTATTAGAATAAATCAAAAGAAAATTTACAGTTTTAGTGTAATGATTATATTATAATAACAATACGTAATATGTCAAAACTTGTTTGACGAAAGATTGATCTATCTCTTTTTCTATCTCCCTCCCTATTATCTTTCTCCAACTCTCTCTCTCCCCCTGCATTTCTACTCCTTCTGACCCTCTGACATCCCATTTTTTTACTGTTGATTTTGCTTTCTATCTGTTCAATTCGTTTCATTTTCACACATAGATGCGTTCTATTCATGCTATCACTTTTATCTAGTTAAATTATGGATTTGTCAGCTTAGACAGTTCCCTGATTAGATTATCCCCTATCATCTTCTTATTCTCAGTTTACAGACGCAACTTGACATCAGATAAACGCGTTCAAAGTACACTTTATCACAAATATAATTTACTTTTGACGTGTTGGTACAGGCCATATTGTGAGATAAATATTAGAATAAATTACAGTCACTCTACACTGAGACAACAAATAGAGTGTCAGCTTTTATCTAAATTCAGGTTCATGGACCGAAATCTAGTGATAACATGTGATCACGAACACAAATATGATAATTAATGCAAACAGTCAGACGGGATGGCACTTGCCCTAGTTCACCTCAACTGCATGACATAGAACATGTAAATTGTGCTTTGCTCACTCTTAATACCCCAGTCACACCAATGAGACCGACATTGCACCTACAATGTACCGAACAAAAATTTACTTTACCCTCACTGGCCAAATATCTGTCGGTTTGGAGTCTGTATGTAGCCGAGTTGGCAGTGTGAGGTATGATCAACCACCTCTCCAGTTATGAATCGAACCACTATATTTCACGTATTAATGTTAAAAATGAAGTTGTGTATTGATCATGCAGTTATATTGTGAAAGAAACTGACGGGACGTATGAATGGTTGTTCTTGTGATAAATAGGAAAGATCACTGTGCATGTTGAGGTTTTTGGAATACTTAGAATTAAAGCAAATTGACAAAATCATGCTAACCAATCACCTACCGTGAAAGCACTGGAAACAGATGTGTTATCATGACAGTACACAAACATGTGACATTGGTATTTGGTGAAAGGATTTCTTCCAGGCATGGGAAGTAAACTATTAAGAAAGCTCAGAACTCACCAATATCTGCCTGTTTTACGAGAACACAAATTTCAATTTATGAACGAACACACGATCGACTTGGCTTACTAAGCATATGAAAATACCATTTCAATAATTTTAACATTGATGCCGGGCTTTTAGATATGAATATTTTCATTTCAAAAGAGACTAAATCCACTTTTGGCGATGTCTAATAAATCAAGGTTTTTTAATTTACCACTTTTCCTGTTTACTTTTAATTCATTTGGATATATATCATGCATATAATAGTACTATCGCCTTAGAGCATCTCAATAAAGTTTTTTTTCAAAAACTAACAATGCATTTCGATTTCAGGGGAATTTTTATAATTTTAATTTTTGTGTGTGTGCGTTTGTTTAGCATTATGTCCGAGGACATTTTCGGACAGAGAACAAAAAAAAAATCATGACAACAATGGTCCTCGGAAGGCGGACAATAGTCCTCGAACGTCGAACAATGAATTTATGCCTTATTCCGTCGACTGTCCGAGGACGAGTAACAATAGAGGAACAATAGTTGTCCTCGGAAGTAAAGCCATGTAAACCACTGTGTGTGTGTGTGTGTGTTTAAAACAACTTTATCAATACCAAACACATTATTTTTGCTAGCATTGTAAAAATTTAATCTTTTAAAGAAAAATTATTAATGAAAAAAAAAATTCCATTCATTTTTGAAGTTAGTATTTTTAGTAAGTTTAATTCTAAAAGGGATTTAATCCAAAAATATACATTAAAATAGTAAAATTTGTAAAGGATTATTAAATTTTGCATGGGTAGCTGCACCACTCTTCCAAGCATCTTAATATAAAGCTTAAGAGAACACGGTATTTAAATGAACACATTCATAATCACCAAAGTGGATTTAGTCCCTTTTGGAATGAAACAGATATGGATTTAATTCCTTTTGGAATGAAACATACATTTTGTGCGCAATTTTTTCAACTTAAAAAAAAATGGATGCAGTATAGCATATTTGATTCCTATATGCGATATACACATAAAAATCACACTTTAAAATCAATTTGGTTCAAAACTGGATTTAGTCCCTTTTGGAACTAAGCTCTCCAGATAGACATACACCGTCATGTAAACTTTACTATATTTAAAAATAAAAAGTGGTTGGTATTCTCTCAATTTTGAGACATTTGGCAGGAAAAAAAATGTTGGAAAAGTGGTCCTTTTGAAAATTTTGAAAATCCACATTACCAAATCGTGCAAAGAGGGCACTTCAGGTATGTTGAGTACTATTGGTACTTGAAACTATCATGACCATTAACACACCAAGCCTGGCTACATGAAACATCACTTCAGTGTAAAGAATTACCTCAAGACACTACAAAACCTTACGCCACTTAAGAGTGTACTTTTGTCATCATTCATCAAAATAAAATCACACCTACGTTGATTTAATTACATCCTGTTTATTATTGAGCCTATACAACATACCTCAAATTATTTTGTCTTCAAAATAAATACAGAACGAAACAAAGAAGAAACACGACCTTAAAAGTGGAAGTTATTCCTCTACGTTTTAGATTAATTAGTCTCGCCCCAAATAACGTCTTGGTTTCTTTTCAGAATACATCTATTAGCAATCGTGCTTCAAAATGTCATCGGGATAGTGGTAAATTCATTGGTGTTATCAGATATGTTTAGATGTAGTAGTCTCTTCTGCTCAATTCAGGACATCCAAAATGGCGAAATTTCCTTCAGCAGCATTAAAGATCAGGCTCATTCTTTCAATTAGAATTCTCTTCCAGGTAACAATCGTTCTTCAGGATGTTGCATTACAAGCCAAATCTGTCGATGATTTCAAGTTTGTTACACAACCCAGAAACGTGACAACGAGAGATGGTGAGACGGCCACATTTCTATGTACTCTCGAATCGAAAGTGCCTTTCGACTTTGTTTCGTCGTTTTGGGAAAATGGTAGGACTGAGAGAATCCATCCGAATGAGTTCTATAACATTACAACTAAAAAAAATAATGCATCCAATGTGGTTACCTCTATCATGACAATCAAGAGTACTCAAATAGAAATGAGTCTGCCTTATAAATGCTGGATTATGATGAACTTCCCTAATAGGCCGAGTCAAGCTAAGTCATCCAGATTTGCAAGACTTAACGTGGTGTACTTCCTAGAAGAGGGTGAGCTGAATTGTAGAGGATCATCTAGCTCCATTCTTCGCGAGGGTGAACATCTTCGCATATGGTGTTATGGAGGTCAGACCAATCCTCCGATTGAAATGCAATGGTATTATCTGGGTTCGGACACATTAAATATATCTTCTTCTACGGCAAATTTCGTGTTGTCAGGGAACCTAACAGTCACCAAACTACTCCATGACAATGTCTTGTTTTGTATCGCAACAAGCCAGTCGTTTCCTGGAAGGGAAGTTAATTGTTCTTTGGGTCCTTTCAAAGTCATTCATTCCCCTATGGTTCAGGTTATTCCCCATCAAAGGGAGATGGTATGGCCCTTTGTTGCTGAATCATCTTTCCATTGTGAAGCCAGGGCATACCCGGAGATAAAAGAATACGCTTGGTTGTGCCATCCTAAAGAAGCTTTCGGGCAGTGTTATTCACTTTCAGAAAATTTGACAATTATTCTAAATGAAATTCAAGATAATGACGTTCTCAATATTTCATGCGAAGCAAGAAATCACCTAGATAGCTCTCGGAGTAGCTCAATCATTCATATTAGAAATGTGGTTGATGCACTTGTTCCGGATTGTAAAGTTAATTCCCCATATATAATGCAAACATCGGAAAGCGAAGCAATATCCCTTGAATACAACAATACATTGGACCAACTCTATTGCGCTACCGAAGTCAAGAACATGGACACTGTTACATTTCGCTGGTATCTGGCTGGCAATGTTATCGCCGTAAAGCATGGGAAGCATATCATTGAGACATCTAGAGGAAGTCATCTTATGGTTTACAGCATTCTCGAAGTGTCAAAACCAGGATTAGTTGTATGCAATATTCATTTTGATATTTCCGATGAATTTCGATTTAGGTCAGCTGCTTGTCACTTGGCTGGTTATTACATGACTCATCCTAAAACAGATCGCAGAGAATCCTCACATTCTTTGATGATAGTTTCTACCATTTCGTCGACTAACGTCTCAAAACTTCCTGAAGAATTATACGCAACTGTAGTATTTAAAGCGGCTGTATCTAAAAACTTTTGGAATACATTGTTGATGATTGTTGTGCCAATTGCGGCGACTTTCGGACTCCTTCTTTGTTTAATCTTAATTACCATGGCATCACAGAAGGTATTCCGTTTTAGGTTCCATCCGTCCGCATCTGGCTCGGGCACGCCATCGACTAATCTGGTTGGCAATCATGTCATGGTCACGGAGATGACGGAGTTTACTTCACGCAACAGAGATGGGAGTGCAGTGTACGAAACTCCAGACGTCGATTCAAGTTTCGGAAATACATCTATTGACCGATATGGAGCGGACGAAAGACATTTCGTTAATAGTCTTCTAGGACAAGACGTGTCATTTGAAGAGACTTCGGGAAGCACTTCATCTATAAGCGACGATGGAATATACGAAGATTCTAAGGGTATTAACATCCCAAGCATAATATCTTCCTATGAAAACCGTGACCTAGTTGAATCTTTAGTAGGAAATAGAAGTAGATATCTTTTGGCTAGACAAACTAAAACCTGGCAGCTACATAAAACTCAAGAGGACGGCAGTGATTCCACCACGTCGTCATCAACATAATCTGGACGAGGGCATTTTGCATAATTGGCAGCTGACATGTAAGATATCGATGAATCTACTTAATATCACCATAAGATTAACTAAATTTTCTTAATATATGTCACAAGGCACCACAAAATCACCAAAGAGTCGCAGTGTGATTTTCAGTTAGAGCTCAATCAATGTGTCTTTGGTTAGCATGGTCAAATTTCAGTTTTCGGTATTTCCTGAACGAATATACTTTTTTTCTAAGTAAATTTTTGAGGCACCAATCAATCTAAAAGTTGTATTGTTGACAGTTTTTTTTTTATTAGAGTTATATTTGTCTTCTCTGGAAAATAGAGTAGGTTCTTTCATTAATACTTGTCAACTATAAAGAACAGGATGTTCCTAATAAGTATACCAATTTTTACCAATCTGATAATCCCTTCATCGAAATTACTATTGAATTCTAATCCTCATTTTGTCACCTTAGCACAAGACTTTGCATGTCAGAGTGCTTCAGTAGACTGCAAACTTTAAACCCTTATTTCTCAGAAGTAACATTCTGTGGAACTGGGCATTCTACTCTTTGTACACTGAGTTAGGAACATTCCATGCTAATGAATTATATATCGTTTTAAAGCTGATAATCTCCTCTTTCAGAATCAGGCATTAACTAAAAATTCATATCTGGCGACTTTTTGTGGTTTTGTGGTGCCTGGTCACATATAGTTTATCCTGTAAATTCTTGTTTCCAATTTTATTAAAAGATATTTTATAAAGCCTAAATGAATATAAAGTCAGTGTAAAGATTATAGCATAAAAATGGTATCAGCTAACTGAATTTTCAACCCGTTCAATGTCACATTTCCAAATTATAAGAATACTTTACAAATAGTGTAGTAAAATCACGCGAAACCGTTATAACGGTATAGCGTTATTTTCGCTGCAAGTTACGTAACCCTCGCACAGCAAGCTCGAACTCCGGTTCTACGCTCCAGTGAATTTCACAGTCTCTTATTAGTCGTTCGCCCGAATTTGCGAACTACACTACTCATGCTACTCGCCACAAGCACACGCTCACACATACACACACACGGCCGGCCGAGCCGAGCAGCAGTATACACATACTACACAGTGTAGTACATGCAGCGCTCGAATACATACACCCTGTACACAAACTCGGTTTTGGTTTTGAAACGAATTAAGCGAAGACGGCTGTTACACACATCTAATTTTGTTCTAGTCAGATTCTGGAAAAAGCTGTTTAATATTTGTGACTGATTTTTACAAAAACGCCACGGGGAAATCTAATTCGGCGCGGACAGCTCGATCAAGTATACATTAATAATAATAATAATAATACTTGGTTCTTTTATAGCGCATTACACATAGCAAAAATGCATGTCTCTATGCGCTGAGAAATGAGAAAGTATTAAGTAAGAATGAAAATGGATACAGAGTTCACTGGCAAATACTCTAAGTGTTAAATAAATATTGCTTGAGGGAAATTTTAAACTGATCTAAGTTACTTTGATACCTCATGAAATCGGTAAGTGAATTCCATAGAGTAGCGGAGGCATGTGCAAAAGTCCGTTCACCATATTGCTTAGTTGAAATGGGAGGAACAATGAATAACGCTTTTGAGCTTGATCGCAGTGTTCGGGAAGGACGGTAGTATGATAATAAGTCAGTTAAATAGGAAGGGGCAATCTTGTAAAAACATTCATGTGCAAAAACTAAAACTTTAAATCTGATACGGGAATGGACAAGAAGCCAATGTAGATTTCGTAGAACAGGAGTGATAGCTTCATATTTCCGGGTTACATTGCATGTTAAAAGTATCGTATTTTTTGATCGTCCCATCGCCTTCCAAGCCGTCCCTGGGAGGGTAAAGATGAAGAACGTGTCGCGTAATCGTGCCATTTCTTTCCATTCGCATACGGTTTGCGTGCATAGTTGGGGACTCAGTGGAGAACGGATGGTGGCGTCAAATTATTACGCGTTTGCGTTATAACGGTTTCGCGTTATTTTACTACACTGACAAAGGCCTGTTTCAGTGCCAAAAGATACGCATGATCCATAAAACAATATTGTAACAAGTGTTTGATACATTTGTCGAGGTGTCTAAATTGTACTAAATTGATATTTAAAAGGTTACGGAAAACTATGTGAACAAACTCTAATTAAAAGTTATTTATATTTTCCAAATATTTTAAAGTTTGCAAAGTTGGGTTATTTGTATTATAGTTATGTGATATGACGTGATTGACCTGAGAGAGCTTGATTTAATTATTTTCATGCACTTTGAATATCCAAAGAATCCCCAAAGAGTTTATTGGGGCCTGGATTTGCGGTTACTGAAATGGGATATATACAGGTCAATGCTCCCATGTGTCACTGAACCATTTGATTGATTTGTATAAAGTTTTCTACTTGTATCCAAGCAGGAAAAAGATGCCGCGAAAAAAGCTTTCACATTATGTGTATAAATTGTATCCGTATACCAAGGATTTCTAACTGTTAACATTCTACAATCCTAGTACATTTTCGATGTGTTAACCAGAGGGATTATGTTCGCCAAGTTTTTTTTTATAGATATCATTAAAAAATATATCCAGTCAGTCATTTGAAGGTATTATCTTACCCTTTTTAGTGAGATGAAAGTGGCTGAATTAAGCAGACATCTATTCGTTATAAGGCTATAACATGTATAAGTAATAAGTACATGTATGTTTTGACATTCGAAACGATTATGGTAACAACTTGTTTGGTAAATTAATATATAGAACGCGTGTGTTCAAAATGGTATATATTCTATAACAGTTTATGTTCAACAGCAGAAGAGAAAATCTGTAAATATAATGTAAAATAACCGTTAAATATTGACTGTTCAAAAGCAGTGGGAGTAGATGATATACACCCTAAACTTCTGAAACTGGCTGCAGAATACACAGGTGACTCATTGACCCATTTATTCAATGCGACTTTACAAACATGTATAATTCCAAAAGATTTTAAGGCAGCAGGAATTACTCCAATACACAAGGGAGGATCTTTTGATATTGATTTTAATTTTTAGACCCACGTCTGTGCTACCTGCCTTGTCCCAAATATTGTAAAGAGCAATACATGATCCACTTTATAAATACCTAAATATAAAAAAAAAAATCCTTGCAAATTGTCAATCAGGGTTTAGACCATCTTATTCTACTGCTATATGTTTAACTTTATTTTTGTGATATAATGGACCAAAAACATATTATTGGAGGTATTTTCTTAGATCTACGTGAAGCTTTTGATGTTATTCCACATTTTTTTCTTTGTGGAAAGCTTAAGTACTATGGTATTAAAGGGAAATAATACAACTGGACGAAATCCAATTTAACAGTCAGCAGACAATTCGGAACAGTTAATGATTGCACTAGTGGATGTTTGAAGATCAGATCAGTAGTCCCACATGGATCTATATTGGGACCGTTGGTATTCTGTCTCTGTATTAATTACATGTAATGCACTCCCTGGTAATGGTCAGACGTGTACATCCCTTTATAAGTTTACACAACCATGCAAAGTTTTAAATATTGACGCAATGGAATGATAGCATTACTATTCAAATATGTACATTTTATAATAGCATTAATTCACTCTCCAATTTTATTTTTTATTGTAATTTACCATGTTACGTAATTGTTATGAATTTTGTATTTTCATGTAGAATTATTTGTTAAACTGCATGGCACCTTTAGAAAGCAGTTTTGCATAGCTGACCAGGCCAACCCTGCAGTATAAAATAAAAAAGACAAAATTAATAAATAAATAGATAAACCAGGCTTTTGCCAACATGACCAATCCATTTTGCTATCACAAATCATTACAAGAAAAGGGTTATTTGGTTAAAAAAAAATAAATCACCACAGTACGGAGTATAGATTATAAAGTTCTGTTTTTATTATAAATTTCTTAACAACTTGAAATATTTTTTATTGGCAACTCACATGATTGGGATCATGTGTGGCTGCAATTCTCTTTAACACTAAGTCTCTAAGTCAAACCTACAAAGTTAATACTGTAGTTTTACATTCTGAATTTAAACTATAAAAAAAACATTGACGAAATTTAATTAAGGTTTGGGGTAAACATGCATCAAAATTAGTATTCAGGAAAACTGCGACGACAGATTGCATCACTGGTAATGATTTCATCTTCTTAAGCTTGACGTAATTTTGACAAAAATATGTGGTTAAATTTGACTTTTCCTACATCTACATAAGGAGACCTTAAAACAGTAAGGATAATATTTATCATAACTACATGTCAATAACCGGAAAAATCCATTATATAGGAACTTAATATATAATTTGTCAAGGGTATAGTGAGTTATAATATATTACTGTATCGGTAGTGTTATATTTTAGCAACTCCTGAACACCCTCCCGGCAGAGAGGTCAGAATGCTCCCCAGTGGATTTGCGAGTGTTCACTGTAAGAGTGTAGAATCGTGACTTATGCAGTGGCAAGGGATAGTAATACACTGCTTAAATGATATGTTGTTCGTAACTAGGAAAGCAACATAAAACAAATACTACCATTATTCGTATACATATAAACATTACATTTAAAAAAACAAATATCGATTCGACCGAAAGAAGGCATTGTACCTTTCATAGCTATATAAAGATAATACAATGCGATTTAAAATCCCACTCTAAAATGTAGTTTACAATTTCTGATGAACTTTTGTCATATTCCCCATCAAGGCACGTAGAGAAATGAAAACCGTGTACCTTGTAATGACGACTTAAATGTAAATAAAGCAAATATTGAAATCCAGCCTAAAAGGGCTTTAAGATTGTTGGTTATATGAACATCATGAAAACCAATAACTAACAAACAATGGCTGAAATATTTTTTATTTCCGAAAGATATATTTGTAGGCGATCAATGCACGGTTCATAGTATAGGCTTATGTCAGATGCAGAAAAAAAGTTAAACAGAAGAGGCCATTGTTCTAAACGGTAAAACACGGTACAGCACGTTGGCTTAGAACTTCCAAAACGTTTGTAACTAGGTAAAATGAATACATATTAGCATATATATATATATATATATATAGATATATATATGGGAACATAGTTACACTCATGAATGCGTACATTATGTTATCAAATTGATGTAATATATACATATTGTTGGCATTACATTGGTTGATTTTTTTCCATCACATCTTGATGAAATCCTGAATATTTAATGTTGATCTTAAGAACTGAATTAATGAACCGTGTTAAAAATTATCCTGGTCTTATACAAATGTCCATGGTTTTGGTTTTTGGGGGGCCATTTGTTTCTGCATTGAAATAATATACACATTTACCTAAAGGCAACCAAACTTGATAGCTGGTTGCTCTGAAGATTTACAAAACAAAGCAACATGCATCAGGGAACTAGATATGGACAATATTGCATTAACAATAAGAACACAATTGTGTGTTGTTGTTTTTCCCAGATCATTTATGTGTTGTTTTATGAATTGGGAGAGTTGTTCCTGATTTCGTTACAGTTGAACGACACAATTTACATTGATATAATAATCACAGTAAGGTATTATTTACAAAGGTATTATTAGGTTATTATCAAGTTGTATAATAACAACTTGAAAGCTATAATTTCAAATAAAACTAATGACAATAAACTATTTGACAGTTATATAATGCATGAAGCATCAAAATTCGAAGGAACTTCAAGAATCAGAAAGAATATAGCAATGTACTAAATGGAGAACTATATAAAAAAAGGTTTGAGAAAAGAGATAACCAAACGATAAAACGAGCATTGCAGAAGAGGGGAAAATGAATTTAAACAATCGATGCATGTACATGAATGTAGAAATAAAGCAAATATATTATCAGCCTTTTAATTGATTTACTGTTGGAATCATGAAACGAAACAAAATGTTTACTTACAATATAAACATATGTTTTGTTGCATATATTGCATTCAATATTCAAACTGCTAAGGATGTGAATTTCGTATTCATAATGACCTTCATTTAGAAAATGAATCAATCGAAACATTAGTTTGTATGCAAAAGTACATAAAATGAGCCATAAGACTATAATTTGCTTTCAACACAAATATCTGCAAATTCATCCTATGACTTTGCTTTAATTTCCATTAAGTTTGAAATTACATTCCACAAACAGGCAATTACTGTTTCGCAATGGATATCTTACTACACGTTACAAACCTATATCGTCATTCTTACGAATGTATTTGTAGAAAGCGTAAATGTTTACAATCACTGCTATTGTGTTTATCTGTTTGTTACAGTCTTTAGAAAGTATATTCCGTAACTTGTCATGGGAAAATAATAGATAAAACTATATAAAGCGTTCTTCGGATGCATGGCATAATAAGGAAATCACTATATACAGGATCGTATATTTACTTACTTTTTATTATAATATGAATATTCAACTAAATGAAACGTAAAGGGGATGAATAACATATTTCAACATGTTCTATGTATAACGCTATATCTATATTCCTAATAATGATAAGGTATATATCGCTAAAATTGTATCGGATATAATGTATGGTGTAAATGAATGGGGTTTTTTTAATGTCTACTTCATTTAAAAATAAAGGTTTACAAATCCATCGTAGGAAATGTAGACCATAATTGTTGTTGAACATCAAATTTTATACATTCTGGCCGAGAAACATACACGGTTAAAGTCAGCTCAAATACATTGAAATAGACAATGACCGATATTTCACAGCTCTCTAAAATGAAACCTAGGCCATAAAAGTTCGTACCATACCCGCTTAGCTTCAAAGGCAGTTCTCTTTATCCCTATAAATTAAAGAAGAAGATACGTTAAACCAATGTTTACATTTACTTATAGGAAGTAGGCGAGATCTTCTAAAAGCACGGGGCTTGTGATAGGGTAGCATAACGAGAATTTAGACATACGTTATACAATATTACATTCCATACGTGACTATAACAGTAATAAAAAGCAAAATATGATATGTGCTACTGTTTAGTATCTTGTACAATATTTTTTTTGTTGAATAGTACGGATTTATGCGGAATGAAAAGAAAATCGAAATCGTTTGTAACCAAAGTCTTTCCATCTCTTTGTCTTATGATGACATGATTCATTTTGTAGCACTGATTTGATTTGATTTTATTCGTCAGGTATATTGCAATACAAACATAACCAGGTACCATGACAGGATAGCCCATGAATTTCCAATGGGGTCCTTACCTAAATAACTGATTAAAAAATACACTAAGAAAACACATTAGTACGGCTACAAGACTATCGTACACGTACGACAAGTAATAAGAATGTACTAATGTAGCAAAATAAAACATAACATTTTCTATAAAGTAGGCGAAGATTACATAAATGTGAATACAAGACTTACTCAACGGAAAAAAAACTATATACAGAAAATCATAATGAAACCATCGATAATAAACGTTGGTTACATAAGTCATATAATATAGGAAAAACCCATCTGAGCTACAAAAAGGAGAGGAGAAATATAGTTATGGAGTAGACACATTTTTCAGATGATGCTTCAATACCCTTTTAAAATGTAAAAAATTCTTAACTGACTTAACATGATTTGGGAGGGAATTCCAGAAAAGAATACCGTTAAAGGAGAATTAACCCCCGAGTACAAATTTACTTATATTGAAAGGTGTAATATATTCCTACTTATTGGCCTAAATCATTTTCTAATAAGATATCAGAAAAGGCTTCGCGTCAAAATATACGAGATCGATACGAATCAAGATTTTCTGAGCAAAATTTATCATCTGCTAGCAATATGTATCGTCTGCTAGCAATACATGGGGGCTGCCATTTTTTTTATGTGTACAAGAAGATTTTCTTAATCCAAATGCCCAATTGCCTTTTTCAAAATTAAAAACCCATTTGAGATTAAAAATATAGAATAGATATGTCAATTTATTTTTAAACTGAAGATTTCCTTATATATTTCTGTTGAAAATCGATATTCGCTTAATATAAATCTATTTTCTAGATACTGTGACGCAATGGACGGAGCAAATTAATTCAAATTTTATGGATGCTTCTTCCCTGAGCATCTATAGCTCCTCATTGTACCCGCCACAATTGCTCTGGTAGACAAAAGAACATCCCTTCATTGCTATTATGTAAAATAAGTAGAACAGGTAAATATATATGTGACACCTGTTCTACATACTTTTACATAATAGCTGTCAAGGGATGTTCTTTTGTCTACTAGAGCAATTGTGGAAGGTACAATGAGGAGCTGTATATTTTGTCAGCTTCTTTGTTCACCATGTTCATAGGATATAAATGATAAAATTTGTTTCACAAGTTCTCTTCCATATTTTTGTGGAAGATTTTCATTCATTCAAATCCCCTTTGTTTGCTTCATGTTTCTTGTCGCAGTTGCAGATTGTACGATATACGATACACAAAACTTTGTCGATTCTGGCGAACAGCAAAACAATTTTTACGATAATTAATAACAATGACATGATAACTTGCATTCACATGCCAATATGGACAATAAAATAGTTTCTTACAGTACTCAACAAATATGTACACGAGCTTTAAATAAAACACGTATAATACATTAGCATAACTTTAATGCGCTACTATCGTTGAGAGCTCGACATAACTGTTTATGAACCTTACTTGTAAATACTACTCAAAATATGTGACAAATAGTCAAAATACATAAATATAAAAAAGAATACTTGCTTCATCTGATTATGTTATCTGAAAGGATAGTGATAATTCTTATAAGGCTCTATTAATTAAACAAGGTTTAGCTCGAGACCTACTATTCGCACGTTATCTTCTTGCTTTCTTCCGTCCTTTGAAGAACTAAATTTCTAAAAGAAACATATTTGCTACGAAAATAAGACACTGAAGTCTTCTTTTAATGTGTGTATGCTTTCCTTTTACGCTTACCAACTTGAAGATATAATTATACTACATCAAATACAGTTCAAATGCACGACAAATTCATCATGGTATTCAGTAACAGAATGATATATTTTACATGCAAACACTTCTGACGTGAGTTGTTTCGCTTAGTATTAAAATATATTTCAACAGACAAAACAGGGAGCTGTATAGTTGTTGACTTTTCGTTGTAAAAGACTACTGTAAATACAGTCAATTCCTATTTTTCAACTGAAAAGAATTACTTATTTGCAAACCAAAATTAAAATTTATTTGCAAACCTACGGGAATACTTCATTTTCAATATTTTCGTTATTATTTTAATTAAATTTCATAATTATACATTAAAATAAATATCAACGGTATTCACAGTTAATATCTTCCAGTAGTTACCCCTCAGTAGCGCTATATGACAAGGGTATTCTGTGGAATTACGGCATTAGTGTCAATGCAGTTGCATTTTAGGATAAGCATGATAAAACCTGGCATTTAATGTCTGGCTGCATATAAGACAGACAGACAGCATAATTTTCAAACTTAAAGTATGACCTCTACTGGTTTCTGTGATTTTTTAATGATGAATATCTATAAAAGCTCCTACCAGTATTAAGGCAATGAGAAAATATTCACATGATATTATTTTCTGTACATTTAAACAACCATCAAACTAAATCATCCATAATGACATTATCTTCTCCGGTAATGCCATAAACAATTGATATACACCTCAAAAACAACTAATCTCATGACTATATGGTTGTAACAACAATGGAATCTGAGGGAAGTCAATCAATCATCAATCGATTTCCTCATATTTCATGAAAGATCCCTCCCATTTTTTTAAAGAATCAAACATCTTGTAGCAAATACGCATCATGTTTGAGATACAGATCCAATTACATGTTATTCACTATTTTTTTTTTTTACTTTAATTTTTTGTATTCACAACATATTCATTGCTAAGATACTTTTGAAAATTCTGCATCTGTTGACGAGCAAAACTAAAATAGGTGATAACATGTTTGTCTTCGATAAGACATGATAACAAGTAAACCAGAGTAACATATCACTATGTAGTACTGAAAATGCAGATTCATTAAACTTCGCGGGTGAATGTATTCAAAAGGTTATTCTTGGGAATACGCATTCATGTTAATTCTCTTCTTTTGCACTAAGCGTCATTGAGATTCCTTACTTATTTCTTCTTGTAATATAGTCTATGAAATATCATTAATACACTGAAACATTAAAGTCATAAAAAAATGATAGCTAAAAGAAAATTTTCTTGTTTCTATTTGACATAATGAATATAATCCTAAAAGTAAAATACCAGCGTTTTTTTCAAAATTTAACCTATAAGATGCAATTTTTACTGTTATACTCGGACTGCATGGCCAAACTGGATCGATTTCAACTTTAATTTTATAGAAATGAATGCGAGGAGATGTGATCGATGCAATGACATTATATATGCCATTACAGAAATCCGGCTTACGAAATTTAACATTATTTATTGCATAAAAATGAATACAACTGAAGAAAATTGCGTCGAATATAAAGTGTCAGGCCCATAAAGTGTCTATGGGGGACGTCTTTAATACCACATTTTCCCAACTTTCTACAAAGTCAGAAATGTGGACACGAGTTATAAACGAGCATACTCTGAGAACAACAGGTAAGTAAGAAGGCTCACCTGGAGAGAACAAAGAGGACTGAATATCAAATGTGGCCTAGTCGATCCTGATTGTGTGGAATGGATCGCCTCCCCATTATCAGAATGCACTGAGCTCGATGATGCATAAGGCGTACTTGTTTGAGCTCGGCTAACATATGGTGTCTGTGAGCCCTGTCCTCTGACAGCAGGCCATCTGAAGTGTTCGCACGATGCCTCATTTACGCTAATACTTGTATCGTGTGAGCAGCACGAAAATGGACTACTTGTATGCAGAATGAAGACTCCCCTGGTAACGGGACCATCCTTCGTAACATCACCTGCGTGAGGACTACGTTCACTGTCCTGGTAACATGTGATGGTGGTTGCATCATCTCCAGTTGTAGCGTGACAATGCGCTTCGTATTGGTATATTGCGTTATCACTAATGGGGAAATGAAACACTTTGCAGGACCTGGAGGAACATGTACCTCTACTCCTTTCCTTAGAGTTTTCTGCCAATTTATTTGATGACCTAACAAAATAATATATACATATACATCCTGGTCTATCGTGCCTACATTATCTATTCCTAGGTCTACTGAAATAGAGGAGGCCTTATCAACCCGGGAGGTGGTGAATCGATGATACTGTGATGCACTCTTGAAGCCATACATTGCATTTTCACCATTGATGGAAAAGGGGTGGTCTTTGGTTTCTAGACGAAGTGTGAAGTAAGGACTGAATGAAGAAGTTACATCGTGTGGCCAAGACAAGTGGAATTGAATTATGCCATTTGATCCTTCTTGTAGAGTCTCACGTTGTGGTGTATCGGTGGCAGCCACGGGCATTGGACAATTCCCAAGCAGGGTGGCGAACACAATGATGAACCGAAGAAGGGTGTGTAACAGGGCGAATGAAGAGCATGAAGTACCAGTCTTCCGAATGTTTCTCTGTTAAGGAAAGAAAAGAAACACATTACTACCCAAACGTATCAAAACACGCCTATCATATGGTAGGACAAATTGTTATTCTTATTCAATCACAACTCCATGTTAACAAAATATTACCCACCAAAATATAATACATGTTGTATTTTTGTTAATCCATTGTTTAATGTTTTAATCCATCTGATTACGTTAGGCGTGCAAAACCATATTCATGGTAAAATAGTTTTGTTGCATGGATCACAAAGACAATACTATATCATATCATATATTATATCATCCACTTCAAGGCAATGAACTACATAACATTGAACTCTACGTTAAGACAGTGAACTTATGTTCATGACCTCAGCCTTTTAAGCAGAAGTGTTTATTGTTCTCTTGTTATGATCCCCTCATTCAATTACATTCTACATATGTTGTCCTCCCTTAATTACTTTTTTGATTCCTTAACCTCATGTTCACTAGTATACCCTTTACAATTAGATTGTCTTTTACTTTCCCTTTGTATACAATTTATTTATCCCCTAATCAACAGTCTTACTGTAATCAATTTGTTTATCCCATTTAACATTCAATTTGTTCAACTTTCAGACTATATATATATATATATATATATATATATACATGTATAATGTTCACTTCTGTTTTATTTCCTGAAGATGATCTGAAATAAAGGTCGAAATTTGGAAACCCATCTTGACTCTGATCGGAGGATCATTTCTAGCACTATTATTAGCCTCTGTCCATGGAGATGGTCATGCCATTGTTCGGGGGTCTTTGATAAATACGTTGGTGCTTCAAAAGCTTGAAACAATTTCTTATTTCCCTTAACCATGAATAAGCTATTTATGTTAGAGAAGAACAGAAATCAAACTGTTAACATACCCCCACCTGTTGGCATTTCAAACATGTTAAACAAAATTAAGTGCATGTATAAGCTTTTGAAAATGATGACAAGGGAGAAGAAAACGGTTACACTAAACAAAAATCTAAGAAATGGAAAATGTCGCTGATGATAATGCGTCATGTAGGAAAATATATCTGTATAGGTGCAGTCACACAGGCAGAAAATCCAAGGAAATTGTATTACTGGATTTTTTTATTCCGGTAGTTTTACCAGAATGACCGCGAATCTCCAGAAAAGTATGAGCTGATGAGAGAAACTTTTAATAAACGTTCCAATTGAACACCGAGAAATTTGAGAAAATTGTAACAATGTCACCTAAAACTTGGGAAGTTTGTTACCTCAAAATCAGGAATACCATCTTCCCGGAGGCACGCCCATTGCTTTCACAAACGATCACAATCAATGCACCCGGTTGATGAGATTTTGTTAGAATTTTAATAAGTGAAACATGCCTTGAATTGACATTAACGGTATGACGGGGAAACCCTATGCATGCTGCGCCCCTAAGATTTGACATGAAATTGGAGGAAGAATTCGCTATATTCCTCTGTTTGATTTCACATAATTCCTGATAATTATTCTAAACATGCTTCCAAATGAATTAGCAAAAACAATGTACTTTTCACAAAAAAATGTTTCAGTGTCATTTGACATTGCAGACTCATTCTGCGCACTCATTCACTATCGACACGTTTGTACAGGCAATCTGGGATTCTATACATGAAAGATAACATTTTGCATGAATATGTATCGCTTTCAAAGTTTGTGTGTTTTTTTTAAAATCTAAATCGCACAGTTGCTTGTTTGCACAGATAATTGCGCTGCGGAGACATAAGCGCTCATATAAATATTTGATCTGCAATGTGAAGACACATTACAAACGGTGAGCATATTCCAGGAACAATTTTTATTGTTTTAAAATGAGCCAATGTGACCGTACAATGTATTAGATGCGCACAATTCTAATGATTCTCCTTCAAATGGAGTATGTGTTTGTAAGAAAAAGGAGCTTTATTGCTGATTAATTTCATCACCGGAAAGTAATAATGTGTTTTAACATATTTCAGACTGACCTCTTCATTCTGTTTGGGCAGTAGAGGAACTATATTTCTTGACATTCCAGGCAAGGTGATAAACGTAAAGCAATCCGTTCTTTATCTTTGCAGTGACGTGAACTAGATAGTAGGAAACAGAACATTAAAAAAAAAATAAACACACTATTTCAAAGGGTTGATCCCTCAAAAAAGAAATCACTTAAAATAAGCACAAAAATACAAGTACTGTCAATGTTATACGGGTAGATCTTAAATATCAGAAACTTCACCACGCCCCTGTCTTTTTTCCCTGTGAACAACTAAAATTACACTCGACCACAGAAATGAAGGGGAAACAGTCAACCATTTCACTCAATTTTGGGAACGATTAATGATGTATATCCAAATTCTGAAACCATACTCTTCTTCCACAATAACCCTTACATGCACACGAGTGATAAAATCACATTTCTTTTAATATTGCCAGTAACATTTCACAGGCTCCTGAATATTCAGGTTTACTTTACCTCAGATCCTTCGAAATGTCTTCAAATGGTTTAGCTTTTCTTGCAGTCTGCACCGAATGTTTCTGTAAATAAGATATGTACACTATATAATTTTGTTTCGTTTTACTTAAAAAAAAAAAATAACACCTAAAACAGAATACATATAAGTTTATTATTGTTCCGTGTCTACTTCTTTGAGTTCAACCTTGCATCTTTATTTAACTTTTATGTCAATGTGGCATTCGGCCTTCAACAATACATGCAACAATATAAACAATTTAGGAATTATCTTATTCTTTCACTTCAAAAATAATAGAAAAGAAGCAATTTGAAGTATGTCTCCTACATGTTGGCAGTGCTTATGAATAGATGGAATTAGATATGGCTATGCTGGACAGTAGACCAGCAGCAGATTGATATTACTTCTTTTTATCGTCATTGCTTAGTCATGTTACTATTAAAGTTGAAAATTATCTTTGACTTACATTTTTCCCCGGCTCTCTGGTGGATTTCCCGGGTAAGAAAATGCGGTACAGATCTGCCTCCTCTTGCTGCCAATTTGAAGTGTAATCGTTGCATTTGTGAGTTGTCCGTTCAGTGTCTGGTGGGTGATGTTGATTAAGCGTTCCCAAAATGTCTCTTCGTGTTTCATTTCCTTTTGACATGTTGCTGGTGTCAACATGAGCCCTCTCGTTTAGTGGTTGACAAGACGACATAATATTGAGAGTGTAATTTCCCATCTCATCCTTGGGTGTGTAGTCTTGATTTTCAACAATACAAACCGCTTTTGAAGCTTGCAGAACCTGCTCGTGTGCCATTTCCAGTTCCAGTGTGATGAAATGTGAATTATCTGACAACACTACATGATGTATTATTGTCCCGTCATTCGTGCCATCAGTTGTGATTGCTTCGTATGCATCCTGATAGACCAAAGCCTCTTTATATTCATCCTGAGAGTCAACGACTTCGGCGTGCTTGAAAACATATTGGCTGTTTCTCGATTCACCCAAGCCTTGAGAGTCGAGATAAGCTACGATTTCTTGATGTCCATTCTGCGATGCCACATCTTGTGGAGACCAACCATCTTTATCCTTAGACTTGGGATCTGCCCCAATAGCAATGATCGATTTAACGATATCTGTGTAGCCCCCCTTGGCTGCAGTATGAAGCGGTGTAAATCCGTCCTTGTCTTTTGCATGTACACTTGCGCCTTCCGAAGTAAGATACTCCACTATGTTCAGGTGTCCATTTTGTGCCGCAGCATGAAGTGCTGTCCAACCGTCTTTGCATTGCCATTTGATATCTGCCCCTTGCTGAATGAGCATCTTACAAAGTTGCAGGTGACCACTGTAGGCAGCTGCATGCAGAGCAGATTGTCCATCTTTCGTTCCGTTATTCACTTTAGCACCTTGGGATAACAGGAGATTGACGATGTCAGCATGACCCTCCTGAGCAGCAATATAGAGGGCAGTTAAACCTTCTCCGTATGGGGAGGTAACATTAGCTCCCTCTGCAATGAGATAGCGTGCAATGTCGAAGTGTCCGGTCTGGACTGCGGCATGGAAAGGTTACCAACCTGATGTATCTTCTTTATTCACATCAGCTCCTTTGGAAACCAAGAACTTGACTACTTCTAAATGACCGTTACATGCTGCTACATGTTGCATTGATCTACCCTTTTCGGTTTCCTCATTTAAATCACAACCAATTGAGAACAAGAACTTGATAATGTCCATGTAACCGTGTTTGCAGGAAACATACAGAGGAGACAGTCCAGTCCTGTACCGTCTTCTTGCATCAGCGCCATACGAAATAAGCAATTTGACTGCATCTAGATGGTTCATTTGTACAGCAGCATGAACCGGTGTCCAGCCAGAAACATCCTCTTTATTTACATCTGCTCCTTCTGAAACAAGGTATTTGATGACCTCGCATTGGCCACAAAAAGCTGCAGCGTGCAGAGGTGATTGTCTCTGAACGGTTTCTTCATCAACGCTAATACCATGTTTTTTAAGATACTTGATAGCAGGTGTGTGCCCTTGTTGGGCTGCAACATAGATTGCTGATAGGCTTTTCCCATATTTCTTGTTTATGTCTGCACTGACAGAACGGAGATATTCTGCAACTTCGAGGTTACCGTGCTGAATTGCAGCGTGGAAAGGTGTCCAACCACTGTCATCTTGTTTATCTACAGTAGCTCCTTCTGTAACCAGGTATGCTGCGACATCCAGATAACCGCCACGAGCTGCGGCATGAAGCGGTGATTGACCATCGTCTGTTCCATCATTTACATCTGCGCCTTCTGAAGTCAGAAATTTGATGATGTTCAAATGCCCATTCTTTGCAGCAATGTAGACTGAACTTAGGCCTTCGCCGTGTCTCAATTCTGTCATTCGCTCAACATGCGTATAGAAGTATCTAGCAACGTGTAGATGGCCATTATGTATGGCTGCATGATAAGGCGTACCGCCAGCGGAATCGACCATGCTCACGTTGATTCCACGTGACACGAGATACTCTACGACATCAAGATGTCCTTCATAAGCTGCTGCATGTAGAGCAGTGTAACCTTTCCCAAACGATCTCCCGACACTAGCACCTTTTGATATGAGGTATTTTGCGATGTTCAGGTGACCATGCTGAGCTGCGGCGTGAAATGGAGTGTAGCCCCTTGTATCTGCAGTGTCTACTACTGCCCCGTGAGAAACAAGAAACGTAGTGGTTTCCAAATTGCCTTTGGCAGCAGCGATGTGGATAGGTGACTGGCCATCATCACAACAGTCGTTTAACCCTGCTCCTTTTGAGATGAGAAGCTGGATTATCGCATGCTTATGTCTCTTTATTGCAGTACAAAGGGGTGTTATGCCATTCCCATTCTTCTTGCTTACATTGGCTCCGCTGGAAATAAGGTATCCTACTATGTCCTCGTGTCCGTAGTAAACTGCAATATGAAAAGCTGTCGAGCCTTTTCCATCCAACTTTTCAATCGATGCCCCTTTCAAAATGAGGTACTTTACAACGTCAAGGTTATCTTTTGACGTTGCAACATGGAGAGGGGTCTTTTCATCTTTATTTTCACCATTCACTTCTAATCCAGAAGATATGAGAAATCTCAAGATGTCAAGTTGGCCATACTCTGCTGCAATGTGTAGTAAACTTGAAGGGTGTCTAATTTTCTCTTTTACACCCATCAAGAACATAAACTTTACGATGTCAAGATGGCCAGATCTTACTGCTGTATGGAGTGGTGTATAACCACCTGCATCCTCCTTCTTTACACTGGACCCTTTCGAAATGAGATATTTAATTACATCAATGTGGCCTTGAGCAGTCGCTACATGGAGTGGCGATTTCAGTTTGTCATTTACTTCATTCACGTCAGCTCCCTTCGAAACAAGGACTTTCACAATGGCGTTCCGGTGGCATTCAACTGCAAAGTGGAGCGGGGTGCTGCCTGATTTTGCTTTCTTTTCAAGGTGGGCTCCTTGAGAAATAAGATAGTTTACAACATCAACGTGGCCTTCGATAGCTGCACAATGCAACGGTGTCAAACCCATAACGTCTTCTGTATCCAACCGAGCTCCACGCGAAACAAGACTGACAGAAATATCCAAATGACCTTTCTCTGCCGAAACGTGAAGTGGAGAACGACCATAAGTGTCCACACTATTCACATCACCATTGTGTTGGATGATACACTTGACACTCTTTTGCTTGCCGATCTTCGTTGCGAAGTGTAACAAAGATGAACCGTTGTCAACTAAAAGATTCACATCAGCGATGAATTCTAGGATGAATGCAACCACACTAATGCGTTCATTACTGATGGCTGTCTGAAGCGATCTGAATCCCTTGTAGTCCCTCTTTGATACATCAGCTCCGTTTGAGAGTAGAATTTGGACAACATTCAGGTGGCCACTTTGGCATGCAATATGAAGCGGAGTCCTACCCTTGATATCTCGCAGATTCACATTAGCTCCTGCTTGGATGAATTTTGTGATGACATCATCAAATCCTTTAGCCGCACCAACATGAAAAGGTGTCCAACTGTCCTTCAATACCTTGCTCACTTCAGCTTCGTCAGCGTCAGAATATTCGAAGTTGTGAAGATGTCCGTCTTGTGTGGCATCCTCTGGGAGCACTTTGTCAATGTTACAGCTGTTGTGTTCAAGTGATTCGAGGAGAGTGATTTTATCTATTTCAATTTGTTTTGTTATTTTGGCTATTTCGGAAGTGAGATACTTTTCGACTTCAAAGTGACCTTCGATGGCTGCAACGTCATGGGGAGTCAACCCGTTAATGTTCTCGACATCCAGCAAAGCTCCATGCAAAACGAGATAGACAGAAATATCTAAATGACCTTCCTCGGCGGCAACGTGTAGTGGAGAACGACCCTCATCATCTGCTTTGTTGATGTCGGCGTTGTGTTCGACGATTAACTTCACACTTTCGAGTTTGCCGATCTTCGTTGCAAAATGTAACAAAAGCGAGTAATATAATGCATTTACATCAGCAATAGAGTCTACGATGCATTCAACGATGTTAATGTAGTCATTACTTATGGCTGCCTGAAGCGGTGTGAAGCCCGTGTAATCACTCTTTGATACATCACCTCCGTGTAAGAGGAGAATTTGGACAACGTTCAGATGACCGCGTTGGGATGCAATATAAAGCGGAGTCCTACCCTTGATATCTCGCAGATTCACATTAGCTCCTGCATGAATTAGTTGCGTGATAATATCCTCTTGACCGTTTGATGCAGCAACATGAAGAGGCGTCATGCCTTTTCCCGACGTCTTGTTTACATCAGCAATTCCTTCAAAGAGACATTTAACAACATCATCATGACTGTGCTTAAGTGCAGCATGGATTGGGGTCCTGCCCAATTCATCTTTCTTTGTTATATCGGCTCCTATGGAAGTTAAGTACTTGGCAATGTCCAAGTGACCTAACTCAGCGGCAACGTGCAGTGGAGAACACCCAAAATTGTCTGAAGCATTTGCGTTTGCATTGTGGTGTATGAGACAAGTAACAATCTCCAGATTGCCTATTTGTGATGCCAAATGTAGCAATGAAAATCCTTTCTCATCTGACAGATTTGCATCAGCAGCACATTGCAGGTGATATTCGACCACTTTACTGTGTTCTTATGGCGATGTGGAGAGCCGTGTTGTTATTGCTGTCCCTCTTTGATACATCAGCACCGTTTGACAGCAGAATTTTTACTTCATTCAGGTGACCACCTTGACTTGCCACATGGAGGGGAGTTTTACGATCAATATCGCTCAGATTAGCATTAGCCCCTGCCAGAATAAGCTGTGTGACAATTCCTTCATATCCGTTCGATGCAGCAGCATGGAGAGGGGACCAGCCTCTTTCTGAGGATTTGTGCACGTCAGCATCTTCTGCGATGAGACTTTGTACAATTCTCGGATATCCTTCCGATGCTGCGACAAGGAGTGGTGTTACTCCAGATTTGGAAATAACGTTTACTTTAGCCCCATGCAATATTAGACGATCAAGTACATCTGAATGTCCTTTCTGAGCTGCAGCGTGAATGGGTCTTAGTCCAGTATCACTGGCTCTATCAATGTCAGCACCCAGTGATATGAGTTCATCGACAGTGTCGAGATTACCCTCGAAAGCTGCATTGTACAGAGGTGTGCATCCCTCATCGTCTATCTTGTCTACGTCACAAGGAAGTGGCATGTTTGAAGGCAAAATCGTGGAATCATGACATGCTGCAGTCCATGATTCTTGCTCTGGAATTTCTGCGTATTTTGGAGCCCATAGTTTGAGGTTGTCCCCATCATTTACTCCCTTTGACTCTAAATGCCTTAAAGGGTTTATTGGATTAAAGCCATTGTTACGGATCTCGCCATGTAGAACAGAGCGTCCTGGTTTATGACAGGTCGATTCAATGGACTTAGCGTTAAGTTTTCCAATGTCCCTTTCACATGTCACGGCGAACAATCTCCTACTGGTTCCGCCATGAGCTGAGCATTTCGTTGATGTTTGCTTTCCTTGTGGTCTGCCATTAAAATAACAAATTTATTATTTATGTTGCGTACACGATAAAAAGTTTTTAATAACCTTTATTACAAAAAATATTTATGTCTTTATACTCATCCGTTATTACTATTGCGATTATTATTGTTGTTGTTTCTTTCTGTTGTCATCATTATGTGAATGTGATAAATGATACTCTGTGGTAGCTACTGGTGTAATGCTCTTTTACCTATTTTCTACAACTAGCAGAAAGTAATAATCAAAGCGTTTATTTACGTATAAAATAAAATAGTTTAGGGAATAGTCGCATTGGTTCAACTAATTTTCGTTTGAAACTGAAGGCTTAGAGTTGATCTAAAATGGTCTTGTATTATATGTACAGTGCGTCCAAGAATAAGCGAAACCCCAAAACAAACAATTACCATGAGCAATTTTTTTTTAAAGAACAAAGCAACCTAATATTTCCATAACATAAATTTAAAAACCTAAAATGTTTTACAATACGAAAAAGTTTGGCCAAATAATTGTTTAAAAATATAAGGATATTTTCATACTTGAGCTTTCAGCTTGTGGTCTCTTTTATCAAATCACTCAAAATATGACGATATTTTAAACTTGATTGAGCTGAAGTCAATTTTTTGATCCCGCTCAAACTCCAGACTTGACGCGAATTTATTTTTCTTCTGGCTGGTATCAGCAATGTTGAGAGACTTGAACAGGTTTGAAAATATTCGTATTCTGGAAAAAAAATTTATGTATGCCTTAACCTATCCCATCAATTTCGTGCTTAAACATGTTCAGGTTCACTGTATGTGGGTATGACCATCAATCATTCAATCAGCAAAAGCCCAGAGCTGCAAACTTGATCAGGAAATGCAAAATGCAACTTTCATGATCGTTCTTGTTTACTGGAATAATAAAACAATGAGACAAATTCATGCCATTAGTTAATTTTTTTTTGGTTATTTTTGCCCTTTATAGCCAACCCAAGTACTTGTCAATAAGTTGTAAATATACAACACAAAAGAAAAAGACAACGAAGAAATAAAATTAATAAATGAATAGATTAGATGATCTTTGAAGGTAGAGGCTTGGTACTGGTAACGTGGAGGTTTACGGTTCACCATGTGGTTATTCCTGAAAAGGACTATTGAGTAAGAAGAAAAAAGTGGAGAGAGAGTGTAGAATTAATCTTTCTTGAAAGTGTGAAGTCCTGAAAAGGACGGTAAACCAGACGAGAAGGGTTCTCAGTCAGTTTATTCTACAAGCAATCATTTTAGATAGAGAGTACGGTGAGAAACTTCTCAGAAATGCTGAAAATAGCCTTGGTCGGAACAGTAAGTTAAGATTTAAGTTCTTTCGAGTTCTCACTTGCAGCAGAAAATGCTGCGGTGGCTTCTGCAGCTAGACGCCGGATCGGACGGTGCAGCGCCTACATGGCAAACAGCTAAATTTCGAACATCGGCTCAGACTAGCCGTGAAATTTCATGACCTTTGCATTGCGAATGTTGATTTAGAGGTCGCTAGGCCCTTTACTACGGATAATGCCATATTCATAAAAATATATCTACAAAGAAGTTTGGACAGAAAATTTCATTCACCCCTTAAGCCGCATTATAAAGCATATTATATCTAGCCTCTAATCCCATGCTCTAACTAATAGTCCTATTTGGGTTTTTTGTGATCTCTAGATCTAGGTCGAGGTCTAGCCAATGTAGACCATGTAGACCATGTAGAAGTGTTATCAATGCTATCCGATAATAGCAGATATTAACTGAAAAGGGTGCAATATACATTATTTGAACCGCAAGGGAGTTATATTTTCTGTCATAATCATACAAAACATAACTCGCTTCGGCGGTCCAAAGAATGTTTTATTTATTATATTATGATTATAGATTTATTAAGAAACATGTTGATTCCAATGCATATATATTTTAAAGGCATATGCATCTGCGTTTTCAACACTATTTATCGACCTAGTAATACCGATTACAAATTGATTTACGTATTATGCACTTTACACTTCCTATTAAACCAGATAGTCAGTGGCGTGTCTATGGAGGGGGCGGGGTGGGGGTAGGGTGGCACTTGAAGGGTACACAAAACACGCAAAAGATGGAGAGAAAATTGAATAAAAATTAAGAAAAATTATAATCATTAAGAATTATGCACGCCTAATCCGCAGGGTAAATGCGTTGGAAATACAGTAACGCGACATTTGCAAAAGCTCGGTCACTTTGCTCCCTCATATAATTATGTTGCTCCAGGATCACGTAAATTCGCGCTTCAGTGCACTATTACTTCTTAAAGTGTTCAAAATTTTAAAAATGAAAATGTGATTTCCGTTGAATTTCTCGTTTCATCAGCCTCTTGTTGGATATTGCACCCCCACCCCCCCCCCCCCCCAAAAAAAAGAAAACGCGTTAAAGTTTATCAAAGAACATTATTTTGTGACCATGCACCACAAAACCACCAAAAAGTCGCAGTGTGTGATTTTCAGTGAGAGCTCAATCAATGTGTTTTTGGTTGGCATGGTCAAATCTTAGTTTTGGGTATTTCCTGAAAGAGTATACTTTTTTTCTAAGTAATCTAAAAATTTGGAGGCACCAACAAATCTAAAGTGGTATTTTTGACAGTGTTTTATTAGACTTATGTGTGTCTTCTCTTGATGTTGTGGTATTACATTTCTTTTTTACGACCGTGAATATTTGTCTCATTTTGATCTCCCATAACTTTTAGACAGAGTAACTTCTTGTGTTGATACGTGTGCACTATGATGAACAGGATATGACTAATTAGTATGCCAAGTATTAGGACAATCTGATAATCCCTTCATTAAGTTCTAATCCTCCTTTTGTCACCTTAGCACAACACCTTGCAAGTCAGGGTGCTTCGATAGACTGCAAACTTAAAACCTTATTTCTCAGAAGTAACATTCTGAGGGACTGTGCATTCTACTCTTTGTACAGCGAGTTAAGGAAATCCAATGCTAATGAGTTATATAATATTATTTTAAAGCTGAGAATCTCCTCTTTCAGAATCAGACCTTAACTAAAATTTCATTTGGGCGACTTTTTTGTGGTTTTGTGGTGCCTGGTCACATTTGTAAAGGTTCAACATTTGAAAGAAATGTCAACTTTCAGTCGCCTTGCTGAATACTTGAACTATATCTTAAAGGCATTGAGTAACTTTGTTGGAGATCAGAAAAAAAAAATCTGAATTAGCTCATGCTGCAATGATAATTAGAAACCTTTAGGTCAGTCGGGAATCGTATGACTTTTACAGGTCATTTGCTGATTTCATTATCAAGATATTTATGATTTAAAATCGAAATTTTATAAGCGTATGGCATGACGCTTATAACTTGTAACGGTCAGCATACCTCCCTCTTTCGGCAAACGCACAGCGTATACGTCTATTTGCATTGGCCTGCCGCTGTGGGGTGTAATGCTGACAGAGCTTGCAATACCAAGGATTGATAACTCGGCAATACTATCGCGCGCTAGAGAAAGCTTGAGCGCTGGAGCTCATCCCGTGGGCAATGGGCTAGCCTAGCCTGTCGATCGCCTGGCCTGGCCGGCGGGCGGTCGCTGGGGTAGTCGCGACATCGTGTGTGAGTAGAATTACCAAATTTTGATTATTGCATGGTAATCCTACATACATGAATAACAAATGTTTTTGCCTGACAATAAAGAAAGAGAAAGAGGAAACAAATGAAAAGGCATTTAAAAGGGGAAGGGGAGGTCGCACATTTTGAAACATGGACGAAACAATCCATACGACCAGCTCTATACCAGAGACGTACTAGAAGTTGTGTATGTAAGGGAAGGAGGGGCTGTGCATGCTGCTGGAGCTCGGATCCCGGCCGGAGGGAGAGAGAGGGAGAGAGATCGGAGTGGAGGAAATGCAGACGAGGCATGGGCTGGTTTCAGAGCTCGCCACTCTGTTATTATTTTCGGGTAACGGCCACCGCGCGCGGAGTTCGAGTGCCCGCAGGTCCAATAAATTTATTTCTCGCTCTCGAGGAAATGGAATCATTCATGTCGACAATGTTTAGCAAAATAAAGGAGGCGACCCCCAGGAGCGAAAATATCCCCTTACGCCCATGTCACATTTTCCAAACTAATTTCGGTTACTAGTCGTCAAGATATACATTGTACGGGAAATAGTGCGGGGGCGGGCATATAGGCCTATGCGGTTGGATGCTTAGACAAATTTCCAATACTAAAATCGGAGGATAGAGAGAAATGTCAAGAAAAGCCTTTTTGTATCTTCAGAATAGCAGGATCATGCGATCGATTGAAGACTGATGAAACAATGAACAGATAAGATTTTATTTTGTCTCCTTGGACGGGGAATTGATTAGGGAGACGTAATACTTGTCATAAGAGTGTGGCATCCCCCCCCCCCCCCCTCACGTCAGTGATTTTTGTTTGGGGTTTTCTTTTTTCTTCTTCTAATATTTCTAATATTGGGCTATAGCCTAACATTCTGGAAGCTTGATAATATATCTAAGTCATATCAGGTTTCCGTAATATCTGAAAAGTGAGAAAATTGTCATTACGCCCAAAATCATCCAAATGTTTGTGGTAAATTTTCTCAAAATGAAACAAAAAATCGGAAGTCCATACCAGTAATATATTCGACTCCAGCGGTCCGGGCCGAACTTGACCCAGCCCCTACCCTCATAGGCCTACGACTGATTAGCCAAATCATCTGGCTAAGGAGTGTAAGCTTCTTGCTCTGACTGGGGAGGTGGAAGAGAGATCTCTCTTCTACCTCCTTGCTCTGACCAAGGAGTTATGACAGAACTCCTTGCTCTTTACATATAGCCCACACTTGTGAAATTTGTATTGCTGCGCTCCGCGCTTCACTACGGCTTCATAAATAGTCTTTTCACCGGGTAGCTGCAGAATGCTCTTTTTCAAAGAGAGTTTAGACTGGGCATGGACATCAATTTCTGTCAGCAAACGCCTCGCCCTCCCCTCTCTTTCCGTCCCTCTCTCTCTCTCTACATAAACATCCTTACTCCAACACGTTCACAGGCTTCCATCTAATCACGATGTTGGTTCAGGCAAGGAGTTATCACAAGTGTTTTTTTAGTTATAAATTTGGTTTAGTAAATAAATACACGTAGATGCAGAATACATGAAATGAAGAATAAAATTAATGCAAGAAGGTAGGCCTACCCATGCACTTACCGGGGAGGGGGGGGGGATGTCCAAACAAAAGGGGCATTTTTAGGTGGTCGAACACCCCCTTTTTGTGTTATTGTAAGTCAGCACACACCTTTTTTATGTTAAAAACGCCGCCTTAGAATTCCTGTTAACTTTTTTAAAACACTGATTGGATAATTTTTGAGTGAAAGTAACCCCCAAATAATGTTCCTTACTTTTCTTTTTGTTAGGCTTGTCAGAGATTTTTTGAGTAAAAAGACCCCCAAAATATTATATCCCCCCCCCCCCCCCCCCTTTAACAAATCCTGGGTATGCCACTTGGCCTACTAATATTTCAAAATTCACTTTGGGATTGTGTTCGCTCTTCACTACTCTCCCCTCTCTCTCAATATCTCCATCACTGCTTTCTTCCTCATCCTCTTCTCATGAATTGTTTCTTCATCCTTTCCTTCCTTTCTCTCAATGGCTTGATTTTACAGTTTTTTTGCACCTCTCCATTTAGTCCTTCTCTCTTATTCCCTCTCCTTTCTGACCCTTCACAAGAAAAGGAAGTTCAAATTAAAGGAAAAAGTTCATTTTTTGTTTTAATAAGGGTATATTCAAATTACAATACAACAGAAATTAAAGACCAACTGGTTCGGACCATTATGTGGCTCTATATGGCTGGTAAGGGCAGGGATTTTTCAAGAAGGATATTATCAGTGGCAAAGGATGTATCAACATTTTAAATAATATATCTGGACATAATATTTCTTGGCAGCAACAAGTGCTGAAGACAACATGCAAGTTGTCTTTAACACTTTTCCTAAAGATTCAGGAAGGGGGGGGGGCACAAGTTACACCCACTCATCCTATTACCACCATCACACCACCAAACCGACCAGTTCTTTGCCATTCAGGGTAATTTTGTTCTGGGTCTTGTGTCGGTCTTATTAGTGTGATTGAGGTATTAGGAAGATGGACAAGGAAAAAAGCCATCAATTGATAAATGTAAAAAAAAAAAAGAGGCAAATTTCATTTTCTCTACATGCACAGGAATTCACTGCTACTGAATTGCCATTCACAATAATAAAATTCCATTTGTACTATATATGTAACCAAATTTCAAAAAATTCACATTTCCATGGAGAACAAGAAAAGTCCAGGCCGGTCCACTCTGATATCGTCTTCCCATCTTTTCTTCTGTCTTCCTCTTTTTCTTCCACCTTTCACTGTGGCTTGCAGGATGGTTTTTGCAAGACCCGAAGAATGTGAAACATGCCATTTCATTTCCATTTGTGCTTTTTCACGGTCATGAGGAGTTCTTCGTATGGCCCAATTGCTTGGTGGATGATGGTGCGGACCGTCTCGTTGGTTATGTGGTCTTTATATGAGATGCCTAGTAATTTACAGAAGCATCTCATTTCCATTGCTTGAATTCGCCTCTGGATGTCTGCTGTGAGGGTCAAGGATTCCCAGGCAAACAGGTTGATGGATAGGACGAGTGATCTCATCAATCGTATCTTGGAACTGAGCAAGACCAGAAGTCTAACACCGTAAGTAAGCTGACAGTGGCAGGGAATCCAATCAGCACATACAACAGTTTGGTGGTGCTGTAATAAAAGAAAAGATAGTTTCAAAAAAACGAATTAGAATTTCAATGAAATAATTTTTTTTTCTTTTGTGAAAAGGCCATGGCCTGAATTCATGAATACTTCTGTAAGGGTAGTACAAGCAACTTACATGGCCTCATGTCCAAAAAATGGCAATACAGGCTACGCTTATTTTAAACCATAGTTTAGACCATGGGTTTACCCTCCTTTGTGAATTGTGGCCAATGTGCTTCTTAACAAGGTGTCAAGCTTTTCATTACACTTTTTTGGTCATGAACTGAAATGGAAACTGTCCTAAAGTGAAATAAACACTAAAAAGAAGGAAAGGAAGGGAAGAGAAGGAAGGGAAGAGAAAGAAGGAAAAACTGGTCAATTTTTTTTGCTCGCTCACTCAAGTCGCTCACAAAAACATTGAGATGTTAATCTTTGGGCAAATGGCATCCCTTCCCTTCCCTTCTGCAATAGGCTAAAGCTGCCCCCCCCCCCCCCCCCTGAGATTGTCAAAGTTCAGATAGTCACATTCGGGCAGCGAAGTGCTAGTATACATGGGTCTGTTCACAAAGTTGGGGCACCAAAACTTTTTATCGTAAAAACATTTTAGTTTTAACACTATGACTTACACCATAAAGTTGTTTTATATGAATGTACTTGGTGCCTCCAGGAAGCCTTTGAAGAACACAAGACAAATTGTTTTGAGAGGCATTTTCAAAATATTGACAAAAACATACTGGTGTCCCATGTTACATCCACAACCACCTTTTTTTTAGATTACCAGCATATCTACATGCATGATACCTTACAAAGCTAAATCCTATTAATGGGTACATTGTGTTATGGTGCTGACTTAATGAAGCAAAACTTTTAACAAAAGAATAAATATCTTCCCTGAGTTTATCATGAATGTTGTGGGTGTAACGGTTTCCAATCAAATGTCACAAGTTGTGGATGAACGGGACACCAAAGAATATCTGCAACTTTCATCAATAACTCTTGAAGTCGGTATACTCTCATTGCAGTTGTTGTTGCATTGAATTAAATAGAGAGCCCAAAGTAACCAGGCAAATATTTATCATCAAGAGCATTATGGATGTGCCGTTATGTCTCAAAATAAGACTTTGCGGATGTAACACGGACACAATGTCCGGTTACATCCACACGCTGGTTTTTCATACTTATTTCCAAAATACATTGTGGAACAACATGTTTATGATTCTCAGATGCTTTTTATTTTCAGAGATAAAATGGCCAACTAAGCAAATTCTAACTAGACTTTTTCATTGAATTACAGGGATTAAAGAAAAAATGCCTCTGAACAGACCCATATCCACATATTGAAGAAGAAAGGTTCCAGGATAATTATATAACTTATGTAAGTTAACTTCAGTAATTTTCACCTAAAACAAAGTAAAAAAAAAAATGTTGTTTGACTCGCTTCGCTCTCTGGCAAAATATTTAGAAATTGAAAAGCTGATATTTGGGCAAAAGGCGTCAGTCCCCTCCTTATGAAATGGGCCTGTCTGATCAAGATCTCATGTCTGCGTTTTTCTCTTATTAATTTTTGTCGGGGGAGAGGGATTAGGGTGCAGCAGTTTTGTCGGCAAAAATAGGTATTGCATCCTAAAAAAATTGTTGGCGAATTTGGGTGTCACAACCCTCCCCCATTCAAAATGTTCTAGCAACGCCCCTGTTAGTCAAGCTCTTGCATGACAAAAACTCTAATGGAATAGACCGAAGTGGCAATAAACCAGCTTAATTTTATTTTATTATACTTCATTTCTTTATTTTTTTACATGTAGACCCTACTACTCCAAATACACAATTTCTTTGTTTCATTCCTGTTCTATAATTGTACATCTCTCAAGTAAACATGGAAGGTGAGAAAAGAGGATATTTACCTGTAGGTGAGTGTAGATCTATTTGCATGTTTCTGGCATGACTGTGTCTGCTCCATCATCAAATAAGTGATGTCCTGCATCTGTAAGCAAAACAGAATGACTAGTCAAATGTATCCATAACAGACTATCAAACCGTTTTCTTAGGCGAGTATATGGATCTGAATGAAAGACTGAAAATAAGAGTTTGTAGATATCTACTGAATCATATACATGTACCTGTGAACAGCCCACACCTCCCTGCCCTATTGCATATCCACTTATCCAGGAAAGTATTAAAAAACATTTAAAAAATAAAATTCAGTAGTATGAAGGGGTGGGTCCATATAACTGAAGTTTGCCATTGGATTTCTCCAAAAATAATATGCATGGAATAGCACTAACCAAGATAAAATATTTATTCATGCTTATGCCCAACATACATTGCGATTTCCCAAATATTGAATGCAAATTTTTTAAAATTTACAGATCAGATCTACCAGTAGTTGGAAACTATCTGTCCGGACACCCAACATAGGTATACATAGTGATAAGGATAACTCATTCTCACTGATAAGAACTGTCACATATAAATCCTATATAAATCAAGATTTTGAACTGCTAAGAAAACAATGCAATTACTCTATGGCATGATTGGTATGTAATATTCCACCAGATTGGGAAAGTGGCAAGAAGATTCAAAATTCCTGGAAAGAGCAGAGTGAATCTAAGTGTTTATTTTTTGAAAATCTGGAAGAAAGAAACAGATTTAACGACCCGGGGGGGGGGGGGGGGAGCACTCAGTATATACATGTACATGTAGTGTGTGGTGGGTATGTGCCGCCCAAAAGACCCCATTTTTACACTAAAATTTTCGTTCCAAAGCATACCATTTTTTTCTTGAGAAAAAGAGAAAAAAACATTCCAAAGCAAATTTTTTTTTTCATTTTGTCGTTCTAGTCGTTCTGGCACGCCTCAGGCCCTCAGCCTGGCCCGTTTCGCTTCTTCTTCTTCTTCTTCTTCTTCTTCTTCTTCTTCTTCTTCATAAGTACAGGCCACCATCAGGTGTATTCTTGTACTTCAATGACAACATAGAATAGACGTGCCATGACACACAGCGTATCAAGCGACTGTGTGTGGGTACCAGGTAGCTATGCAAGCTCCTTGGCTTATCAATCTGGTACTTGCCTACACAGCTGTACATGGGATCCATACATGATCCATATACCTTGTGTGTTGGAAGGCATCACCCAAAAAAACTACATCTAAATATCACCATTTCTCACATAATTTGACCCATGCAACCCACCCTCGGAATTTGCTATAGGGGGTACCTTCCAGGATCAACTAAGAAAAAATTGAATGACTAAAAAAAGAGAGAAAAAAAGGACAAAAATCGACAGATTTTTTTACCTTGCATTTGTAACTTATATATATGGGACTACACAAACCTTACCTTGCATGGGTAGTCCAATATAACTTGTGCAAGTAAAAAAAAAAACCTGATCACACCTGCCAGGTTTGTGTTTTTTTTTTAGACAATCAATTTTTACAATCTAACATGTAGTTGATCCTGGAGAGGAAGGTAACCCCTTTAGCAAACTCTGACTCTGAGGCCTGAGGATGGTTTGCATGACTCACAGTATGTGAGAAATGGGGATATTTATATTTTTAGATCTATTTTTTTTTTTGGGGGGGGGGGGGGGGGGGGGGGGGTTGATATCTCATTATCTGCCTCCACACACGGTATGGATCCTACCTATATGAGCTCCTTGGCTTATCAATCTGGTACTAGTCGGAGCCGTTCATGGGATCCAACTGTGAGTGGAGCCGGAGGCACATATCAACAAAAACAAGATCTAACAAGTAACATGTCTAAATGAATTATAATCATTTCTCAAAAAAAAAAAAAAAAATTGGCTCTACGCCTTCTACATCATGAAGCCAGGCGTTCTTACCCAGCAATCTAATTGCGCACGGGTTAGCAGGACTGGAAAATGCCCTGAAATAACATTTTTCTGATAACTCCCGCGACCGACAGCTCCTTCACCACAGCGTTTCCTCCTCTTGTCATGCAGATATGGCATGACAATGGATACACACAAACACTGGTGAGTTCTCGGAAATTTCTTATGATCTCTTGGATTTTTTGGTAAAAATACGTACGATCAAAAAGACATTCTAATTCTAAACGTTTTCCTAGGAGGAAACGCTGTGGTGAAGGAGCTGTCGGTCGCGGGAGTTATCAGAAAAGTGTTATTTCAGGGCATTTTCCAAATTCCAGTCCTGCTAGTGCTAACCCGTGCGCAATTAGATTGCTGGGTAAGAACGCCTGGCTTCGTGATGTAGAAGGCGTATAGCCATTTTTTTTTTTTTTTTACATTCACGAAGCCAATCCTTGCTACTATGCTAGCCATGCAAACGAGACATTTTATTCACAAGCCTCAAAATGTTGTTTTTCACGTCACAACTCCTGAACTGCGTGTAAATGAATAAGTGTGCAGACATGGGATTGGGAACCATGCAAGATTGTTTATTATAATTATATTCAATGTTGAATTAGGCCTACCTGAAATGACAAGGCCACCGTTTCTTGTGAAAATGTCCTTGTTCTTCAACTTCTTGCTCTAATTTTGATGCAAATTTTTTTTTTCAAACTTACTCTTTAGAATATCAGGAATAAAATAAAATAAATCTTTAGATGAATATTAAAGAAATTCTTGTTCATTTTTCCCGTCAAAACCTCAGGTGCGCAGACCTAGGGGCTGCCTTAGGCTTAGGCCAGTTAGGGCTTCCCCATACAGCTGCGGAGGCCAGTACCACTAGGCCTACCACTATATACCAGACTGATCAGCCATGGAGCTCGGCGTACAGTAAAGTACGCAGTACATGTAGGTCAATATTCCAGGATTAGAGTCAATAAAATCTAGTTACAAATCTTACAGATCTTACAAATCTTACAAATCTTACAGTGAGTTGTGGATATCACACTGTGCCCGTGTCCCGGCGCTGGCATTATGTTTGGTCAATCTGACTAGACAGCTGCCGCTGCTTGTCTGAAGGAGAAAAAAATCTCAAGTCTCAAGATGATAAAACTACGAAGACCCGGAAGGGCCAAACTGACGACGTAAAAAAATAAAAAAATATTACGTACGTACGTAATAATACTACGTACGTACGTGATAATACTACGTACGTACGTGATAATTACTACGTACGTACGTGATAATTACTACGTACGTACGTGATAATTACTACGTACGTACGTGATAATATTACGTACGTACGTGATAATTACTACGTACGTACGTGATATTTATTACGTACGTACGTAATAAATCACACGTGAAAAAGGTTGAAATTACACAGCTGCCTTATTATTATCCGTCGATTCCAGTTGATTTGCCACAATATTGTGAGCCTGTGGGCTTTTGCTTGTCTAGTGTGAAGAAACCTGATTTGTGTGGTGTGTGACGTGTGTGTGTGTGTGTGTGTGTGCCGCTTCATTTTCCCAGCGGCAAGTCCGGTCCCAGACAAATCAAAACAGAATAAAGCAGTTCGACTCTGTTCGAGTAAAATTGAACAAAATGAAGTTATGAATCTTTATGACACTGAAAGCTAATGAAAACAAAGAAAATCACTAGACAAATTGGCCACTTTGTCATGAATTTGTAACGTCCCATATCCTCATCACAAGCCGTCAATGATTTTCCCAGAATATAACTTGAACCTATGATCATAGACGATTATAGTCAGTGGGACCGCTTTCAAAATATTACATATTCCTAGTCATTGTTTATTTTTTAAAAATTTTTATCTTCATGCTATTAAAATAAAATATAATTACATTCAATTTCTGACGAAATCATAGGCCTATTCTTGGACAAAAAGTAAAATGTTTTATTAATAGGCCTGTAGGAAACAGATAATTGCTTTTTCGTCAGCACTGATCTTTAAATAAGATTTTTTAACGTGTATAGAGATCACCGAGAGGTCGTGAGGGAATGACGTCAAAACTCGTGACTAAATTGTCTAGTGATTTTAATTTTGTTCATATTTATTCATGTCTGTGAAAAATGACAACAAATTAATTTGGGTGAAATGTCGAATGATCTTTCATTTCTTACATTAACCCTGTGGTTTTTCTTCCGGAGATATCAACATTATTATGGTATCTGCTTGATTTCATAGGCCTGCTAACAAGCTTTATAGTCTTAGGACATTTTCTGAAAATATTGACCTTATTAAATTGTGTAAGTTATGGGCACATTCGAGCTATTGGAATATGAATTCCTTTGCTGGTGGGGGGGGGGGGGGGGGGGGGGGGGATAAGGGTACACATTTAGATGAGGAAAGTGCACTTATGAGAGGTGAAAAGGGTCATTATCACTGGCGTAGACAGGGGGCACAAGGGGGCCATGCCCCCCCCCCCTCCCCTATTCAGCCACTAAAAAGCGCTTTCGCGCTTCGCGCGGGAAGGGGTAAATAACTCTCCTCTCCCTGCACCCACTGTTACATACAGTGAAATGTAGATGCTACAAGCCGTTTTCTTTCTCTCAAATTTGCTAAAACGTCAGAGCTTTCGTGCTTCGAGCGGGAAGGGGAAACTTCTCCGTCAAACTAACTTTCCGCCTAAAAAAAAGTGTTACGAGCCGTTACTTTATCTTAAATTTGCTGTAAAACATAGAGCTTTCGCTCTTCGCGCGGGAGGGGGGGGGGGGGGGGGACTCACCAGTTCCTGCATCCACCCCTGTTACATACAGTGCAATCTTGCGTTCAAGTAATTGAAAAGCATGCAGTCAGGGCGTCGAACTATAACTTTCCGCCTAAAAGTATATTTCCTATACAAGCCGTTGTCTTTCTCTCGAAGTTGCTAAAACGTCAGAACTTTCGTGCTTCGTGCGGGAAGGGGGAAACTTCTCCCTCCCTGCACCCAACCCTGTTACAGTGCAGTATCACGTCCAAATAGCTGAAAAGCAGTCCGGACCTCGAAATAACTTTCCGCATATTTGCTATAAAACGTCACAGATTTCGCGCTGCCCCTGGGCAGCTTTGCGTGCTCATCACAATTTTCGCACTCTTCGCGTGCTTACAACCGCCCCCCTAAAATGAAATCCTGGCTATGCGGTTTGATCCTTCACGTCTGGCCCCCCATGGGTGTCGATTCCGGGGGGGGGGGGGGGTGGCCTGTATTATCATCCCCCATATAATTATGATACATTAACTTAAAACTAATAATTATCCAAACTCATTATGTTTGTACCTTGAAATACCATCACATTCTTTGATTATTAGAAGTAAGGAAATAAGAAATGCCATAATTTCAATTCGAAAATATGGAAGAAAATTTGTTCGCTCGCATTGTCATTCTCAATTGAGGGGTTCCGTCCATTGGCGTAGATCCGTGCATTCCTTTTATTCATTAAAAAATATTTTGGGATGCTCTAAAATGGAAGTTTTATAGACAGATTTTCGAAAAAGTCCCTGGTGTGGGAGGGGGGATACCCCCTCCCACACCCTCCCCCGCTTGGTCGCTTCGCTCAGTGGCGTATCTAGGGGAGGGGGGCAGAAAGAAATCTTTATACGGATTACGCACCCAAAAATCGGCAGGGTTAATGCAGGGGCCGCGGAACGTCTTGGAAAGTGGAGGGCTGAGTGGGGGGGGGGGGGGGGGGGGGCTGCGTGTATAACCACATTTTTGCGCTACCATACGTTTGCACGTGTTTACTGAAAAAAGTGGGGGGCTCGGAACAAACTTGACTTTTACTTATTGACCCTGGAGCCCCAACGATTAATTTTTGAATTGGGCCTAATGAGATTGTACTGTTTTATCTTACAAAATACATGTAGCAGACATGGAAATATTTACACAATTAAGTTATTACGTACGTTCGTAATGAATACTACGTACGTACGTATTATTATTACGTACGTACGTATAGTAATTATTACGTACGTAGTATTATTACGTACGTACGTAGTAAATATTACGTACGTACGTAGTATTGATGACGATCAATGGCGGCGGCCGATCGAGAGGGACAGACTCGTGCGTTTGTACTTTGAAATTGGTTTTACTCAGAGGGAAATACTGTATTATTTAATTTCCAAGCATAGAATAGTCAAAAGCCACAGAACCCTAAAACGTGTTTTAAAAGGCCTTGCATTATTTCGAAGAAAACCATCAATGTCAGGCTCAGCCTGACACTTAATTATGTAAATATTTTCATGTCTGCTACATGTATTTTGCAAAACAAAACAGTACAATCTCCTTAGGCCCAATCCAAAAATTAATCTTTGGGGCTCCACGCAGCGTCAAGATGTAAAATTCAAGTTCGTTCCGAGAAACATTTTTTTTAAATCAGAAGTGGCGCACCCGGGGCAGGGGGCACAGTGCCCCCACGCTTTTTAAAATGCCCCTTTCTCTCTGATAGGTGCCCTTTTTACTACTGGACTCCCCTTTTCCCCAATAAGTGCACATTTCCCCCTTCAGATAAGTGCCTGATTTTTCCCGGATAGTCTATAATTAGATTCAAGTTATGAGGAAATCTTATTACGGGACATAAATTTAGGATATGAAAGAAAATGATTGTGATGAGGATATCTGTCGTTACAAATTCATGACAAAGTGGCCAATTTGTCTAGTGATTTTCTTTGTTTTCAATAGTTTTCAGTGTGATTCATAAACTTTCAGACTATACAGTTGTCAGATAGTTTTTAGTGTTATAAAGATTCATAACTTCATTTTGTTCGATTTTACCCGAACAGAGTCGAACTGCTTTATTCTGTTTTGATTTGTCTCAGGACCGGACTTGCCGCTGGGAAAATGAAGCGACACACACGTGCACTCACACATCCACCAACACACGTCACACACACACATCACACAAATGTTGAGAATTCTTCACACTTGACAAGCTAGAGCCCACAGGCTAACAACATTGTGGCAAATCAACGGGAATCGACGGATAAATAATAAGGCAGCTGTGTAATGTCACATATGAACTACTTTCCTCAGATTCGCCGCATATACTTCTCGATCGGGCAATCCCTGACCTCCCTTGATACCCAGCGATCTCCGTCATGCACATGAGTCATCGGGCGCGTTCATTTTATAAACAGGGGGTTTATTTGCACTTTGAGTGGCGTTATAGTTACCACTTCAAAACTAACAACTTCACAATATAGTCCGTCACGGCTCTTGACATTTTCATTCGTTTCTTATATCATTCTCTTTTCTCTCTTACTTGTATAGGCCTACACGCATCTCACAATCTATCATTGTTGTTAGACGAATTATTTTTCACTGTATACAAATCGAGTTACCCCATGATAGAATGGCACAATCCAATAGACGTTAGACAGTGCGTGAATAATGTGACAACAAATAAGAGGCCGTTTGTGAATGAACAGGCAAAAGGCACCAAATTCCCGTCCACCAATCAGAATTATTTTTAGATCACTAGTTAGAGGATGTCATTAGCCACAATTTGGTATGCGAAATGGTTCAATAAATCATCTTGTTCGGAATTCCCACTCGATTGAATGAGGCAATGTAAGGTCAAAATAGGGGAAAATGCTCTCACTGCCATTGGGAAAGGTCTGATTTGAACGTTAAACTCTGTTTTTAAACCAAAATGTGCAGTAGTTTCCTCACAAGTAATCTACTGGTTATTAACACTACATAATAGGAAAAAGTGTGAAGATTATTTATCCGGTCGAAATGATGTCAAATATCAATTTGTTTTAAAGCTATCGTGTGATTTTATGGATAGTGTCACAAACTGAGGCAAGTTTTCCTGTGTTATAGGATGCGGTGCGAAGTGCGCTGAGCAAATGCACTATAGTTTTTCATATGTCTTTTTCATGTATTATTTATTACGTACGTACGTAGTATTATTACGTACGTACGTAATAAATATCACGTACGTACGTAGTAATTATCACGTACGTACGTAATATTATCACGTACGTACGTAGTATTTATTACGTACGTACGTAGTATTATTACGTACGTACGTAATATTTTTTATTTTTTTACGTCGTCAGTTTGGCCCTTCCAGGTCTTCGTAGTTTGGCCCTTTCAGGTCTTCGTATAAAACAAACGTCGAGAACGAGCTTTCACTTCAGTCTGCACGCTATAGCTAGCTGCATGCACTGTGCATGCGCGCACTGAGCTGAGTTAGTTAGCTACATGCGTATACGCTGGCGTTGGGTCGCCGACGGGTACGGTACGACCGTATACTGTTGCACTGTACAAGTAACTATCCCGACAGCTCAGCTAAAAAAGCTGGTATATCACTGGCGCCTAGCGCCTGTAAGTGGATGTTGGGTATGTATCTCTATCACTGATCTCTATGTAAGAATCTGGATAGAGCATTGGCTTGTTGAGGTGAAGCCGCTAGGCCGCCATGCTACCACTCCCATTTCTATAGCTGGAGATTGGAAAGGCCAATCACGTCGAAGCTGGTTCAATGGCTGTGCAGTGATGCGCAGCGTGCGCATTGTATTGGGAGTGGTTTAAATGGCCGCACTGTGGCTTCAGATGTTTGCACAGTGCGTATGGACCAATGCTCTATCCAGATTTTTACATAGAGATCAGTGATCTCTATACGTATACATGTACGAAACACACATAGCGTATTGCCAATGTCTCACAACGAACGCATGAGGACGCTACACCAAATACTGTTTGAAACGTAGATCTGCCGTTATTTCAGCCAGAATTTTGTTTTCAAAACCACATTTATTTTCTTTTTTTAAAAATAGTAAATGAGCTCCAATTTCTATCTTACTTTCACATGTCACTAATTATAGTTCTAACAGTACGATTATATATCATTGGACCACTTTCACGCTGAATTTGTCACATTTTGCAAAGCTACACAATACCTTTTCCGGTAATTTAGCACCCATTTTGAGAAGGCAGTGAAGAGAATAGAATAATCGTTGACCAATGTACAACATTCTAGCTTTTCTACCGCTCAGTTGCAGGGTCAGTAGCGAAAATTCGTGAGTGAAACGCAAAAGATATTGCTTTTTCTAAGAGTTAAAAATGCAACAACAACAAAAAAAATTCTACCGCTCGGTCGCTTTGCTCCCTCACTTGTACAATAACGTAAACAGGTTTAGGCACTCGTAGCAACTTCATTGTTTGCCTCGGGCGCCATAATCCCTAGATATGCCACTGCATATAGTATACATGTATTGAAATTGTGATTAAATTTTACTTTATCAGTGACTAGGGGAAAATCATAAAGAAACATGCGCGACAAAGATTAATATACTATATAAAATATACCTTTTCTGTCATTTTACTAGTGTTAATTTGTTTTCATTCACGCTGGAAAGAATTTTAAAAAGAATAATTGAAAACCACACTCAATGAAGCAAAATGATGGGCTATCACAAAGAAATGCATTGTATGCCCTTATTTGATGCCACTGGACTAGGAGCAAAATATCCTAATGGAAATGAGCAAAGTGACGGGGTGGTATATTTAAAAATTATTATTATTATTATCATTTTTGTCTACGCGCTACCATGTCTACAAATGACATTTTTTATGCAAAGTGCTTTGAACTAAAGGTAGGGTTTGGAACAAAGCTTGACCTATAATCGAGCGTTATAAAACTGAGAATGCCTTTAAACTTGTAGAAACTTGTAGAAATTATGTAGATTTTTTCCGCTGTTTTCATAGAGTTGCCCAATAATATTATACAAAACGTTGACCTTTAGGTAGCTTAGCGTAACGCAGTGGCGCATAAAGACGCAAAGAGGAAAATTGCCAGTTTTGTATGTGCTTCTAAAATTAGAATCAGTCAAGTCTGAATTAAAGTTTCATATCATTATTAAGATAATTAAAGAGGTCAATACGAATTCTACATCCTAATATTTTGGTTGTGCCTTTGAATGAAACTTTTAATTTGAATAATTTTGTCATAATGCGTCTTTCCCGCGTTTTTACGCGCCACGACGTTTGGCTAAGCTACCCTGCTCAAATGCCCTACACGAGGGATAAAGGCAATACAGGAAAAGGGCATTTTCTACTTAAAATGTGGCTGTCTGATTCCTGATTTAATGTTGGGGCACATCTGTCCGATACTAGGGACTTTTAGAAGCAGTGGACTAGTACTTCGTCCAGTCGACTAATTCGCGCATGTCAACGTCGTCGACTGCCCATGTTGACTACAGTTCTGATCATTTTAGATTTCACTCGACGTGTACGTACCGTCGACGTCAACCGGAAGTACACACTCAACCGATGAGCATAATAGTTGAGCTGTTCTGATGACGTCATATACGTGAACCTCGCCGAAGATTTCGGAGCACCGCAAAAGCGAAGTGAACACGTTCTCGATTTTGCAAGTCAGGGAGGAGGACAGGGAGAGGGCAAGTGGCGCATGCGCAGTGGCGTAGAATGATGTCCTTGCGTACCAGTCGACTAAGTGGACGTGCAATTCTAAAAGTCCCTCTCAATTTACACCAGATTCAGTTTTTCCTGAGGGTCACGTGCCACCCCCTTCGATCCGCCACTTAACATATGCTTTTCTCCATCACGTATCAAATCAACTTAGAAAATGGCAATTCCCAAAAATAATATCTAGACGTAGAGAACGAATTGTACTTATAAGCCTTGCCCCTCCCCATCTTTCTCTCTCTCTCTTTCTCACTTTCTTTCTTCCACTTTATCTTTGCTATTTTCACCTCTCCGCTATTTCAACCCATACATGATATGTAGAAATTCTATAGATATATGAAAAGACAGCCGTTGTCTCACACATAAAGAGAATAAAAGTTGATGTTTGCTTTGGCTAAAATTCAAACTATGATATATGACAAAATATGACAAAATAGCACTAAACTCACAGGTTGCGTCCTCTGACAGATCGTGCATTACGAGTATCTTGATAATTTTTCTTTTTTGTCCACAGGAGTGCATCTTCATTCTGTAAGGAAATAAATATTTGTTTTAATGTTTGAAAATGTAGTTATCGACGGCTATTAAAGACTCATATCAGCCTGCCAATCAACGGTCTCCTTATTCTGTTTGAGGTCGAGAGCGTTCAGATTAAATGATGATTTAGAAAATAGATTATGAAGATATATACCATGTCGTTTTAGTTTTTCATCAAGAATGTTTTCCAACTGAAATATCGAACTTCATTCCCGCGTCAAATCATAATGCCTAGTAACCTTTGGATTAATCATCCATTTGAATTCGCATTGACACTGATATGAAAATATATATAACTTACAACTTGTTGAGCAGATTGTTACACAATTATTTCCATACGAAATGCCTTTTTTATGTTACTCTTTTTTTCACAAACACGGTGACTATGACAACTTGTTAAGCAGATCGGCAATGGTTACATACCTCGTGATCAGCTTTCGCAGGGGCATGGCTATGAAGCATTCCTTGATTTTTTCCCCTCACGAAGGTCGTGCAACGTCCTGTAGAAAGTGTAAACATAAAAAAGGCCAAGGGTCAGTACAAATCGAGGATAAAAATGCAACACAGACTTGAAATCTGGACTGAAATAAATTGTGTAAATAGTCTGACACGATTTAACAAAAGCGAAAGAAGAGAAAAGTTATTGGTCTAGCCATTGGATCCAATTCAACTGTTATGATTCTTATTTACTCGATATCTTATTTCAGGAGGGGGAAGGGGGAACCAGCAAAGAAGTAAGAGTATCACCTTATTCATCCACTCATATAAATGAAAAGTGACGAAAGTTGATTTTCTTTTTTTTTCTTTTTTTTTGTACAATTTTTCCTGTAAAAATGACTTGAGATATAGATATGCTCATTTTCTTTGCATAATCAAGTTAAAGAAATGGAACGCAGGGATGAGGATTTTTTAAAATGTAGATGGGAAGAGAAGTACAAAGGATGGCACTGGTGTATCAGAATTCATCATAGGGTAAATTTGTTAGTAACTGATTATCATGCCGATACAATCTTCACAATAGCGTGTAGAGGGAAGTGTGATTGACTTGCGGATTACTACTTAGCAACATAATTTCAAGAAACTATAAAGCCGCTGGATAGGGTACATCTAAGTTTATTTCGATTTTGCTTTATTTTTCGGTTGAAAGGTCATACCACTTATATGCCACAACAGCCCCATCTTTCTCAATATTTACGTTTAAGAATTTTTAATTGATTACTTACTTTTCTCACTTTCCTCATATTTGTTCAAAGTCTATTATATTACATTGTATTACGTGAAGTATAAAAAAATATTAATAATGATAATAATAATACTGCTAATAATAACAATAATAATAATAATAATTTATTATGGTATATGATGATTGAACAGCAGCACAGGAGCTGAAGGGGTCAATTTACAATATATGTGCATATATATACAATAGAATCGCATCAAATATATAAAAAAGATACATAATTGGAAGCAAAACGAAAATACTAAGATTTACGCTACACAAATAAAAAGATAACAAGTGTGAAAAGTGAGAAAAAGAAAGAAAAAGTAAAAATTTTGCTCCAGCTTAAAATCATTCAAGTGGTAACTTCAGGTCAAAACCTGCATATTTTGTATTTCTAGGGCAAATCATTCTCAATATTTTCCAAGATTATGGCTTTTTTGTCAACTTCATTTTGACATATTTTGGTCACTGAAATGTTTACTCTGGTAGTAATTATGTTTTTTGTAGCAAGGTCAGGCACCACGAGCAAGAATTACCAAGCAAAATCGCTGATGAAAAGGTACCACAATGACAGTCAATTCAGGTCTTGAAAATCGTTCTTTAAAAACTTTGAATTGCGTTGACTTATGTATCTAAAGAATATTAAATATACAATAACATTATGGAATGGAAACTTAAGATTTATCTATCCCAAACGAAAGCGCAACACTGCAAAATCACCCTGCAAATCGCAATACGAGAAGCTGAATAAATAAACAAACACTTAAAAGAAGCTAGAAATTATAAGCCTAAATCTTTCTCAGTATTCCTGTATTATTAATTCTTAAAACGTGAATTTAGAAAGCAGCAACTTAAATCTTATTTAGAATATTGTAGATTGTGATTTTTATGATGCAGATAAGAACTAGCGCAGCGATGTTTTGTAGTATTGAAACTGTATTTTCTGCATTACGTTTTTAGTATACCCTTCATAATGGCTCAGTGGTAGATTAGTGGTCTCGTAACTTGGAGGACACAGGTTCGAAACCAAGTGGATAGTGCCCTTTGGTAAGGCATTCGTCCTCATAACCAAGTTGGTCCCCTGGTTGCTTACTTACAAGCATACACATGCCTTCTTAGCTGTCAGGTAAAACATCAAACCATTTTCAAACCTCCATTACATGCAGGAAAGTGATAGAACTAAGCCAGGGAGAATCTTAAAGAGAGGTAACATCCCCCCTCCCAGGGTATGAATATTTTACGTTTTGATGTATGAACCATCGCCATTCAGGATTATTCGTTATCTCACATGTAATTCTAACAAATTTCTAAATGAAAGAGGAATTTAAAAAAAAAATTAATATAATATTCCTAAGATAACTGTACCATCTTCGGGTTTCCTTTTCCTGTTTTGCCAGATCTTTTCAAGATCTGTACAGATCCTGCTGATTCGCAAACGGAGGAAAATGTGAATGTTGATTGAATTTAGTGTTACTGTATTGCTCTTAATGTTTTAATGTCCGAGCGAAGGTAATAAACATACGTTTTTCCAACGCTTGTTGGTAAGATATAAATATATTGGTTGACTTGTTATATCTTACTTCATGTTTAAGATTGATTTGCTACTTTTATTCATTCATGGCAACTTGATTGAGATTACTTACCTTTCGGGTTGGTAGTAACGCCCATGTTTCGTCATGCCTAGAACAATAAAGGATACGACACATTATTTTGCATGTTTATGATTTCATACGTTTAGTCTGGTATTAGTTTGAACCAAAATTTAACATCATGATGACAACAAGTGGTCGGCATGAAACAAAAAAATATGCAGTAACTGTAATATCTTTGACTAAATAATACAATACAAATCCAGTGTAATTCATCGTACACTTTTAAATTCAATTTTCTTGCCATTCTGATCAAATAGGTATAATCACACTTTAATTTTCACACTTTACATTTTCCATATAATATAGTTATTGACAATATTCCTTTGGTACGCAAAAAGTATACAAATTTTTTAGGTGTTCTTATTGATGAAAATTGAGTTGGACTGAGCATATACGCCACATTATTAATTGTATTTCTAGAAGTATTGGAATACTGTATAAAACAAAATATTTTCTCCCTAGAAATACACTCTTTATGCTTTATTATTCTTTAATATTGCCATACATTAACTATTGTAATTTAGTATGGGCCACTTGTGGAAAGGCTAAAATTAATGCTATATATTTATTACAGAAGAAAGCCATTCGACTCTGTGCTCACTCTCATTATTTGGCTCATACAAAGCCACTATTCTATGAATTTAAAACACTTAACGTGTTTGATATTAACATCCTCCAAACATTGTTATTTATGTTTAAATATCAACATAATTTACTCCCTCAATCATTTCGAAACTTTTTTATTCTAAATAGTAACATTCATACTTATCCTACCCGCAACTTATCGAATTTTCACTTAGTAAAACCTAAATTATTGATAGCACATAAATCAGTAAGACATTACGGTCCTGATCTCTGGAATTCACTTCCAGATTCTGTAAAATTATGTAATACAATATATTCCTTTAAGGCTACATTGAAAAAAAGACTACTGTCTAAATATCCTGATTTGTAATATAATTTATTTGTTCTGGTTTTCAGGGACTTACCTTAGCTATTTGAGTTTCTGTGTTTACCTATCATGTTCACCAAATCAATTACTTAATTATATTTTTATTGTCACCATCATTGTCATCGTCATCATTCACATCGTCGCAATCATTATTACCATCATCATCATCAACACCATCACCATTTTCACACTTGCTACTTCAGCAACAACATTCCCCATTCAGCCTAATAAAACTCCTCGATACATGAAGTCTGGGCTGTCACGTACTCAAGCTCTTGCTTATAGTGTTAGCCTTTCTTCTGCATCATTATTAGAGATATATATCCTTATGTATACGTCTATTTAACTCTTGACATATATTTATATTATTTATATATTTCTTGTATATATTTATAACTGTAAAACTCAATTTTATATTTTCATTATGTTGTTATAAATGGAATTTCACATTGTTTGTGTAATGTAGAAGAAGAATGAATAAAAACAAAAAAAAAACAATAAAGGAATCAATTCAGCGACTTTTAGTTTGAAAAGTCCTTATTCTGTTTATACTACACATTTCCTCCACATCACCACACATCTTACTCTCTAGCTATCCAGCTTTTTTCCGCCATCTTTTTAAAAATCAAAGTTGTGAGTTAATTAAGAGAAAATAAAATCCATGAAGAAAGAAAAATCGAACACACTCACCAAACGTCGGTTGCAAGAGCAAAAACTTCCAAAAACTTCAGCGCGACAATGATTCCCATAGGTGCTATTCATAATTACGACTTATCTGTTTATGAATTACAGACAGAAGAGTCAGTTATCACTATTCTGAAATGTCAATAATGAAATATCGGTTAAACATCATTAAACAAAGTCTGTGCAAAGTTCAGAGTCAATCACCGTTGATCTGTAAATATTTGTTTGATATATGGGGGAGGTATCTGCCAATAGACATTACAAATTACATTTTCGATATCCTTATCATAGTCAGGTTGTCTAGATACTGTGAATTGCTGTTTATACATAAATAAATATATTGAGGAGTGCCGAACCAAATATGATACCGTTGTTTTTTTGTAGGTTTTTTGTTTTGTTTTGTTATTATAAGGTTTTTTTTGTCTCGCTTTGTCCTTTGCTTTGTGAATGTCATTTAAATAGTAAAGTAAAAGAAATTCGCTGTTCAAACATATAAGTTTCATCATTTGGAAAGAACATTTGGAGGAAAACTTCCAACTGTTAAAATTTGGGGTGGGGGCGCCCTGTAGTTATGATAAAATTGGGTTTAAGATGATTTGCATTAAGGGATATCCCGCATTGCAGAATTGTGGTAATCACTTTCTACGCGTTCATGAACGCAGCTTTGGTTAATTTAAGTTGCACATATACCTATGTGATTTATCAGCCGTAAACAATCAATAACCATCACCTTTTGTTGTTTTGTATATGTTTAAAAAGTTTCGTCAATGATCCTCCTCCTTGTAGAATACTTATATATTTAATATATATATATATACATGTATATATATACATAAAAGTCAATGATGAATAAGACAACTGTTAAGAGATGAAAGAATTCAAATTTTCGCCCATAGGGCTTCATCAGGAATGATGAATTTATTTTAAAAAATGCATCCAGCATCAGCAAAGCGCAATGCGCTAAAGGATAAGCGCAACAATGCGCATCAAAAGCAAAAGTGCAAAGGAGGGAGAAGAGAGAAAGAGAGAAAGAGAGAAAGAGATAAAGAGAGAGTGAGAGAGAGAGAGAGAGAGAGGGGGAGATCGCACGCACTAGAGAGAAGAGAGAGCTAGAGAGAGAAAGAGAGAGAAAGAGAGAGAGATAGAGTTAGAGAGAAGAAATAGAAAGAGAGGAAAAGAGACAGAAAAGGGAGAATAAGAAACAGAAAAGGAAAACAAAAAGAAGAGAAGAGTCAAAGGAAAAGGGTGAAGAAAAACAGAAAAGGAAAGAAAAGAAAAGAAGGGACAAGAAAGAAAGAAAGAAAGAAAACGTAGAAAATCACACGGTAGGAAAAGAGTAAGAAAATTCATCTTCCCAGGTTGGAGAGAGCCGTGATAGTGGATGAGGCGTTCCTCTCTCTCTTTCCTGGCCGCATCAGACCTGAAGTCATTGACGAGGATGCTTACTTGGAAATGTCCGATGTTGTGGTCAGGCTGGTTGAAATGCCGTGCAACAGGCAGGCCTGCAGACTTGATCTTGATAGAGCGAAAATGTTCAGTAACTCTGTCGGCAAGCCTCCTCTTCGCCGACGTATAAATGTTGGCACTTGGTACATATACTTAATATATACTTAATATATTTTATTACTATAATATTCTAAGAACAATAGAAAAAAAACCTATTTAGCGGAATCCCATTTCCCATTTGCTTCATCGTTGGATCTGTAATTTATTTATTTACGGTCTGGTCACATACTTACAGTATATTCTTTAATTCATGACGCCAAAAAGAAAAGTAATGTGTAACTCATTATAATTTAAGAGGGGCGATTTTTTATTTGCATCGAGGCACACAATCCCCTCCCGCCCCCTTGACCCCCATAACGTGATAATGTCATGTCACGAGATAAGGATGGGACCAAAGATCATGCAGAAAAGAATATATTGATATAATAAATTCAGAAATCATTGAATTTTTTTGTGGGCGGGGGTTCATGATGATTATGACTTTTGTGCAATTTCATGCATTGCGATGTCATTTTAATTCTAGGCTTCTCAAAGCTAGTTCATGATTGGAAGGAGGATTTGATTCGAGAATTATTAAATAGTTTGAAATAGAGTTTGGTAGATAATAGATTATGAATTGTGTTGGCCCTTCTATCTTACTTTTCCACTTCATAAAAATTTGTCTTGATCTAACATCCCGTGGGTTTCCATTTTTAGAGTGATTAGTGAATTATTTTAGGAACAATACTTTATAAAAAAAAAAAGACCCTCTTATAATCGCATTAAGCCCCATGCTAACAGTATATCAACACATACTAAATGTCTGTGTCAATTGTCTGATAGGAAATCGGATTGGCCAATCATGTTTCTATACTATTGTAGCCACTTTATTTGATTATATCCACTGTAACCAATGTGTAATTAGAGAGAGAGATATTTTTCTCTCATAAATGATTACAAGCAGGAGGAGACCAGAGGGTTTATCCCGCCTGACACTTTTTAGTTACAAATATTTTGGCAACATCCGTGATATTCGTGCAGCTGTGTGGTCTTTTATTCTTTTTTATATCATTCAAAGAAAAATAAATAACGTAAATTGATATAAAATGCACATCTCTTACTCGCTTTCCTCTCTCATCAAATCTGAGAAACGAGAAAGTTCATATTCATACAAGATAAGACAGCCCCCTCCCTCTCTGTCTCCCCCTCTCTGTCTGTCTCTCTCCCCCTCTCTCTCTCTCTATATATATATATATTTCGATTTACTTAATGCACCTCCAGGAGTTTCAGTGATGATCTCTAATTGTTTTCACCAAATGATATGTAACAGTATTTGTGATATCTCTCTTCTACACATGTCTCCATCTCCTTTACTCTGCTTCTGTTCCCTCCAATCTTTTCATCTACTCTAGCTTCCTTTGCCTGTAGCTGCCCAACCCCTGGTTTCCTCTCCCTTATGCCGTATTCTGTTCTTGTGTGTTTTCTTTCTCTTGTCACGCACATGTACTTTACATCATTTGCATTTGAATTGAACTGAATTAGAAATCTCCTTAAGATCCCCAAAACAAGAGTCGCCTGTAGCGAAAGCACTTTCCCGGCTTTCTTTAGAAGACATTAACTAATACCTTCGGAGTTTAAAACTTCAAGTCCAAGTTTAAAGCTTATCATGATCATTGCTATTGTTCTTATGAGATATCACATTTTGAAACCATTCAAGAGCAATTACATAGCTACTATGGTGTTCTTCCATATAGGGAAAGCTAATGATTATATTATACTCTACCGGTAATCAAAACTTGCTTTGATATTTTCTCGATAACTTGTTACCCGCAGAAATTCCAAGAAATCAAGCCTCGTTATTAAGGGAACATGAGATGGTAAAGTCAAAATCAACGAGGCCGTTACTTTAGTCAGTTCGATTGGGCATACGTTTGTTGGGATTTCGGAAAATATACATCTTTCGAAAGATTTTCCATCATTAAAAACCACACGCACTTTTTCAAAAAATAAAAATAGGCTTAAAATTATTTTAAAGGCAGTTTCACAAAGGCGATTGGGGATTTTTAAATGACTTTGAATTATGAACTTTAAATATTATCTTTGATAATAATTGAGACTTTAGTAAAATTAAATTATATAATCCTAATTTTGTATGCAGTCAATGTACAGGAAGTGATTTTTTTTTAATAGAGTAGAAAAATTCACAATTCACAGCTATTATCGGCCTTTAAGATATTGAAAACAAAAATGAAATAGATCACCTATCATAACACTTGCGGATTCAGTCTGGGGCATAACCGACCCATACGTGCCCCCTTTTTTTAATCTGTTACTTTCTCCTTCCTTCGTATATCCATTTTCTTTATCTGACTTTTATAAAAAAAAATAATGGTCATGCTGTACAGTAACTTTTTTTTGTCGAATACGTTCCCAATACAAGCTCTGCTTTTCGGGTTTTCGCCTCTTTCTTTGTAACATTCACTGTACTGATCTTTGTCTGTCAAATACTTTGTTATTATTGTCAGAAGGAAATAAAATTGAATAATAATATTCCGCTTGTATATATATATATATATATAGCGCCTAATATATCGGCGATGTCTCTAAGCACTTTACAGATTATTATTCAATTCAATTCAACTCCTCCTTTTCGGGTGATGATTTTTTTTTCTTTTCCTTTTCAGAAAATTTTCTGAATATTCTGACCCTTCTCTTTCTCTCTCTCTCTCTCTGTCTCATCTCTCTCCTTCTTTAACATCCAGGCACCGCCCACGGTTCATAATATGGGAAATACTACCTGCTCAAGAATTATGTTGATATAAAGTGATGCGTTGATGAATTACTATGGATTTATGAGCCTTAAGAAATTAGTTTCAGTTGGAAACAATGCTTGGAAAATGCTTGAAATCGAAACCTACACTTAAAAAAACCCAATTTATCATTAACCCTCGAAACAAATAATGAAGATAAGGACAATAAATGTCTATTTCAGTACCAATTTATCTTTCCCTCAAAACAGGTTTCAGTGAATGTGAAGACTTGCATATGTACATATATATCGGGGCGTTTCATTCTGCAAAACTCTCAAATCTTGTTTCACCCTGTGTTCTCAGTCACGATGGCTATTTCAGTGCCTGCAGCAATGGAGATTTCATCTGAAAGGAAAATTGATCTTTCATTCGCAAAATTGCTAATAATCTTTTTAATCATTACTCAGTACTTCGCATTAAATTCCTTGTGTTATAGCGATTTCGAGTTTGTCACAGAACCCAGCGATTTGACAGTGAAAGAAGGAGAATCCGCATCCTTTAATTGCACTCTGCGATCAAGGATACCTTTTGTTGATGCGACATCGTTTTGGGAACATGGTTTGTCTGAGACTGTCGAAAGAAATGACCTGTACAACATCACAACTATTCCAGTAACAACCATCCAAACGGTTGATTCTTCCCTTACTATCAACAACGTCCAAAGAGAGATGGACCTATTTTACAAATGCGCAATCATGCTACATTTTATTGATCAAGCTAGTCGTTTAGCTTCATCGAAGTTTGCGCGGCTAAATGTCCAGTACTTCATTACAGAAAGAGAGCTCCTTTGCCGAGGACCGTCAAGTTCTGTCATTCGTCGTGTTCATGTAGGTGATGAATTGACCTTTCAATGTGAAGGGGCTGAAAGTAAACCACCGGTAGAATTAAAATGGATGTGGCAAACCCCAAGCCCTACGCAATTACCAATTTCTTATTCTCAGAAAGAATCAATATTGTTTGGTGATATTATTGTTACCCGTTTAATCCATGCCAATAAACTGTTTTGTTCCGCATCAAGCGAAGTGTTCCCCGACAAAAGTGTCAACTGTTCTTTTGGTCCTTTCATGGTCGTACATAGCCCTATAGTAGAAGTAATACCAAATCAAGCAGAGATTATCTGGCCATTAATCGCGGAGTTGACTGTTCAATGTTTAGGGAGTGCTTACCCTGAAGTACAGGCGTATGACTGGATGTGTCAACCTGAAACCTTTTTCGCGCAATGTACTTCAAATTCACAAAACCTGACTGTTCTACTTCATCATATTCGTGAGGAGGTACGTCTGAATATCACATGTGAAGCGAGAAATATTGAAGGCAGTACACAAAGTAGTTTGACTGTCAATGTGAGGAACGTGGACGAGGGCCTGATAAGTGACTGCAAATACAATTCGAAATTTTTCCTGCAACTGACACAAAGGAACCCACCATCTCTCGACTTCAATTATAACTCAAATGAAATAAAATGCTCAACTGAAGTGGAAAATGTACAGGAGTTAAAGTTCCGTTGGTCACTTGACGGTCGTGTAATCGCTGAAGAGAAAGGCGAGTATAGGATTGCGGAATATCCGGAGGGAGGTAATTACATTATTTCCCAAAACGTCATCTATGCTTTGGGTCCTGGTATTGTCACGTGCGACATCAAAGTTGCATCAGATGATTCTAGAATACAACTAACCGCATGCAAGTTGTCTAAAAGTGATATGAGCGAATTCATAAATCATACGGCAAAAAACTCACAGCAAACGAATGATACAGAACTATTAACCTCTGCTGAAGAAAATACACCTGACGAACTGATTTACAACAAAGTTACTTTACCATTAACTATTGCTTCTACCAGTTTTGACAATGTATCAGAGGGAATTTTGAATTTCTTTTGGATGCTAGCATTGGCAATTGTCTTAGGGTTTGGGCTATTGCTTTGCGCTGTATTAATTGTTCTTGTCATACAAAAAGCAATGGCTAGGGGAAGAGATGAGTTACAGCCACAAGCTTTTGACAGTATTCAGCCTAATGAAATGGCACTCTCGACATACCACCCTGAATCCAGTGTACGAAGTTCCTGGTAATATTCCCCACGGGGATTCAATGGGTGAATACATCGCAGAGGAAGAGGAAAGAATCACAGGTAGCACAAGAAGTGGTTCTTCCTCTAGCACAGATGATTTCAGATTATCATCTCTTTATGAAGATACAGAGGAGAATTCATACTCTGACATAAATCACTATGAAAATCGTAAAGTAGTTAGGCCTATGCCTGGAAACTTGGGAAGCAAATATTTTTTAGCAAAAGTAGCAAAAATCTGTCATAATCGAATAGTAGATAGTAGGCAAAAATATTTTAATGACTCATCACCATTATCATCTACATCATCATCATCATCACCACCCTCAATTTAAAGGAAATTGCTTTCAACGTCAACCTAGTTTTAAAAAACGAAAATGCTTTGAGAGGAAAGCAGAGCTACTGTTAATACGTGTAAAACTTTAAATTTAAATGCAAATGCATAAGGAGTGCGTGGCCATTGTGGCAATCTTTACTTTCATTATTTTGCGGTATAAAATAGCTATTTCAACAATACCCAGGAAAACCTAAGTCCATATCATTAGTAAATTTTGATTGTGTGATACAGTTACGTGTTTATCATGTGATTTGAAAAGGACAAAGAGTCAAGTATAACACGATAAGAACTACTTTCGAAAAATAAAGTCAAGGGCAATTTCAAAGGCCTATTGTACTGCCCATAGAAATCAGGTTCGGATTATGTAATACACCATTGTAATGTTCGCACATTTCTAAAGGTGATAGATGGGGCTATTGAAATTGTCTTGAGTTTATTTTCGAAAGTAGTTTTTATCGTGTTGTATATATATTTGGTTATATAAGCTTCATTTCAGAAGACCGTTTTCCTTTCTTCTGGTTAAAGTTAAAGTATTATAAGGATCGCTTAATGTAGACACTGATATCTTCAATTAGACAATACTATTTTTGTTTACTTGTGTAGTAAAATCTGTAAATTAAATAAAACCTTCCAGATCCCGCCCCTTCCATCCTCCCATCTTAATTCTCCCCACCTTTCTCACTGGCCTTTTTGTTGTCCTTTGTAAAGTTTACTTCTTTAAGCAGTTAAGTCTTTACTGTTTCCAGCTTTTTGCTTTTACAATATCTTTCTCTTTAATAAAAAGTGTGTTTTGTATGTTTGTTTTGCTTAATATTTGTTTGCTTTTTCATGGCCATGTATCTATATTCTTCTCTCTAAACCTTTTATTGCCACCTTTTATATTCTTCTTTCTTTTACCCTTTTTGTCATGTTATGCATAATTACCCAGTTTAATTTGTGTGTATTATATGATATATAATTTACTCTTTGGTAGGCGCTTCTACAAGCTCTGCTTCTTTGCTAGTCTCTGTTTTTATTCTCATTTTCATATGATTAACTTAATGTAGTCTTCACTTTTGTTATGTTTTTCTGCTCTTTATTTTGCTTGTGATGATTGAAAATGTTTCTGCACTCAGTTTCGTTGTCAATTATTTGACATTGTCAACTGCACAATTGTTATTTTGAAAAATGAAAATGAAACGAAATAAAATCTAAATCTAAATTTAGATCTAAAATTGCTTTCCGAAGGTCGAATTGGAGTATGTGTATCTTCTTAACCTCAAACAACATATGCCATTATGAAGGAATTCTAATTTCCTTCCTTTCTTTCAATCCTCCCTCCTTATTTCTTTCTCTCTCTCTCTCTTCACTATGTACAGAAAAATGGAACCCCAAACAAGGGCATATTGTGACAAAAATACCAGCTGTTGTTTAATTACTTGGTTTTAATAAAGCAGAAGTAACGGTAATATGTTTTAGAATCATACATTGTTTTGAACACAGCATAGATTACGAATCCGAGAATGTTAGATTTGCATGTTGTTGTTTTAAAATAGGCAAACTAGTCAATTTTTACTATTCTTGCCTTGGTAAATTGCTCTTTTCACTTATGGGGTAGTTGTCGGAGGATGATTATCCAGGAATAGTCATGCGGTAACAGTGTACGTAAACTAACCCACGGTATTGACAATTTCCTATTTCGCTTAATGTGCGGCATGAATGCAAACATATAGAACATATTATTTCGACAGATATGTGTTTGGAATAGTTTGTACATGTATGTGGCTTTGGTGATATTCTAGTACGCCTCCTGTGTAAAACACTCTCTGCACTTGTATATCTTTACTGCTTGAATCAGGCGAGGGATCATAAAGAGGTCTGAAATAAAGCCTGAATGGAGATAAAGATTGGTTGTGGTTACTGAAGTTTTCAAATAGTTTACTTCGAACGTTGTTTTTTTTTTTTAATTGATAACGCGTATGGTCGATTTCGACCCAACAGGCTTTAGCACATAGCTACTACGTATGAAAAACGAAAACATTATTTTCGCACATCATTCTTGATAAACACAGCGTTTATGCACATTTGAATACAAGAGTCGGCACATTTGTTTATCGAAACGCAGGGTCTTTTTTTCAAAAGTCACTTAAACGTCACATAAATCTTCTTAAACTTACAGATAACTACATAACTAATCTTAAGAGAGAGAAAATTTGTTTATGTTATATACGAAAACAAAGCAATTAACATTCGACTGTAATATCGAATTACATTTAAACAGAAACGTTTAGCAAAAAGTATAGCTTAATTTGCATCGTACATAATTTGCAAGTTCATAAATGGTATCAGTAACGCGTATTTACAGTCTAAAACTATAATTATATCCACTGTAGGAGTGCTAAAGTACTCATAAGGAATTTGATGTAAGTAAGTATACACGTTATTAAAGTATCCATATGACATACAGAACATATCTTGATAAACGTAAAACGGAAAAAAATGCACATACATCTAATTTCAACAGGTAAGTTCACACTACTTTACGTGTTCCAATAAAAAATATCATTCTCTACATTTTTATGTGAGCTAGGCCTAAATGATGAGTATTTACATGTCCTTCGTTACTCCTGAATGAAATCGTATGGAAATAACCAGAAGGTTCATAGTTATACGAAGAATCCATCTTGAAATAAAAAATACATATAATCAAAGACGTTGTAATCTAACAAAAACAAAAGTACATTTCCGCTTAAATACGAATTTAGTAATCGTTCCATGAAATCTAGCTCATAAAGAGGAGACAGTTTTCACCTTGTAACAACTGGGCGTATTTTAAATCAACAGAACACTGATGTTAAGGGGAGAGTCTCAACGCAGAATAAGAAATCATTACATTGCATACTTATATAATTTCTAACACTTCAAATACTCATACCATATAAAACATGCTTATGTATCATAACAAAATGTAAAACAATGAAGTCTAAAGTCAAAAAAAAAACATACGCAAAGACAAAGACAAAAAAATAAATAAGCAAACCTCCATCTCTAGCAGGTTTAACCTGATATCTACATGGAAACGATTAAAAGGATCACATCTATAGTTATGTTCTACATAACAAACCAAAAACAAAATTGATATGAAATAGTTCCACGCAGCTGAAAATACTTTAGATAGAAAACATATATGTTGCAACGTAAGTATTAAAAAGTGTTTAGTTTCTGAAATGCTTAACAAGATATCATTTAACAATTATTTAACAAAAGTTGAAAATAGAAAACATAGAGAAAACATATGATAGAAACATATAATAGAAAACATATGTTCAACCTAAGTATTAAAAAATGTTTAATTTCTGAAATGCTCAACAAGATTTTAACAATTACTTAACAAAGTTAACATTATGATAATGCACACAAAATATGCTTTACACACAAATACACGCGAATACGCACCCCCCCCCCCCCCCCCGCGTTTACACACAATGTAAACATATGAATGTACATACAACGCCCATTTATATGTGTCCACCTACCCCGTATTGTAAATGCAATAAATAGAAAGATTAATCATTTTTTTTTACAATGACTGAAATCAAATGTTTAATACTGTGTGGGGGGGGGGGGGGGGGGGAAGGGCACACAAATCGCAGAAAACTTTCTGAGCAATTAAAAAAAATCTTTCTGAAAAGGTTTTCAGTTTAATAAAAGGGGGGGGGGGCACAATTTCTAAAGAGGAGGCAGAATGTATACTTTTCTTTCAAACACTATACATATTTTCTTCAAATTTTACTGTTGTAAGCATTCCATAATTATGTAAATCATGGTCACGGGCGTGCAAAGAAAAGTTTGTTGCCTACATAAAAAACGTAATTTATTCTACTGAAGAGAACATGGATGAAATGGGTGAAGTCATGTAAGTTCGAATCTTTACAGTGCAAATCGAAAACAAATTTATACCTATGCAATGCGATGACAGAAAATAAAACACACAGTATTTACACAGAACTACAAAACCTTACACTGCATGTATCATTTCTGATAACCTCTGAAATATTTAAAACTTATAAAACATGCTTATGGTCATAAAAATGCAAAGCTATAAGGTCTAAAGACTAAAAAATTAAAAACAAAAAGACGGAATTTATGATCAGCAAAGTAAATTAAAATTAATAGTGATATGCAAACAGTTAAAAGGTTCACAGTGACTGTTACTTTGTATGCAAAAAATCGATTTAAAAAAACAACCAGTGGATTGAATATTTACCCTCACATTTGATAGTCCCAAGCAGTTGAAATATTGTAATTAGAAAATATCTGTTCCAGCGTACAACAAAATACAGAAAAAAATACTACCTCTCTTTAAATGCAAAACGAAAAGGAAATTGCGTATTATGATCATTTTGATATCGACATCCAGTAAGATAAATTTACTTCATGGTTGTCAAAATGAGATATTTTTTTCTTCATTTGTTACCCGAGGTAGGCCTACATGAAGAATATTTACATTTCCTTCATTACTCCTAAAAATGAGATCGTATGAAAATAACTAAAGGTTAATAGTTATACATATATCTTATCTTGAAATCACCAATGCAAATGATTAAAATAAATATGCAATTTTAACAAATCAGATATTTTATACATGATGTATATAAATGTTGCACATGGAAAAGGGAGATGAAAGAAGAAATATCAAATTGTAGCCTACAAAATCCAATAAGTTATACAAACTAACAAAACAGGGATGGGAGGGAGAAGTTACATTAAAATGTAAAACCATTCATGTCTAAAGGCCCTATTATACACAAAGATAGAAACAAATCATCAAACCTAGTTTTTCAAGTGAGAACGATAGAGTACTGGGTTCACAGTTATAGGTGATTTGTGTATCAAAATTCAATAAGGAGATCACCAAAATGGAGTTAAAGAGTTAACCTCATAATCCATATGAAAAAGTTTCGGTTGGAAACATTTAGTACATGTTAAATAAAGAAGACATTTATTTTCTAAAATACATAACGAGAAATGATTTCACATCACAAAAGTTAATCATGACAATAATGCAGACACTGTATGTACAACCATCAATGTGAAAAACGATTGTTTTACATTTCATTCGTTAAAATATTTACATAATATTTTGTCTTATGTATATTTTCATAAAATGTGTGTGTGGTATAAGTACGTTTATTTTTTGTGTGTGTGGTATCAGTACGTTTGTTTTTGGGTTATTATTTTTTTTTACATATCCTTTTGTCCATTGACTTCTCTAGAGCATTGAGGAAGCAGTTAAGAGGTTCTGTAAAATAGTAAACCAATAAATAAACGTATCAAAAGATTTTATCTTGTCTTTTCTCTTTCATAATCAACAATTTGTTTATTAAACAAAAAAGTGCTTATCATTGTGTTGCGCGAACGTATCCCATAAAACGTGTGATTTCTATTTATACCATGCATTTAATAATAATGTAAGATATGCCAAGTGGTAAAATGCACAATACGTTTAACTGGGAGCAGAAGCGTAGTCAGGTTTTTGAATGGTAGAGGTGAACGGGAATTTTATGGTTTTTGTGGTGAAGCATGTAAACATTCTACGCTTATAATATTACTCTGTGAGGGAGGGTAGCAACGGAAAGAAACGGGCCAATTTCGGAGTTCTGAAACCTGACTGCAATGCAAAATATGCTTTACACACAAATACACGCGAATACGCACCCCCCCCCCCCCCCGCGTTTACACACAATGTAAACATATGAATGTACATACAACGCGCATTTATATGTGTCCACCTACCCCGTATTGTAAATGCAATAAATAGAAAGATTAATCATTTTTTTTACAATGACTGAAATCAAATGTTTAATACTGTGTGTGGGGGGGGGGGGGGGGGGGGGTGGAAGGGCACACAAATCGCAGAAAACTTTCTGAGCAATTAAAAAAAATCTTTCTGAAAAGGTTTTCAGTTTAATAAAAGGGGGGGGGGGGCACAATTTCTAAAGAGGAGGCAGAATGTATACTTTTCTTTCAAACACTATACATATTTTCTTCAAATTTTACTGTTGTAAGCATTCCATAATTATGTAAATCATGGTCACGGGCGTGCAAAGAAAAGTTTGTTGCCTACATAAAAAACGTAATTTATTCTACTGAAGAGAACATGGATGAAATGGGTGAAGTCATGTAAGTTCGAATCTTTACAGTGCAAATCGAAAACAAATTTATACCTATGCAATGCGATGACAGAAAATAAAACACACAGTATTTACACAGAACTACAAAACCTTACACTGCATGTATCATTTCTGATAACCTCTGAAATATTTAAAACTTATAAAACATGCTTATGGTCATAAAAATGCAAAGCTATAAGGTCTAAAGACTAAAAAATTAAAAACAAAAAGACGGAATTTATGATCAGCAAAGTAAATTAAAATTAATAGTGATATGCAAACAGTTAAAAGGTTCACAGTGACTGTTACTTTGTATGCAAAAAATCGATTTAAAAAAACAACCAGTGGATTGAATATTTACCCTCACATTTGATAGTCCCAAGCAGTTGAAATATTGTAATTAGAAAATATCTGTTCCAGCGTACAACAAAATACAGAAAAAAATACTACCTCTCTTTAAATGCAAAACGAAAAGGAAATTGCGTATTATGATCATTTTGATATCGACATCCAGTAAGATAAATTTACTTCATGGTTGTCAAAATGAGATATTTTTTTCTTCATTTGTTACCCGAGGTAGGCCTACATGAAGAATATTTACATTTCCTTCATTACTCCTAAAAATGAGATCGTATGAAAATAACTAAAGGTTAATAGTTATACATATATCTTATCTTGAAATCACCAATGCAAATGATTAAAATAAATATGCAATTTTAACAAATCAGATATTTTATACATGATGTATATAAATGTTGCACATGGAAAAGGGAGATGAAAGAAGAAATATCAAATTGTAGCCTACAAAATCCAATAAGTTATACAAACTAACAAAACAGGGATGGGAGGGAGAAGTTACATTAAAATGTAAAACCATTCATGTCTAAAGGCCCTATTATACACAAAGATAGAAACAAATCATCAAACCTAGTTTTTCAAGTGAGAACGATAGAGTACTGGGTTCACAGTTATAGGTGATTTGTGTATCAAAATTCAATAAGGAGATCACCAAAATGGAGTTAAAGAGTTAACCTCATAATCCATATGAAAAAGTTTCGGTTGGAAACATTTAGTACATGTTAAATAAAGAAGACATTTATTTTCTAAAATACATAACGAGAAATGATTTCACATCACAAAAGTTAATCATGACAATAATGCAGACACTGTATGTACAACCATCAATGTGAAAAACGATTGTTTTACATTTCATTCGTTAAAATATTTACATAATATTTTGTCTTATGTATATTTTCATAAAATGTGTGTGTGGTATAAGTACGTTTATTTTTTGTGTGTGTGGTATCAGTACGTTTGTTTTTGGGTTATTATTTTTTTTTACATATCCTTTTGTCCATTGACTTCTCTAGAGCATTGAGGAAGCAGTTAAGAGGTTCTGTAAAATAGTAAACCAATAAATAAACGTATCAAAAGATTTTATCTTGTCTTTTCTCTTTCATAATCAACAATTTGTTTATTAAACAAAAAAGTGCTTATCATTGTGTTGCGCGAACGTATCCCATAAAACGTGTGATTTCTATTTATACCATGCATTTAATAATAATGTAAGATATGCCAAGTGGTAAAATGCACAATACGTTTAACTGGGAGCAGAAGCGTAGTCAGGTTTTTGAATGGTAGAGGTGAACGGGAATTTTATGGTTTTTGTGGTGAAGCATGTAAACATTCTACGCTTATAATATTACTCTGTGAGGGAGGGTAGCAACGGAAAGAAACGGGCCAATTTCGGAGTTCTGAAACCTGACTGCAATGCAAAATATGCTTTACACACAAATACACGCGAATACGCACCCCCCCCCCCCCGCGTTTACACACAATGTAAACATATGAATGTACATACAACGCGCATTTATATGTGTCCACCTACCCCGTATTGTAAATGCAATAAATAGAAAGATTAATCATTTTTTTTACAATGACTGAAATCAAATGTTTAATACTGTGTGTGGGGGGGGGGGGGGGTGGAAGGGCACACAAATCGCAGAAAACTTTCTGAGCAATTAAAAAAAATCTTTCTGAAAAGGTTTTCAGTTTAATAAAAGGGGGGGGGGCACAATTTCTAAAGAGGAGGCAGAATGTATACTTTTCTTTCAAACACTATACATATTTTCTTCAAATTTTACTGTTGTAAGCATTCCATAATTATGTAAATCATGGTCACGGGCGTGCAAAGAAAAGTTTGTTGCCTACATAAAAAACGTAATTTATTCTACTGAAGAGAACATGGATGAAATGGGTGAAGTCATGTAAGTTCGAATCTTTACAGTGCAAATCGAAAACAAATTTATACCTATGCAATGCGATGACAGAAAATAAAACACACAGTATTTACACAGAACTACAAAACCTTACACTGCATGTATCATTTCTGATAACCTCTGAAATATTTAAAACTTATAAAACATGCTTATGGTCATAAAAATGCAAAGCTATAAGGTCTAAAGACTAAAAAATTAAAAACAAAAAGACGGAATTTATGATCAGCAAAGTAAATTAAAATTAATAGTGATATGCAAACAGTTAAAAGGTTCACAGTGACTGTTACTTTGTATGCAAAAAATCGATTTAAAAAAACAACCAGTGGATTGAATATTTACCCTCACATTTGATAGTCCCAAGCAGTTGAAATATTGTAATTAGAAAATATCTGTTCCAGCGTACAACAAAATACAGAAAAAAATACTACCTCTCTTTAAATGCAAAACGAAAAGGAAATTGCGTATTATGATCATTTTGATATCGACATCCAGTAAGATAAATTTACTTCATGGTTGTCAAAATGAGATATTTTTTTCTTCATTTGTTACCCGAGGTAGGCCTACATGAAGAATATTTACATTTCCTTCATTACTCCTAAAAATGAGATCGTATGAAAATAACTAAAGGTTAATAGTTATACATATATCTTATCTTGAAATCCCCAATGCAAATGATTAAAATAAATATGCAATTTTAACAAATCAGATATTTTATACATGATGTATATAAATGTTGCACATGGAAAAGGGAGATGAAAGAAGAAATATCAAATTGTAGCCTACAAAATCCAATAAGTTATACAAACTAACAAAACAGGGATGGGAGGGAGAAGTTACATTAAAATGTAAAACCATTCATGTCTAAAGGCCCTATTATACACAAAGATAGAAACAAATCATCAAACCTAGTTTTTCAAGTGAGAACGATAGAGTACTGGGTTCACAGTTATAGGTGATTTGTGTATCAAAATTCAATAAGGAGATCACCAAAATGGAGTTAAAGAGTTAACCTCATAATCCATATGAAAAAGTTTCGGTTGGAAACATTTAGTACATGTTAAATAAAGAAGACATTTATTTTCTAAAATACATAACGAGAAATGATTTCACATCACAAAAGTTAATCATGACAATAATGCAGACACTGTATGTACAACCATCAATGTGAAAAACGATTGTTTTACATTTCATTCGTTAAAATATTTACATAATATTTTGTCTTATGTATATTTTCATAAAATGTGTGTGTGGTATAAGTACGTTTATTTTTTGTGTGTGTGGTATCAGTACGTTTGTTTTTGGGTTATTATTTTTTTTTACATATCCTTTTGTCCATTGACTTCTCTAGAGCATTGAGGAAGCAGTTAAGAGGTTCTGTAAAATAGTAAACCAATAAATAAACGTATCAAAAGATTTTATCTTGTCTTTTCTCTTTCATAATCAACAATTTGTTTATTAAACAAAAAAGTGCTTATCATTGTGTTGCGCGAACGTATCCCATAAAACGTGTGATTTCTATTTATACCATGCATTTAATAATAATGTAAGATATGCCAAGTGGTAAAATGCACAATACGTTTAACTGGGAGCAGAAGCGTAGTCAGGTTTTTGAATGGTAGAGGTGAACGGGAATTTTATGGTTTTTGTGGTGAAGCATGTAAACATTCTACGCTTATAATATTACTCTGTGAGGGAGGGTAGCAACGGAAAGAAACGGGCCAATTTCGGAGTTCTGAAACCTGACTGCAATGCATTACAGAGCTTATGCATAGTTGGAATCATCACACCATTTAACAATAAATTATTTCCTATTTTGCACTTTATAACATTTCTTGTGGGGGCAGAAGTGGCCAAGCACCAGGTACATGGGGAGCGCGTTGTTCTTTCCCCTAACTCTTGGCTACGCCGCTGCTTGAGAGGTAAATGATTTAAAGATAAAATTGAGTTCTTGTCATGTGATTACATTGTGAAAGAAACTGTTTCGAAACAATTGAGAAAGGTTGATCATGTCTACATAAGAAATGGTGTACACTGTGAGGTTTTGGATTATCAAAATAATAAGAAATTGACCCAATCTCGCTGGAAAGCACATACACTGCGCACAAAAATGGGTATATGGGACTACACATACATGTTTGGCCAGAACACTTCGGCTATTTATTGCCGTATTTTGAATATGAGGGCATTTGGAGAGCAATCCTTTTCAGTGGACATTTCTACTATGTTGTTTTTCCAAACTGACACAAAGGAATGAAAAAGCTCACAAATTATCTTTTACCTTTCCAGAAACTCGACCTTTTCTTTAAAGATTAGAGAGCCAAAGCCGAATCTCTTAAGCGCTCTATAATAAGCCACTATTATTATCATTATTATTATTATTATTATTATTATTATTATTATATACATATACCTGATTTTCAGAAAATTTGTTCCTATTTCCACAAGTAAGGTATTCGAACAAAACATTAACATATTTCATAACGACAGTATATCAGATAAAATATTCTGTACAATTACTTGGGAAAAAATGCTATATACACTTAGGTCTCTTCCGGACCAATAAAAATCTGCTTAAACGTCTACAAATGAATTCATGTTAGAAATAGTCTACAAATGAACTTTCAATCCAATGTTTTCCTAACTACAAGGTTAGTCAAATTGTTTACCAACTACCCATCCTTTAACAAGTATGTCATCTCTAAATTCTTGTTAGGCAAAAATGCTTCTGTTTTCCAGAGGGAGATTAGATTGTGACATTCAATTTACTAAGAAAAATGAAAACTGAATATGTACAATAATTATAGCAATCTCACTAATACATTCCTATACATAGGTTACTACTCTGTTTATGAACAATATTTCAGCGCATAGTTTAAAATAAAACCACATGCAATACTTAAAAGTACGGTTAGCGAGAAATTATTTGGAAATGCTGATAGTGTGGTACATAAGGAAATTCTATTGTAATTTTTTTTTAAATCAGCAAAATAAATTGACTCAAATTCTGCTCAAAATTACATACAGTGAAAATCACTGCACACAGATATATTGGGATATTGGACTGAACAAAAATGTGGCATCTAATTTGGTCCAAAGTTTAGACTATTTCCAGTTACAGAGGGATCCTTTTCATGTGACATTGATACTATGATATTCTTCCACATGTGAATAAAAAGAAGGAGAAAGTTCACAAAATTCATTCCCCTTTACCAGAAGTCAACGTTCTTTTCATCTGTTTAATGAGATACGAAATACTATATATATATATATATATAAGTGTAAGGAATTTAACATATACAACAGCTTTGGCAAATCTCGTGGAAATAAATACAAATGTGAAAGAAATTGCGAGAATAACGTTGCGTAGCTCAATCAAAGTTCCCCAGAGCTGTCCTCCCTTTTTTGAAATTTTTGCAAAGGCTGAAAAAATGTCTCCGCCGGGAATCGAACCCGGGTCGTTGGCTTAGAACGCCAATGCCTTAACCACTAGACCACGGAGACGGGTTAGTGGTTTCGGCGACACCAGATTCAGTTGACCGACAGATTGACAAATCCTCAACCTTATTAATTAATTCCTTTGTCGGGGGCAGGTGAGTTTTGAACAAAGACAAGCCGCGTGCCTCAGCTGGATCCAAGCGAATGCTTTGAATACATGTATACATTAGAATAATTATTAACAAGTGTGAGGAATTTAACATATACAACTGAATCTGGTGTCGCCGAAACCACTAACCCGTCTCCGTGGTCTAGTGGTTAAGGCATTGGCGTTCTAAGCCAACGACCCGGGTTCGATTCCCGGCGGAGACATTTTTTCAGCCTTTGCAAAAATTTCAAAAAAGGGAGGACAGCTCTGGGGAACTTTGATTGAGCTACGCAACGTTATTCTCGCAATTTCTTTCACATTTGTATTTATTTCCACGAGATTTGCCAAAGCTGTTGTATATGTTAAATTCCTTACACTTGTTAATAATTATTCTAATGTATACATGTATTCAAAGCATTCGCTTGGATCCAGCTGAGGCACGCGGCTTGTCTTTGTTCAAAACTCACCTGCCCCCGACAAAGGAATTAATTAATAAGGTTGAGGATTTGTCAATCTGTCGGTCAACTGAATCTGGTGTCGCCGAAACCACTAACCCGTCTCCGTGGTCTAGTGGTTAAGGCATTGGCGTTCTAAGCCAACGACCCGGGTTCGATTCCCGGCGGAGACATTTTTTCAGCCTTTGCAAAAATTTCAAAAAAGGGAGGACAGCTCTGGGGAACTTTGATTGAGCTACGCAACGTTATTCTCGCAATTTCTTTCACATTTATATATATATATATATATATATATATATGTGTGTGTGTGTGTGCGTTGGTGTTGACCGGCAACCGTGGGACACTAATATGAAAACACACCTTCGAACCGAGGACCGTCCTCGTTTTGATTTACAGTTTGTTGGCTTTATTTTTAGCTTCTAACTACGCTGTTGACCTTACGAGCATAAATGAGCAGAGTCCACGTTTGGGCGGTAGTGAAATTTTTCGTGTGTAATTTTTTTTTATTTTTTATTTTTTATTTATTTATTTTTTGGCTTACGCACTCTATCCAACAGACGGGCACACCCGGTAATTGAACGGGATTTATTTTTAGTCTTCCAGGATTATTCTCTTCAAAAACAATTGAAAAATAACTGTGAATAGTTAATTATGAATAAGTCCACGGTTGGGTAATGTTGACACACAGTCCTCGTTTTTCCAGTGGAAACACGTGTGTGTGTGTGTGTGTCTGTGTGTGTGCTATACTTTACAATGTGAAATGAATATAGAAAACCAACGACACATTTAAAATGCGCATTTACTGCCAATGAAGCATCATGGCTATTTTTCTTTTTTAGATTCATATGTATTTACAACGAATATACCTGCTATGGAGTATATTAACAAACATGTTGAAATTGATGAATTATGCTTCCTGGAACCATGTTTCAAAATACATTAATTTCCCATGAATTAAACACGTGTTAAGTATGTACTGCATCTTTGTAACATGGATTTGTTCTTCAAATATTACCGACGTTATTTTTTAATACAATGTAATAATTATTAAAACTGCCTATAAATATAATTCTTCAGTATTCGAGATAAGTTGGAAGGTGATGGAGTGGAATGGAACGTTTCTCAATAAATAATAATTTGTCTCGATCTAACACTAACTCGCTGTAGGTTTCCTTGATTCCTTAAATTTGCTTATTGGAATGTCATCCCAAGATTCCTCATGAAAACCAAAACAACTTCACAAGTGAGTTGATATATTGATCAATGTTAAAAATTAAAAAAAAACTATCATGCCTTCAAAATGGTTTACATTGATATGAAAAATGAGTTTTTGCAATCACCATGTTTTCACTTAACTTTGAAAACTACTTTAATGAATCAGTACAATCGGAAGCAAAACTACCACTACGTGAGTCCAGGGAAGTAACAGTTTGCTTTGCCCGGAATATCCTGAATCAAGAGGGGACAGGGTCGAGGGTTTAGAGGTGGTGTGAAGATTAACGGTTTGTAAAGAAGTTGTATGAACATCTTCTTTGACAGGGAGCCAACTGTAGTCATTGCACATTGTTTGATCTATGGTCACACCTTCGTAATGAGAGCAGCAAGAGAATGGAATGTCTGTGCGTAACCAAAATATGCCATAAATAAGCGGACCATTATTCATACTTCCCTTTTCAGGTGAAACCTGGCTTTCATCCTGGTAACAGGATAAGATAGAACTTCTGCTTCCCACTTTAGCACGGCAATGTGTTTCATAATATGGCAAGTATGAATGATCTCTACTGTGGCTACCGGTAAAATAGCAGCTTGCGGGTCCCCTAGGAGTTTGTACTATGACCGTTTTGGTTTGTTTCCCATGCCAGTTATTTTGGGTACTGTAGAGGATGACTGTGAACACATACACACCTTCATCGATAATATGAACATTGTCTATATCTAATCTAACAAAGAGTGACGTTGCCGTTTGATATCTCGTTGCTGAGTATCTACCTTCCTGATTAGGATCTTTGAACCCAAGGGCATCGCTGCTGCCATCGATGCAGAAAGGACGTTGTTTAGACTGGAATCGAATTGTAAAATAAGGGATCACATATGCTCTGCCATTATTATTATCAGGCGTCCACGAAAGATTGAATGGGATGGAACCGGGCCTGCCTGACTGAAGAGTCACTCTTTCAAGGGTGTCAGTGCCTGCCACGGGAACGGGATTTGCCGCTAGTATTGTAATGAAGACAATCACGATCTGAAGACAGCTTTGTATTAGCGTCGATAATGTTTTACATGATGCATCAGCTATACCAAGTACGTTCTGAATATAGGTATTAAATGGGACAAGAGACGATCGGACTTATTACTTTACAAATATTCTTACAAAAGTGCTTGCAATTGTGTAGAAATAAATATATGAATTCATATTTGATGAAAATATGCTTTTGGATAGAATATTATTTAACGAATAAGATTAATCAATCACGGCATCGTTTGCTAAGATTTTGCTTTGCAAGAACTTTTGGGCTTGAGAAGACAATGTAAGTAAGACGTAGTCAGTGAAATTTCCACTCAAATCGGTAAATCTGTATTGTTTTTCATGATTATAGAAGGCTACAAAACAAATGAATCTGCGAAGTTTGTTCAATCTTTCAAAATTGGACGATTTTTCTTAAATATTTTGAACATGCGCACAATAATTTCTCATGTGCAACATCCAAGGCTAAAAACACCCAGTGTATTTTAATGATTATGGTAGTACGGACGGCAAGGGTTTTTATTATAGGGCGTATGTCCTGTTTAGCTCCTTAACGGCATTGGCGGATCCAGGAGGAGCACGAGCGGAGGACGCACTTACCCCTACCCCACGAAAACCCAATCTGGCATACATTAAGTACACCAAATAAATTGTTCCCCAATTGTATTCCAGGTGGTAAGTTTTAACCTCAAATGGCACCTGAAAATGTGATTACCTCTCCCCCTTATTTTATTCATTTCTTTAAAAAATAAAAAAATAAAAAATAGAAGGAAAAATATATTCAAAGTCTACTATGAACTTTTCTAAGTTTGTCTCATTATTCAGTTTTCTCGAGCTCGTGGTGCTTCCATCGTTCTTCGTGTGAAATTTTGGGAGGGCAGTAGCGGTGAAAAATGTCCGTACTTATTGTCCGATTTGGTTCTGATACTTCTATTATCATTATTTAATAATTACTCATGTTTTCACTGAAGACAATGATATAGACTTGATATAAAACTGTATTAACCTTTAAGTCATTACAATCGTAAAAGTCTCCGGTTTTCTCTACATCAAAAGGCTCTACATCAAAAGGCTACATTATTTAATAATTACTCATGTTTTCACTGAAGACAATGATATAGACTTGATATAAAACTGTATTAACATTTAAGTCATTACAATCGTAAAAGTCTCCGGTTTTCTCTACATCAAAAGGCTACTGCAAAAATAATATCTAACTTACCCGAGTTTTCGACGCCGATTTTGTGAATGTTCTTTCTCTGGAAAAGGGATAACCTTCGTAGGACTTTTCTTGAACAATGTGTGGTGAATTCGTCAGAATGGTGCTGGAATGCAATCGTAAAAAAAACTGCAATATCCCACGCTACGTTTTGTTTTATTATTATTATTATTATTATTATTATTATTATAAATTATAACAGTTTAACAAGTCAACGAAATATGAATCCTATAATTATATTATATTATGATATTCACTGATCATGGAAATAATTCGAAACAAGTTGATATCGCTGCACTGTACCAAAATGATAATGTGATTTTATAGACACTGAATTTTTTTTACATTACCCATTGAACTCCGTTGAATTGTTTCTGACTGGAGGATAATTTCCAGGAGACAGTAGTGCAGATGGTTCCTGTAAGTATCAAATGACACATGTGCATTTAAAGCTCAAGTTTGAGAGATTTTTTTCTTAACTCACGTTATTATCATTATCAAATTTAGAATGGTGCCTCGTTAAACTGTTATTACGCGGGTGCGTAGCTTAATGACCCGCGTAGCGTATGGACCCTCAGTCATGACAATAACGATATAGGCCTACTTACTATTCCCGTTTATCATGTTTATTGTTTGAAACTGTGCTTATTTCTCCATTAAATGTCAATTGTGGCTTATACTTAACTTGTCAACAATGTCTATCAACCAGTCGTTCATGTAACTGCTTAATCACTTAAATGGCGTAATTGGAATGACGATATAGGAATCGAATTTATATTCACCATCTCTCGGGTAATTAAAGCCTCGGTCACAAATACCATTAAGAACTGCTACGAACGCCGTATGAACGATTTTCAGACCATTTCGTAAGATCTTCTCAATAAGGCCGTAATAATAATAATAATAATAATAATAATAATAATAATAATAATAATGGCCACTTATATATCCGCCACGCAGTGACGCTCATGGCGCTTAGACATTATTACCCCGGTTATAGCCGAGCCGCCAAAGTAACTAGCGCTCAAGCATATCAGGTACCCATTTACACCTGGGTGGAGAGTGGCAAATGCAGATTATTGTCTTGCCAAAGGACGTTAGGGCCGTGGTGGGATTCGAACCCCGTACCTTGTGATCTGAATTCCGGTGACTTATCCACTAGACCACAACACCTCTATGCACGAAACCAGCGCGTTTTTTTCAACGTCGTTTGAACCCCCCTCTTCGTAAGGCGGCCGTATACGAATGTCGTAGGAACATGGAAGATTTTGTAGGGTCCAGAGACCATTCTAGAAGCCTTAAATTCTTACGATAATCGTTAGAACGCCTTAAGTTGTTCATAGAGGGCTCTTGCGGCGTTCATAATAACGCCTTACAGAGATCCGTACGGCGCTCTTACGAATGATTCTTGGCGTTTGTAAGGCGTTCGTACGATGCTCGTAAGGCGTCGGTACACAATTTGTGCAATTGGCGAGTTTTAGGGGGTATAAAGCCAAACGCACGAAGTTCAAATCCTCAAACTTTCAACAGTCACATAATTTCCGACAGTACACGGCAGCGCCTTTTTGCAACCCGACAAAATATACAAGAATTCGTAAGAACTTCATACGAATGACTTGAGAGTGCCGTGATTTGCATGTACGACCATCTTGCGACAACAAAATTCGTAAGATGACCGTAAGTCTGACGAAAAAAATAACTCAAGGCTTTCTTACGAAAAACGTACGAACTCTAGGGCCATTGTATAACCGAATATCTCTTCGTTTCTCAAGAAGGTCTTAAGTTGTTCTTGCGAATTATACGGCGTTCGTACGAACTTCTTAAGAAGGCCGCAAGAAGCTATGCCCCATCTACGAACTCCAGAATTCTTACGAACAGTGAGATTCGTACGAACGCATCGTTCGTACGAACCTTTGTGGCCGTAGCCTTACATGTTTAATCTAATTAACATATTGAAGGACTTTTTTAATGGATTTTGTTTTAATCACCCCATATATTTCTGGGGAAAAATAGGGGGATTCGTATTCAAAAACCAAAATTCAGATGCATCGAAAATTATTTAAACTCTCTTGTCCATTTTTAGTGTGTTGTTTGTGAACATCATACCATGAATATATACTCACTTCCATTCTCTTGGTTTTGTCGGATATTGATTGACCTCTGGACTCTTCTCCTTCATATGGATGACCATTCTTATCCATCGTAAGGTCTGTATTACTTTTGGGGCTGTCATGAAGCTCTTGCATGAAGACTGAAGGGTCTTGCCTTTTTTCTGACACCGTTCCTATTAGTGTTTCAAAGTGATTTTGCTTTGGGATTTGTGCACAGATATTTAGGCATTTCGACTTTGCGTGAATGAAAGGATTTCTATGCTCATTGAAACCCTTTTCTCCCTTTTTGCAATTATCAGTGAGGGGTTCATTCGCTAACTGCTCAACAAAATCGCCTCGGTAGCAGTCATTCATATTCTCCACTTTGACTTCATGTTGTCTGAAATGCTGAAGACATGACTTTCCCTCACCTGAGCAAGTCCCTACACCGCTCGCCATAGGTTCATTAGATCTGATTTGAGAGAGTGAACAATTTACTCCACCTACATGGTTCTCACATCCTGCAATATTTGCATCTTTGCTTCCACCTCCACACTGGTCGAGGTATTTCATGCCGTTTGGATATTTTTCTGCTGATGCTGTCTGAAGCATTGGCAACCCATCAATGTACGTAACATTTATGTTAGTTATAATTAATGAAAGGTACTCGATTACTTCTGTGTGTCCTTCTTGTTCCGCAATGAGGAGTGGTGTCAAGCCCGTGTCATCATCCTTGTCAACCTTAGATCCTTGTTGGATAAGATATTTCACGACTTTACTCTGATTAGTTCCAGCTGCACCGTGAAGAGGAATCTGACCTGTATTATCTTCTTCGTTCACATCAAATCCATTTGAAATTAAAAATTGGACGACGTCTAAATAACCATGTTGTGAGGCCAAGTAGAGTGGAGTTATTCCTTGGTAGCTGCTTGGAATAGCTCCTTTTGCCATAAGGTGTTCAACAATTTCCAAATGACCACTTGTGACTGCAGCATGAAATGGAGTGAACTCTTCGCTATCGTACTTATTGACGTCAGATCCTTGCAGGATAAGATATTTGATTATATCAAGATGACCCATAGCAGCAGCACTATGGAGAGGAATCTGACCTGTATGATTTTCCTCGTTCACGTCTGCTCCATTGCTGATGAAGAACTGGACGATATCTAAGTGACCAAATTCTGCAGCGCCACAGAGTGGGGTCATTCCGTCATATCTTTTCTCCTTTGCCCCGTGAGTCTTGAGAAATTTGATCGCTTCTAAGTGACCATATTGAACTGCAGCATTAAATGGTGCCCAGCCCTTGGCATCAACCTTGTTCACGTCAGATCCTTGTTGAATGAGATATTCCATGACTTCGATGTGACCCCCAGAAGCTGCAGCGTGAAGAGGAATAATCCCTTCATCATCTGCTTCGTCCACATTAGCTCCCTGGGAAATTAGGAACTCGACGAGATCTAAATGACCAAATTCTGCAGCGGCATAGAGTGGAGTCATTCCATCAAATTTGTTCTGCGTGGCTCCTTTAGCCAGGAGATATTTGACGGCCTCTAAATGGTTACACTGAACAGCAGCATTGAATGGTGTCCAACCCTCAGCATCAACCTTGTTCGAATAGGATCCTTGCTGAATGAGATATTCCATGACTTTCAGGTGACCGTTCAAAGCAGCTCCGTGGAGAGGAATCCGACCTGTATCACTTTCCTCGTTCACGTCAGCTCCTTCGGAAATGAAGAATTTGACGATATCTAAACGGTCACATTGTGCTGCCGAACAGAGTGGGGTCATTCCCTTATATCTGTTCTGCTTTGCCCCTTTAGTCATGAGATATTTGACGGCTTTTAGATGACCATATTGAACTGCAGCATTGAATGGTGTCCAACCCTCGGAATCAACTTTGTTCACTTCAGATCCTTCCTGAATGAGATATTCCATGACGTTCATGTGACCGTTATGAGCTGCACCGTGAAGAGGAATCTGACCTGTATTATCTTCTTCGTTCACATCAAATCCATTTGAAATTAAAAATTGGACAACGTCTAAATAACCATGTTGTGAGGCCAAGTAGAGTGGAGTTATTCCTTGGTAGCTGCTTGGAATAGCTCCTTTTGCCATAAGGTGTTCAACAATTTCCAAATGACCACTTGTGACTGCAGCATGAAATGGAGTGAACTCTTCGCTATCGTACTTATTGACGTCAGATCCTTGCAGGATAAGATATTTGATTATATCAAGATGACCCATAGCAGCAGCACTATGGAGAGGAATCTGACCTGTATGATTTTCCTCGTTCACGTCTGCTCCATTGATGATGAAGAACTGGACGATATCTAAGTGACCAAATTCTGCAGCGCCACAGAGTGGGGTCATTCCGTCATATATTTTCTCCTTTGCCCCGTGAGTCTTGAGAAATTTGATCGCTTCTAAGTGACCATATTGAACTGCAGCATTAAATGGTGCCCAGCCCTTGGCATCGACCTTGTTCACGTCAGATCCTTGTTGAATGAGATATTCCATGACTTCGATGTGACCCCCAGAAGCTGCAGCGTGAAGAGGAATAATCCCTTCATCATCTGCTTCGTCCACATTAGCTCCCTGGGAAATTAGGAACTCGACGAGATCTAAATGACCAAATTCTGCAGCGGCATAGAGTGAAGTCATTCCATCAAATTTGTTCTGCGTGGCTCCTTTAGCCAGGAGATATTTGACGGCCTCTAAATGGTTACACTGAACAGCAGCATTGAATGGTGTCCAACCCTCAGCATCAACCTTGTTCGAATAGGATCCTTGCTGAATGAGATATTCCATGACTTTCATGTGACCGTTCAAAGCAGCTTCGTGGAGAGGAATCCGACCTGTATCACTTTCCTCGTTCACGTCAGCTCCTTTGGAAATGAAGAATTTGACGATATCTAAACGGTCATATTGTGCTGCCCAATAGAGTGGGGTCATTCCGTCATATCTGTTCTGCTTTGCCCCTTTAGTCATGAGATATTTGACGGCTTCTAGATGACCATATTGAACTGCAGCATTGAATGGTGTCCAACCCTCGGAATCAACTTTGTTCACTTCAGATCCTTCCTGAATGAGATATTCCATGACGTTCATGTGACCGTTATGAGCTGCACCGTGAAGAGGAATCTGACCTGTATTATCTTCTTCGTTCACATCAAATCCATTTGAAATTAAAAATTGGACGACGTCTAAATAACCATGTTGTGAGGCCAAGTAGAGTGGAGTTATTCCTTGGTAGCTGCTTGGAATAGCTCCTTTTGCCATAAGGTGTTCAACAATTTCCAAATGACCACTTGTGACTGCAGCATGAAATGGAGTGAACTCTTCGCTATCGTACTTATTGACGTCAGATCCTTGCAGGATAAGATATTTGATTATATCAAGATGACCCATAGCAGCAGCACTATGGAGAGGAATCTGACCTGTATGATTTTCCTCGTTCACGTCTGCTCCATTGCTGATGAAGAACTGGACGATATCTAAGTGACCAAATTCTGCAGCGCCACAGAGTGGGGTCATTCCGTCATATCTTTTCTCCTTTGCCCCGTGAGTCTTGAGGAATTTGATCGCTTCTAAGTGACCATATTGAACTGCAGCATTAAATGGTGCCCAGCCCTTGGCATCAACCTTGTTCACGTCAGATCCTTGTTGAATGAGATATTCCATGACTTCGATGTGACCCCCAGAAGCTGCAGCGTGAAGAGGAATAATCCCTTCATCATCTGCTTCGTCCACATTAGCTCCTTGGGAAATTAGGAACTTGACGAGATCTAAATGACCAAATTCTGCAGCGGCATAGAGTGGAGTCATTCCATCAAATTTGTTCTGCGTGGCTCCTTTAGCCAGGAGATATTTGACGGCCTCTAAATGGTTACACTGAACAGCAGCATTGAATGGTGTCCAACCCTCAGCATCAACCTTGTTCGAATAGGATCCTTGCTGAATGAGATATTCCATGACTTTCATGTGACCGTTCGAAGCAGCTCCGTGGAGAGGAATCCGACCTGTATCACTTTCCTCGTTCACGTCAGCTCCTTCGGAAATGAATAATTTGACGATATCTAAACGGTCACATTGTGCTGCCGAATAGAGTGGGGTAATTCCGTCATATCTGTGCTGCTTTGCCCCTTTATTCATGAGATATTTGACGGCTTCTAGATGACCATATTGGACTGCAGCATTGAATGGTGTCCAACCCTTGGCATCTTCTTTGTTCACATCACATCCTAGCTGAATGAGATATTCCATGACTTTGATGTGTCCTCTAGCAGCAGCGCCGTGGAGAGGAATCCCCCCCATATCGTCTTCCTCGTTCACATCAGCTCCTTCGGAAATGAGGAATTCGACGATATCTAAATGACCAAATTGTGCTCCTGCATACAGTGGGGTCATTCCGTCATATCTGTTCTGCTTTACCCCTTTATTCATGAGATATTTGACGGCTTCTAGATGACCATATTGGACTGCAGCATTGAATGGTGTCCAACCCTTGGCATTACTCTTGTTCACATCAGATCCATGTTGAATGAGATATTCCATGATTTTCATATGACCTCTAGCAGCTGAGCTGTGAACAGGAAAGTTTCCCTTGTCATTTTGTTTATTCACATCAGCTCCTTTGGAAATGAAGAATTCGACAAGATTTAAATGGCCATATCGTACAGCGGAATAGAGCGGACTAGTTCCGTCATATTTGTTCTGCTTTCCCCCATGAGTGATGAGAAATTTGACGACTCCCAGATGGCCATATTGAACTGCAGCATTGAATGGTGTCCAACCTTTCACGTCTTCCTTGTTCACCTCTGATTCCTCTGCAATGATGCTTTCTACAATAGAAGTATAGCCCTTCGCAGCTGCTGTGTAAAGAGGTGTTCGACCTAAGTCACACTGGACATTTACGTCCGCTCCTTGAAGGATGAGAAAGTCTACTATGTCTCCATGTCCTCCTTGGGCAGCAACATGAAGAGGGGTGAGACCATCTTTATTTGGTTTATTTGGGTTTGCTCCACATGAAATGAGGTCGTCAACCATTTCTAGATGACCGTCTAAAGCTGCCTGATAGAGAGGCGTGTATCCCTCTTCATTCATCTGGTCTATGTCAGGGTTGCAAGGTAATCCTTGTTTTAATATGTCAGCATCTACCAGCGATATTTCGTCCTTGAATGCGCTATACGTTTCATCCCAGTTGTCCTTGGTATTGGTCTGTAAGAGTTCCATGATATCTGCTGGCTGCACAGGAGATTTGTCTTCCTCAAGCGGGACGCTCTTGTCATTACTAGATGTGTCGGTATTTAGGGGTAAAGTAGTGTCATGTGTGAGCTCTGATTTTCCGCCCTCTATATATGCATTATGTCCTTGTGATATGTTCGACTGTACACGATCTACTCCATTAGCATGCCCTTTCGATGCTTCATAAGGATCATTAGTCAAAACATCGAAGGTATGTTGTGACGGCATGTTTAGCGATGATGAGATAGGTCGTATGCTGGTTCCACCGACCCTATAACGAAATGGACAAGCTTGTACTCAAAATATAATTATGGAATAAACGCAAATAAATTAAAATAAATTAAAATCATAAGCAGGCTAGCTTTACGATACTACTTATTACGTTATTTGATACTACTTTCTTGAATTATATTGCAAAGGAAAAAGAATAAAATGAAAATGATTATTGTCAAACCTGAATTCATTATACTGATAAATATGAATATAAAATTATAGGCAAAACCAATCGAGTAAAGTACAATAATACAAGGCAAGGAAATTGCATGATGATATTTAAGACTGGTTTCATCATTCAGTTGGGGCGGGGAGAGAAATATTTATGGGGTTTTAGATCTGGGGGTTGTAATATTGCAACCCCCTAAATGCATTTCCACCAAGGCATGGAAAGCTTCATCCAGATTAGCATCGATGGATGAAAGGCAAAGTTAGAATTTCAAAATGTCAAACTGGTCAAATAGGGGCGAAGAAGTGGTAAGAAAAAACACACCACAAAAAAAAGGTCTAAGTTTCGATAAGTGGGATATGATGGTGTGGTGTTGGTGGTAAGTAATTTGAAAATAATTTTACTAAAAAATTGTGGAGGCAAATATAAATGCACAGCGATGATGTAAAATGCATTACAACGATCATTGGAGAGGGTAGAAATAGAGAAGGTAGGACATGGTGAAGGGAGTGGATCATATCTAGCTTTTATCTAAGAGGAGAGCAGAATTAGACAAATTATTTGGTAGAGTGTTCAGTACTTGAAACGGGGTAACGAACGTTGTAATAAGCAATGAACTTCACGTAGGACATGTATAACATAACAAGTTGCAACGGTTATCCGAGTACATGAATGGTTGATTATGGTTGATCGTGGCCCCGTAACACATAGCAATTAATCCTACGATCAATCGATCAATGGTATGACTGATATTTTACGTTAAATTGCATATACAATGACATAGAAATCAATTTCAAAATTGTTACCCTTTTTGTGTGTTACGGGGAGAAATAAATGTCTTTCTGTTCGATATGCATGAAGTTCAAAAGAAATGTCTCAATAGAAATACAATAGTTGTGATAGCGATTTCGTTATAATCTGTTCTTGAAATCCACATTTATCTTATTCGATATCTCGTTATCTCTCCTTTCAACCCCCCCCCCCCCCTCTCTCTCTCTCTCTCTCTCTCTTTCCCTTTCTCTCCCCCTAGTTGTCCGACCCTTTTCTTTCCCTCTCCACCGTCTTTACCCCGAAAAAATATTGTCACATTTTTTTTAATGAAGAAAGAAAATAATAAATTCATTGCTCATCCAGATAGCGATTCTATCAAAACAGTTTGCCCTCATTTTAGTCCCTTTCCAGTCTCCAGTACTTATCGCAACCGAGACATCAGTTTTATTCTCTCTCAATGATTGATAGAAACCGAACTTACGGTTTCTGATCCTGAATTCCGGGGTCACAGTCAGCTTCTTGAGGGAGACTCTTCTCATTTTCAGGCTGCTGTCCACACTCGCATGCTTTATCATTGAGCTGTAACACAAAAAGAAAAACAGAATTGATCACATTAATCTATTTTTCCAGCGTTTTGTGTACCCTAAAATTAATCGTTTTGTCTTTACGGAGAATTAGAAGAGAATGTGTCATTATCTGGAATTAAGGATACAGGATTTTGGCCTTTTAATCTATATTCACCTTGTTTCCTATTCAAAACAATACATACAATAGGGTTTTGGATTTTATACAACAAAATGATAATAATGATGATAGGTGTTGAAATGGTAGTAGTAGTAGTAGTAGTAGTAGTAGTAGTAGTAATAGTAATAATGATAGTAATAATAATGATGATAATAATAATCCATTCTTGTTTACCGCATATTACATTAGGGTATAACGTCTCCCTGAGCTGCTTGCTTTGGTTACTTTGACCTTGGCTTTACAATCGTAAACATCAGTGTATACGTTGAATAAATTCATTCATTCGTTCTTTTATTCATTTGTTTCCCATTGTCATGTCTGTGGCACGGAAACACCCTCCTCAGCAAGAATGCTGGTTTTCGTAGGGGTGGATTAAATCATACCAGATATCCGCTTACTATTCCTAGGCCTAGTGTGGCAAGTGTCGATCAATTCATGCCAAAATTAATAACAGAAATTAAATTATGGTTTGCATTGAAGTGAGTACATTATTCCAAGATATATAATCATTAAATAGATCTTAAATTCTCAAATTTAAGGATATCTTCTCTGACACTTTCTCCTCAGTCGCAATGCAACTTCTCCAGCACAATTTTGAAGGTAAAAGCCCAAAATTAAGAGTAGGGGGATTGGGGCCAACAAATTATGAATGAAAATCAACTCGGATATATATTTAAACATACAAATCAATAGATTATGCAAGCATTATAAGGAATGCACCTGTTCAAAAGTGCCAATCAAAACCAATGCCAAAATAGATCCAATGCATATAATTATGCTGTAAATTATTTTGTCAAGGCGGGTGAAATGATTATCTATTTGAAATACACAGAGTGCCATTGGGCCAAATGCCCCCTCCACGAAGCCAATGTGATAAATATGAGGCAGTCGGCTTTGACAATGAAAATCCTGTAATTTGGTCATTGCTGTTTACAAATGCACCGGGTATACTTGGGCTGAGAGGAGGCGTATTTTAATGGACCCTTTAAACTGAGGATTCGTATTTGTAATTTTTATCTAAATGTTAAATGATTAAAAGCAACTGTGCCACCGTGCTGTCTGTAAACTCGGTATGTCATTACAGGACTTAAAAAGAGACGCTTCAAACACCGTTGATCTTTTTACTTTTTTAAAACGAACTTTAATTACACGGTACCAAGATTGAGGTGCCATGCGAACACGCAGATTGTACTCCTTGAAAATTTTGGCCCTACTTCCACGAATATCTATAGTGTGGGCATATCTCCCAGATTATCGTCAAATTAGTATTTCCACTACTTCAAACTATCGAAACTTTAACCCTTGTACTATGTCATGTTAACAGCTTGGTGGAACAATTAACAACTGCGGTTCCTCTTCCGATTTTTCTTTGATAACTTACTAATCATAGATACTGTGTGCAATTTGTAAACGAAACATATAATTAGCATTTTTTTAAAGATTATTTTTTTATGATCCAGTGTCAGGACAATAAATTGCCGTCCTGGCTATTTGTATACACATCCTCAATATAAAAAGGGTGATACTGCAAAAGGCAAAATCTTACCCTTAGGGGGTTCGTGCCCATGGCCTACCGCTTCGGCACAGTTCCGCTACTTCATTTTCATACTGCACAAGCTCTCAGGTTGTGAACTAAAGATAATTATGTCTAGTCCATCCAATACAAGCGTATTGTTAATAATAATCATTTGGCCGGAATTTGATAGTCTGATTAAAAGTGGAAGCTCCTAAGAATAAAAATGCAAAATTTTCTCGCTCGGACGGGCCGCTCTCTCGCAGAAATCCTAAGTAAAGTCAACCAGGGAATTCTGCCATACAAAATGTAAAATCGTCATCGTCTGGGAATGTTACCCTAATGGAAACTTCCCCCAGTCGTAAGTCTCTGGCCTCATGGATTATACAAACATCGACAATGTAACATTTAACAAATTCATAGTGACGAAGCTTTTCGACCTGCACTCATCGGGTCACAACGCAGGAATGAGAGAATACAAGAAAATACAAAAGTCAAGGAAGGGTGTGTACAGCGACCCGGATATGATCCGGGCACGCTAAAATAATCGAAGAGCTTGTACAAACTCCTTTTGTCGGCACAATAGCGGATCTCTCGACTGAATGAACAACGCCTCTAAGAAGCAAAGATGTTGAAAGCTGCGTGCTCGGGCACAATAGTGAATTAAGCAGGGTTATACGCCTTGGAACAAGCCGGACTATTCAGCAAGTGCTGACCAATAGCAGAGTCGCAGTGATTGCGGCATTGAACATTAGCGACGCTAGCAGCGGTTTTGCAATTACGCTTCGGCTGTGCTCGGCTACCAGCTGATGTCTGTCGTACCACGGAGGGTACGTGCTGTTTAATGCGGTCCGCTAGACGCTGAGATGTACGGCCAACGTAGACGGCTTCACACCGACAATGATACTTATAAACGACATTGCTCATTTGGGGGGAAGGCAGTACATCCTTGCGAACTGCGGGTAGCATTCTATTAGTAGAGAACACGACACGCGTAGCCAGGGCAAAGTAACAGCGCGACACCATATGCTTAATATCGCGCGCATACTTATCAGACACTTTACCTCGCCAAGGTAATTTGAGGTACACCGGGCATTTATTAGGCCCATTCACAGGGCGAGTCCGCGAATCAATGGTACGCTGCACAACGCGATCAATGACAAGCTCCTGATAGCCATTGTCTCGCAGGATTTGCTTGATGCAAAGAAGCTCGGGGTTGAGCTTACACGGAGAACAAATTTGCAAGGCGCGACACACTAAGCTATTAATCAAACCAGTTTTATACGATGTAGCATTGTACGAATCCCATCGCGTGTACTGGCCGTAAACGAGACAGATTCACTAATTGCCATCTGACGAACCGACCGAGCAAATGTAAAAGAGTCCTTAATTACATAGGTTGAGTATGCGCTCTTTAAACTGTATTTCTTGTCATATAGCACTCTTCTTGGAAACTATATCTTAATAGTCTCTGATGTATATGTAGTTACTCTTTTTTTCTTCGTTAATAATGCCAGTGCATTTCCAGGCAGTATCCATTTAAGTGGTATAATCTTTTGTGGCACCACACTATTGTGCTCCTGCCTCTCTGTATATAGCCTTTTGTATACTTGCTATAAAGAGTGAACCCGGTTTAGTAATCGGAATCAATAGTTATGTTCACACGTAGTACATAGCATCGATGCTATGTTAGCATCGATGCTATGTAAGTTTCAAAAATATTTCCAGTACGTTCAGACGGGCCGTGATCGACTTGCTTCTATCACCCACTCGTGACTATTCATCGCTCACCCGCTGTCAAAACAATAATTACTGCGCCACACAGAGTGACCCGAGTATAATTGGTATGCATGGTCAAACGTGCGGAAGTTTGTGTACAGGGGTCATATGATGCGAAACTTTTGTTTTGAATAATATTTTATTTGTCTTCATAAATCAACATAATAACACAATAACAATTCATTTGTAATATCGATAATACAATCAAGTAGCAAATACATGTGTTATAATACTTAATTTTAAATAAACCTTGTACATGTCAAAATTGACTGAATTCCAATCTTATGCCAAAATAAAACACATGCATGCACACTATATTCTCTGGTAAGCACATGTAAATCAATATCTAAAGACCACATCATACTTTAGTTAAGGTCTGATTCTGAAAGAGCAGATTTTTTCCTATATTATATGACTTATGTAACCAACGTTTATTATCGATAGTTTCATTATGATTTTCTGTATATAGTTTTTTTCCGTTGAGTAAGTCTTGTTTTCACATTTATGTAATCTTCGCCTACTTTATAAAAATGTTATGTTTTATTTGGCTACTTTAGTACATTCTTATTACTTGTCGTACTTGTACGATAGTCTTGTAGCCGTACTAATGTGTTTTCTAATGTGTATTTTTAAACAGTTATTTAGGTAAGGACCCCATTGGAAATAAGCAATTTCGGCTTTCATGGGCTATCCTGTCATGGTACCTCGATGTGTTTGTATTGCAATATACCTGACGAATAAAATCAATCAATCAATCAATCAATCAATCAATCCAATCAATCAATCAATTCTCAGCTTTAAAATGATATATAACTCATTGGATGTTCATAACTCAATGTACAAAGAGAAGAATGCACAGTCCCTCATAATGTTACTTCTTAATAAGGGTCTGACTTGCAAAGTGTTGTGCTAAGGTGACAAATGGAGGATTAGAACTCAATGAAAATTTCTATGAAGGGATTATCAGATTGTCCTAAAACTTGGCATACTACATAGACATATCCTGTTTATCATAGTGTACAAGTATCAATGCAAAAACTTACTCCGGGAGATTTATGGGAGATTAAAATGAGACAAGTATTCAGGGTCGTGAAAAAGAAAAGTAATACAACAAAATCCAGAGAAGACACACATAAGGCTGATAAAAAGCTGTCAAAAATACCACTTCTAGATTGTTTGGTGCCTCTACATTTTAGATTACTTAGAAAAAAGTATACTCTTTCAGGCAATACCCAAAACTAAAATTTGACCATGCATGCAAACCAAAACACATTGATTGAGCTCTAACTGAAAATCACACAGTGCGACTTTTGGGTGGTTTTGTGGTGCCTGGTCATAATATATAAAAAAGAAAAAGATAAAAAGAAGAAACCCCCAAAACACAAACAAACAACAAAACAATCCCCTTCCTTACCACACAGTATACACATTAGCCTACTTACCCCTATATACATCACATTACATTACAATACCAGATGAAACAGACAGAATGATAATAGAAAAAAGTAGGGAAGAGGGTACATCACATGAATACATACATTGCATTATATTATAGCACCACATGAAACAGACAGAATTACAATAGCAGCGAGTGAAGATAGCAGCGATTGCGCTCACATTACAAATAGTCACAAGCGCGGTGGGTGGTCTACCGCAAAGCGTCGATGCTATGTCGCTGGATCCTGAGATTTACTCCTGCTAAACTCGCTGCAAGAATAGTTTGGAAACTCGCTTCTATCTCGTGACTATCTGCGTTCAGACAGCGTTTGGTCTCGACACTATCTGGTCTTCACCAAAATAGCATCGACACCTCGATAGCATCGATGCTATCGCACTACGTGTGAACGTACCTTATGTTCCTTATTTATAGCGCAAGTGAATAGCCAGTTCTTAATTGGTATGAGTCACACTGTGTGCTATTGTGAGCTCCTGGATCCCTGTCTATAGGTTTTTGTTTCTTTTTCTTTGTATAGGCCTAATAGATTGAATATATATACAGGATTAAATTTGGTTAGACGTAATCTATTTGTTGGATCTGTATAGAATGCTATTTCTCTTTTCTTCGTTAAGAATGTTGCAAGCGTACAGCCAGCTTGTAATAGGTTTAATCTTTTGTCACGTCACACTATTGTGTTTTTCTGGCTCCCTGTGTACCGGATAATACAGTGCACTCATACTCTCTCCTTTCAGTGCAGTTTCACATTTCCGCGACTCGTAGCGATAGAGCCTTTTAATCGTGTCAAGTTAAATGATACTCCCTTTTCTTTGACACTGATGCTGGTAGTAATTAAACAGCAATGATAATTTTCGGTGTTTTAATCAACCTTTTATTAGTTGTTTTGTTAATATTCAGAGTATTTGTAATTTTTTTTATATTTAAGTTTGTGTAATGGGTAAGCAATTTCCTTGTAGTTGATGCTCCAATTGTGTCAGAAATAATCAAAAGGGTATATTATGTACCGAATGTAAATCGTGGGTACATATCAAATGTGCAAGTGTCCCTGTAGAAATATATAATAATAATATCAGAACATTTTCTTGAATGGAAATGTCCAAAATGCTTATTGAAAGAACTACCATTTTATGACGAAAAGTATTTTGATTTAAAAACAAAAACGCCAAACCCCCATTTTATTAGGAAACATGCTGATGATAAAGATAAAATTAAATTTGATGAATTGCGTGAAAAAGGTTTGAAATGTATTCAACTCAATATTGTAAGTTTAACAAAGAATTTTGAAGAACTCATGTGTATTATGATCGAAAATTGGATACACATGTGTGCTCTCAATGAAACCAGGCTTGATTCGGAAATTGATAACAGCGAGATTAAAATTCCTGGTTATTCAATTATTAGGAAAGACCGGAATCGGAATGGTGGCGGTGTGGCCATCTACATTCAAAATGATATAAAATATAAAGTCTTGGAAGACCGGTCCTTTGATGATTTAGAGGCCATCCTTATTTCGATTGAAATGAAAAATTCCCATCCCATTCTGTTTTTGAATTGGTATAGGCCACCCAGTTCTGGTCATGATGTCTTAGATGCTTATGAAAATCTATTAACGTTTATGTGCAATTTCAATGTTCATTCACTGATAATGGGTGATACTAATTTTGATATATACAGAAAACCAGCTCTTTCACATACAAAAAAATATGATCAAGTGAATAAAATGTATGGCTTTCAATATGTAAATAGCCTCTCTTATCGATCATATGCTGACAAACCATCTCGACAATATAAAAAGGTCTGGTGTTCTTGAGGTATCCATGGGTGATCATTTTATGAATTATATGGTCTGGAAATCACACAATGTAACCACCCATAGTCATAATAATGTGACTTTTCGAAAGTCTAACGGTACTGACTGGTGTTCATTTCGTGAGGATTTGTGGAAAGTTAATTGGAATGATATTGTAACATGTGATGATCTCGATGATGCCGTCGAGAAAAGGGATTGTTGTTGTTGTTAATGTAATTAATAAGCACATGCCTTGGAGAACAAAACGCATGCGGAAGACATACTCGCCTTGGTTCAGTGCGTCAATTTATAAACTGATAAAACAAAGAGATAATGCTAAAAAGAGAGCTATTGCTCAAAAGAAGGAAGAGTTGTGGAAGGATAATATGCAACTGAGAAATAAAGTGACGTCAGTCATTCGGAAATCTAAAAAGCAATATTATACTGAGAAGTTAGCGAATTGTTCCGACAGAAATGAATCCTGGAAAATTCTGAAATCTTTTTTACCGAATAATAAATCCTCGTCCAACATCTCTTGCGATAATTCAGACAGTAAAGCAACCGAATTCAACAATCATTTTGCCGGCGTTGCGTCAGAATTGTTGAGAATACAACACAATGCTAAAGAGGAAGTATTTATCGTTCCCGAAGACGGCAAAACACATATACCTTGTCAAAATACACTCACATTTACTATTGTTTCCGAGAATGACGTTATAAATGAAATCAAAAAGTTAAAAAATAAAAAATCAGTCGGAATTGACGGTATTTCCGTTCAGGTTCTGAAGGCATGTGCAGATATTCTAAGTAAACCAATTACGTATTTCATTAATAGATCAATTACAGAAGGAAAAGTTCCAAAATCGTGGAAAATAGCGAAGGTAATACCGCTTCATAAAAAGGGGGACAGGTCAAACCCAGATAACTATAGGCCAATTTGTTTGTTGCTTTGTACTTCGAAAATATTAGAGCGATTAGTTCAATCTCAATTGTTACGTTTCCTTCAAGAAAACAATATACTTTCATCAGTTCAGTCTGGGTTTAGGGCTAAGCACTCTACTGTGACGGCGCTTGTGAAAGTGCTGGATGACTGGCTGATGGCCATGGATGAGGGCAAATATACTGGTGCAATATTCGTCGACTTAAAGAAGGTTTTTGACATTGTCGATCACAAAGTGCTGCTACAAAAACTGTTTGACATTGGAGTGAGGGGTTTAACCCTTAAGTGGTTTGAGAATTATTTAGTTAATAGGAGAATAGTAACAAAGGTCAATAATTCTTTATCGGAAGAAAACAGTTAACCCACGGTGTACCTCAGGGTTCCATTTTAGGACCTTTATTGTTTTGTATATTTATCAACGATCTCCCTGACATTTTTAAATTGTGCCATGTTCATCTCTATGCAGACGACACCGTAATCTATTTTTCTCATAAAAATCCAAATGTCGTAGAATAAATACAGAGATGGAGGTTTTGGACAAATGGATTTCTCGAAACAAATTATTGATTAATTATACGAAGACTGATAGCATGCTCATTGGCACGCGTAACATATTAGCAAAGTATAATACCCTTAATGTGAAAGTAAATAATATGGTCTTACAAAAGGTTGAAACTACTAAATACCTTGGACTTCATATTGATAAGGAATTGAAAAGGGATATTCATATAAATAACATGTGTCAAAAAATTAGCAAGCTTGTCGGTTTCCTTGGTCGATTAAGACATGTTGTAAATGAATCAAGTTTAAATTTAATCTATAAATCGGTCATTATACCACATTTCGATTATGGAGATGTTGTGTGGCAATCTGCTCCTAAAAGTTTTCTTTCACCTTTGCAAAAAATCCAAAACAGAGCGGGTCGCATCATTATGAAAATCAATCCTTTTTCTCATATATCAAATCAACATATTCACGACAAATTGGGTTGGGACCTTCTTGATTCCCGCTATAACAAACACATGTGTACAATGATTTATAGGATTTTGCATAATTTCACCCCAAATTATATGTCTGACAATATCACAATAAGAACTTCCAATTACACACTCCGCTCTAATCAGAATTTATATCTCCCAAAGCCAAAGTCTAATCATTGTAAAAGAACTTTTTTTCTACAGGGGAATTTCCATTTATAACCAACTACCCAATGAAATTCGAAGTGCAACATCTATTAGATCCTTTAAACTGCTATTGAATCAATATTATAAATGAGCATATAAGTGGGGGGGGGGGGGGGGTTGTCTGGGTTTGGGTATAGTCATTTTCATTTTATTAATTTGTAACTTGGTTTGACTGTAGTTTGCAAATCTGATTGATTTGTGCGGGTTTTTTTCTCTCTTTTTTTTTTTTTTTTTAAATTATATAATTGTGTTATGATATAATTTTTAATATATAATGCTATGTGGGACCCCAAGGAAGAACAGCGGCATTTTGTAAATACTGCTGAATTTGGGTCATCCTCCGTTTTTTAAGCTCATGTATACGTTGTATTTTATGAAATGTATGTGGTTTTCTTAATACGGAAATAAATACATACATACATACATACATACATCGCTCAAGCACAGGTTGCAGGAGCTCACTCAACCACCTAGCCAGTTCATGCTGCGCTGAACCAGTCATGGAAAGAATCGGGCGGAGCGGAGTATTGGCTTTATGCGTCTTCGGTAAGCCATACATACGGGGGCGCTGAGAGCCATGCGGGCGGATCCTATCATAAATATTATGTGCTAGCTGATCATCCTTACGCAAATCTAGCAGGTAGCGCTGCAACCTACCCTCGAGGCAACTGGTCCGATCGTGATTACATGCAGGACCAATGCACCGAAATTTGGAATCATCATCAAGAACATCCATCATCTTACCAACATAATCACGCTTATTCAAAAGAACAACACCGGTGCCTTTGTCGGGTTTACAAATATGAATGTCTTTGTTAGACCTAAGACCACGCACAGCCGTCATACATTCACGCGTCATATGGAAATCGGACATGTCGTTAGGTATGCCACAATACGAGTGCGCGAGATCAGCCAAACGCGCCTTGGCTGAAGCTGCGTCATCCTTGCAAGTAGGATTGTGCCGCATTAGCTGTGAATAGAGGAGTTCAAATTCCGCAAACACCTCTTCGCGGCTAATGTGAGGTTTGGCTATGCCAAAATTGAACCCGTGCGCAAGCACAAATTCTTCAGTTTCCGAGAGCTTGTAATCCCAAAGATTCAAAACACGTACAGCGGTGTCCTTAATAGCGCTACCGAATCGGTGCTGCTTCAGCGACGCAATAATACGGGCATGCTTAGCGCGGGTTTTATCTTCCATCTTGACATCGATGGACGCAATATACATAGTCAAACGAATCAAATCAAAAAGAGATATGAAGCTGCGAACTCCAGACCACGCACGACGGATGCCACGTCGCAAGCATTCATTGTGGTCCTCAATCGACAATGGCAAAAACGTAGTAGAAAATACGCTTTAAACTGAGTGTGTTAACGTGATAAGTTAATTTTCTTGAAAGTTTAAAGATCACATTGCAAGAAAATCACAAATATGGCAATTAATGTATCACTAGAAACTGGGAAGCTTACAGATGCCAATCGTATAAGTTTTATGTCAACTGCGTATCTGATGATTATAAAAACAACATAAATAAAAGCTCTTCTAAGCATCTGGAATATCCGAGGATTCGCCAGAAATATAGCGATGTTTTGATGTCGTCACACAAGGGATCGATCCTGCTTAAGCAGACGACGTCCTATAATGAATGAACGTAATTGCAATGCAATTATTTATCAAATTATAAAGAGTTTGGTATATTTAACATGACCTTATTTCACACCATTCTAAAAGGGAAAGTGAACTGATTCTGATAACTAAAACCGTTTGATAGTAAATACACAGGAGAAGGGTCAATGATCAATGAAATAAACCCCACGTTCAAATTGAAAAGCCCTCCGAATAATATCACAGATTGTATTCGTTCCCTCTTGAAACGCCGCACATGCCCCGGTGCAAGCAGCTGAAAATACAATGGTGTCTTATTTTGTTTACAAGTGACTGATTCTTTTATTTTTTTAACGCTGCATTTTTCATCAAAATAATACCATACACGAAGTTAAGAGTGAGGCAACAGACTAACATTAAGACTGACGCTAGTCAAGTAAGAGAAATAAGTGAAGAGGAGATGACAAAACAGGCACTGAAAAATGTGTTAGATGTTATGGGACATCGTCTGCTTAGACAGGACTGGTCCTTCGTGTGTCGTCACACATCTCAGCAGCGTTCAAGGAGCTCTTCAGCTGCTATATCAGGGGCTGTATTTTACCGTTTTATAATTGATAATAATCATTAATTCAAATGTTTCCAAGCGTTGAATTTGGATAACCTTGTATAATTTATGCCATCTATGCAATAATAAGTATTAAGCCAATATTTATTTTGATGGAATTTTCTTGCAATGTGATCTTTAAAAAAAATCGAATAGGTAATTAATTTCCTTAAATTGTACTAATGTGTTAACGGCTAGGGATTATGAAGAAATAAAACCGATCATTAAAAAAGAGTAATATTTGAAACGCTAAAATATTTAAAATCAGCCATAGATCCAAATTAAGGAAACAAAGAATAATCGGGAATTGCCCAACAGAAAACTGGGAAAATAGATGTGTCTGGGTGGAAAGGTAACTCTGACTGATTTTCATCTTTAAAATACTATAATTAAAGAATTGTTCTTATATCCACACAGACCACCTAGATTATATTTTGTTTTAATTTCACCAAATGAAAGACCATGCCCAACAATGTTGACTATTTTTTTCTTTTACTTTATGTAAAAATTCAACCATAATTTTTTGTCTAACTTATAGTTTACAAAGATACGGTTCTGTTAATGTTGAAAATATTGATTTTTATTTTAAATTGGGAATTCCAAAGAAAGGAGATCAGCGTATTTGGACAAAACTTATCCGATTTGAAGGGAAACCGACCTTTGTTGACTTCCGACAGCTGTCATAACTATTTCAAGAACACTATTAATCGATTTCGGATTAGATCGTCTACACCACGGTTACCCAAATTGCGGCACACGGGCTACATCCGTCCTTTCAGACATTTTCATGCAGCCCTCCAAAATGTAACTAAACAAGTCATTTTGGTTTCGTTGTGATGCTAGCACCACTAGCCACCACTGACTGTCGGCAAGAATTATTTTTTCAATTTTTTTATTTTTTTAATTTTTTTTTTTGCTGTAGTAAGATAACTAGGACAATGAAAAAAGAAAATATTTAGGACTACTTCAAGACAGCAACAGTTATCATTGAAGTTCATTGAGGTGTTCCTTATATTGTAGTAATGTAAAGTAATAGAAATGAATTCATATGTATGTATCATTTAATTATCTCATGTAAAGCGCATATTATTATCATTAATTTTCATGATAATATATCAATCTGTTTTGTAATATGTTCCGTTGCCTCTAGATGAGCTCGTGGTATGAGTCCTATTCAAGGTACTGCAGAATAATTTATAAATTTTGACCCGTTTATACATTAATTAAGAATCCCGGACCCCACCCCCACCCCCCCCCCCCCCGAAAAAAAGTGACTAAATAAATTAATAATTAAAAATAATAATGATAATGATAATGATAATAATAATAATAATAATGTTAATAATAATAATTATAATGTGAATAATAATTACAATACTCATAATAATAAGAAGAAGAAAAAGAAGAATAAAAAAAAATATATTACAAAATAAAACAAATATATAATTATAATAATAATAATGTTAAAATATATAAAAAATGAATATGGAAATAATAATTAATAAAAAATAAATAAATAATAATAATGATAACAGTGATTTTAAAAACAAATAATTAAATAAGAATAAAACAAATAGTTGAATAAATAAAATTAATTAAAATTAAATATATAAGTAAATGAATAAATAAATAAAATAAAATAAAACACATTAAAATAATTACCAAATGTATTTTAGAATTTTTTTCTTCTACTGATGTCAATCCCATATTTTAGCCTTGTAAAAGAAATTGGTTGCTTAGGTCGGTGATATTTATAATGATAAATTTGTTTTGAGTGCAATATTTTCTGACCAAATATGTTACAAGTTTAGAGTATGTTTCTATTAAATAACCCTGAATTCTCTTATTCCAAGTAGGCAATGTGTTATTCTCTTAATTAGTCATGGGGAGTATAGAAGATGAATAGTTTTCATATCAACTAAAATAAGAACGCCTCCTTGGAGGATTTAAAAAAATGAAAAATTGTGCTTACCTCAAGTCCATTAAAGGCTGGTGAGGTTGTACCTATCTCCTCGCCATCAGTGTTTACCCCCATGGTGAATCACCTGTATCAAATGAAATATAAAGATATAACTCAGATGAAATGTGAAGTGGTGTGCTCTATAAAACAGAAATGTGATTAATGACGATCACAAATAAACAGGCCAAAACTGCATGATCCTATAAAGACAATTTCGAAATTTTAAGAAAATTTTGTAATCTTTCTGGCATTTTGGTGAGTCCTACGTATAGGTTTTAAAGGCAAAGGAATTGACTTGATAGGCTGCGCCCCCCCCCCCCGAATCGAGAATTTACACCATGCACCAACAGTGAATAAGGCATTGGTAGGTCTTACAGTTAAAGAAAAGTGTTGCTCACTTCGCTTACTTGCAAAAGTTAGATACTAGAGAGTTAAGTCGGGCATGAGTCCTTCACCCCTTATAAAATAGTGCCCGAACGCCTATAGTCCAATACACTTATGGATGAATACGTTTGGATATATAGCCGATATTATGTCTTTTATGGTGTCATCGTATACTCGTGAGATGACACCTCTTAGCCTAGCAGGCTCAAAGTAACATACTTCCAATCTTTTTGACCTTGTAATTTAAACGAACTTATCCTCCAATGCCTAACTTTTGTTCTCGATTTTTCTATTATACCTTAATTTCTTTCCTACTCTCGAATTCCTTACTTAGATGCAAGGTATCGTATACATGTAATAATGTTCTTCCAGTCAATGGCGTAGCTACGTCTCCCCTCCCCCCCCCCCCCCCCCCCCCCTCTTATTCTTCTGGGCGTTTCACATACAAACTTTGCTTTCCAAGTTTTCGTCTCCTTCTTTTTTCTTTTTATTTACTCTACTCATTACCATGTTTACCGTATTATTCTTGTTCATGGGAAGGAAACAAAATAATGTAAATATCAGTCAATAAATCAATGTGTTAATCATATCCCCCTTAAGGTTATATTGTGTAATTTTACTTCTGCCTTGCTAGTAAATGATTTCAGCATGATTCTGACCATTTATTGTGTATATTCGAGATTTTAAATACAACTCACACCGAAAATCATACTTCCGTCAAATTCAGACCTGTCGACACACTTTATCTCATTCATCCGGTCAGTCCTCTTTTTTTTTAATTCATTCATCCTTAGTTCTTTCAGATCTTATCATGGCGAGGTAACTTCACCACATTCCCCATACAGTGATGTTTTTCACACTACGTATATCAGTAATCTCTTATTCTAAAAGCAACGATCACTATTCAAAATGTTAATAAGGAATCTCCACGTGACATTTAACTTTCATAGTACTTACTACTTGTAGGCCACTTCTGGATAGATGCGCCCTCAGAATGGTATAATTCTAACAGTAAAGATGCCTAGTCCTGAAAAGTTGCCCAGACCTGGCGGTAGAACATCACATCAACTGACAAAAGCTCTCCAAGAATATTTTACCTTTGGTATTATGTGGCAACGCCTCTTCTTGTCATATCATAATTTATGTTACGTCATCATTTTTTAGTCACGTGATGTTGTGTAAACATAATTTTACGTGGATTTACGTTCAATGTCTTCGGCCTCTTCCAGTGAGTTTATGCAATGGTTAATCATTTACATGATTCATCCCCCTATTATTTTTCAGGTTGTTTTATTGGTTCCTATTCAGTATTGACATTTCAAATCCAGTACAATTCAAATGTTGACCTGGCATGATCATAATATTGTTTGTTTATATATACAGGAGGGAAATCGAATAATCAGTGTCGGCGATTAAATATTTAAAGAGTAATGATAATATTTTCATTGTGATGTGCAGGTAAACTGCCATTTGGTCTAATGACATTTAGTCTGTTATGTGGTATATTATAATTTGGTCTAACCTCATTTCTTCCATTGCTAGGTCACAATCAGATGGAGAGCAAGAATCAATATGAAACGGGGAATATCACCAAAATGCACTGGTTAAAAGGAAATCCAGTTGCAAATTGCTCTGAAGAAAAGAAGTAAAATTAGATAGTTAAATTGGTGAAAGGAAATGGGATCATTATTTTACGTATTGGAAGATATGTGAACTCCGTTGCCTCTTCCTTTTTTCCCCAAAGTTTTGCTTCGTAATCTATGCTTTTCACCATTTTGAAATTTGGGAGAAAATGTCCATAATTTCCGAGGATTTAATAGCAATTGGGTTATTTTCTTGTTCGAAAATGTGTCGGGCGCATACTGCCCGCTTTGGCCCTGTCCATAAACGTCAGTGAGCAGTATGCATCATATTGTATAGCTTTTAGCCCTAGAGGTTATTAGACCAAACGATAATTACACCAGATGGTTATTAAACAAAATGGTAATTGGACAAAGTGGTTATTAGAAGAAATTGGTGTAGACGAAATGACATTAGACCACATTAAGTTAGACCAGCTAAAATATGGACAGAATTTGTGGACCAAATGGATAATTGACTAAATAGCTATTGGACCAATAATGGATGAATTGGTTATAGACAAAATGACCATTTTAATAGCCCTTATGGATACTGGACGGAACGCTGACTGGACAATTATGTTAATTAGACCACATGTATAGTGGACAAACTGATATTAGTCCAAATGTTAGACCATTATGACGATTAGACCAAATGGCTTTAAACCAAATGGAAATAGATCTTTGTGTACACATTTGCGTACATTTTTGTAAAGTGGGGCCAGAAATATTTTTCCCCTCCAAATAAGTTTAGTTTTTCATTTTCGAATTATACGTGTCAACATTAGGTGCAGAATGATTATGATGGACTAGTTGGAAGCAAACGAAGCGAACCCCTACCATGCCAAGGGCGGCAAATCCCGCCCCCCCCCCCCTTCATCTGGTGGCAGGCAAGGGGTGAATGATATATGGTGTATTATCATTCTCATAGCCTAAAAGTTCTGAAAAGAAAATGGAATTCCAAAAATCGTGAAGTGTACTGCAAAAAAAAAAAGATAATTAGAACAAGGAAGACTGGATAAAAATACCATTACTATCTTCTCCCCTATAGTAAGACTTCTAGGGGAGAGACCATTATACATATAATTATATTGCATTACTCAGATTATGTACATTGTGGCATAGGTGGGGTAGGATGGCTATAATAGACTTAACAATTACTGTTTTCACGAAGTGACGGATTAGCGCGCAACCAAAACAAAGTTAGTTTTGAATAAAATTGCTTTCAAAGCTTTAAAACATAATCTCAACCTCTCTAATGTATGAAGGGTGAATACAGTTTAAATCCTGGTATAGATCATATTTTATGTTTAGTTCAATGTTTAATTATTTTCATAATTTGTTTAATTTTCGGGCAAAATGAGTTGTAAACATTACCGGCATTTCGTGAAAACACAAAATTCAGGGACGAGCTTTCATTTGTTTTCACGAAGTGACGGATCTCAGCCGCGTGCGTGTAACATGGGATTTGATCACCGGGCATTTAACCGTCACTTCGTGAAAACACAAATCGATTCAAGGACGTGCTCTTTTTGTTTTCACGAAATTACGGGTCTCAGCCGCGTACGAAAAACATACGGGACGACTGTAAGCCATCAATTCGTGAAAAAAAAAAAAAAAATTTTTTACTAGGTATGTTTTTGCTGACGTTATCGTCATAGTTACATAATTAGACATTATTATGGTCTGAAACTTTGTGAAGTTCAAGATATTAGTGAATGATGTCCAAAAATGAAAAAAACTTGATTTTCCTCATTACCGTCAATTCGTGAAAACAGGGACAAATTATTTTATTTGTCAACTACATGGTACATTATAGCCCACACGGAAGAAACGTTGTTTGTAGCTGACTTTCTTTACCAAACAAGTTTGTTTTTGTGTATTTGTAACTATACTTGCTTTTAAGTTTTTGCACAGAGAGTGGGCAACTAAAACATGCAAAAGGCATTTTTTTTTGGGGGGGGGGGGGATGTACAAACAACAGAAAATAAATTTCATATTTCCTTGTGAAGAAAACAAACATGTTGTAAGCACACATTATAGGATACATTCGTTAAAGATTTTGTTTTCCATGTTTGAAATCAGTTGGTGTGAAATGTTGAAAATATTTAGATACTAGTAAAAAGTACCAGTTGAAGCCAAAATAAGTAAAACAATAATTAGTACTATGATGAATGATGAAAGACACCTTTATCAGGCTAGGATCGTCAACACATCAACTGCTTTATGCTTTAGCAAAGCTTAGCGTGTACCTAATCTTTCTGAGTATATTTACAGATAATCTGACAAGGTACAATTGCCTACGTGGTATTTGCTTTTCACTTTTATCACTAAAGCATGAAAGGTGCCCATAAACACCTGACTTCATATTTATCGATTTCCGTGAACTGTTCAGTTGTTTTTGTTGTTGTTGTTGTTTTTTTTTGGTCGTTAAGATATAATGGAGTCTTACAATCATGGCATTACGTGTGATTTGGAACACTATTATGAGTAAAACAGATAATAACCACTGTAACAACTGGTATGGGATTTTTGAAGACATTATCAGTTATTCGCTTATTTTAATTGTACAAATAAGAATAAACAACATGAACAAATCTGTGACGATACCGTATGTGTAAACATGATACTTCTAATTTCCATCTTCATTTATTAACGTAATATTTCTTATTTTCATAACCAAATTATGATTACTCTGGCGTAACATGTATTTATTGAATACAATGTATGTTCAGAATAACCCTATCTCTCTCTCTCTCTCTCTCTCTATTGTCTCTCAGTATGCATGTATATCTTCCATTTTTCTCTCTCTCTCTGTATTTCTCTATCTTATATCTGCCTTTTTTTCTCAAACTCACTTCTCTCTCTATCCTTATATTGTTCTTCCTTCACATCTTTTATTTTCTTTATCTATCCCTGACTTCGTGTCTCCCCATCTTCCACTCTCTCTTGTATTATCATTCTCTCCCGCCCCCCTCTCTCTCTCTCTTCCCATCTCCCCATGCACCCCTCTCTCTCTTCCATTTATCTATAACCCTCTCCCCTCTTTAACCTCTCTAACAAGTCTTTTGTAATATGTATCTTGAATATAGTGCATATCTAGTCTTCTACAATCACAAGTTTGCTGGTGTTATCACTTCACTGCATTCCAAATCAACAAGTTATTTTTTCTATTCGTTGACTCGCGACGTGAGATATAAACTCGTCCAAAGTACTGCTCATCAAGAGATAGGATCATCTTTCAAGTGCTTACATGGAACGATCAAGAGGTTCAAAATGATACCATAACAACAAACAAACGATATATAGCAAATATAAAAAATTATATGGGACTTGTTTGTCATGCTTATCGTGTTATAAAAAAAGTGTCGAAAACGTTTTTTTAACCATGTTCATATAAATGACAGATAAGACGGCTATAATCTCCCAGTGAACTATCATTTATACGTTGGTTTACAGTGATTATCAGTTCTACAATAAAGTTGAGGTATGGGATACCAATGTGTATAGCTTCTTGTGAACCATCGCCCTAAAAGCGATCAGTTGGAAATAAATTAAAAGCCAATTGTTCTATTATCTGACCACTACGAAAACACGTTTGTACTAAATTTGATTAAATACGAACTATTTTCTGAATACAGTGCTATAACATTACCCATTCTTCGGAAGCTTTAGAACATCATATATATTAACTTTACAATTCATGCTAATCAAACAAGATTTTCCTCCTGTGAAGAAAATATTTCATATGGGAAATATTTATGTAACACAGATATAAACAATGAAGGTAACCTTAAGTTCAGATGACACAAGACAAATGCTCATCGAAACACAACAGAAACTGGCACAAATTGTTAGAATAAATGTTATTTGCCTAGTAAATTGATAGAACATGTGAGATAGCTGAGAAAGGAGCAGGGTAAGATAAGAAGTAGAAGTAGAAATTGAAGTCCCAATCACGTGAATAACACGAGGGCTCATAATGTGAAAAGTGAGTTCCTGTCAAAACAGCCACATCATCCGCAATCAACAATTCAACCACTAACAGAGTTGATACAAATCGAAAAATGAAAATTTTATTTTTCCACATACATGTAACTCAATGAAAAAATTATACTGGAATTGTATTCCTTTTTCCTAAAGATAAGGTTTAAGTCATACCGATTAACTAGTGTACTAATTTTAGATGAATAACCATACCTTGCATGCCTATAATAGAGATGAATAAAAGGACATAATTCAAAGCTTTTGAATAGCTTTGGTCATTATTTTCTTGTTCTTATAAAACGAACGAATTACGTTAATTTAGCATAAATATATCAAAATCTAAAGATGAATGTACGCATGCATATCAATTTTATTTACTATTTGAAAGTAAAAGTCATACAATTATATTTCCTTGTTTGACCCATTATCTTTATCCATGGAATATTCTAGAAAGCCTATCACGTAAGATTACATCTATAAGTTACCAATCTGATTCATCCATTTGTATGATGTATATGTATATAATATATGATGTATATGTATATAATATTTATGTGGTAAATCATGCAAACCTGCAATCCGCCTTTATAAGCGATGGATCTGGTACAATTGCAACTTTCTCACTATTCTGTTTATACTCTGTGAAATGATTTCTTTTTCTTTGTCAAACTATGTTGGACTGATAATGTTATGTTTACCTTGTGTATTGTATTCTACTTTTCTCGAAATAAAGAAATTATATTATATCAAAAATTACCAACACATACATCAAATGAATCAAGTTATGATGAGCATGAATAATAATTGAACTGATGTTGAATTGAAATTATGACTGATATTTTATTTTCTTTCAGTCATGTACAAGTGATCTGTCGAAGAAGGACAGTGAGAGTACTCAATTGGACAGCAACGAATGATTAATAGGATCCGGTTCAAGAGAAATTTTAAAAAGTGACAAATGCAAGAATACCGGCACACATGTCGAAGGCCCTTAACCCCAAAATCTATTATAAGATGATCGATGCTTTGTATCCGGTGATTATGTTGCCCTTTCATATGAAACCTTTATACATGTGTATGCTCATCGGGCAAGGGTGTCCGCCCTCTAACATGTCTAACATGTCTATAAGAGAAGTTGGAAAGGATTTTAGTGACTCCGTAAATTGAACAGTCAAGTAAATCTACTTGTTATTGCAGATCGGTAAAAAATAAGCAATATGACAGTATAGAAGTACACACCAAAGGTATACCGTGGAATACGGATGATACCCAAATCAGGCGTACGTAAATGTCACGCCGTCACATAATGCGGGAAACAACCCAACACCTGCATAATTAAAAATACAAACTTCAAAATATTTTCTCGAAATTGTATTCATGGTTAAGTTAAAGTTATACATGAGTAATATCCCAATTAATAAAGATGATAACTGAAACATATATCAAGTTATACATTCTAAAGACATGGGTGGTTGGCCATATTCTGAACCTCCACAGCAGTGAGGACTCGGCCATAAATCTTGACCTCGTCAATCAAGCCATAGAAGTACTCGTTATCATGCCCCGGACCTGCTTGACCAATGGTGACTGGTGTATTGCGAGCCAGGATAGGACCGGTGCAACAGTTTTGATTGGTCACTGTCTGCTGCTGACCATTGAGATAATAGAGCAATGTAGAACCGTCGTAGGTCATGACCACGTGGTTCCATGTGTTCTGCAAAGCGACGAGGTGTACGTAGTCCCAGGTAGTTCCCGTGGCAGTTGTAATGACGCCACCACCCAGCATCTGACCGCTGTTCTCCCTACCCATTCTGATCTCCCAGCTACCAGTGGTATAATACCCATTATTGACGATGCCTTGGTAGTTGTTCCATTGACCGGTGCGCTTGAACCAGACACTGACACTGAACTCTGTGCCCCAGGCGAAGTTGGCCAAGGACTGGACACTTATTTTAGACGCGCCATTGAAGGACGCCGCCTGACCACATTGGCCAGCGGGGTAAGAAACGTCGCCAGTGGTAGTTCCGTCGCGATTGTTACCGGAGCTATCGGTAGCGTCTCCCTCAAACGGGTAGTAAGCTATGAGGAAAAGAGGAGTAACATAATAGAGCTTCGTAGAATGAAAGCAAAACAATAAAGCAGATATTCCTGAGATTATCAAATGTGTCGACAAGGGTAAAACTGGTTGTTCGATTTTCCAGTGTGTTGACAAACTTTCGTAATTTTTTTCCCCCAAAAAGCAAAGAAGAAGGTCAAAAATTATTAAATTTCGCTCCGTCAAGGCGACGCACAGTGGGCCAGGTGTGAGCTAAAGTGTGCCGAAATAGAGATTTTGGTCAATGAAACAGAAATAATTTTTTCACGTTCTAAGCAAAGATTGCAACTTGTAGTACACCTCTGAGCAGTATTTATTCTTGAAAGGTCATTTTTATTCAAAAAGACCCGAAACTTTGATAATTTTTTATGCATTGTGTAAAATGCAATACTGCGTTTTATTAACGGTATTTTGCCAAAAACTTCAAATTGAACATGCTTATTCCAGAATAGTTATTTTCAATAATGATAGAGTTAACAGGCGAACTCTTATTCCTCCCGAAAGTAATTTTGGATGAAACACAAAATATTTTTTGGGAAAATAGCATATTTTATTTCATGCGCAAAGATGGTCAACATTTCCGTCGATTTCCGCGCTTAAAGTATCATGATCGCCTTTTTGCAACTTTTCGCCTCTATTTTTGCCTAAATCTTCCATGCGATAGAAGCGCGTACTGTGGTCATAAAAATGCGCAGGCAAAGCACACACAGCAAAGAATAAAAGTTCAATAATTATGCTTTTGAACATGAGTACCGAAAGAAGCTTTAAGGGTCTTCTGGCCCTTTTTAGATGATGGGGCATGTCAGAAAACAACTAATATCCCAATGGATTGCATTTTAATATCTAGTCCAGTCTTTAGTGGTAAAACACTCGTCGGTCAAGAAGAGATTCCCAAGTGGAGGGAAACATAACAGAAAATGAAAATTGAGATAGAAAAAAAAATAATTATAGAGAGATGGAGAAGGAAAGAGAAAAAAAAACAAAGAAAGGAAGAGAGAGAGAGAATGAGAAGAGAAGGGGCGGCTGGGGCGTCATGTTCATCACAATCGGTGGATAGGATTTAAATGTTTACATCAAGCGGGCGAAATGACTATCACTACTGCCTAAATTGATCTGGTTTCTTTTTCAAACATCGCAGTTATATTTTGATGCCAAAGATGTTTAATGGTGTTCAGTATTCTAAGGGATGCTCAACTTTTTGCACTTTTATATCCCGAGGAAATTTTTCTATTTTGTTATATTCTTCGTTTTATCCTGTTATTATTAATAACCTTTAAAATAGATGTAGTTCAATTGCTATTGCTATATATAATACTTGATAGGATTGGAGTTAATTTAATATATCATAAAGAAAGTAAATGTGAGAAAATTACAATGCCCCGACTGGGATTCGAACCCGGGACCCTGGATTACATGACCAGTGCTCTACCAACTGAGCTATCCGGGCTCCCGTCGAAGCAAAGTAACGATCTCACATATAGCCCCTCTCTTTCCATTGAGCGTAGGGGGTACATCCTTACCAATTCCATGCGTACGCTATATAAATCCATGCCAACGAATTTCTATAGAGGACAATTAGAAATTCGTTGGCATGGATTTGCCCGACTTTACAGGGAAGACCTGTCTCATTGGCCATTATATAGCGTACGCATGGAATCGGTATGGATGTACCCACTACGCTGGATGGAAAGAGAGGGGCTATATGTGAGATTGTTACTTTGCTTCGACGGGAACCCGGATAGCTCAGTTGGTAGAGCACTGGTCATGTAATCCAGGGTCCCGGGTTCGAATCCCGGTCAGCGCATTGTAATTTCCTCACATTTACTTTCTTTATCATTATCATATATTAAATTGCTATATAAATAGATTAGGCTTCTCTTATGATGTAGGGTAAGATGGAGATCTGATATAAGTTTCCAATGTCCGTAAATGTTTTTTTGTATAAATAAACAATTGCTTGCTTCCAAGCCAGAATTCTTTTAACGACCCACACTTTAATAACACACAATGTGAAGTTTCTCTTCTTTGAAAAATGCACTGGGCCGTAGAGAATTTTTCTTTCCTTCAATAAATGAAGTCCAAAAGGCAAGATTTAGCTCGCCTTTTGAGTGCATTATTTATTTGTATCTTATCCCATCCATCCATCTATCTATTCATACACGCATCCCTCTATCTATTTATATGTCTATTTATTTATCTACCTGTACTCCTCTACCTGTATATCTTTATAAAAAATATATTTTTATATACTCTACCATTCGATTTTTCTTCTTCAAGGATTTGGAACTGTTTAGTAAGGACATATAGACCCAATGTGGAGAAGGCGCGATTAATGACTGCCATGTAGTTTAAAATTCATACCGGTTGTTTATAATTTATATAATTTAGAAAGTATGATATGTATCATAATTTGTCCAACACCAAAACCCAGCTCTCAAAATGTTCTTTATCTTCTTTTCTTTTTTACACACCCAACATTCTGAGTAGTTCACAATGGCTTCAGTGAATATTTCAAGGCGAAGGCTTTTCGATATAATTAACTATTCTGACAGTATAAATAATAGGGCAAAGGGACTTAATATATGCATGGACTTTATCATTCAGTAGTAGTAACTCGATAGTACATATATAGGCCTAATTACTTTTTAGTGATACAGGGACGTTTCTCTTTCGCAAAGTTATCAAGGCTATAGAGGACGCTCTTTCATTTTTAAAAACTTCATTTAACTACTCATTTTCAGTTAGCTGAATATTATTATTTTATCGTATATGCATTGTCAAAGTTTACTCTCAAGTAATGACATTATATATTGCAATACATTGCCAATTACAAATATTTTCCAGTAGGGCGCTCCCCCCCCCCCCCCCCCCCTTAAGTCACTCTTACGTGCCATATGCCTGAGCTTTAAGTTAACACTGTTTTCATTTTTTTTTTATCCAAGCATAGAGATTGCATTATCAATTTTCTGAAGTAGGAAAATCATTGTAATACGAGAAATATGTTATTTTCCGTTAGATTTTGGCACCAATCAGAAATCGGTATTTTAATAATGACGTCATAGGTATCTGAAAATATTTTCTATGGATTATACGGGTCTGAATACCCCTAGAACCATCATCTAAGTTTAAATTTTAAGTAAAACTCAGTGAATAATATGAATTTTGGCGCACTTTGGAGCCATTCTGGCACACCGTGCGACGCCCCTGATAGCAGCGTTTGGGCCCTCTATATATTTCACTGGATCTTCTGGCCTAGACCTGCCCCCATAATTGTAATGGTAAGGGTAATATTAAATGGTAATATCATCCTTCTGATCCTTCGATTTTGCTCTCTTCATAATGTTTATTATCAAAATAAGACAAAACAGCAGCCCCTCGATTGTTATTTTTCCTCTTACTCAGATAGGGTTTAATGGTGGCTACTCACCGATCAGGCAATCATGAGGGCAAAGGGAACATGACGTCACTGTTGATATCATAACCGTAGTCATCACAAGGAGGAGGATGAATGTCTTGATCGAACTGTTTGATTTGGAAGCATTATATTTTAATTATTCTAATATAAATCGGTAAGTTAGTCAAAAGATTTAACGTTTAATAGTCATCATGATTAAAATCGACAATGTTGACTAAGCAGCTTTTACAGTATCAGTGTTTATTGATTTGATGAAAAGGGCATACTTATCAATTCAAAGGTTAGCGTGTGAAATATTTCACTAAAAAATTAACGAATTGTAGACTATTGCCCGATATTTTACAAATATTTTGACTGGAATCTTTCATTTCATAACTTTTTTAGTTAGTATTTTGACTTAAATTAGGTAAAGGTAACATACTTATTTGTATTAAGTTGTTGTTACGTTTTTGTTCATTTATTAGGTGTTGTTTTTTTTTTTTACTTCTGCAAAGTATTAAGTTATTTCTTTAAAAAAAGACACATTTTCACGATAATAAATCGTAATATTGGCAATATTCCCTGGAATATATCAAAGCGTCTGTCCATTTCCGTTATCTAAACACTAGTCGTTACATTATACAATATCAATAAACAAATACTTTTCTGTAAGAAACGAAGCAATACAAAACAAAAGTTTCCTCACCCCATACTGATGAATGCTTTGTCAATTACAAGTGGCTCTGGGACGAGAATTTCGACTTCTTAGTGACAGGTTTTGGCTTCTCAATGATTAAAAGTGATGTTGAATCAAAATCACAACTACTACTTTATTTTATTTTAGTCACGTACGCGTCATTTCTCGATTGGTATATTCAAGGACCGAAACGAATGATAAATAGCATCCGGTACAAGAGAAATTAAAAAGTAATCAGTACAAGAATACCAGCACGCATGTCCACTCGACTAGAATTCGATACTGACTGAGCACTCTTACTTGTTCTGGGTATGTCCATGAACTTAGACGAGGTGAAATTGGACAAGCACGCACTTAGCTAATTAAGTTGGGGGAGGGGAGATAACTAGCCACTATCAGAAGAAATGTGTATGATGTATGATTTACTCGAAAACTAAATAGCCCGTTAAGTTTGTCATTGTTTATGGTATACTCTCTCATTTCAAATATAACTAATTATAATCGATATAACTATACACCTATCATCTCTCTCTCTCTCTCTCTCCATCTCACTCTCTCTCTCTCTCTCTCTCTCTCTCCCTTTCTCTCTGTATCTTATTTTTCTCTTTTTTTACGCCTGGATAGGTCCTAAAATGAAATTTAAAGCAGAATAGCAAACAGTGTCTCCCTGTATTGTTCTAGCAATTCAGAATTTCTGCGAAGTGTATATTAAGTTGAGGCAATCTTTGCCCTGTATGTCTGTATCTCTCTCTCTCTCTCTTTCTTCTTCTTCTTTATTTCCCAGTTCCTCTATATGTTGATAATCAATAACGTTTATGGTTATGTGTAATTAAGAGTTGTCGTATATAAGAATTAAGAATTGATATAATCGCATTGAAATAACTATCTTGAAAATATGTTGATATTTATACGTCATTACTATAGGGAATATGGCAACATGATATTCCACTTTTAGACAAATTGGGCCATGCCAAAATGGAATGCACGCCAGAATAAGACATATAATGGTCACAATAATGCTGGTTACAACATTCATTATTCCATTTAGTTCATTGGCCAATATAAATAGATTGTGAAATATGTGCTTATTAAAGTTGGAGGTTGTAAGTTAAAGGACAAAATAGTATATAAAAATTAATTGTCTGATGTAGTTTTGTTATTGACATTCTTTTAGTCTTCAAGTCTTCGACTTACATGACGCACTTTAACTTGATAATCGTGATTATATCACCTGACCCTAAAGTCTTATCAAACAGTGAAAATTTAACTCTTACGAATAATTAAAAGCTAAAATGATATGAAATGAAGTTACTGCCATTTAGCATTTCCTTAATGCTGTGATCATAAAGTGTGTTCAATTGGAGGCTGACAGACCCCTCCCCCTCACCTCTTTTGTGTTCTTTGTTGCTGGTACTGCAGTAATTGCTACCACTGGAACAAGGCTGATTTTCAAATCTAGGCTGTGCTATACGCCATTAAAACCTTGAAGCTGGTATGTTTAAATGTCACCACATATGTATATTTGGTAATACGAATGCTACATTCATAAAATCGTATGAAGCTCTATTATGGGCCTGCAAAAATCATTTAATTACATTGCATAATTGCATAAGATTATCTGAAAATACCACTACATCATCTTCAATATAAACTATCCAGTAATTCGGGCATAAACTATGATAAATAGAGATGTGATGAACAGTTCTATTGTCTATATTATGTATTCAATTAGTATGTTCATTTATTCAATTTTTACGTTCATGTTCTGCCTATAAACCAAACCTAAGAGGGTCTTTTGCGATTAATCCTCATACATTCCAGTTCTAAGCCTTCTCCTTTATTTTTTGTCACCATTTTCTATAATGTCATTTTTCTACACACTTGTATTCATTTATTTAAACGTTTATCCATAATTTATATCTCTCTCTTTATGGAATTGTGAAATAGATTTGAACTTGGACTTACTGTGGCACGATGGGTTATGAAGAATTAAATTCAATATCGCGTTGAAATATAACGAAAATATAAACCTGCAGTTTAGTCTAGACATGGGCGCAAATCCAAACAGGAATTATATTCAAGTGGGGGGGGGGGGGGGGGGGGGGGGGGGACACACCTGGATGCAACAATGGGGTGTCCCCCCCCCCCCCCCCCACTTGAATAGAATTCCTGTTTGGATTTGCGCTTATGAGTCTAGTTAATCATTATCTGCATGATGTGTGTTAGATCAACATGATCAAAGTGTAGTTAATATAAATACTTTGATTTATGTCTTTTGGACCCTGGAACACAATATATCGGTAGTTAATGACCTTTTCAGAAGAAAATCAAATATTGCATATGGAGTGTATATATTTGTTCAAGACACGTGATTTGTTAGTAGATGGCTATATGATTGTAATAAAATTGTATTACCAAGCACCATGTAAAGGATTCATCAGTAGATGGCGCTGATAAATTAAAACTGAGTTGAACCGGGAGATTATTTGCGTCGTAGGGGAGGCAATTTTAGCAATCATTTGCCATTAAAAGGACTTTGAAGTAATCATTCAGGTTCCTCATTATATGTTACTTGCGATTTTCTAATTTAATCTTCTCATAACAATTTTTGTATGTATTGCTTATACACCAGTTAAAATTGGCTTTTTAAAGATTAAGTTGAGTTCTAGTCATGCGATTACATTGTGAAAGAAAATATCTCGAAGCAATTAAGAAAGTTTGATCATGTCTACTTAAGAATTGGTAAGGTTTTGGAAACAGCTCTCTCTCTGAAAAGCACTTCAGCTATTTATTGTCATTTATTTATTGTCATATTTCGAATATGAGGGCATTCTTTTTCAGAGGATATATCTATGACATCTTCTAAACTAAGAAAGAATGAGAAAGCTCACAAATAATTTTTTCACCTTAACCAGAACTCAATTTTTTTCTTAAAAAGTTATTTTTGTATGTTGTTGGGGATAAAAGAAATGGTGAGGAAAACATTAAGAGATTTAGAGAGAGAAGAAAGAGAAAAAATAGATGAAAGTATGTATGGGTGTATGTGTGGGTGGGGTGAATGTGTCTGTTTGAGAGAGAGAGAGAGAGAGAGTCAGACAGACATACAGGGAGACAGAAATACAGTGTTAGGGAAAGAAACTAGAGTAGACAATGGTAGAAGAAAGTATGTGAGGATGTATGTATGAAGAGGGGTGTGTTCATATTAAAGTTTGAGAGAATGACCCCAAAAAATGAGGAAGAAGGAGAGAAAGAAAGAACAGATGAAAGTTTGTTGATGTGGATGAGCCTGTGTGAATGTGTGTGTGTGTGAGAGAGAGCGAGAGGGGGAAGACATATGCTGTAAAAGAGAAAGAAAGAGAAAGTGTATATGGAAGAGTGTGTGAGTATGTATGGGGTGTGTGTGTGTGTGCGTGTGGGGAGAGGATCATAAAATGAGTGAAAATGAAAGAGAGAAAGAGCAGATGAAGATTGTGGAGCGTATGTGAGGGTGGGTGTGAGTGTGTATGATATAAGTGTATATACATGTATGATATAAATGTATATACATGTATGATATAAATGTATATACATGACATATATACATGTATATATATATGTAGAAAAATAAAGTTCACAACATCATATAGAATACACACACAAGAAGCATGTTTTTATAAAAATTCACAAGCGCTTTCGATTTAATCTCTTCAGGTGAATGAGCCATTGATAGTTTTGACATGCTTTTATATACACGTATAGTACAGTAATATGCAAATGATGGGTATTTGTAAAACACATAATGAAATGTAGGCTTTAAGGAATAGTTTTGTTACAAGTATGGTACAATGATATTCTTAGGACAAGTTTGAAACATTGTCCTGTATCTGTTTTACGACGTATTGAATCTTAGTTCTAATCTCAGATTAAATGATGCAAGTAGGAAGTTCTTTGTTGCCAGTTTCTTTGGAAGTCTTAATCTGTACAACTCAACAAATCATAAAGTTATATAACAATTCTTATTAATCTGTGACCATGGGAAAGGCAAATAAAAATGGGAGTCAGTAGAGAAAGAAAATGGAATAAACTAATATATTGACAGGTGTCGAGGATGCAGTGTCTTAAGGGAGAGGGAGAGAGATATATTGAAATACTTGTACACAAAGAGATAGAGTAGGATGGGGGGGGGGGGGGTTGTTGTTTGGAGTTTCGGGGGATAATGGTAAATGTGGATGTGGGTGAGAAGGAGTAGTAGGAGAAGCAGTTTTCCTACAAAGCATTCAGAGAAGGCATAAATTTTGAAATGAAGTGTTTCTCTTTCAGACATCTTTTAATTTTGTTGTCTTCTTTCATTTTGTAAAAGGGTATTATATCGAAATTTGGTTCCTTTGAGCCCGCACAACAATCGATGTGAGCGCTCACTTTAAGTTGTCGATATTCTTTATGCCGTATTTGTTGCCTATGCACAGTGAGTCTGTGTCGGAGTGTGTCCCCTGTTTCGCCAATATATTGTTCCCCACAGCCATGGCAAATTATACAATATATGAGATTCTTTGTAGTGCATGTAAATGGAAAATGTATTTGAAAAGTTTCACTTTTGTGTTTGAAGATGATATGATTAGTTTCTTTCATATACGGGCAAGTTTTGCATCTTTTGTCGGTACATTTTTTAACACCATTTTTTATATCGAGTTGTGCTTTAGGGGGCTGCTCGGGTTAACAATCGTTTTAGATTCGGGCTTTGGCGTTTACTGGATATCAAATGCACTGCTTTAAACTTTTGCTTTAATTCTCTGTCATTTGACAGGACGGTAATTGTGTCTTTTATCAGTTTGGAGATATTGGGATTATTAGGATTATGCGTGTGAATAAAGATATAGATTCAGTATTTTCAGTTTTTTGCTTACATGATCTTAGTTCTTCGAGAGACAACTTTTCAGCTTTCACAATCCCATTCTGGATGATTTCCTCAGGATATTCTCTGGCTTTTAACATGTGTTTTAATTCTAATAATCGTTTCTTACGAATATCGATATCTGATACTATTGTGCAAATACGTCTTGCTAAATTGTAAGGAACATTTGTTTTACAGTGTCTTGGGTGACAAGATTTGAAGTGTAAGTACTGGTGTGTGTCTGTAATCTTATAGAACATATCTGTTTTAATTTTGTTCAAATTGTTTATAACCACTATGTCAAGAAACGCTATTTTCTCATTACTAGTTTCAAACTTAAAAGTGATACTCGGGTGAAGCTGTTGAAGGATATCGTTGAATTGGGTTATATCTCCAAAATCTGCCTTCCAAATAATGAAACAGTCATCAAGATATCTAAGCCAATTTTCCTTTAGATAGGATGTAACTCTAGTGTTAAAGGTCTGTTCGACTTGAGCGTATAGTTTCATTTCCAGATAGCCCATGAATAATGTGGCATATGTAGGGGCCATTTTGGTTCCCATGGCTGTTCCTCTAATTTGTAAATAAAATTCATTATCAAAGCAAAAAGAATTATTAATCAGAATAAATTTTACAGCATCGATTATGAACTCCTTAGTAAAACGTGAATCAATAACATCCCTATGTTTTTCTAACCAAAAAGTTATGCCTTCTATTCCTGCGTCGTGAGGAATATTGGTATAAAGACTATTCACGTCATATGTGACAAGGATTGAGTTTTCATCTACTGATTCAGGTAGGTGGTTCAGAAAGTCTAAATCGTCCCTAACAAAGCTTGGAACATACTTTGTTAGGGCTTTCAATATGATATCTATGAAATTACTTAGTCTATGTGTAGGACATATTGGGCCGGCGATGATTGGTCTCATTTTAAGTTTATCCGGCATTTTACATTGAATATAAGGAGAATGAATATTTCTTATTTCATCCTGTATATCTTTGCACTGATGTACTTTTGGTAATCCGTACAGGTTACTACTTCTAAATTCGAAATTAGTCAGAAAGTCTACCTCATCTTTAGTTAAGCAGTGTTCGTATTTGTTTATCAATTTCTTCATCTTGTACATAATTTTGGTATCTATATTCTCGTCTAGTTTCAAATATGTTGATTGGTCTTGTAGTTGGTCCTTCATTTTTGAAATATAAAAATCTTCATCCATTATTACAAAAGCACCTCCCTTGTCAGCCTGTTTTAATATTATGCCAGGTTTGTCTTTCAGACTCTGAAGGCTTTTCCATTCTTGTTTAGATATATTACATTTCTGTTTGGTTTTTGTACGGTTTTCAAACTCTACTGCTCTTTTTAAAAAATCAATGTAATTATCCAATGTACGATTCCTATTGGGCTGAGGAAGAAATTTACTCTTATTCTTTACAATGCTTTCATTTCTAGCTGAAAAATCCGTATTATCACAATCACTTTCTTCTTTACTGAAATATTCCTTCAATCTGAGTTTACGACAAAAACTATATACATCTTGTTTAAGGTCATTAACATTTCTAGTTGGAGTTGGAGTAAATTTCGGACCTTTCATTAACAGTGCTATCTCTCCATCATCTAAATCAACATTCGATATATTGATTACCTTAGGTTCTACTTTTAGATCAGGTACTTTTTTAGTTTCACAGTCAGTATTAGGAGGGTTGGGTTGGGGTTCTTCATATCTGTTGTTAATAGTACATGTAGGCAGATGATCTTTATCATTATCAATATATAAACTATCGAAACGGTTACTTAATTGGATGTTTTGGGGGATTACCGCTTGTGGTATGGGTTTCGACCCTCTTGAAAATGGCGATGTCCTCTATATATAGAGAGAGAAATATATAGAGAGAGAGAGAGAGAGAGAGAAGGAAAGAGAGGACGGAGATGAAAGTATGTGTTGTGTATGTGTGGGAGAGAGAGAAGAAGAAAAATCGAAACAATAATTCACTGGTTACATTCAAAGTTCTAATACAATGCACAATCATTTTGTAAAAGTTCAGATTCATTCTGTAACATCTAACCTAGACCCTAAAGAGTGAGTGCACTAAAAAAGGTGAAAGAACATGAATTGATGAACTACATCAATGCTAAATAAAGAAACCCACTCATCCTTGAGAGCCCCGCGCGGTCAGCAATCGTGCGTGAATATCGGCCGAGCTGTCGTCTGCGTACCCTGCATGTCATTATATACAGCGGGTTTCCCTCCCTTTCCAGCCATTTCTGTCGTTGCCTGTCTCTCACGAGCCATCACAGCTTTCTTGAGATTCCTGGCCAAAACTCATCTTCTTTCTTACTATTCATCTGAAATCAGAAGCATCTTGTATTTAAGTACACTGTCAGAATCGGAGTGTCTTTAATCGCAAAGTAGGAGCAGTTTGATCAACGTGTGTAATCAGTATTTTAATATCTTCAGTAGACGAACATAATGGTAAGTTGAATTTGAAGTGCATTCTTGATGACGTTCCTGGTTTCTAATTCAAAATATGAAAACAGGTAATCTCTTTCAACATTTATTAAGGGCAAAGTGATTTCGATGTCTCTTTGGTGCATGTTAAGGGCGTAAAGACAGGAAATTATAAATGTTTGTACGTTATCAAAATTAATATTTCCTCCCTGTTTTCCTTATCGATATTGTATTAGTAATATGTAACATACTGTATTTACTTTCTGGTAACCTTGATAGAAATCATTTTGCATTTCGTATTTCTCCCAAATTCTACATTTTCCTCTGATTTCATCAATGTGTGGTCGATACATGCACGTGTATGTACATGGATGTGTGGCGTGTAGGATATGTAGAGACCACGTGCGCGGCATTGCATTATTCATTTAGGTGTGGCTCTTCCCGACGATGCAAATATGTGTCGTCATATACTCCCCCCCCCCCTTGCTCTCTCTCTCTCTCTCTCTCTCTCCTCTCTAAGTTATTCGCTTCATACGACCCTTCTTTATTTCTACGGGATCTCTCCATCTTCCTCTCTTTACGCTATTCCCCTCTCTATCTTGCTCTCTCTCTCTCTCTCTCACTATCTCTCTATGTCTGTCTGTCTGTCTCTCTCTTTCTCTCATCGATATCCTTCTCGGTCCCAAATCATGGTATCATTTCAAAGGGACGTTTACGTGTTGCAATCTTTACCACGTAGTGATACAAAGACAACAAACTAAGAGAAAATATTGTAGTGGAAGGCAGTTTGTCAACTATCTAAGCAAGAAGGCTAATCGTGCCATGTGTGGCTTTCTCTTTCTCTGATTATACATAAGCACGAAGAATTTTGCGATAAACAAATTTGTAATTTAATGAATGATGTAAATTTGATTATTTCAACCTATCTTCATGGCCTTGTCCTGAAGTAAATGTGTTGTATATTCCCCAATCGTAGACTAAGTGTGCTACTCACCACCTGCCATAAACTTCGTTTGTTAAAGGTTTTAAAACTATCAATACATTCTGTCTACACTTTATAGTGAATATGCTCGTGAGTTTTGAGGACGTTGTATTTTTGTTTGTAGAACTGTATAAATAATACAGATTTAAAGAGAAGGTTGAGTTCGGGAAAAGATGGAAAATAATTTGTGAGTTTTTTCATTCTCTTTATGTCAGTTTAGAGGATTATCATTTTTTAAAGTCCCCTGAGAAGGATTTTTCTCCAAATACCCTCACATTGGAAAAAAATGTCACAAAACATCTGAAATGTTTGGGCCAAACTTTCATGTCACATGTATGTGTAGTCCCATATACACATAACTGTGTGCAGTGCATGTGACTCTCAACATGTATGAGTAAATTTCTTCTCATTATGGTGATTCCAAAACCCTACAGCATACACCAAATTTATAATCAACCTTTCCCAATTGCTTCTAGTCAGCTTCTTTCATGTTATCGCTTGACAAGAACTCAACTCATCTTTAATTTCATATGTTTATTACTTCTGCTTTCAGTCATTATTTGACGTGTAATAAACTGTTAAGAATATTTGCTGTTTTTCCATGGTAATCTTGGTACGATTATTTCAGAAACTGAAAAATTATTAAAAACCCATGCAAATATATCTTCCTATATACCGACACGAAGTATGAACTGATATTTAGAAAAGAAATTATTTTTGGCGATCCTTTAATCCATACAAATAATACTGTAGCAGGTGTAACGGTTGACCTATAGTGCAATCGTGATATGTAATCAAATTATAACTTTTAACATACTTATGTAGCTAGTATGTCCCATCCACGTTGCATACTCTTGTAGAATAACTTATCTGGATTCCGTAGAGATCGAGATAAGAATTCAATGAGAGTTTGTCTCTAATGCATGGGATAATCCTTGTTCCATTTATCAGGTAGTTTGAGGGGAAAAATTAATGTTGCTGATTTTAATGAAGGTGCCCATAGTTTCACTATAGTCTACCTGTCATCAATATATCGGTATAAAGTCAAGTGCCTATGTGCTCACAGCCACTGTGGGATGGATCATCCAATTATCCTATGTGAGCCTGGAGCCATACAGAACATAGGTGAATTCAATACACCTGAGTGTAATTAATTCGTCTGCATCAGATATGTAAATTGGTCCTGACATTTTCCTTTCGTGGCGCCACAGGGGCTTTATCGGCTTCATCACGTGATTTCATTATGTGTGGTATGATTCTTACTGAATAAAGGTTTGGTTTGGCGTTCCATAAGGTAGGCCTAATCTTCAATTTTGTTCTCTTCACCTTCTTCTTTATCGTCATCTTCTCCTTCCTCTTCTTCCTCTAGACTTCTTTCTCTTCTTCCTCTATAATTCTTCCTCTTCCCCTCTTCTTCCATTTTTCTTCTTTTCTTCTCCTCACCCTTCTTTTTTTTTGTTCATCAAGACAAGATTTTCTTTCTTTTTGTTTTTCTTCTCTCTCTATACCTCCCCTTCTTTCACATTTTTTCTTCTCTCTATCCATCACTTTCCCTGCCAAATAAATTATTTTTATGGTAAGGTGCCCCAAACACACGCTTTGCTTAGCGTCTACTCTCTCATCCTCTCTCACCCTCTCTCTCACCCTCCCTCTCCATTTTTCTTCTCCTTTTATATTGTAATGTAAAGGTATTTCGTAACTTCCTGTGAAGCGGAGAATTGTATGGACATAGCCAGCAAACGTAGATGAAAAAGGATAGTTTAAATGTTTAAAAGGTTTAAATACAGTGAAACCTGTCCATAAAGACCACTCAAGGGAGACAAGAAAAGCGGTCTTTATGAGCAGGTGGTCTTTATGTACAGGTGACAATGAGCAACATTTTTCAAGGGAAACAAAAATTGTGGCCTTTATAGACAGGTGGCCTTTCTATACAGGTGGTCACTAAAGCAGGTTTGACTGTAATAAGTAGATAAAAAATGGAATGTCACTAGTCTCTAAATACAGGTATACCCCAAAACTAAAACATATACTGAATCCTCTTAATTGGTGGGTTTAGATGGAGTGAGGAAGGGAGGTGTGAAGAAATTTAAGAAATATATTTAAATGAATTAAATTGCAAAATCTGAATATGTCAAGGCGTAGGCCTCATTAGACAAGAAGTAGTGGATTCAGAACGCAACACACTATCAAACGATGAACATTCTACTTACTCATTCATGTTATATTAGATGGTTATCCCTGCGGGTTCACCAAGTCAGCATGACTATCCATGAGTCATCAGTATTCGTCCCGTCTCAAGAACCAAAGTTGTCTGCATTAAAAAGCAGTCTGCATTCAGCAGACATAGCTTCATATTGCCTCTCATAAATGATTCCTTAACCACCCCCCCCCCCCCCTCCAAAAGGGGCACTGTTACCCTCCTGTCAGCTTTTTTTGTGTTTGAATAAGCACTACTTTATCAGAGAGATAATACGTGTTACCATTTTCGATTGAGAGTATGTAATTTTCAATGTCGTTTTCTATGAAGAATCCAGTAAACGGGATTTTGCCTGTGAATCATTGCTAAAAGGACAACAAGAGCTTTTAAGGAACAGCGAACAGCCTCTGCGCGCCCCGTGGCGTCGCCTGTGACGCATTCACACGTAACCTAGACTTGATCATCATGACACGCGTGGTGATTATGTAAAGAGCAAATACATTAGGCAGAAGTGTTTCTTTGATACAGTGGTATTTTGCTGAGAGAAAAACAAAACATTTGATGGTATTTTAAGACTGAACGAAGATTCAAACATTACGATTTTGATTAAGATTATTATTATCAATTCTAATATAGTGCTTTGGTCATCTTTAAAGCCTGTAAAAATACTTATACAATGAAATCCTGTTAGAATTAGCTCATATCGAATTCTCTGATTGTCGTCAATACAATGGTTAACAAGAATGTTATACATGTTTATTATGCACATAAAACATAATAACATTTCATTCATGGCATCATCTGTCATGCAACATATTTGGGGGGGTTAAGAATCTCCATTAGAATACCGAGTGTAGAGAAGAGCGTATGTGAATACATCACATGTGCCCATATTTTATTGTCGTTAAGACATCTCCTTTGGGACTTGATTCTAACGAGTTCCTGATCATTCGCCGACAGTTGGTTGTCAGCCCTACTCGTTAGACTTATTTCCAAGTTCTTGCAATATGCATGAGAATTCTACCCGCCAGAAACATAATCAACCTCAATTTACTTTGCACTGGCGCAAGTTTCCATGTTATGAATAATATTTTCTGTCCTATTGCAGTTTATTAACAAACTAGGGTGACTCATGCGTATTCGTTGGGATGAATTAAAGGACAATATCATTCTAATGTCAGGTGCTTTGGGGTAGAAAGAATATATGAAGTAAAAACTGTTATTTAAAATCTAAAAAGATCCTATGAATGGTAAAACAGGGTATGATGTAGTAAAGTCATTTTAAAATGTTAAACACAACAAGCGAATTCACGAGTTAACGTAAGAGCTTTTCTATTCTTGCTTTGTACCTAAACTTTCCAAAATGTCGTATCGCTCTTGTTTATTGATCATTAATATTGTGTGTAGAAGAAGACAAGTTTTAAAAAACAAATTATGAAATCTGAAACTTTAGGTACAAAACGATTATATTATAGAAATATTACCCGCGTGGACTACCATCGTCGGACATAATGTCCCAGGACAACTATCACCTGAACAACTACCTCAGGGTTACTACCAAATATGAAAATATTACTACTTAATATATATAATCACCCTTATGACCCTTATAACCATAATTATAAGACATCCACCCTTAAAACAATCACACCTTCAGAAAATTATAGCCAGGAAAATATTTACTGATATTTTACCTCAAGCAATGCTATGATATTCTTGTTATCTGTATAAAAGATATGGATTATATACATGTTTTGTTTGTGTTAAAAAGGAACGATGAAATAAATAAATCAAATCAAACGAAGCATAGCCGCCGGGGGGGGGGGGGGGGGGGGGGGGGGGGGGGGGGGGGGGTATCCGGAGTTAATAACTGTAGGAATGTAGTTTTCCATGGTGATTGTCGCCAACACACGCTCTCTCTCTCTCTCTCTCTCTCTCTCTCTGACGCGTAATATAAATCGCACTTCTAGTTTGGGCGGCGCCTGATATTTTTTCCATGACATATCATGTTCCAAATATAACCTATGTGAGAAGTGTCCGAATATGATTTATTTCTTTGGGGTGTTTTTCAGATAAATTTAATTACCTTTCATGATCAACAAAATTTATTAGTAACTGTGAATCCGAAAAAAATAACTAACGCACAACTCCTGATAACCATCTTGCTGTTCATTAATGTTCATATCAGTATTGGTTGTGTGTTTGGTGGGGTTTTTTTGGTTTTTTTTTTTTTTTTTTTTTTTTTTTTGGGGGGGGGGGGTTAACTTTTTTGTCAACTTCATTCATCACACTATAATGATGGCCATGATTATGTAAATGAATCTCATCATGTTCTCTGAGTCATGGCGCCGGAGCTAATGTTCATTTTCTTACTCCCCCCCCCCCCCCCCTACTCATACACCAAAGCATTTCTCGATGTCCACGAAAAGTGACTCATAACCTTTATCTCTTCTCCATTCTGAGAGGAAGGGGTGTTCTCGAAAGATTAATCAGTTGAATGAATTTGTCTCCGCCGACGTCCCCGATCGAACATCCAGCAGAATTCTGAATCATTGACGCATAATTTATGATAGACATGTATTAATATCATCAATGGTTAGAATAATGTAAATTTATGCATTGTATAATTAATGTACGTTGGATTTTATTACTCTAGCTGAATATCTCACCACCCCCCCCCCCCCGTCTCTCTCTCTCTCTCTCTCTCCCTCTCTCTCATTTCTCTGTTTCTCTTCAATTATTGCTCTCTAATGGTTTCCTTTCTCTTGTATAGTCAACTTGTCAATAAACAATATGTACTACATCCAACAACTTTAATCGTCGACAGCAGCAGTATAGTAGTAGTAGTAGTAGTAGTAGTAGTAGAAGAAGAAGAAGTAGTAGAAGAAGAAGTAAAGAAAATTGTTATTGTTCTTGCCATTATTCTTGTTGTTGTTGCTGCTGCTGCTTTAGCAATGGGAGTAGACGCCGCCCCCAAGAAATAAAACCATTATCATTAATATATATTACAGCGTGAGTGTATCTCAGTCCACGTCGGCCAAGCCGGAGTTCAAATCGGCAATGCCTGTTGGGAGCTGTACTGCCTCGAGCACAACATCCAACCTGATGGTCTCATCACAACCGAGACGGATAACAAAGGCCGCGCAGATGACTCCTTTAGTACCTTCTTCAGTGAGACTTCGAAGGGCAAACATGTCCCGAGGGCCGTGTTCGTCGACCTCGAACCGACTGTCGTTGGTGAGTTAATAAATAACTTCGTTATTTTAAAAAATACATACCATACATGTTCTCTTGCACTACGGGCTCTTGGTCACGATATTGCAACATGTTTTAAAACAATAAGTCCTATCATCTTTCTCATTTCTTTCTACAGACCCTTTTAATTATCTTTAAACTGATAAATATCATTATAAAATGAAACTTTTCTAAACAATTCCACTGAGCACATGTTCTGAGACATTCTGGCTGTTTCAAAAGCTTCTATGTGAAAAATCAGCTAAAAAAAGTAAATGTGAGATCTGCTTAGTGCTAACACTGAGCACCGTCGAGTTTGATGTACTAATCAGTTTTTAACCGACACAAAATTGTCGATATGTCCAGGTATTGTCTTATAAAAAGCTTCAATGATACTTCTGGATGTATTTGAGACTTCCACTGTTCCCTTTACAGATGAGATTCGTCATGGATCCTACAAGAAGCTGTTCCATCCCGAACAGATGATCACCGGCAAGGAGGACGCTGCCAACAACTATGCCCGTGGTCATTATACTGTCGGAAAGGAGATCATTGACATCGTACTCGACAGGATCAGGAAACTGGTAAGCAAATCATCGATAAGTATATTTCGTTTAGCATCTCAAGTTTCCTTCACTGTGTCAATACTTATTTTAATTGCCATTAACTTTATGTCGAAAATATGTGTTCTATTCCTTCACTGTGTGGCTTATGAAATCCCATATCTCTCATAAGTTATGTGATCAGAGGATGTTATGACTTTAAATTTAAGCATTAGACCATCATTCCATTGTATACTTAATTAATGTTATATTCATAATAGAGTCATAACTCTATTGGATAATTTTTTTCTGACGTATAGATATTCTTGTAGGCAAATGATGAAAATCTCTTCTATCGATCTTCCTTCAATGCTTATAGGCTGACCAGTGCACAGGTCTCCAAGGATTCCTCATCTTCCATAGCTTCGGGGGCGGCACCGGATCAGGTTTCGCCTCTCTGTTAATGGAACGTCTGTCGGTCGACTATGGTAAGAAGTCAAAGTTACAGTTTTCTATCTACCCAGCTCCTCAGGTCTCAACCGCAGTTGTCGAGCCATACAACGCTGTCCTGACCACGCATAACACCCTCGAGCACTCTGATTGCGCCTTCATGGTCGACAACGAAGCCATTTACGATATATGTCGTAGGAATCTTGACATCGAGCGCCCTTCCTACACCAACCTCAACCGCCTCATTGGACAAATCGTATCTTCCATCACGGCGTCTCTGCGGTTCGATGGAGCCCTCAACGTTGACCTGACAGAGTTCCAGACCAACCTTGTGCCATATCCTCGAATCCACTTCCCGCTGGCCACTTACGCTCCAGTGATCTCTGCAACGAAATCCATCCATGAGCAGCACACTGTGGCAGAGATCACCAATGCTTGCTTTGAGCCTAACCAACAGATGGTGAAGTGTGATCCTCGGCGTGGCAAGTACATGGCATGTTGTCTACTCTACCGTGGGGATGTGGTCCCCAAGGATGTAAATTCCGCCATTGCTACCATCAAGACAAAGCGCAACATCCAGTTTGTCGACTGGTGTCCAACTGGCTTCAAGGTGGGTATCAACTACCAACCACCAACCGTCGTCCCTGGTGGTGATCTTGCCAAGGTTCAGCGTGCCGTTTGCATGCTGAGCAACACTACGGCCATCGCCGAGGCCTGGGCCCGTCTCGATCACAAGTTCGACCTGATGTACGCCAAGCGTGCCTTTGTTCACTGGTACGTGAGCGAGGGAATGGAGGAAGGGGAGTTCGCAGAAGCCAGGGAGGATTTGGCCGCTTTAGAGAAGGATTATGAAGAGGTTGGGGTCGACTCTGCTACTGGAGAAGAAGGAGAGGAAGACGAGGATATTTAAATTATTAAATCATTCCCAAAGGAATACATGCATGAGCTTGCTTTGCACATCATCATGCTGACAAATTATAACATTAAAAGTTAATATCATAGATCGATTGATAACTTTCATAAAACGCAAAGGAACATTGTTTTTAATATCGTAGTTAATATATGACGCAATTCGTGCAATGTATTGGTGAGACCAATGAATCTATCCAGTTTGAAATGATTTTCAGAACTACATGCACTACTAACTGACTCAGTATGATGTTGTTGTACATAAATATGTAAAATTTGATACATGTTGCTTTGCAGTGGTTATTCAATGTAAAGGTCTACATAATGTTGGATCTGTAAAACAATAAGGTGAAATTTTGTAAAGAACTATATTCCATTTTGCTTTTTCGCTGCTTCCCATGTAGATCAGGAATTATTCAATTTTAGTTAATTTTTATCACAATTTCCCTTCATCCTTGCAACTATTTATGTCGCTGATTGCGTTTATCCGTACATTGCAACAAGCAGCCTGAAAAAGGTATTAAATTTGATCGTTTTTTGTATTTTTTGTATATCATCATTTACATATGGCAATTCATTTTTTGCAATCATGTTAATTTACCATATCAGTAAAGAACTTATATTATGTCTTCCATTATTACTTGATATATACTTTAAAAATTGCTTGCTTCCATTCCGAATATTCCATATTTTATTATGAACACTTAATTTCAGTATGGTATTTAGGCTCATCAGAAGCAACAGTATTAATGGCCGGTATAGAGCAATTATTGTTACATTATGATAATTTGCAAGAGAACAAAACATAGAAATCGATAGATATTTAAACCAAAATATTTAGATGTAAATCAGAGGAGCTGGAAGTCGAAGAAAGAATCTGTGTTGTTTTCGCTTTCGTTGGTTAAATTCAAACTATAGCATTATCTTGCACGATTTGGTTATTACTATAGCAGTCAGAGCAGAAATTGGTATTCGTCTAAAATGACTACAATAGATAACTTAACAAATTGAAATTCCATTATTAGTGTCAACAACTGCTGCAGATTTCGTTGTACAATGAAAACCCTCAGACGGAGAATTTTTAGTATGTAGAAGAAATGATAGTAATGGCAACGAAAGAATAGTTCATGGTTGTGGTAATAGTTTAATTAGTTAGAGCAGAGGTGTAGAGATATGATTTCAAGTAGTATCAAGTAATAATACTAGCAGCATCAGCAGCACCAATGTAGTAGTAGAAGTAGTAGTAGTGGTAGTAGTAGTGTAGTAGTGGTATTAGTAATAGGAGTAAAAGTACTGGTAGAAGTTTAAGTAGCGGTGGTGGTGGTGGTGACGACGGTATATACGCCTAATAGTATTTAACCAAAAAGAAGAAATAATTAAAATTTTAAAATGTAGTGGGAGTAGTAGAGTAGTAGTATATAGTAGTAGTAGTAGTAGTAGCAGTAGTAGTAGTAGTAGTAGTAGTAGTGGAGTAGGAAGTAGTAGTAGTAGTAGTAGTAGTAGTAGTAGTAGTAGTAGTATAGGTATTAGTAGTAGTGTGATTGCAGTAGCCCTGGCCTAAGGTAACTATAGTCTGCAGCAACACTTGTGCTATGTTCGGTAGAATTAATGAAAAATTGTATTAAGATAGACCTAAATAGAACATACATGCCGTCCGTGGAAATGTAAAGGAGACGACAGTGCAAGTTATATGGACAGTTACCTATACCACAAGTACTTAATGTATTACGCAGAGGTGGAATAATACCCAAGTTGATAGAAAGCAGCAGTGATAGTTATAGTAGTAATAGTAAAAGTAATCATGGTAATAGTCATAGTAGTTGTAGTAATAGTAGAAGTAGCAGCAGAGGCAGCAGCATGGGTGGTAGGATAATAATGAGGAGGAGTAGTACAAGTGGAAGTAGTAGGTGTAGTACTATTATTTGTTGTTGTAGGAGGAGGACGATGAAAAGTAGTAATATATATAGTACTAGTAGTGTAGTAGAAGCAGTTTAAACAATAGTATCAATGATTTTACTTTCTATAGGCAGTATACTGACATAAATAATGTTGATGAAAGGAATAGTCATATAATCATAATTAAACATAATACCATAACAATAGTTTGAGTCTTAGGACATCATGAGATTATATCTAAGTGAGCGTGTCGATATTCTTCCGATAAGTCCTCAGTGAATACTTATTGTTTTTAAGCACGTACTACTGAAATAGTGAATTTAAAAAATGGCAGGCGATTTGCACCACCACCACCTCTACTATATTACATCACTTCTATTTTACAAACGCTGTCTGTTATGCAAAATAGTGCAAAATAGTGAGTCTTAGTGATAGTCAGGTTTTGCGCATAAAGATATGAATAGCCTTTAATGATTACGTTCATTTTCATCCATTGCCGAGTTCTTGTTGTTTTGGTTTTTTTTTTTTAATGGAATGGATGGTTTGTAAGAAATATATTCGAATGACTTGCAAAAGGTATTCCTATTTCATCACGATACTGAAATGTCATTTTCTTTATAATGTATTCCATTTGAATTGCAGCTGTGTGGTTTGAAAGAATAAACCTAATACTATTAAAGCTACATCAGTGCACATGTTCTCGTAATGCTCTGTACCGAATTAAATGAGTGTGTCAAGATTAGATGTACTAAAAGATGAATGATACGCAGTGTAAGACCGTAGTCACACAAGCGATACCGACACCAGACGGACAACAGAGCGAACAAAAAATTACCTGACCTCGAATGTCCAAGAATCAGTTGGTGTGGAGTGGGTTTGGCGGTGTGAACGGGAGTGTAACTCAAACAAAATTATAACATCCGATCGGTCCTATCCATCATTGGTCCGCCGCTAACGTGGGACCAAATAGTTAGGGTTATACGGAAATATGCATGGTAGCGAAGATTTAATTGTGCATAGGTTCATTCGGGTGTATTCATGGAGGGTTATTTTGAAAGAAAAAAATATCAATTAAGACTTAAGTCCAACTTATAATGAGTAAGCGTGAAAGTGGACTTAAGATAAAAGAGAGACAGAGAGACAGAGGGAAAGGGAGAGGTAGGAGTCGACAGAGAGACATAACAGGCAGAGACAGGAATGAGAGACATGGGACATGTACAGGGGGAATACTGAGTAAGGTGCCGAGGGAGAGGAGAGAGGGGACGGTAAGAAGCAAGCGAAAGAGAGAGAGAGAGAGGGAGAGAGAAGGGGGAGAAAAAGAGGTAGAAATGAAAGAGAAATGGTAGGAAATAGGCTACGTGATGACTAGTGATGCAAATGGAAACAATATAGAAAAAAAGATAGATAAGAAAATATCGGACGTATGAAAATAAGATTTCGTAGGAAAATAGGAAGTATTAAAAACAGAAATGTGTTTTCCAAAAAAATTAGATGACATAGTAAATACAAACTATGCTGATGACTACAACTGATTTTTGGTATATGTGAAATAAGTTGAGAATAGATACTTTATCACACAGATTATATCTCTTCTTGTTTTATCAAAAATCTGTCCGCAGCTAAAACAGAGTCTAGAAATGTAGAGGTACAGTATATAGACATGACAGAGGGAAAGAGAGAGACAGAGAGAGAGTGATACAGACTGAAAAAACCGAGAGACGGGAGGAAAGAGAGAGAGAGGGGGAGGGGTGTGTACATTCAGAGAGAGGGAAGTAGATAGAGAAAGGAGAGACACAGACAGCGATGGAAGAACAGACTGATAGAGGGAAGAAACAGACAGACAGATGGAGGGATAGAGAGAAAATCAGACAAAGAGTGAGAGATTGATGGTACGAGAAACAGAGAGAGAGAGAGTTGTTGTTGTAGTTGAATATGATGGCGCACTTCAATCTCTCCAGATTATACACGCCAGCCACTTTCATCAGTGGGACTTCGGCTAAGGAAGGCCCACGTATAACGTCGATCCATTTGGTGATTATTAGTTGCATGAAATCATTAGTGAAAAACAAATTATATATATATATATATTCCATCACCTTAATTAGTACACGAAAGCCGAAGCTAAATAGCAAAAATTCAATTATCCAGTTTAAGAATTGTGAGATAAATGCAATGCGCGCGATACTGACTGTTCATGGAAAAAGCAGACTAACCAAAACGGTTAGTGGCATGTACATAACATAATAATTCCCGAATATAATCAGGGTTAGTCAAAAGTTGCTTAAGGGTTGGGTTATTGAGTTTTAACTTTCTGATCATTATGTGTCTCTCTTTTTCGTATTTTGAACAACGTAAAATGAAATGTTCGATAGTTTCAAATACTTTACACACTTCGCAAAGACCGGAAGATAATCGCCATTCGGGAATTTTCGGTATTAAATTGTCTTGATTTTCTACATTTACTTCGTCTCGACTGGCTGGTCATTTCCCACCCTTCCATTCACTTCTATTCATGGTATAATGATCACCAAGAATTTCTTTAGGAGGATGACTGGATGAGCTAAACAACAAATAATATCTAAATTTATCATTAAATAATTTTCTCCGAAGTTCCAGCGGCAATTCTCCGGTTAACACCTGTAGAGCCTCCAAGGAAACATTATGTATAGTCCCTGTAATATTTTTTAGTGCTCTATATTGTATAGCGTCTAGCTTTTTCTTCAGAGATATACACGCAGAATCATACATTTCACTGCCATAGTCTAAAACAGATAAAATAAGTCCTTTATATATCATCATCAAAATTTCATACTTATTTCCCCATGTAGTACCTGAAACGCAACGTAATAAATTTAATCTTTTCTTACACTTCTCAATAAGTGCGTTAATATGGACCGACCAAGTTAGTTTATAATCCAGCCACATACCAAGAAACTTAAACTGCTCGCAATGAGGCAAAACATGCCCATTTATTTTCAAAGCAATGTCTTTCTTTTATTTATTGGTAAATACCAAAACTACCGACTTGGTGTGTGAAATCTTTAATTTCCACCTCCAGCACCAAATTTCAATTTCATGGAGGGCTTCCTGTAGTCTCTGGCGAACCAGATCTAAGTTGGAACCAGAAAACCAAATTGCAGTATCATCGGCATAACATGATAATTTAACTCCACTTTCGTTAATCTTTAAGTCATTCAACATCAAAGTAAAAAGTACAGGACTTAAAGAGCTCCCTTGTGGGATACCGTTTTCTAACACATAATTTTCCGACAAACAATTGTTAACCTTAACATTACAATATCTATTCTTTAAGAAAGCTTTAATAAAACACAATAATTTTCCATGAATTTCTAACCTTGACAATTTTTTTAAGAGACCTCCTTTCCATAACGAGTCATATGCCTTTTCCAAGTCTAGAAAAACAGCTTACAGTATATTTTTTCTCACTCAATGCTGAGTGTATGTCGGTCTCGAGTCTGATTAAATGATCTTTGACGTTTCGATATTTACGGAATCCTGATTGAACTGGGTTTAAAAGTTTATTTTTATCTAAATACCAAGTCAGCCGATTTTTAATCATTTTTCCATGACTTTAAAAGAGGGAAGATAATAACGAAATTGGTCTGTAAGATGACACATCCGTCGGTTCTTTTCCAGGTTTCAAAATAGGTATCTGGACAACTTCATACCACTGGCTTGGAAAACATGAATTTTCTAATATGTAAACAAGTGCTATTGGGGGCAAGTTTTTTAACATAATCACATAAATGTCATCCTTACCTGGAGCGGAGTTTCTCATTTCTTTTAAAACGTTCCTCAACTCATTCATATTAAAATCATCATGAATACAGTCATCATCCATAATGTGGGTAAATAGAGCATCATCAATTTCATTATCGTTTACGGAAAATGATCTATCAATAGATTTGAAAAAGGATGCCACGGCGTTTGCTTTATCTTTAGACTCACTTACCATAGTATCATCAACGATTAGATTGTGAAAAATGTGAGTGTTCCTTGCGCTGTCTCGCATTCCTTTCACCTGTTTCCACACTTTCCCTATGTCTGTAAGTCTATTCATTCTAGCACAGTATTGAGACCAATAGTCGAAACGAGTTTTTCTCTGTACCTTCTGCGCAAAGGCTTTCTTTCGTAAGTATTGTTTAACATCATTTATGTCATAATACCTTTTTAATCTGTTTTTAATATGATTCCTCTCCGCAACTGCTTTTTGACACTCCTCGTTCCACCAGGGAGTTATTTTACTTCTTTTCCCCCCTCCTAGTGGAACTCGACGAATGTACCTGTTTGACGCATTCAGAATAATATTAACAATGGCGTTGTATCGACTTTGAATATCTAATTTAGAGTCACTATTATACTCTTGAGAGAGAGAGAGAGAGAGAGAGAGAGAGAGAGAGAGAAGGGAGGGGAGGGAGAGGGCGCTATATGACAACGGTCTATGTGCTTTATTTTTTTTCTAGAACTGGGAATGAAAGGCAACAAACATTAGCCTATAATCATGTAGATGATTGTCAGCATATTACAAATATATTGAAATTACTCCAATTTGGTTGTTTAAGAAAGAGAACAATATCTCAAAAAGTTGCAGTTTCCTTGCTAAACATTACACCGTGGAGGTTGCCATTTTCTTTACAAAGTAATTTCAGAGCAGTTCTATTTGTGACATACCCACTGACATGTATACTAGATACGATGACGCTCATGATCACCTGTGGAATACATGACACTGGATTTTTCTCATAATATACCTTTTTTTGTTGTCAAGTACATTCAAATGAAGATACTTTTATATCACCTAATTGTGTCAAAATATTTGGTTCAACTGTTTCATAGGTGGGGCAGTTTCTTTTGTTAAGCAGGATTTGGCACGCACACGCTGTTTTTTGGTCAGACAAAGGTTTGTCAATTCTTCAAAGAGTGACAAAGGCCTACATTCAATTGCTCCTAGATACCTGTGTGAGACGCTGGGGTACCAAGATGGCTGCCATTTTGCATTGGTGGCTTTAGTTCTCAAGTTCATTATGCAACATCATATCCATTGTGTTATACAGGTAAATGGACATGTACTCATATGACATCACAATTTTCCAAAATGGCAGCCCCATGGGCTAATATCTAACAAAGAATCTGCAAACTTTAGAAAGATTGTTCTCCTTACTGAGTAATCAAAATAATAAGAATATTTTCAAGATATTTTGAACAGGCTGACAATTTTCCACATGATTATCAACTAATATTTGTTGACTTTCATTCTCCTTATCGTTGATGTCGTGATTCAGGCTATACGACTAACTTGTGCGAAACAATAAGTCAATTTTATTAATCTGTCAATGGTACTCTAGAAAAAAAAATCGAGTGACCACATGACTCCCGGTGGAGAGACAGTATTTACTTCATCTTGTATATCGAAATGTATGTTCTCTGTTTGTTATGTACGGTGTTAATGTACGGCGTTAACTTTTAAAATAGGGAAAGTAATCAAATATTAAACAAATTACGAAAATGAATGCTTGAAACTCCTTCTTCTATGTCTTCGTGATTATTTTGTCTTTAATTAATAGACATTTCATAGAGTAGAAATCGATGCAGCTATGATAATGACAATGACACCCATCTATTTCAATATTTCACATATCCCTTTTTCTACTTTATTTCTTGGAAAGAGGTGAGTGTAACACATTTACCGAAAACTTCTTCTCATTATCTAAATCTATGTGTTAATACAATTTAATAGGTTCTCTAAATAAAACAATCAACATTTCTGCTTAGTAAAAGCCAGATACAAAACCAGGAGAAACAAGCAGTACTTAAAGAAAACATTTACAATAATATTACCAGTACAATAACATTAGAAGATTTACATAGCTTAACTTACTGAAGAAAAAGCGCTGCGTGCAATGTCTTATCAAATTATATTGTGATTATTCATTATAACATTAGTAATAGTTTACAGCTCATTTCTTACAGGAGACATGATTAGTCAGCAATCCCGCCCCAAAACCATACTTTAAATGATAACAATGTTGATCTAATAAATTTGGCAACTGCTTTCAAGGTTTAGATTAGTTTCTAGCTTATATTTTTCGTTAAAGTTTAAGCTGGCGGTGAATAAGTTTATGTATAACAGCGGTGTATTACTCTGTTTCTACGTGTGAGTCATTATTTTATATGCAACGGAATTCACACATTACTTAGCAAATGTAGATATATACTTTTTATATTTTATCCACAAAATAAAGCAGGTATGTATTATCTAACATGTCAGAACAGGTATTCTAAAATGGTTTAGGTTTAATCATGAAAACCCATCTCAACATTTAGGTGGAATATACAAGCGAATAAACTTTTGGAAACAATGAACTATGTTCTATCAAAAAGACTATGCATATGTTTATTATCACAATATACTAAGATGCAAGTTTATGCACAATACATATATATATAAAATACATTGACTAAAATCCATAAATTATGTCATGATGGAATTGAAAAATGGGGGAGTAAAAGATTATATACACCATTTTGTACAATTACCTAAAAGATACTAATTTGATTTTAAAAAATTAAATAATGATAATAGGATTTGATTTTGTATAGCGCCCTCTATAAATAAGTCTACTCGAGATGCAAAACAGCGCTCCAAGCATTCAAAAGAGTATCATTATTCATGCTATGTACTCATTGACACATGTGGTTTAAGAGCACCAACTATAAAGTATGAAGCACCGGGTAGAGATTGGAATCACGGATCTGAAGTCAATACTACTAACCACTGTACCACAGTGGTCCAACTCACAAGACTGCTTGTTCTTCCAAGAACACCTTGTGTCAAGGGATATCAAAACTTTTCAACCTTTACCACAAATCAAACGTTTCTAGCTTCGAATACCATGAAGTAGTACCTGCTGAATATAAATATAATTATATAACTGCATGTAAGTAACAATATATTCCCGATTAATACGCAAATCCATATGGCACTTTTCAAGCAGCATGGTATGACATTATCGCAAATAACACGATAAAAACTATTTTCGAAAAATAAACTCAAGACAATTTCAATAGCCCTGTCTATCACCTTTAGAAATGTGCGAACATTACAATAGTGTATTACATAATCCGAACCTGATTTCTATGGGCAGTACAATAGGCCTTTGAAAGTGCCCTTGGGTTTATTTTTCGAAAGTAGTTCTTATCGTGTTATATATATATATATATATATATATATATATATATATATATATGTACAAAATTACCTTCCTTATCATTTTATACATGAAATAAAAGGATTTTCAGAGGTTTCTTTCGTAAAGAGATCGCATTCAAGAACGGATAGGAGGATAATACTGAGAACAATTATCTAAAGAGGTAAAAATGAGAGTCAATATTATCAAAATCATCAACTACCACAACGGTAATTTCACTTCGGCAGAAACATTCATACTTAGCGCATAAAGCTAATTCATGTTAGCACCTCTTATTCCATCGATATAAAGTGATTCGTCATACATATAAGCATTCATATAAGACTTGTCGCTGTTTTCACAACTGACGTGTTTCAAGATATAATATACAACTCAAAATCCCATCTTTTTAACGATATAGAATAGAAAAAGCAACTTCATTACGATTATCTTTTTACTATCGATGGCACAATACCGATTTCCACGCTGTATTTTGAGCTGTATATTTTCCCCTTTAAGTCATTTGGCAATTCAAAATTGATTTTTTTTAAATCGTTTTCTGGTGCGCTGATTTCCCTGACTTGAGAGGATCCATTGATGGATTTCTGGAATGATAGAAGTATGTCGCCCTCTATAGATCTGAGTTGTATTCGTTAGAAGAAGTGTAGATGTACGATTCGAACGCTTTTATATAATATCAAACGTTAAGAATACTTCCCCATATCGATGAGAGACTACATGCAGAATCTATACACATTATATTTCAGATCAAAATATCATGGCTTAACAATAACAAGGGAACGAGGAATATTTAGGACACTTTATAGAATACAATTTCAATCAAACTATGATACCGCCTTACTCTCTACCCCACCCCTTCCAAAACAATAACAAATAAAACTTCAGTTTAATACAAGACAAGGTTTTAAAGCTGTAATCAAAGATAATGAATATCTAAAACTTAGGAAGAAAGCGGGGATGACTAAATAAAGAATTTAAAAAGCGAAAAGGATGGAGATGAAAGATGATAAAAAGAAAATGGCAGAATGATTTTTTTTTAAGTGAGAAAGTATAATAAGTCAAAGAATTTGAGCTTAAATTTGAATATCCATTCTTTAAAAATTCAGTAGAACCTAACTGAACATTTGCATAGACATAATATTGGAATAATTTTCTATATATTATAGCCTATACACAAGGGTTTTCAGGTTATAATTTTATGGATAAATTATAATCATAAACAGGTCAATAAATCGACCCATTGGAAAAAATATGCTTTATGTAATTTATTAGAATGTATCAGATGAATTTAATCATTCAACACGATCGCAAAGACTTTCGAGAAATCTACTCAGGACAATTTCAATACCATATTCCATATCCCAAATAAATCATGTTCGGATTACGTAATACGTCATTGCAAGCTCACACATTTCAACAAGTGGAAGGGCAATGTTATCGAAATAGACCTGTTTACTAATGTATTTCAATTTATGCATGTTTCTCTCCAGAATCCTTAGTTACCAACAATTTAGTGCACCTGGTATGCGTAATGGCATCCCTATGGATGGAATTCATTTGGCATACATTAATAATTGCTATATCGGGCAAGCCTCTGGCAAGCTTTTGAGTCGTCAAGAGCAACTTTTGTCCAGGAAGTATGCATAAAATTAGTAAACGGGTCTATTGCCTTAGGTTCATTTTTTTAAAGTCTTTGCGATCGTGTTTCCCTAACCTACGAAGGAGAGATCACACATTTTCATTATAATCTACAGATATAATTTGAAATTATTGCGAGCAAAGTAGTCCAAACAATGAGATGAGATGTTGCGATCCTTGAGGCAAACCCTGTACAGTCTACCACGTCCTCAGTGAGTACGGTCACTCGTCCCTCGAGGGCAGGCGCGACGGGTGAAAGCCGCTGGATGTACTCTGCGAAGACAGCGGAATCTAAGTTACCTGGAAAAAGAGAAGAGGCAAAGAAAGACATATAAGTGTGTGAAAGTGTTGAGTCGATACGGAAAACAATTACAATATCTTATTATTTGTTTAACTCATGCGGTGCAAAGAATAATGATTATGTCCAGATCGAGCACTGTTTAAGCCGTTATAAATTATTTTCATTTTCAAGCAGTAAGTGCTGGTATGCCATGCTCGATATACATTATTATGTAATCTCATCCCCATAATGAATAATAGTATATACGTGGTCGAAATCCGATTATAGATTACGCTTTTCAGAACTAAAGAATTTTTACAAAGTTTCATAAATTGCAACTGTTGCCTATTAAAGAAGTAAAATAATATGTCTTATGCGTGTGCCTCAGTTTTTGGTAACATGTTCTTACATTTCATGAAATAATGACTAATAATATTCAGGTAATGAATTGATACTGCTCTTTAATTAACCCGTTCACAGTTGAATTCTTTAACTCTCAATACAGGAGACACCCGGTGCCCGTAGTCTATGGGTTAAAGTGACAGTAAACTGAAGCTCCTAATGGCTCCATTTTTGAACAGGATTTGAAAAGTGTATGTGCCTCTCATTTTCCCATCATGCCCCATTCTATTTGTAGAACCTGTAGGCAATATAGTTTAAAATATGAAAGGTACCTATTATCCAAACAAGCTGTTTGTCAAAATTCCAAATTAAATGGAATTAATTTTCAGATTATAAACTTAATTTAGCAGTCACTATATAGCGCTGTTCAATTTTTACCAGTTTAATGCAATTTTAACAAATCATATAAGGATTTTCGGAATGGTCTTATGTGCACAATACAAAGCACGTGAAGCAGAAAGTTGCCAGTAGTTGTGTTTGATCTTCATGACTCTGCTCATTCTGTGAGTCTAGGTGAAACTACAACAAAAAGAATAATTTATGAAACCAACTGCATATTAGAGTGGACTTCATCTTTAGATTCAAATCGTTGTGATTGTGAGGCATTCCCAATATTATATGACTCTGTTAACTCCAAGATAATAAGGATGTCTTTTCTGACATGCATACAGAAAACGTAATCATTCAGATGCAAAGTTTTACGTTATGGTGTGGAGATAGCCTCGATAGCCTATGGAGGGGGAAGCGCCACCTCAATGCACGCTCCCTTATCACACAAAATCCTAAAATATGATATGGTATGTAAGTCCGCAGGGGATTACCAGGGCTTGAAAACATCACAACCATGCGCTTATATCTATGTATAGTCACGAATACGGGGCTGCTTGACACGTTCTTGTAAACAAGAATTGATGTGCAGTGCACACACGAGTACCCCCCCCCCCCCCCACCCCACCCTCGAAACACCTGTTACATAGAAGCACGTCAAAAATCATATTTTAATAATCTCTCTACGAAATCGTTTTATTCACAGAGTAGCAACAATATTGATGGCACTACAATATAAGGTACACTATTTGGCCACTTACATCTTTCTGTGCCATTGCTGCAATTCTGCAGAGACTTTACACACAAATCCCATGGAACAGTATTTTATGTGGCAAGAAGTTAATTGGCTTAAACAAAGACTGTGAAGGCTGGAACGACGCTAAACACGAACCACGATTTCTCACTGCTAGGAAAATTGAAAATGCACTGCAGATCAAATAATTCCTTTAAAGTACACCAAGGCGTCCAATCTTCAGCACATTGGTGTAATATGAAGAATGTGACTTCCAAACATTTTCTTTCAAATAGATTAACAGCCAACAGGTCTTCAATTTTATATGAATACCTTTCATCAGCTACCATTATATCATCTTAGGTACGCCTGTCCAAAATGCATCACCAGGGGCGCGTTTCATCAAGCGTTTTGTCAGTGATTTTTACCGACAACTGTTATAAGCTACTGAAATCCTTGCATCTGATTGGCTGAGAGCTAATTTGTTGGTAAAAATCACTGACAAAAAACACTTGATGAAACGCTCCCCAGAAGACGGTTCCATACCGGCACGTATTTTAGTGTTCATATAAAATGTCAGTCTTCCAAACTACACCCCATGTATCATAACCCTAACCATCAGCTGGTAACTGTTTGACCTCAGTCAGTGGCGTGGCCACAATGGACACATGGGGCAAAGTCCCCCCAATGGAATGGGAAATGAAAGAGAACAAGGACATAAAAGGAGAAAAAGATGGGGGAAAAAGAAAGAATGGGAGATGGACGGGAAAAAGAATATGATTAGTCCCATCCAGCACCCTACCCCTAATCCATGACCTTGTAAAACTGCATTTTACTCGCAAGTAAAAAGACGATGGAGGTTAATTCGTGTTATTTTCATGTTTTGCAATGGAAAACGCTATCATGTTGCTAAATTGTTATTTCTCTCCTCATTGGAATTTAATTTGATATTGAGTATTATTATTTGATATAAGAAATATAACCTCTTATTATTTCATGCATTAGTATATTACTGGGCATAAGCAGATCGGTTATACTTTTGTTGCTCAATGCATACAGTGTAAAAAGTATTATATGATAAATGTAACCCATTATCATTTTATGTATTATAAAATATTCTCAAAGGCCCGTATTCTGAACTCCGGTTTAAATTAAACCGCGGTCTAAGTGTGGTTTAAACTCAGTCTAAAACTGCCATTTGAACCATAGTTTTGGAAAATTACATTCTAAAATCCAGTTTAACTTATAAACTCCAGTCTAGTATGACTTCACTTTGTACAGAAATTTAGATTGGACTTACGGTTTTAGTCAGTTTTGATTAAAGCTCTGGTTTAACTTAGACTGGAGTTTAAGTTAAACCGGAGTTCAGAATACGGGCCAAAGATTCATGTGGCAACATGACTCCCCCCCCCCCCCCCCCCCCCCCCCCCCCATATGAGTTGTAATTTTGATACTTTGTAAACCGAAAATTGAGAATGATCCTCCATCTTTGGATTTTAATCAACAAATCAATATGAATTTGAATGTGAATTTATCAGGACCAGGGCCCCTCCCCCCCCCCCCCTTCCAAGGATGGCATCGGCCCCATAATGGCAGGACCCACTCTACGCTACTGAACTTCAATGACAGCCTAATGACCACATGATAATAATGTACCATTATTGCATCTAGCAGACTTGTTCATTACAGTTGCCTGATGGATGGGAGATGGGACGCTTGAGTATTAAAAGGCTTGATAAGGAAACCGCGGTACGAACGGGGTACATATTTGCATCAGTCTCTGCTTGGGTAAATCATTTATTTAGAAAAATCAAATAAACTTGCCGCCTTCATGCTGTATATATTTTCCACATCAGTGGAAATGTACAGGAGGGTATACATCTATCGTCTATAGCCCCCTTTAGACTAAGCTCATCTCAGCTCTCGTCTTCAATGAGTGATGCGAGGTAATTACCCTCTGCAATTTTTTTTTCCTCGATGTATTTCATCAAAGATTTACGTTTAGGATAGCGAATAGGTTTAAGGCTTGTTTGAAGGTTGGGGTTAGGGTTTGGTATAGTGTATGGTCCCCAGTTGAAATTAGGAATTCGATTACTTTACGAATTATACTGCGGAGCAATTATCACAGGACCACGTGTCGGATACAGTCCTTCATCCTCGCTCTAGCCTAAATCAAACAATTTCCAAAGAGATAAAAAAAAGTAAACAGACCTAGAAGTCGTTTAAATACCTGTCACGTGATTCATCTTGTTGTCCCTGAAAACGGTGTAACCATCCCCGCCCCCTGCAAGGAAACTGTTGGTGACGATCTTGTAGACGCGCTTTACATCGAGAGGTTCGTATTGCGGTACCGTGCAGTCTGTACAAATGGCTTCAGCAGAAACTACACGTCCTCCGGGCTCTCTGGCTAGGCTGTAGGTCACCCTCAAACCTGTGATTGGATTAAAACAAACAGATGATAATTGAAGGGGGGAATTACTTTTGATTTCCTTCCTTTGGTATGTTTTGTAAGGGGTGCACCGGCACGGTATGATTTATCTATCAAAAAAGCGAGAGTGAAACATATGATTTGAAGTTAATTATTTGACATTAATCTTCTTCTAACGAACGATTCAACATGTCAAACATAAAGATGACAGCAAATATTTTACAAATCAAGGACGCACAACCCGGAAATTGAAGCTTGTCATTCTATTAAGGAACCTTGGAGTAGGAAATGAGATACAGGAGGTGGGGAAAATGAGAGGAAAGGCACTGGGCTATGCATTGATTTATGTTAAAGGGTAAATTTGATACAAGTGTATTATTTGAATGAATGAATGAATGAATGAAGTATTATCAAAATTTGATAATAATGCAATACACACTGGAAATATAATTATTTGGTAACAGGACACCACTAGAAAGGAGTATTATACTAGTAAGGTTGTGGCGCCCCAGTGACCTTGAGTACCCCCCCCCCCCCCCGGTAATGTTTGTTGTTGTTGTTGGGGTTTTTTTTTGTATTGTTGTAGTTTATTAAACGCTCAGTATTCTGATTATAACCATATAAATAAACATGTAGGCCAAGATCAAATAACTCCTAATAAATAACACTATGTAACAAGCGATAATGTATGTATCAGGAAGATGAATTTACTGCGATATTTCAGTATGTTCAGTCGTATTGTTTAAAGATACAGTTGAGTTCTGTTTATGCGGTTGCATTCTGAAAGAAACTGTCTCAAAGCTATACGGAAAGGTTGATCATGTCAACCACTAAGAATTGGTGTATAATGTTAGGTTTTGGAATCATCAAAATAATAAGAAATTGACCCAATGAAAAGCACATGCACTGCACACGGAAATGGATATATGGGACGGCACACACACGTTGCATGAATGTTCGACCCAAATACTTCCTCTATTTCTCGTCATATTTCTCGTCATTCCGGGGATATTTCTACTCTGATAAAATGAATGAGAAAGTTCACAAATTATTTGTCATCTATTCCCAGAACTCAACCTTCTCTTTAAGAATAGGTTTTGATTAAAAAATGTAGGATATCAGACCTAAGACGATAACATCACGGAACGTTAATTAGCATGTGACGTAATTCTTGAAGCAAAATATGAACTATTAAGACTAAGCGTTAGGAATATAGTCGATTATTAGATCACATAAAGCATAGGCCTACGTATGAGGCCTTTAATGTGCTCGGAAGGTTTAACCTTTTTCAACTTTCACGTCGACCAATCAGTCGACGGGCTACTCGATTATCCAGAATACACATATTCAATGGATTCCATTTCTGTTCATACCGAACAATATTCACTGATGTAAATGTATTCAGAATTGTGTTACAGACAGGTGGTAAACAGAATGGTTAAGAAACAGTATAGGCGTGAAATGTGACCGTGATTGAAAGAGAAGGCTGGGATTGGATTAAAATCAAATATTTTCATTACATGCCCTCACCCACGTATTCAGTAATGAATGACAGGACGTAGACAAAAAGCAGAGTATGACCATGATTGAGGGTGTCGGTTGGATTGGATTTCTAACAAACATATTCATATACATATTGCCCCCTCCGCCTCGCCCACCCCCCCCCCCCCCCCCCCCCCGCCAATATTTCAGTATGCTGGTCATGGTGCTTGAAATGGTACAATTCTTAGTCATCACGAAATAATTAATCTTTGTATCAGTGGTGAAATCATCACGTCCTCAGTCAAGAATGTACTTGGCATCAAAAGCTGTTCGAACAAAGTGGTGTCGGAACAAAGAGGTGTCGTAACATAGTGGAGATTGAGTGATGTCAGAACATAAGTGTGTCGTGTCGGAACATAGGAGTATGGGGACATTAGGTGTCAGAGCATATGGTCGAAACTAGAAGTGTCAGAGCACAAGGGTGTCGAATCATAGGGGTATCGGAGCATAGGGTTGTCGGATCATAGGGGTGCCGGAGCATAGGGGTGATGGAGCATGGGATGACGGAACAGTGGGGTGCCGGTACATAGGTCTAAAGCACAGGGCTTTCGAAACATAGGGTTGTCGATACATAAGTGTGTCGGAGCATGGGGCTGTCAGAACATATAGGACTGTTGAAACATAGGTTTGTCGGAGAATAGAGCTTTCAAAACATAGGCCCGTTGAAACATAAACGAGTAGGAACATAGGACTGTCGGAATGCAGGGCTTTTTACCATAGGGGTTTCGAAACAGGGGTGTCAGAGCATAGGGCTGTCGGAGCATAGGGGTGTCAGAACATAGGTGTGTCGGACCAGAGCGGTGTCAGAGCATAGGGGTATCGGAGCATAGGGGTTTCGAAACATAGGGGTATCGGACCATAGAGGTGTCAGAGCATAGGGCTGTCGGAGCATAGGGGTATCGAAACATAGGTGTGTTTCAGCTCAGCATCTTCCAAACATCGTCGTGAAGTCGCATTTTACAGACGACTATCATGCGTGGCGGCGACGTCCATCCAACACACACCAACCACCCAATCTACTGAATCATATTCATGCACCAAGAAGATGCCGACATGATATAGGGAAAACTCTCCATCAGAATATGAACTGACCTGCAACTTGAAGAAACCTTCCATCCAATGTGTCTAAGTCGTACATACTGACAGCATTTTCCAAGGCTTCTAAGAGGTGAACACCACGTAGTTCTAGCACATCCACCGTGTTGCCGAATGGGAGAACATTAGCGATGTCGCCGATAGTAATGTCTCCTGTGGCATAGGGCAAGAATAACATTGTACAATATCTATTTAAATGTGAGGACAACAAAAATTAATTTTAACAATTGAAATGTTTTAAACAGTAGCTTATACACAATCAAACTATGTATTATGTTGGTATCTTCTGTCCTAAATTACATTGAGTGGGAAACGTTGAGAAAAAAAAACGAACCCTCTATACATGTCGTCTCAATATTTCTCCTGTTTAAAGGGCTGGTCACATTTGTCCGATAACGACACCGATAACGATATTTTCAATTAAAGTGGTACACCGTACTATAGTGTACAGTCATGTGAGTATGCTTGTGTCTGTTAATAGTAGGGAAACTTTTGAGTGTACCTTTAAGGAAGAATCTCGTTATCGCTATCGTCATCGGACAAATGTGACCACTCTTACTTCGACAACTTGCACTCGTTTTTTGTTGTTTTGTTTTTGTTTTGTTTTTGCCATGCCGCACTTGTTTTTAGATCTCAATGATAAAGTACCGGTATGTCTGCAACCATGTTACCTCTTACCCTGATTAATCGAAGCCCTGATCGAGCCACCATTCATCAACGCTATCCCGACATCGTTCCATCGCAGTTCATCCGGGTTCTTGTTGTTCTGGCTTACCATAGCATCCGATATCAGGTTGCCTAGGTTACACTCACGCGCACGACACATGGTGCGGTCTCCTTCAAGGAAGGCGTGCGAAATACCAACGAACATCACCGATGAGTTCCGAACCACGCCCGCCCATTCTTCTACCTCATCGAGTATCGTCTGATCTATATTTGGAGTACACACGGGCGAGAGAAAACAATTAACAATCATTGATATGAATTTATTTTTTTTTTCAAATCAAGTCTTTATTCAATATTTCTCCATAAACAATATACACAAATGAAAAATGTAAATGATACATAAAACTTTATAATATACAAAGAAAATGTAGAATTCAAATGAGTTGGATATGCCTCTCTCCATCAAGATTTAAGATAAACTTATCGTGTTGCATATTCATAGTTTCTTCTATCTCGTATTGATATTCCAATTTCTTTTGAAATGAAGAAAATGATAAAGAGCCGTTTAAATATTTAGTTGAAAATATATAATATTTTGCATACAAAATAACAAAATTGATTGCAGAGCAATTACCACCTGGTATGCCGAGGACAAAATCATTAAAAGTTAACTTAATTTCATTTTTAAGGGTATATTTTTAAAAATCATCCAAAAATCTACGAGTTAAGGGACATTCCCAAAATAAGTGTGCAATGGTCTCAGTATTTGCTGAACAGAAAGTACATAAATCAGAGAGGGAAATGCCAACTATGAATTTATACCATATGAATTTATACCATATTTTAAGATGGCGTACTTTAGAACACTTAAGATTTAAGGAACATTATTTTTGAAAATATGTGATTGTGTTGTCATAAAACGGGAAGTCTGGTATTGCAGCATTGGCTATGCTTTGGATAAAACCTCTGATCTTCACACTGAAACCTTTAACATTATGGTAAATAATTTAACGGGGTGAAGATCATGTCAGTTTAACCATAGATTAAAGCAAACAAGAGATCCATCACAGCAAACAAGAGACGTATACGAATTTTAATGAGCAATATCAAAGACACTGTTACAGAAACATTGCCCTGCAATATGTATTCATTTAGTCAAATCTCTTCTCAACGTTAGGCTTAATATTAAGTAAGTTTTGCAGCTTTGCACACGATATCATGGTTTAAGTCGCGAATAAGGGTGTCAGTGTCAGACCCCATTTGCCGACAGGTTTTCCGAAAATTTTCCAACAAGCAACAAAAAAATATACAGTCCTGTATCATTTTCGTTTGTTTGAAAAGATTTTTTATATACAATTTTTACTAATAGCAATTTAAACAAAAAAATGTATATAGGGGCTCTGTAGTCCAACCCACCCCCCCCCCCCCCCCCCCGTTTTCGACCACCTTATTTTCCCCTTTGTGTCGTACGTAACCTATTGTATTGTACTATGCATTCATAATCATAAACGTGGGCTTACTAGTGATGACTTAATTCAAAATCATACACCCAACAAATTCTATGATAAGCCAATTTCTCCCTTTAATACTACGACAAAGCACTCTGTTTTCTCAGAAGGAAAGGGGGCTTGTACACATTTATATTCATTTCTGCATCGGAGAGTTGACGGTCAAAGTCCTTTAAAAAATGATTGACATCACGTTTACGAAAATTATGCTGAATCACAAGAGTGATTAAATGCAAGGCGTGAAAATTAAATTCAAGTGTTAACTTCAAATAATCATAATGGGTAGACTTAAGAATTCTTTCACGCCTTTTGCATACTCAGCGAGCTATTTTGCCGAACGTTGCCAATCATATTGATTTTTCCCGTAACACAAAATACTCAAAACAAATCGTTGATACTTATTATTTTTAAACGCCATACTTCAAAAGTTCATAAAAGCTTGAATTATATCCTTCGGTTCGCTGTGTTTCTTCCACCCAATCGGATGACTCACATAATAAACTTCGTGTGATTATTATAATTGTGATGATGATTTAGCTAATATTACTACAATAGTAATAGTAAAAAAATAACTAATATATTAATACGTGATAAAACAATAATAATAATAATGATAGTAAAAGAAATAGTACTTTATAAGAAAAAAAAGATGCACGAAGACAATTTCATATACAGTGACGATTATACAATGATATTACATTCTCTCTACATTGAGCTTACTACTAGTATCTAATTATCATTTGCTAATGACATTATATATCCTATTTTATATCGTTTAATATAGTCAAAGGCCTACATCGAAAGTACGTAATTACAATCATCAATCTATATCAAATTGGTCTTTAACATGCAATAAATCACTTTCCCTTGACCGAGAATTAAAGTTCATAACATGCTTTAACGTTTCATGTACTTTCTTAATCATGAAATTCAATATTATTCTTCGTATTATATTCTTCGACAAACTTTTCTTTTCATGAAACATTGTTAACAGCTCAGCACGACTTGTTCTATTCATACCACCGTAAACATAGTACCCAAGGCGTCCATTGTTCGGCTACTTGATCATATAATAATACTTCTATAGCCACTTTTCATACTTAGCTGACCTTTGACATTACAAATATTAGACCCTTCTCATGACGTATTGTTCTTTTTGTTTGTGAACACGAGTTTCTTTAAAATTGACGTGCAGATTTTGTGTATACTGAGAAAATAAGGAGCCAATTGAATGATGGCTTTATCGTGGGTGACAGCAGGTAGGGATAATATTTGCAGTGGTTTGTGAGACGTCACAGACATCTCGGCAAATAGTGTACTTCTTTAGCAAATAATGTTTTGATGACCATATATTGATTTAGCTAAACTATTTCTTAAAATGTAATACACTGTCAAGAATCAGCTGATTCATAGTCATACGAATCAGAATCATCGCGGTAAACCGACAGCCCAAGAGACCGACAGCCCAAGAGGCAGACGTACCACGAGACCGACAGCCCAAGAGACCGACAGCCCAAGAGACCGACAGCCCAAGAGACCGACAGCCCAAGAGGCAGACAGCCCAAGAGACCGACAGCCCAAGAGGCAGACAGCCCAAGAGGCAGACGGCCCACGAGACCGGCAAAACAAAAATACATAAGTGAAGACAGAAAATGTCAGCCTCGAGGGCCGTCGGTCTAGTGAAACCCTAAGAAAAGTTGTAAGAAGGCCTACGTACGAATCCGAAATTGTCTCGTCTATTAGGCTATATAGATCTCGTGGCTGTTGTGAACTTCAGATATTTTCATGATATGTTAGTCTTCCATTTGACATACAATTTATCTTGTTGATGTATATTTGATGCCTGTGTTGGGTAATTACATTCATAATGATGAATCCGTTAAGATTTTCACCCCAAGGTGCGAATACTACGTACCAATCGGGAATGGCTTATGTTTTATTCTAACGTGTTCTAACGTGTTTCATATCAGATGTGAATAAGAATAATACAGTAGTTTCGAAAGATTACATTCAATTCGGCTTCCATGCTCATTGTCCAATATTATAGCACAATGGTGCGTGCCATAATAATGGTATTTGTTATTGCGAAAGGCTATTGTTGACACCCAACGAATATAAGCGTTAAGAGAGCAATAATGATTGCCCATCGAGCACAGAGCAAACAATAGTTGTATAGGCGACTATGTATTAAACGTCTAAAAAACAGTCATAATTCTAACAATGGGAGTGAAGTATAAGGGGGAAGGAAAGTAAAGGTAAAATGATCCAGTTAACATATCTAAAATCACTAAATATCAAAACTTTTTGAGAGCATTGCAAAATATGTTAAATAGTTTTTAATTATAATTGAAGGAAATGACTGTTGAAAATTATAGATGTTCAAATATATGACAGCAAGACCGAAAATAAGGATGGGCAAAGTCCAAGCAATTTTGTCCCAGACGTTACCATGGTAACCGACTATATCTAAGATTTTAGTATATCTGATGACTGTATCAGGCTGTTAAGCTGATGGCCCTCCTAGCGCTGGGATCAGAAAAATATCAATTAAAATGACATTTTTGTGTCAATTCATATTCCCAGTTGCATAATACTTGATAACAAATGGACATACCTCAGACTTGCACTGGGCCCGTTTCATAAAACTTTTATCAATAACAAGTTACAATAACTGTTATAAGCTACTGGAATGCTTGAACCTGATTGGCTGAGAGCAAGTTTGTCATAGAAATGTGGCAGTTGTTATTGGTAACAAGTTTTATGAAACAGGGCCCTGATGCAAACTAATGATTCTGATGCCAGGGGCAATACAAGTGGGATACTAACTTTGTGCTGTAGAGCTATCCAGAAGAATTGGGTTTCCTTCGAACGCTATCACCTCGCCTGCATCGTTGAAGGTGACATCGAGGCGTCCAAGGTACTTGCCGAATGTATAATCCTGAACGACTACGGCACGTCCACCGCCCTCCTGATCATTGACTTCTAGTGGATACGACCCATAGGGTACTTCAGATGATGGGGGATCCCCTAAAACGTAAAACGAAAAGATAATGATAATAATGATATAGAAGAAGGAGAATAATGATAACAACAAAAGTAATTATAATGATAATAATACCAACAACAAAAATAATAATGACAATGACAATGACAATAACAATACAATTAACAGTAATGATAATAATAATAATAATAATAATGATAAAAACAATAATAATAATGATAATAGCAGTAATGATAATAGTAATAATGATAATAAGAATAATAATGACGATTATAATAATAATATTAATAATTATAGTGATAATGATTAGACAAATAACAATAACAATGAAACTAAGAAGAAGAAGGAGAAGGAGAAGAAGAAGAAGAAGAAGAAGAAGAAGAAGAAGAAGAAGAAGAATGAAAATAATGGATTCATCGATAGTGCTCATGAGTCAGGTGTCCATCTTGTTCAAAGCGTCCCAGTATTACCCTGGTTCCAGCTACGCTACCGATTTGGTGCACACTATAGGACCTGGGTGGAGAGTGGCAAATGTAAATTAATGTCTCCCAAAAGGACATTACTGCTGGTCTCGAACCCACGTCCTTCTTATTGTCAAAGTACCCCTTCCAGCAATGAAATATTTTTCACAGTTTTTATGTAATTGGGATTTTACAGACGTGTATCAAACAGATATGGGGAGCGTTTCATCAAATGTCTTGTCAGTGATTTTTACCGACAACTGTTATAAGCAAATCGGTAAAAGTTACTGACAAAACGCTTGATGAAACGCTCCCTTCATCATTTACATCAAAAAATCAACCACCATTTAATAGACGCGAGATAGCGGGGTCCGTCAGAGTCGATTTACGGGAATATGAATTTGATCCGTCGGACCATGAGACAAACTATGAATCGGACACGCTTCATCTCAACTTTAAATTCGTTCTCAACTAGTTATATTCCAAGAAAATAAAAATCAATTTATGTCATTCATACATAAATCATACAGGATGTACCAAAAGCCATCGAAATTCTTTAAAATCCGTGACCTTGACCAAACTTTGTATTACATTTAAGTAGCGTATAGATTTTCTTTTCTTTTCTTTTCTTTTCTTTTGCTTTTCACCTCTGCCTAAACGTCAAGCCTTTTCGCTCTTCACAATGCAGAGGGAGGGGAAGGAAACGGTTCGGCTTTGTGCAACAGAGAAGGACTTAACATCATGCACTCACTTGCATTGAATGTGTCCACTGGTGTTTACACTATTATCCATCAATGAAATACAAAATGAGGTAAAGAAACTGCTCATAATCTACTTTCATGCCTAAATGAAAATACAAAATGAGGTAAAGAAATAGCTCAAAATCCATTTTTATGCCTGGGGTGCCAAACAAAATGACTGGCAAGTAAGCGTTTTCACTACACAGGTGAAAAGTAATCATTTTGTATAATACGAGCACAAAAGAACCTCCGCAGATTAGGCAAAATGATTTGGAATATATAGCTTGTCATTAAAACATAGTCAGATTTTCAGTTTTAATATTCACTAATTCTACCGAAGTTTGTAATGAAAACCTTAGTGTTTTTTTTAAACCAACTGCCATCCCCGCCCTTCGGAAAAAAGTAAAAATTTATTTACAAAAACATGTATTTTATTTGAATGTATTACAGTCTAATCCTGTAAATGCACATTTTGATCATTTTGATTTCATAGGAAGAATATTTGGGATCGTGACAATAACAAAACGATATTATTTTGCACATCGATGAAAATAAAATAACGACATTGCCGGTTTACAGAGGAATAGCGACATTATCCCTTTAAGATGGAATATTTTCACCTACATAGCCAGAAGGTGCAATATTGAAAAAGGAAAGAGTGAGAATTTTCCTGTGGAATGTTATTGTTGAAAAGTTTTTACTATTTTACTATTTTTACTACACTGTTAGCTCAGCATGTTTTCATTTCCGTATTGGAGGTTGTACAGAGCTCCAAAATTTTCAAATTTTGGGGTAGGCCATGATGATCATGAAACGGGGGCGGATATAGGATTTTGTAGAAGTGGGGCACAATTAAGAAAAATTACACAATTAATAGGCATTTATTATGTGCACTTAGGGTATTCAAACCGTGTTTCAAGGGGAAACGGGCTTGTTTTTATCCCCCCCCCCCCCCCCCGCCTTCCACCCCAAGCCACCACCGACCATGATGTCTATGATGACCATCATGACGAGAGAACACTTCTCCTAAAATGTTCGCTCTGAATGGAATGCATTTTTGAGAAATTACATGTTTGAGAAATTACCTGTATCCATCATCAATAGATATTTGTGTTTAACAGAAGTCCTATTGCGAATATCTCACGGATAGAATAGATTTTGAATTTATCATCAACAGATAAAGTTCTATCTTCATTGAAAAATCATATCCCCATCCAAGATAAGATTAACACTGGGAATTAAATATATATTATGTAATTGAAGGGGTTTCAAATAGTCAATCCTGAATTATTTCAAAACTACTTGAAGTTGAACAAAACTGAATCGTCGCTCAATCCATCTACATGAAATAAGAAAAAAAAACACGTATTTTCAATAAAATCATGACCTTGACAAACATTTTATATTACCTTTGAGACCAGGGGGTGTTTCACAAAGAGTTAAGTTTGACTTAAAGTCGCACTTAAATGCCTGGTTGCGTCGGTATATGACACATCACCGCATTGGTCAGATCATGCTCAGGGGACGCGCGCTATGGTAATCTACCAATGAGATTACGCGTTTAATACAGTATGCGCATTGCACTTACGCATGACTTTAAGTCAAACTTAACTATTTGTGAAACACCCCCAGAACCTCACTTTACAGAGGCAAACACGCTGTTATACATATTTATGATATTTTAACAAAATCGGATAGCATTCCTTTCTCAAGTCTTTTTGTCAAGATATTCATGAATGATATATAGGCCTAAATGGTACACATTCCTGATCGGCGATGTACCATACATATGCAATTCATACAGAAAACAGGGATAAAATTAATCACGAATTATCAGGCACAAAGATGGTTGTGGTGCTTTTATAACTATTGGCACTTTAACACCTGTTTCTTCACTTCATATACCTTCTTCTTGGCAATTGACCGGGTACATCTGAAAGAGTAATAAAAATCTACGGAACAATGAAGTACGAAATGCTTTTCTTTGTAATTTTATCGTATATTTATTACAAAAATAGTTTCAGAAAACGGTGAATAATAAACGTCTTAGATTAAAATCATGCTTTTGTAACAAATCAAAGATCTGCAATATTTTTAAACGTATTTCCTTTCATGGCGTTGTGGTTTGTAGATATTACACTCCATTGTGGTTAATGTCGTTAATGGGAAGCGAATTTTTCTGAGGTGCTTCGATTAGAGAGGGTTTATATCAAAAATCCAATTTAACTCCTGACCTTTACGACGGCTTGCAAGATGCAAATCGATACCTTCGTGTTTGCTATTCCACTTTAAAGATAAAGTTGAGCTCTGGTCATGCGATTATTTTTTTTTTTCATATTAAGAAACTGTCTCAACGCAATTGGGAAAGGCTGATCATGTCTTCACGAGAACTGGTGGATATATTCCGAGGTTTTGGGAATCATCAAAATAATAAGAAATTGACCCCTTCTCCCTGAATTATGTACTGTAGACATGAACTCCACGGAGAAATGGGTATATGGGACTGCCCACACATGTGGCATGAATGTTTTGCTTTTCAACACTGCACCTATTTTGCTCACATTTCGAATATGATGAGGGCATTTGAAGATCGATCCCTTTTATGGCGAAATTTAAATTATCATGTACTTCAAAACTGACATGAAAAGAATATGAGAAGGCTCACAAATTATTTTTTTTCACTTTTACCAAAACTCAATCTTCTCTTTAAGGACAGTCATCTAAGGAACCGGAGCCCCAAGAAAAGCTATGTATACATACTGAAACAAAACACTGGGTCATATTGTAATCTCATGCGAGACAGAACACTGGTTTAAGGCGGTGCTTCGAGGGGCTTTAGAAGAGCGCAAGGAATAATAAAGGTCTATGACAACTTGACAAGGCGTTCCATGATCAGATATGATGAATGAACGGTAGCTTGTAAACTTGCACAGCGGAAAATGGAAATTCCGATTATAGCGCAGATATAGAAAGGAACGAAATTGAGTTAGTGCAAATATCAGATAAACTTTTATACAAACTGAAAATGTTTCAATGGTGCGATACAAGCAACGAAACAAAGAACTTTAAAGAGTGTGAAAATGGTGTGAATTGAGGGCAAGTTGTCATACCTCTTATAAGATCAATGGGTTGGTATTTATTTCTTGTTATTTCAGGTGAATGGGATCAGAGAAATGTTTTTACTGGGAGCAAAGATTCCAAAATAAGATGGGAATTTAAGAAAACTTCTGTACCATTTGTCTTAGTTTACAACTTTCTTGTGATTATCATGAACATTGGACAATGGCAAATGCATCTTTTAAAGGGATACTCAATCGCAGATTGTGGACGTTTTTATGCCGCAAGAGGGCACCGTGTTCGTTTCCTGATCATGCCGTTGCCCCGTGGGGTACAATCTTCGGACAGATTAGTCGCGGTGCAACATGCACGCTCCGCCTGATGAGCTCGAGCTCTCGTGTGAGATTCGGTCGGCTTCGTGCAGTCCGGAATATAATCCCAATAGTCCAACGGACGCGTTCGACGAACAAACTTTGTGTACGAGTGAATGGGGCTTACGCAATCCCGACTTCCCCCACAGCCGCCCGGTTGCGTATCCCTTTAAATAATGTGAAAGAAAATACGAGTATAATTTTGATATTGAAAACTTTCATTGGTTGGGGGTAATCATTACATAAGAATATGGACTCTGGTTATTCAAGAATTACTTGGCTTGAGAAAGGCCACAGGACTACATGAAAGCTTGCCTACTCAAGTTTAAGTTTAGTAGAACCACAGTGGCGGATCCAGGGGGTGGGGCACAGGGGGCACGTGCCCCCCCCCCCTCCCGGGTTACTCAATCCTGGATCCGCCACTGAATCCTACACTACATCTACAAGTAAATGTTTATTACCCACGCCGATAAAATCGACAGGGCTATGTAAAGGGCTCCATATGTATGTTTGTTTCTTTGTTTGTTTCTTTCTTTCTTTGTTTGTGTACAAGAGAACGGGTGAACAGATTTGCACCAAATTTTCAAGGAATGTTGCGACAGTGACAGGGAAGAATCGATTAGATTTTGGTGATGATCGGTTGACGCCTGCAAATTCTGTGTAACCTTGTAGTTTTGACCAGTTAGTATAGTATTGCAACTACTCTGTAGCGCCGCTAAGGCGTGGGTCTGCCGCCTTTGACGGCCTTTCTAGTACTAGTATTCTATTTCTGTTTGTCATACCTGTAATTTAATCAATATCAGATTAGCATGAATGAATGTACCATCTCACCTGTATATAAGAATGTATCTGTATGACCACCGACTACTATGTCCACACCGTCCACCTTCTGAGCAATCTCCAAATCAATATTGATTCCTGAGTGACCGACTGCGATGATTTTATTGATGCCTGCATTTTTGAAAACGTCCACTTCTTTTTGTATTCTCTCAACTTCGGGGTAAAAGATGCATTCTCCTGTGATTATAAAAATTGAAAATCACGAAATGATGAATTCTGTTTAACTCTTTCAGAGCCGATATTCACGTACATGTGACAGATATACTTGTCATTTTCATTCACCAATCGCTCGACCACAGGAAAGGTATATGATGATCAATGTATATCTAAAAATTTTGAGCATAAATCAAGCATTCTAAATATTTATAATTATATTCTACCATAGAAATTTTCAGAGAAAATTGCAGATTTTAAAAAAGATATTATCTTATTTCAACGTTAAAAATTAGTAAACAAATGAGAAACCAGAAAATAATGGACAAACAAGAACCTGAAATGTAATTTTCAATAATTTTTATGCATAAAGTATCATAAGAAATGGTAATAAATTTTTTACAAGTTTTGTACACAATATTTTGTGAAATAATAGATGGTTAATGAAGTGCAGGCATTTGAAAAGTAAGCAGTGATCACATTTTGGTAAAAGTCTGAAGAGAGCTAATCCCCTTGTCTCGAAGCAATTGGGAAAGGTTGATCATGTCTACATAGGAATTGTTTTATACTGTGAGGTTTTGGTATCATCAAAATGATAAGAAATTGCCTCAGTCTCGCTGAAAAGCACATGAACTGCACACAGAAATGGGTATATGGGAGTAATGGGACTACACATACATGAGGCATGAACTGCATAGTTGCCTCATACGAAAGAATAAAAAGAATCTCTGCATGGCCCGAACACTTCAGGTATAGGTAATCAAAGTCTTTTCAGTGGGTTAATAAACATGGCGAAAAGTGAACAAATACTGTTTTCTCAAATTGATTGTTTATATTTCTTTTGCCATCATGCATGCAGACTATACGTAAACATCCTTATGTATTTTATTGTTGATTTGTCTTCCTTTCCACATAACTGTGTCATTTTGTTTCATCTTATTTGCTGAATGCCGCAAAATTATGACAAAGAGACTGATTAACCGGCTGTTCAAAGACGCTTTATTACGCTATACATGTAACTCCTGAATCATGACTGTGTTGTGGCAAATGAAAATAAGGTAACTGACTCCATTTCTTTAAAAAAAAAAAGTTATCATAAAGATAACATATTTGGGAATAACTTTTTCGGACTGTTAAATTAAGTTTCATGAATTCATGCCTTAAGATTTTGCAATTTATGTTATATTCATGACTTTTTAAAATTTATAGAATGCTTTCTTATACAGTATTAAACTACATTGAATTCGTCAATGCTCCTTTTCCCATCACCATTATATTTCCACTTTCTTTCAATACTCTCCCCCCCCCCCCCCCGAAGTCTCTCTCTCTCTCTTTATCTCTCTGAATGTGATTGTTCTATTTATTTAGATCCAAATAATCTTTGTCATGTCTCTTTCTATGCTCCTCCACCTCTTAATCTCTCAATTTTACATTTTCATTGTGTTGGTCTTATTATTTCCCTTATTGCTCCACTGATACATGCACTACACACACAAACGACCAGTCGTACCAGAAAAAGCAATATATCATTTTCTCCTTTCTTTGTTTCAGACATTAGATAGTAGCCGTGAGACCCCGTGCGAATTTCCAGTGAATTCTAAGCCTAGTCGAACGTAAGTGGTGGAATTTTTCAATATCCGCTGAGTATCCATAACATGAAGACATAATACGGCTAAGAAGGTTTTAATATCAGAGTCGGGTCAGTCTATCGCATGACTCCCATGGCCTGTACCCGATTTCGTGGTTTTTATTAAAATCTCACTCTGAAAGATGAAATGCTTCACATGATATGCCCGCTTATGCGAAATGATATATGCCACGGACGGTACAACGCCTTGCTTTATTTCTCTGTGGGTGTGAGTGTGCGTGTGCGCCTTTGAGAGAGAGAGAGAGAGAGAGGGAGAGAGAAAGAGAGAGAGAAATAGAAATTTTATTTTGCTGTCATCCTGTCCTATTCTTTCATCCCTTTTACATCGGTTTCTTTCATTCGAACTAATGTATATAGTGTTCAAATTTATTGATGTTTCTAATCCCAAAAGCATGCTTAATTCATGAAGCATAATACCCTCGATGGCGATCTTTTGCCTTTGTATTTCGACAAATAAAATCTCAAATAGAATAAATTATGTAAACAGACACTTCATAAAGAACACGACTTCCATAGACAAATTACCTGCCGATGAAATTTCATGAGTTCGAAAGTACGTGTAGCCTATTATTCCAATCCTTTCTCCGCTTAATTCGCGAATGACACTCTTTTGAAAATGACCATCGATGGATGGTTCTGCAGACGAGTCTATGTTGCAGCTTAAAACAGGAAAAGTTGTGTTAAGTAGAAATGGCGCCAAACCCTCCGGCTCATTGTCAAATTCGTGATTTCCTATCGCCTGAAAAGTACAAAAAGACGGACGAGAAAACACGGGAAATTATTAGATAAAAGGAAATGCATCTTGAATGAAAGTGAAGTGAACTGAACTGAAATACATTGATGGAAATTAATTGAATTGAAATGAGTTGAATTGAATTGCATTGGAGTGAAATTAATTGAAATGAATTGCGTATTTGGGAATGTATTTTCTTACAGGTATGAGTTTAAAAATAATGATTCGAAAACTAAATATATTCACAAAAGTGTACATTATTTGCTCCGACAGTTTTGAAATATATTTGATAAGTGATCTTATTCAGAGAGGGTGATCGAGAGGCAGATTACAGTTTTATATAGAGCAAAAGAATGGAGGATGTCGAAAAAGCCGAGAGAAAATAATATCAGATGATTAGAGCAAAGAAGAGAAGGGATGAAATAAAAATAGGAAAGGAATGACAACGCAATAAAAAATATTCATTAACACAGATGATGAATAAGGACAAAGATACGTAGAAAGTACATAGAGAAAAAGAGATTTGTTTTTTAAAATGTTAGGGAAAAAGAACCAAAAAAATCTATTCAAAGGAGGGATGTAGGATAAGTAGAAAATCAGAAGGAAAGAGCATGAAATGAATATTTAAGAACTATTATTATAAAAACGAAAACAGTGCCAGAGAGATCCCGGAAAGAAACAAGGGGATATTACAGAGGTTTAATAATGAGGCGACAGTCGTTGAAGAATTTTAAGACATGTGAGGTTGGCAAAGAAACAAAGGCGGCTCCAGTACTTTTGAAAAATGGATGGGAGTGGCAAGAAAAAGGGTCAGGCCGATAACTTTCTCGCTCATTCATGTATAAATCTTTAATTTCATACCTGTATGATTACTGTCTTACTGGTATAATTAGAACAGTGACTTATTGAATTTGTCAATTTGATGATGTAAATCCTTTCAATTATTTTTTTAAAAAACATATACGCCATCATCAGTGCAATGACTTTATCCTTCCATCATTAATGTCTGAGTCAATTAGAATTACATTTCATGATAATATCGAAGTATTGTGTCAATACTGCTAGAAATCGCATATACTTTTTATTAAAAAGATCTGTGTACTTCTCTAAGCTTCGTTGAAATTGCCTAAATCGCACGTTTATCAGCTAGTCTGTCACGCCCCTCGAAAAATAGGGCCCAGTCACGTGCCTTGTCAGGTGACCTGTGACGTACCATCGGGAACATCTAGCTAGCGGACGACGCTTGTCTGTGTATATCCAGTGCAGGGAATTTTGGATAGGCATAATAGGAGTGCATATCTCAAGAAAATGCCGAGGAGATGTGTTGTTGCTGGGTGCAGCAAAGGCACCAGCGATGGTGTCAGTCTGCACACCTTTCCTAAAGATGATGCAACTCGAAAAATTTGGATTTCAAGGATCAAGCTGACGCGAGCTAGCTCAGTGGGATGGCCCTTCCGCTCACAGTACTCTTTGCAGTGACCACTTCAGGGAGGAGGACTTCGATAGTCAGGCGCTCAGGCCAGGGGCTGTATGACCAGCTAGGATTTGCGCCCAAGAATAAAATGCTGCGGCCGACAGCTATCCCTGTCATCAGACTGGGAACTGAGGGCTGTGGAACTGGAAGCCAAACACAGGGTCAGGGAGCTAAAAAAACAAGAGTCGGTCTGCAGTTCTGAAGCTGGAGTCACTGGAGAAAAAGAGGGTAGGTCTACCGTACCGTACCGTAGAGCCGGGGGGGGGGGGGGCACTCAACCTGTTTTTGGATGTGGGTGTGCCGCTGCCAATCTCAAAACAGGGGGCTAAGGAGCTAAATGGTTAATTGAGGAAGCTCATTTTTGAGGGTCTAAGGAGCGAACGGGCTCATGGGCAGAGCTAATTTTAGCTGCTCGCGATCTCACTACTCTGGTACACATACGGTGCATGAGCTGAGTCAGCGGTCGCAGCGCTGTTTTTAACGCTGTACATGCCGGGCCACTGCACTGGCTCGATGTCGCATGCAGATTGATCTCGCTGAGCCGCCGCTAGCACTAGTAATACCGCGTTCAGTTAGGGGGCACTAGGCCGCCCAGCTCCCCGCTGCGCTGGCCTGGGAGGCTAGGGAGCGACCGTTCCCGGACAATAGGCTGTGCGCATTGTTTTCTCATATTCTAGGGAGCGAGTCGGAAGCCAATCGAGGTGCGGTTAGTGAAAATCTGAAAATCGCATATCATGGGAGCGACCCGAGAAGGTTGAAAATGGGGGACGTCACAGCGGCACATACATGTGTGACATATATATGTGAGTGCCCCCCCCCCCCCCCCCCCCCCGGAGGCAGCTAGCTTGCAGCACACGATTTTGCTGTAATTGTTGTAATATATTTAGACTTTCATCCAGTCTTTCAGTGTACTTGGTTGTTATCATAAGCACGCACACAAAGATTCGCAAGGTACGGTCAGCAGTAAAGCGACTGTCCACACGTCTACTTGTCTGTAAAATATTACGTTTTTCCAAAACATAAACCTAATCCAAAAGAGGAATTATCATGGGTAAAGTGTTTGAAAAAATGCCAGACTTGTCATTTGACCTCTACTAAAATGTCTAAACAACCTATTCAAATCCTTTTGGGGGACTTAAAGATTGTCGAAATTGTATAAATAGTGATATGAAAATGGATAAATTATCATTCATTTACATTGCCAACATATTAGTCAAACTTAGTGGCTTCGCGGGGGACTTTCCGATGCTACGTCAAATCGCTCTAGCCAATCAGCTGTCAATTTTTGGGGGCGTTCCCAAATTAGTGAGTTTTTTGACCAATTTCTTGTTACTGGGCAATTTTTTTTCTGTAAAAATGTCAGAATTGTGTCATTGGACCTATGTACTACATTTTTAGCCCCAATGTTGATTCTAATTGACTCGCCCTTTAATGTCTGATTTATAATTACACACTTGATGTGACAATTATTAGCGCATCAAGCATGTCAAGTATAACGGGACAAGCTAAATGTGTATATTATTTCAGTTCATTTGTTCTTTATTCGCTTTAAAAAGCACATACAAAAATACAAAAATATATAGATATACATGTAAACATGTACAAAAAATAAACCATTATATTATATACAGTCTTCTACAAATGGACACATTCACATACATGTGAGAAATATATGCATATACATGAATGTATGTATTATTTAAACAAACAAAAAGAGAAAAAAAATCTTAAACAAAGACAAAACAAAAATTTCGCAGGGTAAAATCAAAGTGTGCCTAAATATGGAATGATTTCCTCACACTCCTCTCAATTAAAAAAAACCCTAAATAAGTAATCTGCTCTTGAGTTTATCGATTCCTTTACTTGTTCAACTGTAATGAGAGGATGAAGCTAGGAGGTAATTATTTCCGCACATCATGTTTGGACAACAAAATGAACATCATGATTTGATTAAACGTCCGGTGGCCATCCAACATCGTGTTGACATAATCTAATATAAGCGTATTCGTATAGGATGTGACTAGGAAATTGCTCTTTATAATAGCAAGGAGTTGTATGATAACTCCTTGATAATAGCTGGCTCCTCTGATTCTGCTTGACAACTCCTCTCCAACCATGTTGCTAACGAATAAGCCTTCTCAAATATCAGACGTCCATGATCTCGTATTGTCACTGACGATTTATAAGTGAAGTAACTGAAGATGATGGAAAGTAAACGTTGCAGAACATAATTTATTGATAGGTAACGCCCAGTGATTTTCTAATTACAAAAAAAAATGTAGCAAAGGTAAAGCTAGGGGGAATGGCACAGAAAAAAGATAGAAAACAGAGGACTAGGGAAAGAGGGGATAGAATGGAAAAGGGGAATGCTATAGGGGGATAATATACCCCCCCCCCCCCAACAACAACCCCTCACTCGAAGGGCTTGTTCTCTTCTAGCAAAGACCGGAGCCATGTCACCACTGCGGCACTGCCCCTCCGCCCCTCCATTTAGCTTTTACATGAATGAATATAAAAGTCGTTTTCTGCTGTCAATTATTACCCACGCCGATAAAATCGCCAGGGTTATGTAAAGGGCTCCGTATGTTTGTTTGTTTGTTTGTTTGTGTACAAGATAACTAGAGAACGGGTGAACGGATTTGCACTAAATTTTCAGGGAATGTTCGGATAGTGACAGGGAAGAATCGATTAGATTTTGGTGATGATCGGTTGACCCCTACAAATTCTGTGTGACCTTGAAGTTTTGATCCAAACTTCAGTTCGGATAGTGACAGGAAAGAATCGATTAGGGAAAGAATCGATTAGATTTTTGGTGATGATCGGTTATAGGAACTTCACTTCGGATAGTTTTTTTTTTGTTTTTAAGAATATTTTATTACTTCCTTTTTTAACATTTTTCACAATAATCAAGGTAAAATACACAAACAAATATATTCACATGCAGTTTCATTGTGCCAAATTACATAATAACAATAAGTAACCATAATATTTTACATGCATGTATTTAATAGTAGATTATGCCAAATCTGGAAGTCTTTATTGCGATAAAAAAAGAGAAAAATATAAAATATAAAATATAGTGACAGGAAAGAATCGATTAGGGAAAGAATGCAACTGCTCGATCTGTAGCGCCGCTAAGGCGTGGGTCTGCCGCCTTTGACGGCCTTTCTAGTTTGCAGTTGTCAATATTCAGTATACTGTAACTTACTTTTGATTCAGTGACAATTTCCCCCTTCTTAACCTGAATTCAAGACACCTGGAAGTATAGGTCATGTGCCGTATCAACAACTGTGAAAGGCAAGGGGGCTGCTCCCACGATTTTGAAACTGCCCATATTCGAGAAAAAGTCATCTCATACGTGAGCAGCGGGACGGTCTCTTTCAAATTATCATGTCTTTTCTAGAAGAATTTCGATAACGAAATAGCTTAAAGTTTAATAGCTTAAAGAGAAAAATCGAGAAAAATAGGATTTCGTTTCAACTTTACCCGAAATTCTTGTTTGGGATCGTAAATCCTGTATACCTAAAGACGTACGCGTACGCGTCCGCTCCGATCATGTTATTTCCATAGTCTAGAGCTCAGATCACGTGATATCATAGCGTTCAGAGCGCTGATCGATCTTGACAACAAGCTACAGCTACGTTACGTGCATATTCACTACATTTACACTCCCAACTTCGATCCTGACGTTGTTTACTTATTTATTTTTCATCTAAGGCATTTTTCATCAACTGATTTGAAATAAGCACATGATTTGTTGTTTCTCATAGGAATTAAATTGCTGTGCACCCATCAACTATACTACCATTCATTGGTTGTTTATTTATTTTTATAGTAAATGTATTTATATTTTACTGTTTTAGGAAAATGTGTACTAGATGAGAGCTATATAGACTATACTAGGTCGACGATGAGGGAGATGGAAGGAGGGGGGCAAGGGGAGAGACCGGGAAAAAAGAGAGAAGATAGAGCAAGAGGGAGAAGATAGAGCGAGAGAGAGAAGAAGATAGATCCAGAGCGAGATAATTATAAACGCCTTGGGATAATTTTCCCATGTCCCAAAGAATGTATTGCAATGTACTCTGTGCATATTATGGGAAAACATGACAATTCGGCTATGAAATCCACACGGTAGAGTGCATGTAATCATACTTTGCACCTGTCCAAGATAATAAAGACGTGAACCTTCTCAAGAGCAAATACTATACGTGAGAAATGGGTCACTTTAGGGTTGGGTGAAGGTGTTCATCAATTCCATTAATACCAATTCAATTTAATTCAACAGTGCCTTATTGTCAGTAATAATTGTATATCATTTTGAACCATGAAAGTGTCCATGTGACATTTTCAAGTTCATAATTTGGTCAGGGAAGACATGCGATTTTAAATGCAGTCCCTTTTCACATCTTAATTTCTGTTTATCTAAAACTGCACTAGCTTTTTACATAAAAGGAATTTCATGAATCCGCAATTTTCATGATAGAATTGGACAAATCAAATCACGAAAAATAGAACCTGATATAAACGTACACAAAGGCGTACGAGCTACATTTCACCAGGGATGCAGAAGTCCCTTGCCCTAAATATTATGAGCGAGGGAAGCAAAGGAGCAGAAATTTCTATACATTATTATACAGTAACAATATAATTGTGGACGTTTTTATGCCGCGAGAGGGTACCGTGAACGTTGCCTGATTATGCCGTTGCCCCGCGAGGTGCAAACTTCGGACAGCCTGGTCGCCGTGCAACATGTACACTCCGCCTGAGCTCGAGCTCTCGTGCGAGATTCGGTCGGCTTTGTGCAGTCCGAAATGTAATCCCAGCAGTCCGACGGACGCTTTCGACGCACAAACTTTGTGTACGAGTGAATTGGGCTTACGCAATCCTGATTTTCCCCACGGCCGCCTGGTGGCGTATCCCTTTAACATGTTAAATTACAAGCAGACGTAGACCACCTCACTGTAGTGCCCGAAGATTTTCTAATTCAAAAGTTCCTGCAACCCTCCCCAATTCCCCCCCCCCCCCCCCCCCCCTAGTCTCATATTGTATGACTATGCATGAATGCACATTTAATTTGAAGAACAGCTTGAACATTCAATGAGACATGCTAACCATGTTGTCGAACATAAAGGAGGCCTCGGCTGTCATATTTATATGACATGATTAAGGGTGAGATTTGGAGGGAACTGGAAAGTATTATATTTGTTTCCCTTTTGAATGGCGAAAGATGTTCGTAATAACTTGGAAAATTATTGACGGCTCATGAAGTCCAACATCTAAAGGCAGTATACACTGTGAGTCAATAAAAATGAAACCCATATTCAGACCCTAATATCTTGACTGAGCTCTGCCCAATCATGCCAATCTAAAAAGTATTTTAAAAATCGCCTTTGCCCAAGTTTGGGATGAATGGTATTACTTTCATTTATCTGTGGGTGCATTCAATTAGAATGGAGACCATTCAATAAAACCCCTGGGTTATTCAAAACTTAGGCAGAGGCAAATTTCATATGGATCAGGAAAAAGGCTACTATTCAGCTGTACGTGGTCAGATTTTGTTGATCAAAGTGTAAAATTAAAAAAAAAAACATGATAAGCTACAACGTGTGTGTCTTTGAATAAATCTTTATGTAACCAATTGCAACGATATTCAGGGTTGAATCTGGGTTTATTTTTTATTTATTTATTTAACACGGTGTAAATCAGTTCTTCCTGACTTTTGGTCGTGATGGTCGTTTGGGCACAATTTGGGGTCACCTTGTCTGGGCTTGCAAACGATTATGTTATGTTGACAGTCTAAAAGACAATCAAATATTTAACAGCATTTCAGAAAGTTGTAAATAACGGAGATATTTTAAGTGTGATAAATATGCTTATACCAGCACATACTATAAGTCACTGTTAAGACTTTGATACCGATCTGAGCACCCTCAGACGTGACCTTGGAGAGATAAGAGTACACGGTACATACACAACTGAGCACGTCGGAACTCTGCTGCTAATTTCGCCTGATTGACATAATGAGACGAATTAGATTAGACAATCTTCTTTTTATCACTCTGGATTTTTTGTATTGTTTTGTTAACGGATGAAAAAGAGCTGAAAGCTACAATAAATGGTTAGATTCATGGCTGGGAATAGCGGTATCGTATATGATGCGTAGCAGCGGTGTAGGTTAGATCCGCCACTGTTATGAGGGAGGATCGATCACATTAGGGGCGGTACTGGTGTCAATCCTTTGTTCAATTGCGAATTAACAAGGCCATTGATAAAGGGGTTTTGGGAGGGGGTCGTAACCATTTTTAAATCACTATTTCATTGGGCGGCACGTGATCATTCCTTGACCTAGCGGTAACGCCAATGCATTCGCCTACAAACTAACCCAGGTTCGTATCCCAGTCACCTCTTTCGGATATTGAAGTTAAAGGTCGGTCTCAGACATAAATAATCATATTTTATTACCCATGGTTTAAACCTCTTTTGTGAATTCGGGCCAATATGTCTGTAAAACCGAATTAACAACAAGCCCTTCACTACGCCATTGGTTCAAGGTCCGTGTATTAGAGGAGCTTCAGGAAGCTCTAACACCCCCAGTTTGTGATCAAAGTGACTTTCATTAATGCTCTTCGATGTTCGTTCCCTTTCAAGTTTGATATTAGTATTTCAGCGATTACTATAACAATATATGCATATATTTATAATGTAACATTAACGATGACAATAAAAGTGGTCACTCCTGACCGATACATCCGTTGGGGTTCTATCAATCAAGCGCGATGAACACTGCCAACATGAATTATTGTGAACTGACGTCGATCGAACATGTCAAAGGGGGAAAAATGAGCAGTTAACTTGTTATATTTTTTAAAGAGAGAGAGAGAGGGTGGATAAAAAGAAGGAGAAAAGAATCAGGAAGTGGGAAATACATTTAAATTCTTCTCTTTTTTAGCGACTTTCAAAAAGGATTCTATTGAGTCATTTTAAAATTTTCCCTGATAATGTGGTAAGGGATTGGTTTTGCTTTCTTGACAAATATCAGGAGATTTTTGCAATTAACAATGAGTATGTTTTGAGATAACTTTTACATAGATACATAGAATATCTAACAATACCCACAAATTTCCCCCTATATTTACAATTAGAAAGAAAGGAGAAAATTGGTGTTCATGCGGTTGTGATGGAGATTTTAGTTCAGATCTTTATGAAAGTGAGTAGGTACGGTAAGGAGATATTTAACATTACATTTCAGTTCGAAGGATTAATTGGTGCTCTCAATTACAACATAAAGTCAATGATAAATGTTGGTTAGGATATCTTAGAGTGTGGGTAAACACCAGTGGTTGTTAGTTAAAAGTGATATTGATGGCACAATCATGAACAGATGGGACTATCAAAAAAATCTTAGCCAGAGAGGAAAGTGACTTTGATTTATCATTGTATTTGTATAAAACTTACTGGCATGACGGTATACAATCTTAATCAATCGAACTCTAGTATGTTTCTATAAGCGATGGCTCAGTGGTAGAGCAGTGGTCTCGTAACTTGGAGGACCCGGGTCCGGGACCATGTGGATGCGCTAGTGCTCTTTAGTAGGGCATTAATCCTTGAACAAGTTCCCCGGAGAGGACTTAATGCCGTCGGTCCCTTGGCTGCCTATTTACAAGCACATGCTTTCTTTGCAGTCAGGTAAATAAACCAAACTGTTTTGTTTCTGGTCTAAAGCAAAACCAACAAAATCTAAAAGGAATTTGCTCTGTGGTCCCACCACTGAGGGGGGCACCAAACTCACTTGGTAGATGTGATGGAATGTGAAGTAACAAGACTAAAGGGAGGGTGTGTTAGGAGTCCTATCATCTTACTATGATTTATACACTCTTAAAATTGCATCATTTATGTTTTCTTATCATAGAAATATTTTGCCTGATATATTCAATAATTATTTTATTTCTAACAGTAATATAAGTAAATGTTCAACAAGAAACGCTAATAAATTATACATCCACTTCTACCGTAACATTTCTCAAGAACAGTTGTAAATTATTACCGATTGTGAGGAACAATATGCCATCAGTATTTAAACAGGGTCCTTCGCTGCAATCTTTTAAAAGAAAATACAAAACTTACCTTTTGAACTATCAATCCACATAATACCAAACTTGCCTGCTACTTTGTGTAATCCTGTGTTATTTGTTTGTTATTTTTTCGTTCTTGTATTGTTACTTAAATACGGGGGGTAGCCCTGACAGGTCAATGGCCTTTGCTACCCCCTCACATCCACATCATCACTGGCCGTTACATTATATTCATTTCTCTCGTATCATTTATTTTTGATATATATTCTTGCTTTGTTGTTAATCCCCTTTCTGATTGTAGACATATTGTTATATACTTTTTAAAGAGATGTGAATAAAATGAATTGAATTGAATTTAATTGAATTACTTTCACGTTCCCTTTTCACCTCTCACCTTCTGTTTTTTAATGGGGGTGCATATTATGTCAAATATCAAGCTGAAAAAGAGACCACCATCGGTTATGTGCATGCTAAATATAATGGCCCGCACAATTATTTTCAATTTATAAAAGAAAATGTATTTTCAGATAATTTTGTCTGTAAAACAAATGGTAAGCATTGAGTGTATAAAACAGAACCGCTGGAATTTTTCTGAATAGACATTAACAAGGATCATTAATACTTATCGTCACAAGCTAAAGAATTAGATAAACATGTAATGAACTTTATATGATTATGTAATTCTTTAACATAGTCACATGACCATATAAAAATAAAACAGCCCGAATTATTCCTAAAAAACAACAACAAAGATGACTTACAAATTGTATGTAATTCGTCAACATAGTCACATGACCAATTTAACAACTTTTAGAAAACCCAAATAAAGAATAATGATTTCAAAATTTGAAAACATGAACTTCCGTCTTATTTTTGCAATTATTTCGATGACTACTTGATTTCAAATGAATTCTATCACGACATTCTCATCATCAAAGACGACATCACCATCCCACCAACAAGAATTTTTAGCGAATATCGTGTGCGGTGTGTACTGTTTTTTGTTTTGTGTCGTTTTTGTTTTTTTTTTTGTCGTTTGTCATGGTGTTTTTTCGTTTGTCGTGTTTGGTCTGAATCCCCCTTAACGGTGATTGCTCTCCAGATCGAATTCCCTTCGGTGGGCTGATACCTTTCTTTCTGATACCTTTCTACTTCGGATTGTATGTTGGTTCACAAGGGACGAATTTTCCTTTATTCGCGAAACGATTATCGATTAAAATGATTAACTACTCTTGATATTATTTGTTGATATTATACAAATATTGGCTGCTTTGAGGGGCATGACTACAACTTACTATATTGCTCATGGTGATCTCGGAAAATTGCTGTGGCCCGAGATGAGAGGCATATAGTACAGTTGAGATCATCGAAGGGATATCTTAACCGTCACCCGATTAAATTTTCATTTCAATATTTGTTTTGTATTATTGCATCCAGATGTGCATTCTTTAGAAAGCGATATTTTGATGAAAGCGATCATGTTAAAAATGTACTTGTGCGATAAGAAGAATGTATAATACATTCTATGTATGGATATATGGCTAAGTCACCATTTTCATTCACTTATAGAAATGATAAATGCTAGACCTGACTTTAATCTAATGATAAAATGCGTTTAAAGTGGTGGCCTTAAACGCGGAATAGCCCTTAGCATGCTTAGGAAGAGCCATCGGCAAAGTGCAATGAAAGAGAGAAAGAGAGAGAGATGCTACTACCAAATTTCCAAGCACTTTCAAAGATTAAAGCACAATTCAACCACTTTGAATTTAAAGGTGCAATCAACCCTGGTATCATGATGATTTCAGTTAAAGCATAAAGAATAAAAAAGTAATTATGATGAGTTGTTACGTTTTTAAGATCAATATACGAATTTTAGTGGCATTTATGTCATTTCAATTTTCCCTTTTTTAAAATAAAAAAAACTATCATTTACCGTTTTCTTGTATTAGAAATGTTTTCTAGAAAATTTTACCAAACACACCTCTTCATCAAAACTCAAGATTTAATATTATCTGAAAAAAAACTGCAAACGAAATCATAGGATTGCCTATTTGTGTAGGGACCTCCAAAACCTCGAAACTAAGTCTAAAAAAATAGTCTTACTCAGATTCATAGGAAATTTTCATTGATATTTTTCATATCTTTTTTTTATTTTTCTTGTTTTATTATCACTTTATCAATAATCACCTTTAACAACAAAGGAAGTATACAGTATAAACGTTGTAAGATAAATAGAGAGAAAAGACAAAGTAATTTTTAAAAGTTTTCAACAGGAGGTTGAAATCATCAATACTGAATAATTATAATACTTAGTTTACTTTATATATGTTCAGGCTTCACCTTTACTTTTGTATTGTTTGTACTTGCTTTGCTTTGGTTATATATGATGTTGTTTATCTTTTTTTTTAGTGGCAGCACCAATAAAGCTCTTTTGCCTTCCAAAGCTGTCTCCTCATTAAAACACTATTATGTTGTTATACTGTTCTATATTTTTTGTCAATGTACTTTTTTATGAATGCATGAAATGAATGAATGAATGCTATTTTTTTTTTTTGACGATGCAATGCTATTGCAATCATTTATACATTTGTTTTTCTATTTTATTTTGTTTATGCAATACTGCAGGGCTGGCCTATTCAGTAATGTAAAACTGCTTCCCAAGAGTGCCCTGCATGCAGTTTAACAAATCATTCTACATGAAAATACAAATTACAGAGCAATTAGGTAACATGGTAAATTACGAAAAAAGGGAGAGTGAATGTAATAGTATATAAAATGTACAGGGATTTACACGTCTGAAAATTACCAGGGAGTGCATTAAACGAACTGGCTCCAACATTATGCAAAAGAGAAAAAAATGAACTAATCGTCAAGGTGGACATCGCCTTTTACTTGAAGATGTTAAAGAGCACAGTGGAGATATCCCCAGTAGCCCTATAGACTCCCATGCCATTCCAATGCACTTTAAACATGTTAAAGACGTAAGGGAGGTCCATTAGCCTCTTTTATCACAGACCCTCTACCTAATGAGCCGTGATAGTTCAAATATCTAGGCTTGTGACGTCATATGGAGGGGCGGACGAGTGGGGCGTAATAGGGGACTCCGCCGGGATTAGGTTCAATTTGGTATCATCCGAGAGCCTAAACAGTTAACTTTTACTTATAATAATAATAATTAGCAGCCCAAGACTAGTGTCATTTCCAGCTAAAGACGATTAATGCCTTATTAGAAGGTCCCATACCCTCTTGTCTCTCCAGTTTTATCAGCAAACAATTTAGTATAATAGTACTTTGATGTCTACAAGCTAAAACTAGCTTTAGAAATAGAAGTCAGGCAAAATTCATTGCTTTCACAGATTTATAAAATAAGGTTCAATTATTTGTTTTCTTGACCTATTAAATCAAGAAGACATCCCCAAAGAAAAATGTGCTATTCAAATAACTTCAGAGACAGTTATTGTAAAGGGTCTTTAAGCATTTAAGCAGCAATAACCACTTGATCTTTATCACCTATAAACTGTAATACAACTTGTTTACAGGTTGTTTAAGCTAAAGAAGAGGCGCCAGTTCTGTATGCGTAGCTCGAGAAGAAAAGCACTGTACAGAGACGCGCGCAGTTACTTTTCCAATCCCCCTCCCCGCCCCCTCATCTTCGACCCTTACCACCCCTCATGGATCATTGCCAAGATGGCGTTACCCAGTTTTAATCTCCGTTCATTCATCACTCCCTACAGCATGCCCTAATGACTAGATGGTAACTGCGGATCGCTCGCTGCGATTTCATTCGTTCATGATTTGCGGTTGATGACTCCAACGTAGTATACCATCCCCAAAGTGAAGCCCTGAGCTTCACCTAAGCACTTAATCTATTGATCTCTACATGTCTTGACTTTCCGCTTCCAAGTGTATGCGAGCGGTCCTTCTTAGCTTTGATTTGCGCTGAAATATGGAAGCACGTTAACATTTTTATATTCACGAGGCTTACGAATACTGGTCTATTCATCCACAAAAAATCTGTGGAAAAATATACGTATAAAAAAATTAATTTAGACGAAATTCAAAAGATCGTAAGATGGTCAGCAAAAATTAAGGCGGACTTTGTCCATGTGTCGTTGATTAGTGGATTTCCATTCGCTAACGTCCGTTTCTCGGCCACAATATTTACAAAGTCCACACATGAAGAGATTTATATGTTAACATTATTCTGAAATAAGATTAGAGATTGCTTGAAAAGAACGTGATAAAAGGAAGAAGAAAGAGTAGAGAGAAAATGAGAAGCAGCAGCAGCAGCAGCAGTAGTAATATAGCTTTCTATTAAAGCTTTTTCTTAATAGCTTCTTTTTAAACCAATATAACAATAATCCTAAGTCACTCTGTTGATCATTAAGTGTAGAGAGGGTATTATCATTCTAATAAACTAACATTAGCCAGCTAATCACTCTATATAAGGGTTGTCCGTTGAATCAAAATAAAAAGCCATTACTTTTGGATTATAACGAACTTCCTACCCCATTCGTGCTCTGTAAAGGAACGTATCCAGGGTCCCCCCCCCCCCCTGTCCCCAAACGCCAACTAAAAAAAAAAGCGAGAGCAAAAAAGCGGAGGGGAGTGAGAGAAAAAAGCCTAAAAAGGTGCTACGAGCCGTTATCTTTCTCTCAAAATTTGCCAAAACGTCAAAGTTTTCGCGCTTCGTGCGGGAAGGGGGAACACCCCCCCCCCCCCCCTGCACCCGCCCCTGTTACATATATAGTGCAGTATTGCGTCCAAATAAATGAAAATCAGTCAGGACGTCGAACTATAACTTTTGGCCTGAAAAAAGGGTTCAATATTATCTTTCTCTCAAATTTGTTAAATGTCAAAGATTTCGCGCGGGAAGGAGGACCCCCCCCCCCCCTCCCTGCGCCCACCCCTGTTACATAATTATGGTGTAGTATTGCGTCCAAATAACTGAAAAGCAGTCATGGCGTCGAACTAACTTTCCGCCTAAAAAAAAGGTGCTACGAGCCATTATCTTTCTCTCAAATTAGCTCAAACGTCAGAGCTTTCGCGCTCCAAGCGAGGAGGAGGGGGGGGGGGGTGGTAGGGCGGACTCACGTTTCACGTGCTCATAACCTTGTTATTACCAGAAAAGAGTCTATTGAAATAAACACAATATTGTCTACATTATGTGGTTCAAAATTGTTTCATTGCATAATCATGTTACTAAACTTTTTAATTACACTTTAAATAGTATGGACACTTGCCTATATTATGTGCCAGTTCTTGGGAGATCAAATTTGCTTTTCATGAATATCTTAATATTACTAATTTGTTTAATATTACTAACTTGTTTAATATTACCAATTTGTTTAATATTACTAACTTGTTTAATATTACTGGGCGTTGTGGCGTGCGCCTGTAATCCAGCTACCAGTGGAAGTTATAAACTGATTCAGCGGACCCAGGTTCGAGACTGAGTCACGTCTTTCGGATGGTGACGTTAAAGGTCGGTCCCAGACGTAAAAAATCATATCTGATTGATACACGTCTGTAAAAACCCAGTTACACACACACACACACACTAACTTGTTTAATATTACTTACTTTTTTAATATTGCGAACTTGTGTAATATTACGAACTTGTTTAATATTTCTAACTTGTTTCATATTACGAACTTGTTTAACATTACGGTAATAACATGTTTAATATTACGAACTTGTTTAATATTACGAACTTGTTTAATAGTGCGATCTTGTTTACCATTACGGTACTAACATGTTAAATATTAGGAACTTGTTTGATATTACGAACTTGTATAATATTACGATCTTCTTGAAGTGCTCCCCGGTTCCCGCAGGCAAGGGGTTATAATAGGATAATAGATAATCACAAACAACTAGTCCATCACTGGTAATTGCAATCTCATTAGATGTTTGAGAACGCAAAAAATCCAGAAACATATCTTTATTTTGTTGAAGACGGTTCCACTAAATCTACATGTATTTATTTCCTTCTTCAAATTACAAAGTGATGTAATTACTACACAAGGGTCCATTTCCCTTATATCCGGCATCTCTCATTTTCTTTTCTTTCCAAATTATGTTTGCACACATGCACGCATATCTATTCCAAGAATAAAGATCCCGTAAATTATATTAAGAGATGATGATAAATTATAGGAGTGAGCACTTTAAGCGTCTGCAACACGTGAGGACATCACTCACTGTGAATGTGGTGTGATTTCAGATAGTCACATTATCATACACTGATAGTGACGTAGCTACGGAGGGAGGGGTACCTGCCCCTCCCCACATAATTGGATGGTAAAAGAGAGAGAGAGAGAGTTAGAGAGAGAGAGAGAGAGGATAACGACTATTTTGCCAAATGACAAAAGAAAGAGTATTCTGTAATTCTCTTTTTTTCCTTCTTTCATTCTTTCTCTCTCTCTTTCTCTCTCTCTCTGTTTTAGTTTTTTAAGCCTCATACATAGACTTATGCCAATTCAACCAGGCCTCTTATTTGCTTTGAATGTTAAAAGTTATACGTAATACTAAATAAAAACTCTTCCTTCTGCATTGGGTGGTTAGTTTTCTCTATACCACGTATAGGTCGTCAACAGTTTAAAAACTGTTCCTACCTCCCCCCCCCCCCCCCCTCTCTCTCTCTTACCTCTCTCTCTCTCTCTCTCTCTGTCCTCTCATTTATCATTCCACATTATGGTTTCATTCAAGTAGTATTTGTAGACCGTGACATAATTTCCCTAACCACTATCACAAACTATATATTATGTCGTAATTGCTTTGGTATACTGCTCATTATACGCATCTCACTTCCGTTTACTCATGGCGGGTGACCACCAGCTTTATCCGTCTCATTCAGTGAGTGAATCGGGGCATGGTTTCATCAAAGTTACCTAATTATCCACTGCAACACTTGCACACAGGTGCTCAGTGGCATAGCGTGTGCCTAGCAAGTGAGGGGGCACTGACATCATGGGGGTGGGAGGGGGTGTCGGTCTCAAAAAAACCCGGGTGAAATACGAATTATTAAGCCCATCAATAAGGGGTGATGGAAGGGGGTCATATAATCTTCTTTTCGAATCCCCTTCCCTCTTTTTTTTCTCTATCTCTCTCTCTCTCCCTTCTTTTTGCCATTTGATTGGGGACACGCGCCCCCATGCAACCATAGTTGCGCCCCTGCAGAAGGTTGTCAAGGGTCGATAATTCAGAGTGCGAAATCAATCCAAGGTACATGTATTAACATTTTTACATGGTCAAAAAAGCAATGGAATTGATTATCAGTTTGACTTAGAAAGTCAGAGAAAGACATCACTGAGAGTTTTGAGCAGAAATGAACATTTGGTGAGGACTATCAATGTCAATTTTCAATAAGAATAATCATTATTCTATTTGCGTCACAGCACGAATAACCCTAATCATAAGGAAAGAAAAGGGTCACTACAACGGAATTTGATCTTGCTTCTCATAACAGTTCGGAGTGATCTGCCATTATGCATTTTCAACGTTAGATAATCGGTCACTACTTGCTGGCCTATGACCATGATGTTGCTAATTTTATTCTACAGATTTTAGGACATCCAGATATACCGGTGGGAAAAGAGATGAGAATCCTGAAGAACATGAATATGATGTTTCTTTCAGGTTGAAACTGTCGAAAATATGCATTACGCAATATGCATATGCCTTAAATGCATTATTCAACCACTTTCGTGTTTACCCAGACTTTGAGTGTTTTATAAAACAGTGAGTTCCAAATGCAACAGAATGTTTGAAATGATAAATTATAAATAGGCCTAAACTAGGATATGTAAGATTGTCAAAAGACCAATCTCAGCATTTCCCATCTTCAAAGTAGACCATGTAGACATAAGCCTCTTAACAGAATAAATTTGTTTTTAATTTTATCTTGTGTGTATTTCCCAATTTCATCATGACCTTTGGAGTGTATTGTGTGCATGTGACACCCATCTTGCCAACGACTTGCCAGTTGTATTTCCCACGTTACTTTTTATGAAATCGAGCTCACATAATACATAGGCCTTACAATATACAGTTAAAATGTACTATTTAATCTTCGGGGGCCATCAACATGATCAATAAATCATTACAATCCCAAATAACCATTTGTGTCAAAGAAAATATTCTTCAGAAAACAGAATGTGTAAGTATACAACTTAGTGAGTCTATAATTTGTTCATACCGTGCAGAAAGACAAAGGAAAGGAAAATGGTCTAACTTATTATTAATCATGTTAATTTACTGACCGATAACCTTTTATTGCCTAAAACTGTATCATGGTTTATCATAGCAGTTTACCTCAACATTTTTACTCTTTCGTCAGAAATGGTGTATTGACGTAATGATGTAATGATCGCATAATCTAATTCTTAAAAATACTACCAACGCCTTGCTATCAAGTCTACCCATCTATGTACAATACTTATTTTACGGGTATAATAATTATAGAAGCGTTAATTTTATCAAGATTGCTAGCCAGAAAGGAGAAACAAACAAAAAAAACATATATGCACGTTTTACATTTCACACCCTGGCTAGGCAAATCCACCTGCTACATCCGATTAACCCTCTCAGTCCCCTAGGTGCAAGAATGTGTATTAACTCAATGGGGTTTTTATGGCTTGGGACTGAGAGGGTAAACCTGTAAAGTAGTTTCGCTGTAGTAGTGAAGCAAAATCGTTTAGGAATCATCTGATACTCTTTGAATGAGTCAGTGGTAATGCGCGGGGATGAATGAACGGAAGGCGATATAACTCGTCAATGGATAGCTGTCCAGGCCATCATAGAGCGACAAACACCTTTGGTGAATGAAAAAGGCAATATTTCGAGGCTAAATTTAATTTGAGTTCAGTTCAGTTCATATTGATTAATTGAAGTTGCAGTTATGCAAGCAAGTAGTATTGAATTTGTCGCAGGATTTGTCATTTCGCAACCTGCCAACCTGCTGTTCGGATTGCTAATATAATCGAAGATAATAATAACTAATTTCTATTAATTTCAAGTCGTTATTTAGAAACTTCCTGAAGGAGTTGTAACAATAAGTCTTGAATATTTGAAAGTTTTGAAATAGCTATTAATGTACGTTTATTATAAAATTATTTTGTTTAGAATAGATATTGCCTATACTTTTTAGGCATTTTGGTATATTTGTGAGTAATTTATACAACCATTATCGGCCAGCAATATATATTTTGTTCTGGGATATTTGTAGGGTTAAATGAATCTACAGATGTGCTTCATACCACATTTCCGAAATGCTCAATATTTCAGTATAAGTAAAGAGTTACCTTGTAACGCTTTGCCTAATCATATCTTTTCCCCTTCCGTCTCCTACTCCTATCCCCTTTTTATCAATCTCCCTCTCCATTTCTTTCTCTCTCTCTCTCTCTCTGTGCGTATCTCTCTCTCTCTCTCTCTCTTTCCGGCTTTATACATTAGAGATGCATGTACCTATAATTATTTCATTTTCACTTGAATAAATATTTCATTCCTCTTTCAGTATGAACAACCGTTATATTCGAGTTCTGAGAGTTATACAATAAGGGAAATCAAAAGTATTGACAGAGTCTGTATAAGCCTATCCCCTCCTGGTAGTTTTCTTTTCTTTTCTTTTTTCTCCATCTGTTTTTTTTTTAATGGGCGGGGGGTTAAATTTGGGCATTGTGTGTCTGTGTGTTATATACTATGTTCTCTTGTTTCGGGGTAAGGCGATAACAAATTGTCCCCATCTAGAGAGCTCATGGGAGTATTCTATACAAAGGAATGAAATAGTTCCAAATGATATGGGAAGTATCGTAATATATTTAAATATTCATAATATCATAATTGATTGAAGTAAATTGAATTAAATTGAAGTAAATTGAAGTAGAATGAAGTAAATTGAATTATCATAAAGAAAGTAAATGTGAGAAAATTACAATGAAATTGAAGTAAATTGAAGTAAATTGAAGTAAATTGAATATATCATAAAGAAAGTAAATGTGAGAAAATTACAATGCCCCGACCGGGATTCGAACCCGTGACCCTGGCTTACATGACCAGTGCTCTACCAACTGAGCTATCCCGGGGGCTAATTTTTTTTCCCCCACTTTTTGTCCCTGTCCTCCCTGGCGCATGCGCACCTGATCCTTTCCGATCTAAATCAATTTCGCAATCATAGGGTTTATTCCGTAAGCGATATAATGACGGTTGCTTCCAGCGTCTTGCTGTGGCGAGATGCGTTAGCCCTCGGACATATAACCTGAGGTATGTGGGTTCGACTCTCAGTTTGGACATTACAAAAATAACGTCTTGTATTTTTTTTTACTAAAAGTAGGATGAAACTTTGAAACCCCATCCAACTCCAAGTACTGTAGGGCTATTTCAAAGTTGCGCATGCGTCAAGGACGATGGTGACAAAAAGTTCGTGGGAAAAAAAGTTCGCATCCCGGGGCTCCTGTCGAAGCAAAGTAACAATCTCACATATAGCCCGTCTCTTTCCATCGAGCGCAGGGGGTAAATCCACACCAATTCCATGCATACCCTATATAATGGCCTACCAATGAGACAGGTCTTCCCTCTAAAGTCGGGCAAATCCATTTCTCACATTTACTTTCTTTATGATGTTTAAAAACTTAGATAAACCTATCTAATAATATCGGCAGTCACAGCAGAGCTTCTAATCCATCAGGTATGATGACTAACAATGGATAATTATGCGTGTCTACGCCCGTGTACCTTAAGTTGATATGTTTATAAATTATGTTTACTTTGTTAAGCGCATAGAGACAATTTTGTATTTGGCGCTATATAAGCATCTTATTATTATTATTATTATTACCTCATACATACGTAATTATAATCTTATAAGCTGTGATGGTTGGTAGCGCGATTTTTTTTATTGCGTAAGACAATTTCCTATAATCAGATTTAGCGAAATCAGATAATTGCCGAGATAAACATATCGATAAACTGATCGCTTCTTACATATGGTAATTGCGACTTCCAAATTCGCCATGTTCGTATATCGTAAATTCTCAGTTAGAGAATAATCGATCAAATTTGGTTCAGTGATATTCCAATGTCTTTAGTGGAAACTATCTGAAGACATGTTACTACAGTGTACTAGGTAACATCTTGATTGATGCGTATAACGTCTCTTATATTAGATAATGATATCGATTTTTTTAATCAGATGAAAAGGACCTGATTCAATTGAAAGTTATCGACAATCATAACCGACAAGATGGACTACTACATGAATAAACCACTACTTCCATTAAGCATGGCAACTTTAAAGTTGCTGTTGTTAATATAATTATCATCATTATTATTTTCTTATCTGTCAAATCAACAAATATCAACACACAAAGAAATAATGTACAATATTTGAAGGGAGCTGAAAAAATGAATCCAATTACTGTTGCTCACAGGCATGTATATGTAAATCAGACACAAACACATTTTTATGAGAGTTGCAAATGTATATAAGTATCTTAATCATAATAATAATATTCTGGATTTACTATACCTTACTATCTATTAATGTTTCTACAAGCTTCTTATCATTATTACCACTATCATCGAATTATAGTCAGGTTCACATGAAGGAATCTTAACTTTAAGTTTCGCTTGTAGTTTCAGAACTTAAAGTTATCTTGTAGTTATCTTGTAGTTTCAGACCGTATGAACGGACTCGTAGTTTCGAAACTTTAAGTTTACTTGCATTTCCAGAACCACAAGCGTTAACGCCAAAATCACGAACATCGAGGGGTCCTTGTCGTAGTTACGGATCGTGTGGACAGAATAAATCTCGTTGTCAATGGTGACGGCCTCTCTGCTCATATTAAATGACTAACGCTCGACGTGTAATCTCAGAACAACGAGCGTCGTTGTTTCGGGCCCGTGTGAACCCTCGTCGTTGTTAGAGAGCCGTTGTTTCGTTAACTGAAAGTTTCGCTTTAATACTTAAAGTTTCGAAACTACAAGTCCTGTATGATCGTAGCTTAAAGTAGAACGTTGATGATTTTAAATATTGGCTTAATACTTATTATTGCATAGATGGCATAAATTAAACAAGGTTATCCAAATTCAACGCTTGGAAACATTTGAAGTAATGATTATTATCAATTATAAAACGGTAAAATACAGCCCCCGATATAGCAGCTGAAGAGCTCCTCGAACGCTGCTGAGATATGTGACGACACACCCTGGACCAGTCCTGGCTAAGCAGACGATGTCCCATAACATCTTACACATTTTTCAGAGCCTATTTTGTCATCTCCTCTTCACTTATTTCTCTTCCTTCACTAGCGTCAGTCTTAATGTTAGTCTGTTGCCTCACTCTTAACTTCGTGTATGGTATTATTTTGATGAAAAATGCAGCGTTAAAAAAATAAAGGAATCAGTTACTTGTAAACAAAATAAGACGCCATTGTATTTTCAGCTGTTTACACCGGGGCATGTTCGGCGTTTCAAGAGGGAACGAATACCATCCTGCTATTATTCGGAGGGCTTTTCAATTTGAAAGTGGGGTTTATTTCATTGATCATTGACCCTTCTCCTATGTATTTACAATCAAACGGTTTTAGCTATCAGAATCAGTTTCACTTTCCCTTTATAATGGTGTGAAATAAGGTCATGTTTAAATACACCAAACTCTTTATAATTTGATAAATAATTGCATTGCAATTACGTTCATTCATTATAGGACGTCGTCTGCTTAAGCAGGATCGATCCCGAGTGTGACGACATCAAAACATCGCTATATTTCTGGCGAATCCTCGGATATTCCAGATGCTGAGAAGAGCTTTTATTTGTGTTGTTTTTATAATCACCAGATACGCAGTTGACATAAAACTTATAAGATTGCCATCTGTAAGCTTCCCAGTTTCTAGTGATACATTAATTGCCATATTTGTGATTTTCTTTGAATATCTACTTTAATGTTTCTTCGTATACAATGTAAGCACATTCGCCGCTCACCGCGGAGCATTTCAGGCAGGTGACATAGGCGCACACAGTGTTGACCAAACACAATAACGTTCGCATCCTGCTGGATACCCATTCAACACCTGGGTGGAGAGAAGCAATATTAGACGATTTGCTTTGCTTGAGGGCATAAGTGCCGTGCCGGGGATTGAACCCATGTCCTTGGCATCTCCAGACAAGTGTCTCAACTACGACATCTCTTGAAAAAGGCATTTTTTTGCCAAAAAGCATTTTTCTACCTCAGTATAGGCCCTAATCCTTACTGGTTTACAAAGATGCAGACAAGTGACTTCGTTAACTAGGAGAGAGAAATAAAGGGGAAGGGGGAAATAATTACAAGACATGTTATTTTATTATAAGACTTGATAAACATAGGAAAATTGAAAGGTTGATCATATTTTTTGTGTGCGCGTGTGTGCAAAATGCTGTTGAATCATTGATATTTGAATGAGATTACTTCGTAAATATATATCGATTTGAACTAAGCTGAATGTAGTATACGCTTGAATTAGAAGAGTGCGATCTGCGAACCAACTACTACAAGTAGTACACTCAACTGAACTTGCATACCACGGGTATAACGTTGCCGTGTAGATGAAGCGACCGCATCACTGCAATCAGGCTCAATTTTCCAGTGATCAGGTCTAATCCGGACGTTTATTAGCCCCTTTTATTGTCTAGAGCGTTGTTTGTCATTCTTCATAAGACAGCATCAATTTAAGACAAGGCGTCTACTCCAACCGTGGGCCCTCGAAATAATGCTTGACCCCGGAAAATGAGCAAAGAAAGGAAACGTTTTATTTCTACCTGTCACCGAGATACGAAGTAATTATCCAGAGAGGAGAAAGAACGAGGACGGATGCGAAAAACCACCAAGGTTGATATAAAACGAGATAGCTATACTACACTCGTATGAATTTACCCCATAGTGCTTCAACATAGATCCCCTGTTGACGTTCTGTTTAGATGTATTTTAAATGCACCTTTCTTCTAAATATCGTCGACTTCTCTTCATGATGATGATGATGATCATCATCATCAGTGGGTCAACGTATTGTGGGGGCACTGGCATCACTGTTGGGGGCACTGATCTCATTATTTACATGAAATACGAAATAACGAGGCCAGTTATTGTCTTCTTTTCACGTGTCTTCCAATTTTTCCTTTCATTCTTTCTCTTTTTTTTGGGGGGGGGGGGGGGGGGGGTGGGGGAGGGGTTTGTTTTTGTTTTTGTTTTGTTGTTGGTATGTTTTTTAATGTTTTGTTTTTGTTTTGGGTTTTTTTAAGGGGGGAGTTGTCATGCAAGTGAGAGGAGCACGTGCCCCCGTGCCCCCCCCCCCCCCTCGTAGTATGCCACTGATTATGACCAGATTATGTAGATGGAAGTCATCACCATCATCAATAGCATCTTCTCTTCATTTTTGTACGAATCTAAGACTTCATTTTGATTGACTAACTATATATATATATATATATATATATATATACATCTGATTTAATATTTTCTTGTTTTATATTTTATATAATCAACAACAACATAATGTTTTGGTTAATTTTATACTACATCACTGTCATTAATTAAATGAAATTATAATGTATCATCTGTCACTTTAACTGGCATCATCACACATTACATTTTGAGAGAGAGAGAGAGAGAATAGATAAAGACACATGTACCCACTGACAGCTTGCCTGTTTTCCTTCATGAGGTCGAGAAGGTGCATGATTTTCCCCTAGGCTCGTCAGCGCATAGGCTTGTCGGTGTATAGCCTCTTTCACACCTGACGAGGCTCGTCAGTGCATACAACATATGTGACCCTCCACCACAAAACGACCAATAAGTCGGAAATTTGGGTTTTTAAAATTTCAAGACAGTTTGAAAGCTTACATTCTAAGCTTTAAAATGATATATAACTCGTCTTGTATGGACTAAGCAAACCCTTGTAAAGTAAAATGAGAATGTCAACGTGTCAAGACAGGCTAATGACCAAAACAATAGAGAAAACGGGCTCTAAAGAAGAGTGACCGTTTAAGAGCGCCTAATCTGTGTCCTATTGTTTGTCGCACAAAAGGTCGAGTCAAAACTCCCTAGCATACACTGTGAAGTACTAATTGGATTGGGTTGAAACTTTCCATACCTTCAGAATAGATATATTTCTATGTTTCTTTAGATTTAGAATATCAGACAGTGCATAGTTTTTAAGCTATACCAGAAAAGCGATGTGAAGTACAATCCCAGCAAGTTGACACACAAAGTTTGAATGTCCAGGAAAACATGGTCATTTTGAATGAGAGTAAAAACATATCAATTGCAAAAAGGTTTTTTAACCTGAAATTTTGTCAGATGGTAGACTAATAAATGAACTTTCAGAAAATACAAAAAAGTTAAAATAAAAATTTCCACCCCAAACCACCTTTTTCAGCTGTTTACTCTAAACCTCCCAATGCGACTTATTGGTCGTTTTGTGGTGGAGGGTCTTTATGCTCGTCAGTGTATAGCCTCTTTCACACCTGACGAGGCTCGTCAGCACATAGGCTCGTCAGTGTATAGCCTCTTTCACACCTGACGAGACTCGCCAGTGCATAGGCTCGTCAATGTATATCCTCTTTCACACCTGACGAGGCTCGTCAGTGTATAGCCTCTTTCACACCTGACGAGGCAAACCGCCTCAAAAAACCATCGCGGCAAAATGTAAACACTTCTATGAATACTGATGACAAGTTAGTGTAGAAAGTCGTTGTGCGACACAATCATGCTCCGGCGACAATTGTTCCACGGTATACACTAACCGAATTCGAAACTTAAACCATGGACCAAACACTAATCCTAACCATAATCGTAACCCTAAACCTAACCTAAAAACCAATTGCAACACTAACCTTAACGCCATGTAGCTTTGACGAAGTAAAACCGGAGCAACTGTCACCGAAGCATAATGTTGGAGCACCGGAGTAAGTATAGCTACGCGCGACAAATACGCGGACTCTTCTCTTCTGCATTATAAGGGCTATTATACCGAAGTGGGATTCGCACTCTTTGCTCTGGGTTTTTTTTTTTCAGAGGCGGTTTACAGATTAAGGTTTCAACGAGGCTCAAATCGTGACACGAGACCTTGTAGGTTAATATGATGGCCTTGATCTTTGACTTTCCTTTCGACTCCAAGATCAAGTTAACAACGGTCACATTGATAATATTACAGCGTCACATCTGTCCCAATCTGCACACTTCGAACCTCCAACTTACACTTACGTCAAATTTAAACAGAACATATACATGTATAAATAGACCTCTCTTTATGACGGATGTAATCAATCTAACAAACAAAACCAAAGAAAAAAAAACAACAGACACAAGCAAACAAAAATCTAGTACGGTGTTCGTTCACATACCCTACTGGGTGGTAAAGTAAAGTAAATAGAATAAATCAAAGGAATTAAGAACACGTGGTTTCTAACTTTGATTTGTTTTCTGTTAACCCGTTGAATACGGGAACCGGGTGCCCCCTGCATTAAACCCATTGGATTGAGAAAATACACTAGCCAATGGGTTAAGTCCAGACCACCCTTTGTCGTAATATTATATACCTAGTTTTTGAGAACCTGACCACACCTGGGGAGCATTTCATCAAGCGTTTTGTCAGTGATTTTTACCGACAAATTTGCTCTCAGCCAATTAGACGCAAGGATTTCAGTAGCTTATAACAGTTGTCAGTAAGAATCACTGACAAAACACTTGATGAAACGCTCCCCTGACTTCGCCATCAGCCCACGGATTTATACCAGACCTACAACGCTAATTTGAGTTCTTTTGAATCGAAAGCGAAATTATCTCGATTTATGTTATAACTGGGAAAGTCCATCCTGATAATAAGTTAGTTTTAAAAAGAATCAGCAAAATTAAAGAAACAGATCAATGAAAGTTTGAGCAAAATACAATGTGAAATAAGAAAGTTATGATATTTTTGAAGTTGTACTTAAGCAAACACAAATTGGCAACTCCGGGACGTATCTTGCGAGCTCCTCTCCTATTTGCTCCATACACAAACATTCATAATTTTTCATTTTCTTTTTTTTTTTTGACAAGGGAATAGATTTGTATCATACCGTTTTTGTCTAAAAGCATAAGTGAAATGATTATATCTAGGATGCATGTATGATAAAATATTTTTAGAGAGAAAATGGAAATTTATGATTTTTTTTTCCAGTACAGGGCAAATGAGAGCTAAGCTCGCTACATACATGTACGTCGCAGAGTTGCCAATTTGTGTTGATTGATTACAACCTTAAAAAAAACTATTTCTTATCGGATGTTGTTCAAACTTTCACTGATCTGTTTCTTTCATTTGTCTGCTTCATTTAAAAGCAAGTTGATAGCAGGGTAGACGTTCCCTTTAAGAGTTGGATGTGCTTTACCTGACGTAACAGCCGCTAATTATGCGATTAGTTTGATTACCCTTTGTAAATAAACATTTTTGGCCTCGAATAATTTATATTACCTACGCGATGTATGATTTCCATATTGTGGTATATGCAGACTTGCAAACTAATACTTGCAAGTTTGGAAGTTTCCCAATATTTAAAAAGAAAAGAAAAGAAAACTTAGCTACATAGTTAATCACAGCCTTTGGAAGGCAGCTCATTTCGCAAGATGTTTTAGAAAATCATCCATGCGAAAGCCAAATTGTCAGAACGTACTAGTTTTACATTTATTACCTTAGGCTAATTTCGTCCAAGGTGACCTTTCATTTGGCTTACATTATGCACATAAAAGCTAACTAAATGACAATTGCTGCAACGAGCTAACAAGTCTCAATAGTCAAACATCGTTAATGCAAACAAAAGCTAATGTAAGTTTGACAAAAAGAACAGAAAAACTAAACACATCATCGCCGCCAAATAAATGTCAATAAGTTTATAGTACAGAGTATAGCGTCCAGGGGCCTGTAACATAATGTACCTATTCAGTATATGGTTTGCCATCTCTTCATGTTACAGGCCCCAACGTGGTGCACAGGTTGTGTAAGTTCATTTTGTGGGTGCGCTTTGAATAATATTCGCTTGTCACTGAAAGAAATTCCAAATCATTGGTATTAGTCAAAGTCCTATACCTATAATCTCGCTTCGTCTTTATTCACTGGAAACAAAAAAGTTTCTATAACTACATGAATGTCTAGGATTTGAAGGTTTGCATGGTGAAGTTGTAATTCAGAAAAAAGGTTTGCGGTACAACCATGTGAGTTGGAATAACTCCACGTTCCGGTCAAAATGCTCTGGCCGTCGTCAGGAGAATGAGAAGAGCGAATAAATCAGCAGAATTTATATATGCAGCAGCAATTCACTTATTAAAATGGAGGCAAACAATAACATCACGGAATTAGTATAGAAAGAAATAGTAACAGTAACATCAAAGTACCTACATTGAAAGGATAAATAACATCAAGGTACCTGCATTGAAAGGATAAGTAACATCAAACAAATCCTGCGTTGAAAATAAACGTTTAAAAACAAGTGAACAATAGGACTAAGAAACCAATTAACCGTCTGGGTAAGCTGGAAACAAAAGGGGGATTAGGACCGTAGGTAATTTATGTTTCTCTCCACAAATTACCTACGGTCCTAATCCCCCTTTTGTTTCTTTCTTTTCAACGCAGGATTCGTTTGATGTTACTTATCCTTTCAATGCAGGTACCTTGATGTTATTTATCCTTTCAATGTAGGTACTTTGATGTTACTGTTACTATTTCTTTCTATACTAATTCCGTGATGTTATTGTTTGCCTCCATTTTAATAAGTGAATTGCTGCTTCATATATAAATTCTGCTAATAATTCGCTCTTCTCATTCTCCTGACGACGGCCAGAGCATTCTGACCGGAACGTGGAGTTATTCCAACTCACATATTTGTACCGCAAACCTTTTTTCTGAATTACATGAATGTCTTTTCAGGTCGACCTCCTTTATCGACGCTCAAGAAGATACTTTATAAATTTTAAACTGATGAATGTCCATGGCAACGAAATGGCAATGAAAAGTAAAAGTGACCTGTATGTGGCTAGACATTGTCAATTAAAGTGGCATTAAACCGGTAGAACTTGAAGAGCGCCATCTAAACAGTGATTACTAAATTAAGATTATAATTTGAAAATTAATTGCATTTTATTTTGAATTTTGACAAACAGCTTGTTTGGACAATAGGCACAATTAATATTTCAAACTACATGTATTATTGTTTGGAACTTTGGAAATGTGGAAAATTGCCTACAGGTACATTCTAAGCTTCTGCAAACTAGAATGGGGCATGATGGGAAATGGGAGGCACGGGCACTTTTCAAAACCTGTTAAAATATGACGCCATTAGGAGCTCCAGTTTAATGTCACTTTAATATATACTTGAGCTATGGCTTGGGGATGACAATCTGCGCTGCCATTTCATGTTAATCTTAATGTAAGGTTTACCTGATGTAATGGTTCTGAAAGACGAACAGTGACAGTTCGAGAGAGCAGCCACCTTGGGGATACGGATACGGTAGTGACCTGTGGTCTTGGCCCTAACGTGCATGTGGTCTTGACACAATACAATACAATTTCTTTACTGAAACACAAAGCTTATCTACAGTTCACATTTCACAACAAAGGTGGCGTGCGTCATTCGAAAGTACTCTTAAAGAATATTTCACAATTGACATTGACCTATCCTAATTAACCCGATGACTACAGAATTGTCTCATTCACATGGTACATGGACCATCCGGTTCCCATAGGTAAATGATCGAGTTACTAGGCATTCGTTGATGACGTGGGGGAGTGTTTGTACCTTTACTACTTAACTTAGAGAAATAGTATTGATAAATCATTCTAAATGATTATTTTGGATGATAACAATGTCATGGATAATCCCTGATAGCAGAAAGTGGTAAAAATTACGTGATATTTACGTCGTGGTTTTCGTCTTTTTTACGTCCTGTAATTACGTCAATAAGACGACAACTTGCACCAACGCAAGACGTCAAGAGGACGTCTTGTTTTGACGTCATCTGTACACTGTAAAAACTGAAGTGCTGTATATAGCACTTTTTGAGGGCATGCATAGGGACTGCACTCAGAGTGCTATTGAATGCACACAGCGTGCTATTTCAGCACTTTCACGGGAGCTGGACCGGCTCCTTAAACTGCTAAACATTCATGAAAAAAAATGATTTGGGCGAGCTTCGAACCAGGGTCCGCTGATCGAGAATTGCTGGCATTACCGCTAGACTAACTCACATTTTACGATTTAGAGCAGATCATATTGTTACATAGTGAATTTACCACATTTACCACATAGCTCATGTTATCTACTTGACTCCCATGACTAAACTGGATTGCAAGAAGCATTCGTTAGTCCATCGGTAACGTCAGCGCCTCTCAATCAGCGGAACCTGGTTCGAGGCTCGCCACGGTCACATTTTTTTTTTGCTGGTAAATTAGCACACTACAAGTGCTATAAACAGCATTTCAGGTGCAGTCACTATACATGCCCCTAAAAGTAGCACTTTAGTTTTTACAGTGTACAAGACGTAGAGATGACGTCAAAATAAGACGTCCTCTTGACGTCTTGCGTTGGTGCAAGTTGTCGTCTTATTGACGTAATTACAGGACGTAAAAAAGACGAAAACCGCGACGTAAATATCACGTCATTTTTAACACTTTCTGCTATCAGGGAAGATGAATGAAGACGTAGAGATGACGTCAAAATAAGACGTCCTCTTGACGTCTTGCGTTGGTGCAAGTTGTCGTCTTATTGACGTAATTACAGGACGTAAAAAAGACGAAAACCACGACGTAAATATCACGTCAGTTTTTAACACTTTCTGCTATCAGGGATGTGGAGTTCTTCAGTCATTATTCCTCTATGACATTTATGATTGTAGAGTCATTTTTATGGCAGTACAATTTAACATTCTTATCGTTCGTTTTGAGCAATGAAGAAATATTATCTTCATATCATTTTCCCTTTTTTTCAAATACTAAGCGTTGTGTCATTTTCTTGACATTTTCAGAGGTATTTTCCTTACACTCTAGGACCAGTTACAACATTTAAACTAGTACCTTTAACATTGACACGACCTCTTCCAAAGGCATCAACACCGTTGGATGAAAGATGACAGTGTAATAGGTCGGAGACTGATCTAGTTTTTTTCGGGGGTATGATGACCCTAAGGTGACCTGGCAGTCGTGCACGTTCCATTTCACAAATACCATTCTCTAACTCCTTCACAAATAACAAGGAGTATCACAAGTGGGACCGGCAACTGCAAGTCTTAAATCTGGGGAGTGTTTCATGAAAGGCCGTTGTTGGATATTTTATCTGACAACTGTTATAAGATGCTGAAATCCTTGCATCTGATTGGCTGAGAACAAATTTGTCAGTAAAAATCACTCACAAAACACTGGATGAAACGCTCCCCTGGTCACACTGTTTCAGATATGTTTTGATTTATACCGTCGTTTGTTTATTTTATTGCTAACACTAATGCATTACAAACGACACTGTCACATCAATAATTCTGGATTTATCACCGTTCTTATTATATCAGTTTCACGCCTGTACACGATATGTACACCATTATCCACTCCTAAAAAAGGGTAGGGTTTACAAGATTGGTTTCCCCTAGGGGGCATATTCTAAAGTCCTGTTTCTCTCATGGGTACGGAGTGGCAAATGTAGATTAGTGCCTTTCAAAACGATGTAAGTACTATTTGTGTTTGACATGGATTTCACCGCAGACCATTTCACCATCGTGACTAGTACTCGACAATAACCCGCAATATTAGATGTCCATGACTAGATGACCACACTTCGGTATCTACTAATGTATGCTAAATATAAAAAACTAGTAACTTATGTTTTATTAAGTTCCAAGAATTACTACAACAATCATACATAAATCATAGAATAACAGGAAAAAAATATTTAACAAAAATAAACAGGAAAAAAGTTTCTTAGGCTAAATATGTAATGTGCTAATAATCTGCATGGTCTATGTTTGAGAATTATGTGCATATAAGTAGGTCTTATATTTTTAAAAATGAAATAAAATGTAGATAAATTTTTGCTTCTCCTCGTTCTTCACCAGCCTCTTATCATATCCTCCATTGTCCTCTTCACAAGCTCCCGTTTATCTAATTTTCATGTCTTCTAACCTTATATATACCACCCCCCCCCCCCCTTCATATCCTCACCCCCCTCTCCGTCTCTCTCTCTCTCTTCCCCTTTCTCTCTATATCCATCAATGTCCTTAATTTTACACTTCTCGCTGTTTGATATTTAACTCCAGATTTCTAATTGCATGCAGACTTTCGTAATTACTTGATTGCAGTACAAAAGCAAACTTTCGACGGAAATCAGTTTCCTTGGTACAATAGAAAACGACCAAATCGCAACTAAATGGTTTGTTCAAAATGTTGAGGAGACTGACAATGAGCTCATTTGGACACGCAAGGCATATCTACGCTAAGTACAAGTTTCTTCTTTTTTTTCAATCGACGTTACAATGCGATCTTTCTGTTATATTTTCTACATCTTGAAAAAGAGAAAGGAAAAATGCTTTACTAAGATTATGCGGATGATTGTTATTTTTCCCCCCAAAAAAACCTTTTGAAGAATATTTAAAGCATAGGTTAAGAATTGTATTCTTTAATCAATTGCATTTTCTTCATTCTTTGACAAGTCAAAGGTATATTTTTTCCCATATGTTACCCACTGCATCAACACTTCTGATACATCTGGTTATGCTGATATTTGTATCAATTTGACAGCTCTACTATCAGCTATAACTTGGATCAGATTAAATTATCAAGGATATTGATGTAAATAAATTGTATTATTCCTTAAAGTTATACTACACGTAATGTATGGAAAACAAAATTACTAAAACCTTGGACCTGTCCTCTTATCTGCTGGTTGAGACTAAGCTGTATGTATTTCCTGTCAATCACCCGAACCGTATCCAGAGAAGCAAATTGTAAGTACATGCATGCAATAGAGTTTTTGAGTTCTAATCATACGATTACATCGTGAAATAAACTGTTTCACAGCAACTGGGAAAGGTTGATCTTGTCTACATAAGACTTTGCGTATAGAGTGAGGTTGAGAAATTATCAGAATGATTAGAATTTGGCTCAATCCCGCTGAAAAGCACATGCACTGCACACAGAAATGGGTGTATGGGACTGCACACAGAAGTAGGATGAATATTCGGCCCGAACATTTCAGCTGTTTCTTGTTATATTTCATATATGAGAGCAAGTGAAGAGCAATCCTCTTTCAGAGGACATTGCTACTATGAGGTTCTTCAAAACTGACAGAAAATGAATGAGAAAGCTCACAAATTATATTCACCTTTCCCATAACTCAACCTTATCTACGATTCAATTTCAATAGCCTTAATTGCCCATCACCTACTGAAATTTTCGAAAATTATTGCAACGTATTACGTAATCCGAACATGATATGTATATATCCCATACAAATCATGTTCGGATTACGTAATACGTATTGAGTACTGAAATTGCACTTGATTTGATTTCTCGAAAGTCTTTGCGATCGTGTTTCAGCTCCTGTCATCTTCATTCAAACTTGCCATTATGATGTCGAATCGTCGGAATCATGATCATGATGATAGAGGCTTTTAACAGTTCCGCTGCAATACGTATTGTTGCTGTATCATCCTTCCTCTTTTACTTCCAGTCGCTCCCTCTCTCTCTCTCTCTTTCTCTTCGTCCGTTCCTATCTTCCTTTCTTCTCAACATCTGCTTGTATTATATTTTATTGTACAATGTACTCAGGCGCATAGTCCGGATAGATTCGCCATAGTTCCAAGGTACATGAATGGACAATGCCAGACGATTTAAGTGGTGGGGGTGCCCGCCAGACGCCCCCAAAGGGGGTCCAAAATTGAGCTAGATCAGCTGGAAAGGAAACCCTTAGAAACCTTTATCAAAAGATTCGCCATAGTCCCAAGGCACATGAATGGGTAATGCCATACGTTTTAAGTGGTGGGGGTGCCCGCCAGACGCCCCCAAAGGGGGTCCAAAAATTGAGCTAGGTCAGAAATAGGAACAAAAATGATGACTGTCCATTTTCATATTATTTTATGTGTCATTCTTTAGGGGGTGAGGGGAACGTGCGGCAGGTAGATCCCACAATACATAATCATGATTCATGGCAGTATCTATGCAAGTCTGGACAACATATGGGTTGTATAATAACGTCTAACAGTCACTCTCCACCACTTAAATGGTCTAGTAGTGGTCATTTGCGCATGTTTGGACTCTGGTGAGCAATTTCCCACAGGTTCCATAAGGTTTCCTTTCCAGCTGATCTAGCTCAGTATTGGGGGTTGGGGTACTTTAGGGGCGTCTGGCAAGCACTCCCCACCACTTAAAACGTCTGGCATTATCCATTCATTTATCTTGGGACTATAGCGAATTTGTTGATATTGAAGTTGAAGTTGTCAATTAATTGATGTTGTCAACTAAAGGAAAATGGTAAGTTACAATGTGGGTATGTACTGATTGCAACGATATTTAAGGTTGAATGTGGGTGTGTGTTTTATTGACTCACATTTCTATAGCTGGGGTCACAATGTTTTAGCTTGCACGAGTGAATTGCCTGATTTTTTTTTTAGTTTGGATGTGCGTGTTTTTTTGTAAAAAAATTGCTTAAGTAATCGTCAGAATTGCAAAATAAGGATGTGATGGAAATTCCTACAAACGATTAAGATACTATTCAAATGAAAGTAGAAGCAAGTGTAGCTCTGGTAACAAAGACATAATAGACAGTCAAATCTTTCAGTTCTACTTCCATGACTACAATAGTTTCTACATTTTTCTTATACTCTTATACTCTTCATGGTATCAGATTAGCAGACAGAAACTCGTGGTTTTCGCAAGAAGGATCACTTTTTTCTAAGTATCCTATATTTATGTACATGTAATAGAAAACGAAAGTTTATCTTTATAGAAGCATATATCACTTCGAATCATATAAGCGCTATGAATAATACACATAATGATAAAGATAATGATAAATTATAATGATAGATATAACAAGTAAAGGAAGAAGAGGTTATATATCAATCTGAAATTATTGCCTGATGAAAGATCTCTAAGCACTTTACAGTTAATATAGGTTTTTGCGGTCAGTTTCGGACTTTTTTCATTCAATTTGATATAAGAGTCATTCAAATTAGCGAAAAAATCTGCACCGTAAAATTCATCATTCAACTTGGTATTTCGGTCGTTCAAATTCGCACTTATATTAAACAATTTAACACTTTTCTCATTCAAAATAAAAAGTCGGTTGGGAGCATTCAAATTCGCCACCATGCCGGAAAGCGTCTCTGCCAGCATTCAAATTCGCGCATGGGCATTCGAATTCGTAATAAGCCCATTCAATTTAGCACGTTTAAGGTATTTGGACTTTTAATTAATTTACTTTGAAATAAATTGTTTTGTAATCCGTGGTTAGGCTTCCTTTTCATTACTCAGTTCCATTCCATAGGCCTTATAGCTTTATTAGTTATGAGTTATTCATGGACTTAAACTCAATACCCCCAACCCTCCCCAATGAAAAACACAGATACTTTTATGAAAAAAATAATTTTCCTAAATAACTTTATTAGTTATTACACCCACTTACATACATTTTACAATATAACATTATGAAATAGATCTTCACTTGAAAGTATGAACAATAATTATTATGTAAACATGTTAGACCATAAATTAGAGAAAAGTAAGTCAATAATGTTATAAAATATTGCTAAAATATATGTAGATGAGATAAACATGAATTCATTAAAAGAATATTAATAAAAGAATACATAAAAGCTCATATGCACTTCGAAACCAATATATCAAAATTAATAAAGAATAACAACCAAATAAAATGTGTTCGACGTAAATTACGAATTCGAATGCAAGAATGCTCCCGTTCTAAATTGAATGACCGTTGACGAACTTGATGCATTTTTTGCGAATTCGAATGAAATTAGTCTAAATTGGATTGATAAAAGTACTAATACGAATGCATGACATATTAATTTGAATGCTTAAATGCTTATACACGGCCAAATTCTTCTAAATTGAATGCACGTAGTATGAATTTGACTGATGAACTTACGAAATTGACCGCAAAAACCTATAATATGAAAATGATATAATTATTATGTGATAATTATGTGCCCCTTCTCTACTCCCTGAATAGTATTCCATAGGCATGCATAGAGTGGTAAAAGAAAAAACACATTAATTTCTAGCGAATTGACATTACCAAGCCGGTGACCGAACACACGACCTTCTAATCTCCAGTCAAATGTCATGTGACCACGACATCTCTATGATTATTTATGTTTATATTTCACGTACTGGCACTGAGGACAAGAACAAAGAAGGTGTATTCACACAGTTAATGCATTGTAGCTTTAAATTGTAGTTTAAATTCTCATTTTCTCGAATTTTCGACGCTCCTAGTGTCTTTTTCAGGAGAAAGGTAAATATAATTACATATAAATAAATATACTTATTACTTATAAAGATAAATATACTTATATATATGTAGAAAAAGAAGAGACTGGCAATGCATTATATTGCCAATTTAAGTTCAATTTATTCAATTCCCATTTCAACTCCCAACTCAATTTATTGGATAATAGATTGGAACTTGAATTGGCAATATAATGCATTACCAGTCTCTTCTTGTTTTTCCTTGACTTTTGAAATAACGTGTTATGAATATATATCCGACATTCCGACATTCCGAATATGCGAATTTCTATTATGAAAAAGCTGAATAAAAGATATCCGTAAAGAAGTAGAATGTACAAAATGTTGTCCATTAGTTGATAAAATGGGCGAAAATACACATATTTCACCTCTTTAGCGAGCATTTATTCATTTTGTGTTCTTAGACTATTTTTTTTTCATTGCTCTAGGAGCAGAGCATTCCACTTTGATTTATATGTTTTTCCTCTTTTTTACCCGGTCAAGTCAGGTAAACCAAAACATTTCGTGTCATCAACTATTGCCATGGTTTTGTCATTTATAAGTCTGTACAGGTTACATGTATTTGTCGTTGAAGGAAACGTAGAGAGGGCATGTAGAGCCAATTATGAGATTGGGTCGCTGAAATGTCAAAATTATTGACGCACAAACCCAATCTTAATCTTTCGGAAATAATCTTTTCGACGGCGAAAATAATCAGTTCGGAAGATATCGTCAAGAGGATTGCGATAATAATCAGAAGCGCCGTATCTTCTTTAAAAAGAAGACGAGGGATGGGGTATTGGTAATCCCGTTTCTATGGTAACAATCCATTCCTAATCAAGTAATTTTTGTATTAATGAATATACCTGTATAAAATAGAAACTCTCCGTTCCTGTCTGTTATTTTGCCCCTGCCCTCTATCGCTCAGCATCCCCCTTACCTCTCTCCCTCTCTCTCTCTTCCTCTGTGCTAAAATCATTGATAAATTTCAACCTATTCCACTGCTATATAACAACATCCTGTGTTTGGTTGAAATTTACCAATGCTTTATTTTTAGAGTATTCGTTTAGTGTCCGGCCATGTTCTTGGTAAAAGGAAAAACGAATTGTTCATTTTTTACCAGGATTTTGGTCAGACACAATTTACAACAACAAAAAAACACCCAGAATTTGAATCAAATTTACTACATATTCTCCACCAGAATAACCATGACCTTGGTCATATAATTAAACCTGGCAGGAATATTAGTTGGATCTTGACCTAACGTTTTGTGTGTAAGGTCATGCATTGCATTGTTTTCTATCTAACCTATTCAAATTTGTTTAGAATGAGGACGCCCATGGCCATAAAAACAAAAGGAGATTCCCCAATGACTGGCTGTAGAACAATGGTCTATGTAGCTCGTAACTATAGATTGTAACAATATAGTAGCATGCATATAGTAGGCCTATTATGATCATTCCTTTACTTTACTTCTTTTATAATGCTTATCTAGTAGATCAATCAGGTTTCTTTTATTATGATCACTTAATATATAATTATATAGCGTATTCAGACATCCCGATAATGATATTTATCAATAACCCATTAATTGATTTAGTAAACTTGAGGTCAAGGAAGAAACTTATATTTTAATCCAATTCAAACATTCCAATTAACTAATTAATTTTCCCATCGACGAGTATGATTTATTCGTGGCATTGCGAAACTGTAATCACGGAAATAATGGGTTATGTAATATACACATTTCCTGTGTTTGTCCTTGGTTTAAGATTTATTCGTTTATGAATAAATATTTCGTAATTGACCATTATCTATTTTGACTTCTAAGATGGTATATCGAAATGAACGTTGAAAGTCTTGTATTTTCATTTTTTAAATTCCAATATACCAACCTTATTTGAAACCTTTATCTAAATCCTACGATTCGGGATTTTAGGTGAAACTAAATGGGAAACGGATATGAAGATGAGTACACAATGCACAAATACACAGAGAAGGCATGGCCTAACGCAAACTGACCACGTTATCAATTCGCCTGATGATACCTTTCATGCTTGTGATAATGCATTGTGATATATGATTATATATGAAGTGAAATTATTTTCATAAACAAGAAATTCTTCCTTTTTCTTCAAAATGAATTCTTTGTTGGCAAGTGCGGTCATTCTATAAATCAATGGAGCGGCCACCTAGGCCATTTTTTTGAATTATTATATACATGTAAAATTGGCCTATACAATACAAAAGTTTGTTTAACGCTTACGCTAAATACAGTTTAGAGGTTCAAAGAGAGCTCACGAGAAGAGATTCCTTATATCTCTCATTTAATGATTGATATGTGATGAGATTTATTTACCAACATCATTGCAAATAAAATATATTTTCGATTCAATGTTATCTACATATAAATTATGTAACATTGGTTGGTAATGGGAGTTACGTTAGTTGATATTCAATGGGGTTTTCATTTCATTTCTAATATCGAACTACTCAGAATTGAAATAATTCGGCTTCAGAATTTCAATAAAGGGTTACTTACATCTCAACGATTTGAGAACGATTTGGCAAAGACAAAAGTCAGCCTATGTAGGAAATGTATGGTTTTCGTCGATTTATGTTAAATAGTGGAGGAGCCTTCAGCACCGACTTTCTCTGGTCTCATGCATTTTCTGCATAGACCGATTATTATCAAACTGTTCTCAAAAGGTTGGTATTTCACTAGCCCTTAAGCGATATAAAAATTTGGTGGAGGAAAGACTGGATATCCAGCAATGAATACAGGTGATGGGAAATAATTATTGAAATCATTAGCAAAGAAAGTAAGCAGCAAAAACGAGCAAGGCGCCATGTGGGACACGCAAGAACGAAAGCGAATAATCAAAAATCAGGAGGCATGTTATCATTAAACATTATGTATAGCTAGTATCAATATTAATTACGCATATCATCCCTCCCAGCCTCATTGCCTTTCTATACAGAATTTTCATAGTTGTAGAAGAACAAGGATATTAAAATAATAAATACAAAAGAACCAAACATGATGCCCTTGGGACACGCACGAACGAAAGTGAAGAATCAGAAATCAGGAGGCATATAGTGTGTGGTTATTTAAACACGCATACAGTTAAAATCAACAAGTGCGCATACAGATCAACCATCCCCCGCCTCATTGCTTTTTTACAGTACAGGAGGGCATTATCAACTTTAATATTGATTTTTTGCTATTGGCCATATGAAATCATTGACTATTTAATGTCACTAAAATAATATCCCTGTGCAACATAGTATTTCTCAAGGGGTATTTCAACAATGGATTCCTGAATATTTATAAATTACAGTATTAAGCTACTACGCAGAGTTTCCATGTATAGCTATTTAAGTCTGTACAATTGGTTATTGTGCAGAGTTCTTTCATGTACAGTGGAATATCTTTGTTGCTAATTATTGTGTGAGCTGATCAGCATACATGGTAAGCCTGCCATCATGCCAGTTGGCACTCATGGCGAATGAAAAGTTGTTTTTTTTAACTCACCATGGCATCATATCCAATCATGTTCATAAAATGTGATGCAGCTGCACCCTTGTAGATGAAAAACCACATGGTCCCTTGAAACTGGTCCCCTCCATCAAGAAGAAGAACATTGGGAATATTTTGTCGCATCTCTGTCACCTTAGTGGCCCGCCTTGCCGCCCCTCCGAAGCACTCCCCTTCCTCCGCCTCCTCGGCGCTGCACTCCGATCCGTATTTGTTGAATTGCTCGATACGGGAGTGGACATCGTTCGTGTGGAGAACAGTTAGTTGAAAGTCTGCGGCAGAATAGCATACTCCAATGACTAATAAAAGCAACACATTTGCTGACCAAGAAATACTGAGGATATCCATGATTAAAAATCCAAAGAGAGGAAGAGACGGGAAGCGAGATGCTCGGGACATCCACTACTGAACTTGAAATCACCACAGTAGCAGCCGAAGGAGAAGATGATGAGAAGCGCTACGGCAGAAAAAGAGAGTAGCGTGCATGTATAGCTGATGATGAGGCTTAACTCAGATTTTATTTTGAAGCTTCCCCTGCTATGATATGAAATATAATGACTGGTACGGACTTTGATAGGCCAGGCCAAATAATCCAAAGCATGGTTTGTTCAGTTATTCACCTCACGAAGATAGCAGTGTCTATTTATCTGTATGAACAAACACGAGTGGGTAAACTCACCTTACTACGCATGGTATCCCGGTGATCGGATAAATATGCAATTTCTGTCAGTCGAAAATGTCGTCTGCTAGGGACATGACCTAGTAAACCACGGTAGACGGCGCTGTGTGTGCTTCATCGTTTCTCCTAATACACTCCACAGAGGTCTTTGGAAACTTTCTGTTTCACCCTCTCTCTCTCTCTATCGTTTGGTTTCTTCTAATTTGTATAGTGATAATAAATATGTTGGATTAAAGGTCCGTTGGTCATTCCCGTATGACTCTAATCAATAAAATCAATGAGCAGGAACGAGGAACGCTTTTTGCGCCAGCAGGGCATTGTCAAAGAGGCACGCTTAAAATGGCGGATTAAAAAAAACAATCAACCATGCTAAAATTAGATTCCCCTTCTTAGTCCAGTTAATGGAGAGCTGAGGGAGTAACCGAAACCTCAAACAGAATCCATTGGCGTCTATTTCTGATTAGTCCCCTAAACAGGAGGCTCTATCTGAGCAGTGAACATGGGTAAACTTTTTTACATTATTTTTACAGGTGTTGTGGTCTAGTGGATAATTGAGTGCTCTCTCAAAAGAAAAAAGTAAATTTCACTCTATTTCTACTTCATTTTCACTCTCACGTGGAGTGACATTACTGATCACTCGATTTATTTTTAAGGAGTAAGATTGACACTGAAATGCAATCAAGTGGGAAAATACTAATTGCAATGTTGTAAATTAAATGGCATTATTTTGATATTGTTTTGAGTTTAGGTCTATCGGCTTGGTGTAGAGAGAGAGATAATGGATAAATTCGATACTGGAGAAAATAACTTCAACTTGATTAAGATTATTTTAAGTATTTTCTTCTAATGCTTTGCAAAATATTTTTTTAATGCATTCTCTTTGGAAAAGAAAGATCAACGACTTAGCGTTGATGATTTTATTACAAAGCTAAAAATAATGCTGCGTGATTTCAAACTCAAACAAATACACAATAAATATTCCCTTGCACAATTTATCTTATAATATTTCATGGTTTTGTGTAACAAACTATTTCCACTGTATATCCCTTTCAAGGAATAGGACTAATATTATGACTTGCCTTCATTTATACGCTTGTCCATTTTGGAAAAAAAGGAGAAATATCTAAAATAATTGTGCCAACTCGCCGCCACTAACAATCTGATTTAAAGGGAAATCCAACCTTAATAGCAAGTTGCTTTGAAAGAAAGAGGAAAAATCAGAGAAGCAGTTTGATGAAAGTTTAAACGAAATCGGACAAGCAATAAGAAAGTTATGAATTTTTGAAAGTTGTAATCACTATACATAAGGGAATTTCAAATTGGCCGAATAGGTAATGTCACTGTGGACAACTCCTCCGTTCGCTCCAACACATAAAATGACTAAAATGTCACTTTTTTTTCAAAATGTTTTAACTATTAGCATCTTTTTCTTTCATGAGGCCCTATAACAATATGCTATCTCCAATATATTTTGAGTACTGCCCAGAGGGTAAAGGTGCTTCGGAGAAAACCACAAATTAATGATAAATTTGTGTACGACAAATGGGAGAGTTGTCCACAAGTATGTCACAATCGACTCACCAAATAGCCAATTTGAGATTCGCATAGATGTAGTGATCTCATTTTTCAAACAGCCATAACTTTCTTATTCCTTGTCCGATTTCTTTCAAAATTTCACCATCCTGTTTTTCTTATTTTTCTGCTTTCACACAAATCAACTTATTCCCAAGGTTGGATTGCCCTTTAATTGGTTTAGTTATTTTTAAATATACTGAAAATAGAACGTAAACTTATATAATCATCACATTGTAATTTTTTTTAACTGCGCAATCATCGAAATATGGTGACAGATGAAACTTCCTTTTCTGATATAATTATCTGCAAGCATCATGAGCAAAGTAATTCAAATACTGTAGTTAGCTTGCACGATGTTATCGTAGCTGGCGCTATTATAGGATCTCTATTAGTGTCCCTGTATTAGAGAGTTGCGACAACTGGGGATTTGAACGCCATTTTGTTTCCACTATTACGTAACATTTCTATTCAATTCCAATGAGCACCTAGGTGTTCTCAATAGAAAGAATTCGAACGCCATTTTGTTTCCAGAAAAGTGGGACGTCCATGTCGCGACTCTTTAATACAGGGACACTAATGTTATGTTATGACCATAGTGGAGTTCCTTTATTCTGGATAGTGTTCAGAACAGATGGTTGTCGTACGGGAAAGACAGCTTGGGCTTGGGGAGGGGGGTTATCAAGTTAATCCCTCCCCCTCCCACACATACACACACAAAAAAAATAATCAATTGATTAATAAATAAACAAATGATTTCTTTTAATCATAATACTAAGAATAATAAGAATATCAATAATTTAAAAAAAATGATAAATCATTCTTTCTTATTAAAATGATCTCACATATTAGGACTGCCTTTTTACTAAAAAAAAAGTATCTTACAGCAAAGCAACAAAATAAATTAAATAAAATTAGGGAACAAAGCCCGGCTCACGTCACACGAGGCGTTATTTCAATAGCGTTTAAAGAGAATGAACACAAACGCCAGTAGTATTGCTTCTACTGTTTGTAGTAGCAATAAATAACTGTTGAAAGTGGCAGTAAACTAAAGCCAGAGCCTGAAGCTAGAGTACCTACAGAAAGAGATTAACGACAACTCATGATTTGAACGCCAGTTTGTTTCCACTGCTATGCAACATTTCTATTCAATTCCGAATTTCAAACGCCATTTTGTTTCCCGAAAAGTCAGACGTCCATGTCGCTACTCTCTATATAAAGGTATTCTAACTGAAGCCAGTGCCGTATACTCTCTCTATATACGGCAGTGACTGAAGCCAGTGCCGTATATAGAGAGAGTCTGGCCAACTCGGTTTCAGTTGGGTAGCAACATGGCGTATATTCCTTTGTTATGTAAGCTTGCAACAAAGGAATATGCGCCATGTTGTTACCCAACTGGAGCCAAGTTGGCCAGACTCTATCTATATACGGCACTGACTGAAGCTCCTCAATAGCGCCATCTTTCGACAGCATTTGATAAATGTCAGTGCCTCTCATTTTGCCATTATGCCCAATTCTAGTTTGTATAAGAAGCTTAGAATGTAAAAATGTAGAAAGTTTGAACTGTAAAATATTGCCTATTATCCAAACAAGCTGTTGCCAAAATTCAGAACAAAATGCACTTAATTATTAAATTATAATCAGAATTTACCAATCACTGTAAGATGTCGCTGATCAAATTCTGCCAGTTTAATGCAGCCCCAACATGTCGAGGCCCTGGCGCTGTTGAAATCCTTGGCGATATGGAGGCAAAGACCGAGGCGCTTGCGCCGAGGGCCTCTTGACACCCGATCTGAATTTCTTTTGTATTTCATTGTTTTGACGAATATTCCGACCAAATTTTGGTCGGTGAAAATCAACCAACAAGCGCGAGCTACCATGACGAAATGTTAAATATTCATGACTCGACTGCACACTATTTCTTACATATTAATTAATCGCAGCCCAAAATGGCGTTCAACGTTTCTTCCACGACGAGTGATGACGATATTTGTAAGAGCTTAGAATATGCCGCTAGAATGTTGAAGATTGACAGATTCAAAGATTTGCAAGTTGATGCAATCAAATCTGCACTTACAGGACAAGATGTTTTTGTGAATCTGCCTACTGGCTATGGAAAAAGTGTTATTTTTCACGCGCTACCGCTCTGTGCTGACCTCCGTGGGCCAGTGATGGAGAGTGAGACTGCTGCTTACTAATAATTCGCGAGGGCCTAGGCCAGGCGGATCCCCCGGGGCCTTGCCGGGCAGTGAAGTTGCTGGTAACTCCTTGGTTACATCAGAATTAATGGAGATGCATCTATTGTTGAACGGTGACTTTTATTGCCCATTCTTCATTATTTGTAAATATATGATGATCTCTTATGATGATTTGTCTTATTTCAAATTACCGTGGTTTGTCAGCTAGAGATCGAATTCTTCATAATGTGCTTGTCTGTGAATGTATTTTGAGCAAGAGATTTACGTAACCCCCCCCCCCCCCCAAAAAAAAAAAAAAAATAAATAAATAAATAAATAATAATAATAATAGACTAGTCCAGCACCGGAGTAAGAAATCCTTGAGATTCCATTGGCCAATTTGCTGGGCGATCGCCGCGGTTATCTAACTATTCACGTTTTCATGCATAATTCAGTAGGAAATCGTGCCTCATGAATATATAATTCAGGTCGGGTGTCAAGAGACCCTCGGCGCAAGCGCCTCGGTCTTTCTGGCTCGCTTTGCTCGCCTGAAATTTTGCCTCCATATCGCCAAGGATTTCAACAGCGCCAGGGCCTCGAAAAGAGGCTACCCCAACATTGGAAAAACTGGACCTTTCTGAGGGAGTGAAGCGACCGAGTAGGGGTGTCGGGTCAGGGGGTGTGCCCCTACAAGGGTATGGGCATTAACGTAGTCAGAATTATTTGACAGGGGGTGGGTCAAATGTGAAGCCCGAACATATACTACCACTGTGTTGGATTCCACATACTGCGAGCGAGCAAAGTGAGCGAGAGAAAAATAAAAATGTACTTTTAAATGGCAAAAATTTATTTCATTAGTCACCAATAGGTGAAATGTAAAGCTATATCTATGGTCATCTAGCTGCCATATAAAGGTATCATTCATATTAATAAAGTTTTTAGGAAGTGAAGCGAAACGGGGGGGGGGGCACTTTGCTATTGTTCTTTTATAGAAAGGTAACCCTAATATCTGGACGCCATGGCGATAGGGCAGTGACGTGCCGAAAAGTGTCATAACATAGAATATTTATGGACCTCGCGGCATGAAACATCTCGTTTATAACGTTTGCGAGCGAAGTGAGCAAGGAAAAAATGAATTTTACTTTGCTGTTGCGCATTTCAATATAGAAAGTGGACCTAACGAGTATTCGGGTGCCATGGCGATAGGGCAGCGACGTGCCTGAATATTGCAATAAAATCTTATGGAAATATTCATGGACTTCGCTGCCTGAAACTATCTCATTTTTAAGATTTGTAAGCGAGCGAATAAAAATGCACTTTAATTTGTTGTTGCTCATTTCATGATAGAAAATAAGGTAACCCTAATTTCTGGGCACCATGGCGATAAGGCAGTGACGTGCCCGAAAATTGTCATAACATTGAATATTCATGGGCATATTATTAATAATAATAATAATATTACGTAAGATTTCTATAGCGCCATTATCCGTTTTGATTATATTGTAATTGTACTACGGAAATATTCTCGCTGCCTGGAAATATCTCGTTTCAGAGTTTTGTAAATGAGCGAGCGACGAAAACATACTTTACTATCTCCCAAATGTTTCCAAAGCGCCCTAAATGTTATATTGAGGCATCTTGTTATTTCTGATTATAGTTTCCAAGAGGTCGATGTTTAATACTCTCATGGCACTCCGGTTAAACAGGCTGTATTAGAGGGCCATGATTTAAAGGGATACGCCACCGGGCGGCTGTGGGGAAGTCAGGATTGCGTAAGCCCCATTCACTCGTACACAAAGTTTGTGCGTCGAACGCGTCCGTTGGACTAAGTGGGATTACATTTCGACTGCACGAAGCTGACCGAATCTCGCACGAGAGCTCGAGCTCAGGTGGAGCGTATAATTATGTTTGTGCAGCGACTTTGTCTATCCGAGGTTTGCGCCCCGAGGGGCAACGGCATGATCAGGTAACGATCACGGTGCCCTCTCGCGGCATTAAAACGTCCACAATCTGCGGTTGAGTATCCCTTTAAGGGCCTGAATGACTAGACCGGGTCCGCCAGGAGTACTCCATGCAACTTGAGAGCGGGAAAATTTTCCATTTAAAAGTGAACAGACACATTAAATACTCCTCTCTCTTTCCATATCTCCATTCATTTTCGTCAGATTTTATCCCTGCAACAACACTAATGTCCTTTTCCACATTCAACCCTTGTGATGTAAATGGGTACCTGGCAAGAATTAATTCCTTGAAATGCTAAACTATAATAGCAGCATTGCTTAAACCGGAATAATAATTGTATAGCGCCAAGGAGCGTGACAACTCTTACATACATGAGTGCTATAGGACACACATAAGCGGATAAGTAATCCGCTCGCAATGCATTCTTGTTAGGCGAAGTTAATAGGGAAAATAATGATAAAAAGAAATTCATACAAAATCGAGCAACTTCATGCCCTCTGTAAATTTTAAGAAGGCAAATCGTGTTTAATAGTCACAGGGCTTTCGATTTTACACCTTGTCTGAAGTGAGCTTGTCTTTGTGTACTATTAAAGGATTTATAATTATCTGAGTGTGTTTCCACTGCTTTCAGCCTGCGAGTCGGCGAGGATTATATTTAGTCGCATTTCATCCTTCATAAATTTTGTTGCAGCCGGGAAAATGACCAAATAAGGCACATCATTCAGGATTTTTTAAATAAATTTTGTCTCTACTCCGAACATCAAAATATAATTGTTTTATTTTTTTAAGTATTAATACTAATACGTGTAAGAATGGGGGCATGGATTACGTATTATGGAGTGAGCCCTATATATAAGAAACCACTTATTATTATTGTTATTATTATTATTCAGAGCCCTACATAGGTCTCTGTCATTATTAAATGCACAGCGCCAGCTACGAGAAGCTATTTGTTGTTGTTTTTGTTGTTTTGGAACGAGTCATTTCTCTCTGTCTGCCTCTCTCTCTCTCTCTCTCTCTCCCTCGCTTTCTCTCTCTCTCGTTACTTGTTTCCACTTTCACAGAAAAAAAAAACATTTTTGATTATACATCAGATGAACGCATTTTCGCGAGGGGGCTGACGATGTTTGCCCAAATATAAATTTTCCCATTTCTAAATTGTGCAAAACGTGTGACACTTTTTACACTGAAAATGTACAGAAATTCCATATTCGAACATAAAACTATCAAAATATGAGGACATCTCGCTGCCCGAATATGAGGGGGCTCGTATGCATTATGGGGCATACATCATAATTTGGTGGATAACAAGAAAGAAGACAAGGCAATAATTAATTAGAGAAATATGTGGAAGGAATCCTGCCCTTTTTCACGTTATCTCTCCCCTCTCTCTCTTTCTTTCCCCCCCCCCCCCCTTTCGATGAGGTGTAAAAATTGGGACACTTGTAACCCCAACGCTTCGCAGAATACCACTGCCACAACCCACGGGCCCCATAGCAAGGGCATGCACTTATTGTGTATTGTAGTGTTATGTGTAAATTCGTGTGAATATACGTTTTATAAGTATTAAAAATGATACCCCCCCCCCCCCCGCCATGACCATACCTATAAGGGAGCCTAGAGATCGAGTGGTAATTCTTTTTTCTATTCTTCATTTTCAAGCCTTAAAAAGCAATTTCTTAAGCGTTTTACCTACAGGAAAAAAATCGTAAGTGGACACTGCATCGAGCGTTACAGCATCGAGTTTTCAACATGGATAACGATTTTCTATTCATTTCTTTCCCAGTGGGGCGCAACTTTTAACGAAAATTCAGAAAAATATTGTAGAAGAGGAATTCAACCAGGCAACCTAAAGCTAGATTTGTATCAACTGTTGAACCTTTGAAAATGGAACTTTATATAAAATGAAATAAAATTTTGTCCTATTAGGAAGAAAACAAAATTGTATATACTATGGAGCAAAGCAAGAAGAAAACTATTTTTAACCGTTTTAAAATTCAATTTCATATAGGCCAGGAGCCTGTCCCGAAATATTCACCCCATTTTACCCATAATATTTGACCCCTTAAAGTTACTTAAACCATCTAAGTCATTGAAAAAAAGGTTGTCAGCCTGACCGTAGCCTTCGAGTTTAGCCCCCAGAGAACCCAACAGAAGCCCCAAAGTCGTGTCGATTTCACCCCATCTCTGTATGCACCAAACTATTTCAATAGGAAGTCGTATGACTGGACATTACAAAATATAATTAAACTGACAGACGGCCCCTAAAAATTGAGGTAAATTTCTCCCTTGAAGCCCAGGGACCAAATTTTGTCAGAAGGAAGAGCTATGGGTGCATATTTCAAAAACTGACAAAATTGTCCATCGGGAAGGGGTTGTCAGACCCCCTGAAATGAAAAACCCAAAATGCCCTTTGACAACACTTTGACCCCCAAATACTTTGTATGTAAAGAAAATGCATTTTCTTACCTTCTGACTATGATAACTCAAAAGTGTTTTATTCAATTCAATTCAAATTTACATGATATAATTTTGAGTATAATAATTTTCTGGAGGTGCAATTTTGTGTTAATTAGCCATTCACTGACATAAATCTGTAAGAATTTCTTTTCAAATGGGGGGCATGACCATTCATGGAGAACAAAGCCATCCCCCCCCCCCCCCCCCCCTGATGAAAAGAAGGAATGACCGGATTTACGCCAATGTTGCCATTTCATTAATAAATTATTCAATTATTGTGAAAAATGTAGTGCTTTCTCAAAAGTAGCCGAAAAATTTTGTCAGGATTATGCAAACACACCCATTGTCCCTCTTCTGCTGTTTGACAAGACATAATAGAAGAGCTTTTCGAGTATCTGTGGTATGTGACTGTCAGGCGGAAATGTATTATTCATTACACAGATACCAAGTAAGCTCTTCTATTATGCCTTGTCAGTTGGTCAATGGGTGCGTTAACATAAACCTGACAATACTTTGAATCCTTGTTGTATTTTATTTTATCCACCAAATTAAGATGTTTACCCCTATAGGGCTGAACCCACCTGTTCCTCTTAGCAGTGCAATGGTGATCTCACTATGAACATGGCAAACAAAGAAGCGGACAAAATATACAGCACCTCATTGTACCTTCCACACTTGCTCGGTAGACAAAAGAACATCCCTTCATTGCTATAATGTAAAAATATGTAGAACAGGTGTCACATGCATATTCACCTGTTCTACTTATTTTACATAATAGCAATGAAGGGATGTTCTTTTGTCTACCAGAACAATTGTGGAGGGTACAATGAGGAGCTGTATATTTTGTCCGCTCTTTTGTCATCGCGTTCATAGTGTCTTTACACCTTGAGATCCACCAAAATATACTGACGAAAACACCATAATTATGAGCTGAATTTGTATACAGATGCTGATTGTGGGGATGGATACGGGGGTCTGGCAGGATGCAATCGGGCTGTCTACCAGGTCAATAGGCCTGTTCACAAAGTTATTCAAATGTACGGGGTTTCTTTCCTGGGGACCTAGTAAAGAGGTGTCATTAACCTATTATTAATGAACGAATGAACTATAATACTTGGAATCCAGTTTGCATACATTACTTGTTGCTATGTCTGACAAGTCTCTGACAAGCTTTCAGGTTGTCAAGAGCAACCTTTGTTTTAAAAGTATGCATAAAATTTGAAATTTGAAAGGTTGTCAAGAACAACCTGTGTCTTAAAAGTATGCATAATATTTGAATATATATGTGACATAGCGAAATTTTGCAAACTTTTGTTGGTTTGTTGTCGGTCTGAGCGGTGTGACTATACTATTATAACTCAGGCGCGGATCCAGACGGGGGCGCAAGGGGCGTGCGCCTCCCCCCCGTTTTGTCTGACACAAAAAAGGGCCTTAATTTTTGTTTTAATAGAACCACTGTTCTTGCAGCCCGCATTCCTGTTTTCTACCCAGTACAGTGTGCGCCCCCCTTTCTGAAAATCCTGTATCCGCCCCTGTAACCCCTATCTTCTAATTGACTTCAGAGAAATGTTTAAGTGCGGATCTTTCGGAGAATAAATAATTTCATGGTGATATCCAATGAAACATTGATACAGTTAGAGACACCTCATCAGAGACGATGGAGACAATTACAGAGAGACAGAGAAACAGGGAGAGTGAGAAAGACAGAGAAGGGGACGAAGGGGGCGGACTGGCCACCATGATGGCCAGGGGGAGTTTGGTGAGTTTTCCCCATATGCCGCTCGATATCTCGATATCTCAGGGAAGCTGCGCTTTCTTATCAATCAATGTGGGTCCAGGATTTTCTTATGGGGGAGGGCGTCTCAAAAAGTGCTTAAGAGCAAGAAAAAAATATAAAGATTAAAATCTAGGACATTTCGCAAGAGGGATGATACCCCTTTGCCCAAATATGAACTTTTCTGTTTTAAATTTTGCGAGCAAGCACACCTCATGACGATAAAAATGTAATTTTGTCATCGAAATACATTAAGATTGTAAAAAGACATCTCGCTGTCTGAATAGACCGCTTTTATAATGTATACAAATTTATGCACATATATTTGTGCACCTAGTGACGAGCTATTCCATTAACCTGATTTTTATAAATAAGCTTCAATGCTTGGAATCCAGTTTGCATACATTATGTGTTGCTATGTCCGGCAAGCTTTCAGGTTGTCAAGAACAACCTTTGTTTGAAAGGTATGTATAAAATTTGCATACATTACCGAAGCGGTCTATTGAAGGTGACTGCTGTCAGAATATTCTCGGGCCTGCTCCCCCCCCCCCCCCCCCCCCCCCTTCCCAACCACTTTCTCGTAAACCAAGGATGACGAAGCAACTTAAGGGGAAAGAAAGGATCCGCCGCTGAACATTTTCCTGCTATAACCCCCTACTCGAGTATATACCCCTAAATCAACGAAACTAAACGTACAAATTACCAGGGGCATTGACCATGATTGTTTAAAATCTCTGTTTGTTCAGGTGGAAACCAGACTAGCTTTTTCGTCACGTCTGATGAATTATGATGATGGCAGGTTCATTATAATATAGTATTTAAAGTGCAACACTTTCACAATTTCATTTCCCCGGGCCCTACCTTATCACCATCGGCCAACTCAAGTCCCGATCTCTATCAGCACGAGCTGTGCGATGGGCATTCTACTACGACACAACGTCCTATAACACAACTTCCTACGACCAAACCTCCTACAACACAACCTCCTATTACTGAACGTCCTACGACACAACCTTCTACGACACAACCTGTTACTACAAGATCTGGTCAAACACAATCTCCTTTCAACAACCTGTCGTTGCATCTCCACGTACATTGCATATAGGTCGTGGAAAGTACCTTCGCTCAATCCTTTCATGCGTGATTTTTTTTTTCATAATTCAATATTCACTGCTGAGAATTTGTGTGCTCGTAAAAGCATTTGAAATTAAGTATCAAAGGTAGTTTAAAGCCGCGTTCTTATCCCAGTTTACCTTTCCAGTTTCCTCTTCTCAGTTTCGAAGTTTGGCTTTGTAACCTTAACATCAATTGAGGTTTTTGGAAATCGATTTTTAGTTCAAAGCAAATAGGAGAGGACCTCGAAAGGTTCGTCAAAGATTTGCCAGTTTATGATTACAAATTCAAAAAATCATAACTTTCTTATTTTAATGGATATTGCCTAAATTTTCACTTATCTGTTTCTCTAATTTTCTGCTTCTAGCAAATCCAACTTAATATCAGGGTGGCCTTCCCCTCTGAGGGTTATGAACATGGTATAACGAGTGGTTTATAACCCTCTGAGGATTATGAACATGGTATAACGAGTGGTTTATAACCCTCTGAGGATTATGAACATGGTATAACGAGTGGTTTATAACCCTCTGAGGGTTATGAACATGGTATAACGAGTGGTTTATAGCCCTCTGAGGGTTATGAACATGGTATAACGAGTGGTTTATAACCCTCTGAGGGTTATGAACATGGTATAACGAGTGGTTTATAACCCTCTGAGGGTTATGAACATGGTATAACGAGTGGTTTATAACCCTCTGAGGATTATGAACATGGTATAACGAGTGGTTTATAGCCCTCTGAGGATTATGAACATGGTATATCGAGTGGTTTATAACCCTCTGAGGATTATGAACATGGTATAACGAGTGGTTTATAGCCCTCTGAGGATTATGAACATGGTATAACGAGTGGTTTATAACCCTCTGAGGATTATGAACATGGTATAACGAGTAGTTTATAACCCTCTGAGGGTTATGAACATGGTATAACGAGTGGTTTATAACCCTCTGAGGATTATGAACATGGTATAACGAGTGGTTTATAGCCCTCTGAGGGTTATGAACATGGTATAACGAGTGGTTTATAGCCCTCTGAGGATTATGAACATGGTATAACGAGTGGTTTATAACCCTCTGAGGGTTATGAACATGGTATAACGAGTGGTTTATAGCCCTCTGTGCGTTATGAACATGGTATAACGAGTGGTTTATAACCCTCTGAGGATTATGAACATGGTATAACGAGTGGTTTATAGCCCTCTGAGGGTTATGAACATGGTATAACGAGTGGTTTATAACCCTCTGAGGATTATGAACATGGTATAACGAGTGGTTTATAACCCTCTGAGGGTTATGAACATGGTATAATGAGTGGTTTCCTTCTGTGGATTATGAACATGATAAGGAGGTGAGTTATACCGGTGCATGTATAGTACTTGTATTATTAAAAAACAATTGATTACAGTAGATAACCAAACAGGATATACATTGATGTTAAAATCGATTGACCAACCAGCCCTTAATCAAGTGGGCTTGAAGATACGTGCTTCTAGCAAATTCTACTTAATACCAGGGTGGCCTTCCCCTCTGAGGATTATGAACATGGGATAACGAGTGGTTTCCATTAAGAAGGTTTTGGGCGATTCAGAGGGATACAAAGCGTGAGTTAAACCGGTGCATGTACAGGACTTCTATTATTAAAAACAATTGATTACAGAAGATAATCAAACAGGATATGCATTGATGTTTAAATCGATTAACCAACCAGCCCTTTATCAAGTGGGCTTGAAGATTTGTGCAGGTACCAGCTTTAACAGTTCTAAAGGTTCATTGTTTTTTCTTTGGGCTTTTCATAAGTGGGAGGGGTTGCTGATTTAAAAAAAGAAAGACATTGCCCCGTCGACTGTATAATAGGTTCAGTGTATCTCCGTCAGCAAAGAATCATTATATGACTCGATCAACTTTACAGACGACAGCCCATATAAACCTGTTAAATACGTACCAGTCACTTCAGAAGATAACCACGAAGAGCAACACATTTTGGGTAATGTTATGTATATAACTCTGCCACATTTCGTGCTTGAACCTCAACAGTTACAATTTTTTTATCGCTGTATTATATCGACACAATTAATTATCTGCCTAAATATTTGCTACAATGGGGAGTGTTAAGGAAATGAAAGAATTCACGAGCGGTGTCAGCGAATTAATCGGGGAGTTTTGGGGTAATCTGGAGGACCTCTCACCTGGGGGCTGTAGTGAACCTGGTCATCTTCTTGATCAACTTCCTCTTGAAGCTCCTGATGATCCTGATCAATGGGAAGACGTATTGGATGATGTGAGAAAGATGATCATCCCAAATGTAAGTACCTCTCACTTTCTCTGACTCTATATATCGTTGATAATTTTCTTTTTCCTTTTCTTTTCTCTCTTTCTATCATTAATCATCTATCTTTCTCTCTTTCTCTATCTCTCTCACTAATCACCTTACCCTCTCTCTTTATCTCTTTCTCCCCTCCCCCCTCTTTCTCTATCCTTCTCTCCCTCTCTGTCTCCCTTTCTTTCTCTCTCCATCTCCCCCTCTCTCCCACTCTCACTCTCTCCCCCTTTCTCTCTCAGTTGGTCCCATACTGTACATTTTTCTGACATGTACCGCAGCTGAAGTATCAAAACCCCAATCTATACAAATCAAAATTTCGGTTATCAAATCGAATCTTCTAGGATGGGTGGCTTCCCCCTTTTTTTTTTGTATGTATAAACTTTGGAGAGATAAAAATCTTGAGATTATCCCAGTAGACCAACAGCCCACGAGACAGACATATTTTTTTATCTTGCATCTAAGAAAAGTCAGAAGGCCAACCAGACGGACATTATAAGCCAGTTCGGGGTTAGCGCATGGTACAAATGACCCCAAATATCCACAGATATTTTAGACATGGAGGGTCCCTTTATGTGCACTTCAGAAAAATAACTCTGGGAGTGATAGAGGTACCTCATGAATAGCTTTTGTTTCCCCCTTTAAAATGAATACTTCCACCTGGATATCATGGAATGCACCATTAGTGCATAATTGAATAATGATTACATGACATTCATGAGCACATATCGAATATTAGTGTCAGTGGGTTTTAGAATTTGGTACAGATGACCTTTATCTGCTCATGCTCAGATTGCATCTCCGAAGTGGCTTATTGGAATAGTGGGCTGTATAGCCGAAAATCCCATCTCTATATCCTGGATTAATTCTGTGCTCTTGAAATGAATAAGTTTCGTTGATTTTTGTCTATGCAAACGAGCAATGCAACATTTTTTCCCCATTTTTGCAGATGCCTCACTTTTCGAGTCCTAACTTCCATGGTTACGTAGAACTCGGAACGTCTGCTCCCAGCGTAGCAGCTGATCAACTCATTGCCGCTCTCAATTCGCCTCCTTCCACTTACGTAAGCAGTCTACATACTTTCTTTACATTTTGAACATTCTTTGTGTCATTTAAATTGCCGAGTGTTTTTGTTTTTTTTTTTTTATGTCTTTTGTTTCTTTTTTTTCTCCTACGACAATTTTATGATAAGCAAAAACGCATAACTTGTTAGCTAACATTGACATTTGAGTCAGTAGACAACAACAACAATAATAATAATAGTAATAATAATAATAATAATAATAATAATAAAATGAAAGTCCACGACATGGAAATTCTATTTGCCCAAATGATCGTGCATGGGCCCGGCAGCCACTGTGCAGCGCCAGATCGACGTTGCTCTATCCAACTCCCATCTGTTAAAAGAAGAGTCTACCCACAAATTCAAACAACATGTTGTTTTTCAATCCTTGCTTAACAAATAATAACAGGTTTTATTTCATTTTATTCGGAAATATAGCTTATCTTACCATTTCAATGTTCAAATTTACCACCAAATATTATGCTAATGAGGTACAAGTCCCGCATGTTGTGACGTCATGGCCGCACAACCCTTTTGTGCTCGTTTTCGCGTCCGTATCTTCCTATAGAGTTCCACACATATCGTCCTTCTATCTATTCTATCAGCCATCGAAACATCAGCGCATTTTTAAAAGGAAATTTGGTATGACGCGGCCGAGGTTCGAACCACTGACCTCTACCACCTGGACGTTTCATTGGCTCAGAGAAGTGAAGAGTAACATGTAATAACGGAAGAGTAACATGGCCGCGCCCACTTCAAGTGCTCGCACGCGCGGGAATGGGCGATGATCCGTCAAGGTGGTAGAGGTCAGTGGTTCGAACCCACGATTGTGAGGCGGACGCTCTACTGACTGAGCTAATCGGTGTAAATGTTTTGTCAAACAGTTTAGATTATTCATTACCGATACAACTTAGTTCTTAATCAGAATGAAGATATTGCTTTCAAATTCGTGTACTTCGCGTGAAGTACGCCAGGAATTATAGCTTTATTATAGCTTTATAATTGGCTGATCTAACAAACTAAGAATGAAAATTAAAACTCTTTATAAAAGGATTACCTAACGACCTTTTGGCTTTCACTACTACTAAAAGTTATCTATTAGAGTATTTCTTTATCCGTTTTCATTTCTGATTCTATTAACTTTTTAATATTTTCTTTCATATGCTTTCCATACCGTTTCTATTAGCACCTTAATGGGACTGGTACTGAGCTTGAGATGCGAACAACAGACTGGCTTGGTAGAATGATGGGTCTTCCTGATCAGTTCCTTTTCAGTTCAGGCAAGGGCAACGGTGGGGGCGTCATACAGGTAAGGAGGTGCTATTCAGCTTTGTCTTTGATCCAAAAATTCCACAGTTATACCTCATTCACACAAGCACACACCGACTCCAAAGCGATCCCGAACCAACCAATTCTTGCCCATTCGGTGCAATGTAATTTCTTCTTCGGTCTATTGTCGATCTGAAGTCCATCTTGTGTAACTGAGGTATCAGTCACACCACCACAACGACTACAAACCGACCTATTCTTGCCCATTCGATGTAATATGTAATGCTTTGTTCGATCGGTTGTCGGTCTTGTCAGTGTGACTAAAGTATTACTGCTAACAAGGGTTTTGAACATTATACTTGTATTCCTCCTTCAATGTTCTTCAGTTTACTAGTTTCGTTAATTACAGATGTTTAGTTTAAGGGATAAAAGATAGCTATTGTGCCTTTGTCCCAATATCAAATTCCCGGTTTTTAAACTTTGACACTTTTTGTTGGGAAAATATGCAGAAATGACCTATTCGAGCAAATCACTACCCAAATATGAGGATATTCAGGCACCTCGCTGCCCGAATATCGGCACTTTCAAATTCCTCGGGGGGGGGGGGGAGTTTGCAGCACCAAGCCGCCCCTCCCACTGCCTCGTAGACCTATTATATATTATATTTGTATACCACAGTTCGTTTTTTCTTGATGCTTGAATATAATAATTTATATTGTTTTCTTGTTTACCCGATTATTTCAATGCAAATCTTAGTACCGCTACATCCAACAGTTTAAAAAAAATAATATTTTATATGTTAGAGTTTTCTTCTTGGTGGAGGTCTATAGCAATATTGGTCGCAAGCCTAATGTAGATCCAGTGCTTGATTGAAATTATGAAACCTCAAGGATATAGGCAGGGTGCCACCCCCCCCCCCCCCCAATCCAGATTACGCCATCGCTCATGGGGCAAATATATATTATTTGCCATCCGCTTCCGTAGCCAATGTGGATCAGAAAAATAAATTAATGTTGTTTTTTTAAGTGGACTGTTTGGTGCTATTTTTAGTAAAAAGTATTGCCAATGTGGATCAGAAAAATAAATTAATGTTTTTTTTTAAGTGGACTGTTTGGTGCTATTTTTAGTAAAAAGTTCGACTGAAGAGATCTTTTCATTCTCTTCAAGATAATGGAAAAATTGCAGCATGTCATTCAGAATACTCTTTTTTTTCACGATACCAGGAAAGTGCCAGCGGTAGTTGTATTTTGATGCTTATTGCAGCTAAGACTCGAGCTCTTAACAAGCTCCGCCAAACGGACCCAGATTTAGACCCTTACGAAGTGTCATCCAAGTTTGTTGCCTTCACCAGTGACCAGGTAAGTAATATAGATCCTGATAAGTTGAAAGTTATATTGACATTGGTATTGTCTCCAATTTTTCTAGAAGAGACCAGCCGGTTCTATATGTTAGTGCCCAAATTTGAGTTTGCAGCTGTATGACATCCTTCACATAATATCAATAAATCTTTAACCAATGAATAAATGGATTTGTTTGGTAAAGGTATCACAAGAAAAAAATCCCAACAGGTCTAAACTGAATAAAGTTAGTATTCATAATCAGAATATGGAAGGTTTACGTTTAAATCAGGCTAATTATTTACTCCAGCAAAATGTCAGTGCCCAGTGCTCAAAGTAACAAAAACCATATAATCAAGTGAAAAAAGATATGATTTATTTGATTTAAATCGATTTATTTGATTTTAGTAGATTATAGCCCTAAATGTTGCTCGCATAGATTTAAAAAAAAAGATGACTCTCAGATGATTTTTCTTTTTTTGCCAAATATTAGAAATCGAAGAAGGATTTTTGTGTCATTTCTTTTTTTGCACATGAACAGAATTAGCAACAAAATTTCAGTATTTCTCTTCTTTTTGCTTGAACCGTTTTTTTTTTGTTTTTTTTTTAAATCAAGGTGATTTCAATGATGATAACCTTGTTTGATACTCGTTACCAAAGAAACATTACTTTTGAAAAAAAAAAACACATTAAGGTATATTCTCTTATTTTGGCGAACTACCAGGCACACTCTAGTATCGAACGTGCTGGACTTGTAGCTGGGATTCGAACCCATATACTACCAACGGATGACAAAGGATCTCTTCGACGAGAAGCACTTCTTGAAGGCATTGCTAAGGTCAAGTCAGATGGAAGAATACCAATTTTTGTGAGTCGCGTTTTAGATCAGTATTTGGTCATGTCATTATCTCATTCAGAACGTCTTGATTTTGCAACCTGAATTTGATCGATATCTTACATGCACGTGTCACTTTCTTAATGGAGTTGGTTCAGGCCGTTTGGCCAGAAAATCACAGATTCCGGTCTCATGATAACTCTGACCATTTGATCTTGAATTTATTGATTAAAAAAAATATGTTGATTATAGGCTCAGTGTTCTCTGCATCGAAGGAACACATGACCGGTATATTAGCGTTTTGATGTATACACCCCTGTCCTCGCATCCATTTGTGGCCTTATGCCTGACCGACATGACTTGTAACACTGCGTTTATGCATTTGATAGACGATATTCATATTTCTCTCTCATGGTTTTGATCAAACTAGCTCGGTGTTACCCTTGGAACGACAACAACATTGGCGTTCGATGCTCTTTCCGAGTTGGCACCACTATGTAAGTATTCTAGAGCAATTAACAGTCTTTGTATAGGGGTAGGGATCACATTTTCCTCGTAGTTTGGTCGGTGTACCTCTAGAGGTTTCCATTGGCCGTCGAAACCTTGCGAATTCATGAACTTTTGATGCTTTGCTGACGATAACACTTCCATGAAAAGATACGTCATGGATTAGGAAATTATTTTACACAAAAAAATAGAAAAGCGAAACACAGTAATAATGTACCACAAATGCACAAGTTAGAAATGAACGAATACCTCAATGGGTAGTATCTGGGGAGCATTTCATCAAGCGTTTTGTCAGTGATTTTTACTGACATATTTGCTCTCACTCAGCCAATCAGATGCAAGGATTTCAGTAGCTTATAACAGTTTTCGGTAAAAATCAATGACAAAACGCTCGATGAAACGCTCCCCAGGTTTCTTGGAGGTATCATTGCAGTTACAATAGATTAATGCTTTCCAAATATTAACCAATCAGAAACGCCTTTACTTACATCAAGCAGTTGATCTCAGCAATGAGTACATACGGTATCGATTTCATGCAAGTAGGAATAATGATTGTATTTTTTTTAAGTTAAGAAAGAATTAGAATCGCATGTGACTCTACCGTAGAGTACTTGAACAAAAAACATTTAAAGGTTTAAGCAAAAATGAATATAACATTCTGACATATCAAAGATACATTTTGGTTTGTCTTCTTTTTTTTTCCAAATGCAATCACTAAACTTAAACTAAGAGCTGTCTACAAATTTCTAATATTTTTACAAATATTTCATGCTTATCTATATTTACTCAGTTTTATTTTTTCTTCCTTCTTCTTCTTTTCCTCAATGTTCTACCGAAATGTGTTGAAGTGAATTCAGTACAAATTAAACTTTTTATTCTCTGAATGTTTGCAGGTCATGAGGAAGGGATTTGGGTTCATGTAGATGCTGCCATTGCTGGTTCTGCTTTCCTTTGTCCTGAATTCAGATATTTGATGAAAGGAATCGAGGTAAATTTGCATGTTTTATCTTTCACTGGTTTAGTAAACCAAGCTCATTTCATATGAGTATAACCTAATGTTAAACTTTAATTACCAAAACAGAATTCCCCTAACCTATATTATTATTCCTTTAACAGTTCCATAATCTCAAATAATGTGAAAACAGTGACATATCTCCTCATCCGCATCATCTTATGTTTTTTTTAATATCAATAATACAACAAAACTCAGAAATAATATTGCTCTCGTAATTTAACATGCAGGTCATGAGGCCTGTCATCAACGCCATCAGTGCGTGTACATTTTACCTTGATATTTTCTTAATTAATATCCTTTTTCATTATTGTTTTTTGTTTATATTTATCATTGACCGTCTGGGCATGTTAAGGTACATCTTGAAAAACCTCATGTAGACTACAGGGTAAGAAGAAAATTGATCTAGTTATCCACGACTCTTTTTGCCTACTCTCTAAATATACAGGAAGTGAAAATTCACCTTTTTGGGAGCCACATTAGGGACCCCTTCGTTTCGAGTGGAAATCCACGCTCTTGAGATTGGAATCCACTCTTAAATGAATGACTCAACCACTAACTTTGGCCATTGGAAATCCATATACTCTTGAGATTGGAGTCCACTCTTAAATGATTGATTCAACCACTGCTTTGGCCAGTGGAAATCCACGCTCTTAAGATTGGAATCCACTCTCAAATGAATGACTCAACCACTAGCTTTGGCCATTGGAAATCCATGCTCTTGAGATTGGAGTCCACTCTTAAATGAATGATTCAACCACTACTTCGGAGTGGATCCCCTATAGGCTGATAATTTTCAATGGATTCATCTCCAAAGTGATCCCTCGATCGTATTCAGGAAGCGAGGAGGTCTATTTAAGATTTTTTTTGTTGATAATCTTATTTAGTGTACATTTATGAAAAATATTAGATTTTAATTCTGGAAACATGTTATTCGGGCAGGAGATGTCAAGCCCCCCCCCCCCCCCCCAATACGCCAATGCTTATGTCCAATGCGAATGTCGTTCTCAGATTTTCAATATTCGTGTTTAAATTATCCGAATCAGAAAATGAATAATCCCAAATTAGAATAATGATTTGATTGGTCAAAAACAGACATTAGGATTATTGCCAGACTGAATTACTTATTGAAGTGAAATGCAATTTGATCCTAATTTGAAAATATATACTGAGCAGCTATTCCGTGAAGAAAAGGAATAAAATGAAAATTACATGGAAATGTTTACCATGTTGTATATGGTTTACTTTGTGTGTTATATCGGAAGTATTCTTTGTTTCTGACAAAAAGAACATTAAGTGCATGCCTTTGGGATTCGTAGCTTTGTATTAAAACTCCGTTTTGTTTATTTTGATAGCACTGGAGTTTCAATCTGACTCGCCCGTTCCGTTCTCTGAAACTTTGGTTTGTCATGAGATTGTTTGGAGTACAAGGGCTGCAGGACCACATCAGAAAGGTAGTGATTATGTCAGATGTTTCTTAATACCTGCATTCCTAGCAAATATTGTAATTCTCTTTCATGGGCGTCACCGACACTTTAGGAACATTTGGGAGAAGGAGAGCTTGGTTGCCTTCACTATAAGCTACTTCGGAGATGCAATCTGAGCATGAGCAGATAAAGGTCATCTGTACCAAATTCTAAAACCCACTGACACGAATATTCGATATGTGCTCATGAATGTCATGTAATCATTATTCAATTATGCACTAATGGTGCATTCCATGATATCCAGGTGGAAGTATTCTTTTTAAAAGGGGAAACAAAAGCTATTCACCTCTATCACTCCCAGAGTTATTTTTCTGAAGTGCACATAAAGGGACCCTCCATGTCTAAAATATCTGTGGATATTTGGGGTCATTTGTACCATGCGCTAACCCCGAACTGGCTTATTCTTGGCGAGGACACACTCGTGCTTTTTTAACGCGAAAAACAACAGGAGGCACACGTTTAGTAACAACAAACAAACAAGTTTTATGGTTGTAAACCTTAAAGGAAACTTTACAGTTTATTCCACGGTTAATAGTTTGACAGTTCCGTCATTATCTAATCATGATTATTTTAAACATGAAAATATACGCAATGTACATTTTTTAATGAAATTGAAACTTCTCAACGATCTCATCTTCTTCAAAATGGAGATTTTTCAAGTAACACATTGTGATTACTTGTGAATAGTTCTTTGATATATTCCTTCTTTAATGTTACAGAGTGGGTATGTGTTGAATGCAGTCGTGCCAGACAAGCCTCTAGCAAATATCTGTGTATTTGCAGGAGACCGCATAAGGTCTACGAAAAAAAATATGTATTTTCTTGATATTTACAGCAATCTTTATTTTTTCTCTTGTCTTGTAATTTTAATATCACAGCAATCTCGTTTGGTCAAGGAATTCGCAGACTTAGTCAAAAAGGATGCACGATTTGAACTGTGTGCAGAAGCCATGTATAGCCATGCATGCTTCAGATTGAAGGTAAGAAAATGGATATAGTTTGTGAGTGATTTAGACCGATGATTTCATTTGATTTGGATTTGTTTCATTTTCAGCTACATAGACGCCCCCAATCAAATGGCAACTGAAAATAAGGATTTTTTTTTAATGGGGAGGGGGAAAATGAAGGTCAGGAGACTATGCCATAAATAGCCCCTTGGCCATGGCTGGCTCGATTGCTTTGCTCCCTTGCATTTCATTCATCTCGTAAGTGATCATGATGAAATCCAACTCTATTGAGAGGTATGACAAAAGAAAAGAAAGAACAAAAATATTGCTTCACAGAGTCAACTTGAACTAATCACATGTGGCGCCGTAGTAGTTGTTATGGGCACAAAAGTGTTATAACAAGCATAAATGTTGGGGGCATGTTTGGCAACAATAGCCCCTGCCCCCCCCCCCCCCCCCCCCCATATATGTCGTGAGAGAGAATTGGAGAGAATTTAACCTGCTCTTTGCTATAAAAATAGATTTAAAGCCAGTAGAGGTTATAATTTGTTTAATTAGAAGCTACCAAAGTTGGGCATTGTTAGGAACGTAGGAAATAACGTTGTGTGTGTGTGTGTGTGTATATATATATTATATATAAATGGGTACCGGCAGGAATTAATTCCTTGAATGCTGTGAGCGCCGAAATCGGCAGCCTAGCTAGAGCCGGGGTAATATTGGAGCGCCTTGAGCACCATTCATGGTGGATATGAACGCTATATAACTATCCAATATTATTATTATTATTATTATTATTATATAATGTGAAAGGAAATGAAAGAATAATGGTTGCGTAACTTAAATCAAAGTTCCCCAGAGACGAGAGTTGCCAAAGCTGTTGTATATGTTATTTCCTTACAATATTGTTAAAGGAGAATTAACCTCAAACAATAAAGACGATAGTGTTCAAAGGTGTTATTTATTCCTACTTGTTAGACTATATGGCTTCGCGTCAAAATATACGAGATCGATACGAATCAAGATTTTCTGAGCAAAATTTATCATCTGCTAGCAATATGTATCGTCTGCTAGCAATACATGGGGGCTGCCATTTTTTTATGTGTACAAGAAGATTTTCTTAATCCAAATGCCCAATTGCCTTTTTCAAAATTAAAAACCCATTTGAGATTTAAAATATAGAATAGATATGTCAATTTATTTTTAAACTGAAGATTTCCTTATATATTTCTGTTGAAAATCGATATTCGCTTAATATAAATCTATTTTCTAGATACTGTGACGCAATGGACGGAGCAAATTAATTCAAATTTTATGGATGCTTCTTCCCTGAGCATCTATAGCGGCAAACTATGCATTCACCTGCTTTCGGATAATGGGACTTGAAAAGTCAGAATGCATGCTGCATATATTATGCTCTGCTCTGTTTGGCAAACCCAAGAAAATAGATTTTTGTTAAGCAAAACCAGACAATTTAAAAGTATCATTATAAAGATTTAATTTTTATAAATCATGTAAACACCCACTTTATATTTTTCGTCACATATGGGATTTTAGGTAATGAAGAAAATCAATTTAGGTCTTGGATTCAAAATATCTTCCTGACCGGAACATTTCTCAATGGTTCATGTACAAATCCAAATCAGCAAGAAAATGGCAGCCCCCATGCAAATGAGTAGTAGACGATACCGGGTGTTGGAATATCTTTATTATACCCTTTTCTGATATCTTATTGGAAAATGATTTAGGCCAATAAGTAGGAATATACTACACCTTTCAATATAAGTAAATTTGTACTCAGGGGTTAATTCTCCTTTAATAATTATTCTAATGTTTATCTCAAAGCATTCGCTTGGATCCAGCTGAGGCACGCGGCTTGTCTTTGTTCAAAACTCACCTGCCCCTGACAAAGGAATTAATTAATTAATAAGGTTGAAGATTTGTCAATATGTCGGTCAATTGAATCTGGTGTCGCCGAAACTACCGACCCGTCTCCGTGGTCTAGTGGTTAAGGCATTGGGGCAATTCCATGAAAAATGTTCACTTTAGTAAAAAAATGAAGTTTGCAATTGCACTTAAACTCTCAAATATTCTTGAAAAGTAATGTATAAATGTTCATTTTCCAATAGACAAATCATTAAACTGACAAATTTTCGTATTTTTTTCCACCAGTGAAAATCTAATATGATGTATCGCAATAACACAAAAATGTGGCTATTTTTGAAGAGTTTATTCTTCCTGTCTCTAATGAAGGCCTAAAATCTACTGGAGGTCTCCTTCAACTTTTAAACAGTAGTTCAGTGTACATATCAACAGAAAATCACAATGAATGTTTATATCATTCATCAATTTTCGAGGCATTGATCCTCAAAATTGTGTGATTTCTTTATCATTAGAAGTGTCATGTCCGTTACGTTTTTCACTTAAAGTTTTCATAGCCAACAGGAAATTTGTATTTGGTTACTGTAAATTCAGTTTCTATGTTAGAACTAAATCCCCTTACATGTGTAGCAACCATTTTTCCTTACCACTGTCAGTTTTCAAGCAAATGGCGTAACGGACATGACACTTTGCGTAACGGACATGACACTTTATATACGACAAGTGGCAGAAACCACATTGTGGGCTCCATTTAATAGATTGATTATTATTTTCAATTGCTTGAGGATAGTGGGATGTTTCTAGATACTAGTGACTCATAAATATAAATCTGCTTGTTATATTTAAGACACAACAACAAGCAGATTTTCCAGTTTACCCATGGAAGTCTGTAGATTTCAGATGATCTTGCTAGCCCTGTTATGTAATCCCATTCCAACATCTTGATCATGATTGATGACCAACATGCAGCAGCAGGTATGTCCCTGTTTATTTACATAGTGGATTACTGAAGCCAAGACAATGCAGTTCCACTATTGGCCATCTCCCTAGCACTTTTCCATGATAACTTAGACCTCATTTCATAATGACACTGGTTTTGTGGAACTGCTTTAAATGCATGTTGCAGATACATGTAGCTAACTTTCTTTCTTTAAAACTGATGTAAATCATTCAGGACATTTTCATGATATGTTCAAACTTTTGATCAGGTCTGGTTCATTAAGTTTTCTTTGCCTCAAAGCTTGAGACGTGCTCTACTTTGTTGTATGTTGTTGTGGTACTCTAAGCATTATATTCCATGCATTGTAGTATAGTTGTTAGATCACTAAAACCTGCAAAAAGGAACTTAGATGTGTTACTATTTAACATTTGGTAGTAGTACTGAGCTGTTAGTTTTGTCTTTTTTATGCCAAATGTGTTTTTTGAAAGAAAGAAGTGAAGATATGGTTCACTTCACAAGGGTGTCATGTCCGTTACGCTAGCATATTAATACTATCTGAGAAATATTAGCCTATAAAGGAGAAAACACCATAGCATCAACTAATAATTTGTTCTGTTTTGGTATGGAGGGTAGTATTAACTAAAATGTATCATAAATTGTAGCTAGCTGGTGCAGAAGCAAGTTTGCTTTATTTTTTATATCTTGTGTAAACATTGAAAAACCAACCCTTCTAAAATTACAGAAATATATGAGATAGTACAGAATACCAGTTATGATGTGTGTCCCTATCTTTCAACCTTACTATATGAACAATAAAATATCTGCCATATCTCGTAATAAAACAAATATTTCCGCTCACAAAAAGTGGACAAAACTGTCATGTCCGTTACGCTCAATGCGTCATGTCCGTTACGCTACATTCTGAGCTATAAAAAAAGAATGCAATGTAAAACTAATCTCAAACATGAATTTATGATTACAGCATGACTTTAAGTTTTAATTAATACCCAAACCAGGTTCATTCTATCCCAAAACTCACAGGAATTTTCATAATAAAAAGTAGGTTAAAAAGCCTTGTCCATTTTGTGTCATGTCCGTTACGCTCACAACGAGTGCATTTTCTCCACAACCGTTCAATAAAATGATGTGAAATTTCATGAGTATATCCCTGATAGTCAAATGTGTCTGATAAACTCAATAAAAATTGTTTGGAGACTGCCAATTCTATTGTGTGATGTTTTGAATTACAAAAAACTGTCTGAATGTCATGTCCGTTACGCTGGAATTGACCATTGGCGTTCTAAGCCAACGACCCGGGTTCGATTCCCGGCGGAGACATTTTTTCAGCCTTTGCAAAAATTTCAAAAAGGGAGGACAGCTCTGGGGAACTTTGATTTAAGTTACGCAACCATTATTCTCTCATTTCCTTTCACATTGTATTTATTTCCACGAGAGTTGCCAAAGCTGTTATACATATATAAACACAACACAAAAAGTAAGTTCCCCCTTTGAAATGGCAAAATCCATTCGGATTATTGAAAAAATTAACATCAGATATTGCTACCAAAATGAGTTGTCAATTGTGTAAACACAAGAGGTAATTTTCAGGTTGGTTGAGTGAGCACAATTTAAAATTAAGCAAGAAATGCTAAAATTCACTGTTAATAATATGGCATAAAATATGACTCCTGTAACTTTTGAAAAGTGACAATTTTCCCGTTAATGTGTGCTCACTCATGCATGACTTGACAGATCAATCTAATTTTGCTTAAAACCTTTTCGTTAAAATGTTACGCCATTTTGCTTTAGGGGGAACTTACGTTTTGTGTTGTGTTTATATTATATATATATATATATAGGAGAAGAAAGATTCATCTTCTAGTATTGTAAAAATGACCTCAAAACTCATTTGTTAAAAACGGCTTTCCAGTAAATTTACTTTCACACCTTTGTGTATTTTCATGTACTTGTAAGTTTTTCTTCTCCATTGCGCCTTGAGCACATTAGTCCCGTGGAGTGGAGCATTACAAATACTCTGTATTATTATTATTAATGACTAGCATAAATTACCCGTGGCACCATAGGGTGGGTGGGGTGGTCTTCTCCTTTGTACAGCCCAAGTACATAGGAGTATACTGTAGTATAAAAATGTTATCATTAAATGTATTAAGTCGAAAATAAATGTGTAAGTATATGTATCCCACAATGTACAACATATTGCACTTGTTTGTATTTCTCAAAGATTGAGCAATCATATATAGTGGAATGTTGAAAGAAGCGAGAAGTATAGTGAAATTTTAATAGAAGCGAGAGAGAGAGACAGAGAGTGAGCGAGAGTGATACAGTGGGAAACAGTGGTGGGGAAATGAGAGAGAGAGAAAAAAAAAGCCCAGTGGAAATATGAGAGAGTGAGAAACAGCCAGTAGTGGGAAATTGAGAGAGAGAGAGAGGAAAGAAAATTGTCACAGGAGCAATTGTCATGGAACCTCAATAGACGGTGCACGGTGCAAGCGTACCGTACGTGAAGCGACGTGAAGCTTACGCCTTTGTAATTTCGCTGACCCGAAAATGGTCGAAAGGACTGGGAACTTCGAAACTTTACTCGGGGCCTGTCAAAGAAAGTTACGAAGTAAAAAAATATCACAAACAACCCCCCTCATGACAATCTGGGAACAATTTAACCACGTTAAAAAAAACCCAGCTCGATTGAGTGGAAAATCACGGAGAAAGGCGCTTTCAAACAAACGGACGGACAAACAGACACACAGACACACATTAGCCAAATAGTAATAAGGATAAGCAGATGTGGAATCAAGTAATAGACTCGGTATGTTATGGTCAGCGGTGTGAAATCCCAACATAAACCTATTAACTGGTAGCATCTCTAGCTATATGTTACATGGTTATATACATACGGTTTATGCTACAATGACTGTTGTTTATCTGAAGTTATTATGTAATTCATAGCATTCTAGATGAAAAATAAAATGCAAAGAAGTCTCGAAAAGGATACACCAAACTGCTGAGGGTTCATTACCTTTCTGATGTGGTCCTGTAGCCCTTGTACTCCAAACAATCTTATGACAAACCAAAGTTTCAGAGAGCGGACAGGGCGAGTCATGTTGATACTCCAGTGCTATCGAAATGAACAAGAAACGAAAAATAATACAAAGCAGGAGATGTGCAGACATTCATTTTGTCAGTACCAAAATACACTAAAATTACTAGTAACAAATGTGAGTAGGCCTAAATCCCTCAAAATGGTTAACAGTTCAATTTAACTGTCATCTTAATAACGGTTTTTTCACGGAATAGCAGCTCGTTTATAGGCCTCCTTTCAAGTTTTTAGGATCCAGCTGATATTATCTCTATTTCTATCTTTGACTAGCAAATTTCTTCTGGCAAAGTATCCCAGAACATATCTCATAATATAACAATACCTGCAATTATATGGCGCCTTTCCAGTTAGTAAATGATCAAAGCGCTTTACAGTATAATACCCCGGTCATTGGATCCAGTTACGATTCTGCACTTATAGTGCATATTCTCCATTCCACAAGGGAGCATTCCAGTCTGGCGGCTATTTTACAGGCGCACATATACTCTTTCAGTCACAATAACATTCGCATCCTACCGGGTACCTATTTAACACCTGGGTGGAGAGTGGCAAATGTAGATTAATGTCCTGCAAAGGGACATTAGTGCCGCGGCGGGACTCGAACCGCGAATCATGTGATTTGCAGTCCGGTGACGTATCCACTAGACCACGACACCTCTATTATGATAATAATACGTACGTTTAGCCACGTAGAGCGATAGCATCGATGCTATCGAGGTGTCGGTGCTATTTTGGTGAAGACCAGATAGTGTCGAGACCAAACGCTGTCTGAACGCAGATAGTCACGAGATAGAAGCGAGTTTCCAAACTATTCTTGCAGCGAGTTTAGTAGGAGTAAATCTCAGGATCCAGCGACATAGCATCGATGCTTTGCGGTAGACCACCCACCGCGCTTGTGACTATTTGTAATGTGAGCGCAATCGCTGCTATCTTCACTCGCTGCTATTTTAATTATGTCTGTTTCATGTGGTGCTATAATATAATGCAATGTATGTAGTCTATGGGCCAACGTAGACCCCCCTCCCCCCCCTTAGGCACAATTTTTTTGTGATGTTTTCCTGGTAGCTAGGACCCTAGGCTATCAGAATCTGCCTGTTTGCCAAAGAGTTAGTGGTGGGTGTGGCCACCAGGGCCGTTACCATGGCAACGCATCAAGGAAATATAGGAATTTACTAAAATACCTAATATTTCTAATTCAGAAATTTGAAAAATGACGGTAACCATCTAAATATATGTATTTTGAGTTTCCTGATTGATTGAAACCAAAATCTAGGTCATTTAAAGTCACGGTCATGTCAAAAAATGGCCGTTACTATGGAAACGGTAACATAAAAAGTTTATATTTTGGAAAAATATCTAAACTTATCAGTTTAAAATAGACAGAGAGGTGTCTACACAATCTTAGATTATATTTTTCTGTTAGCTAGGACCCTCAGTTATCATAATCTGCCTGTTTTCCATAGAGTTCATGGTGGGCGTGGTCACTAGGGCCGTTACCATGGCAACACATAACGAAATACTGGAAATTAGAAAATACCGTATATTTGTCATTTAACAGCATAAAATATATGGTAAAGCCTCTAATATATGTATTTCAACCTGCCCCACTGTCTCCAACTACAATCTGAGCCATTTGAAGTCATGGGCGTGTAAAAAAGGGCCGTTGCTATGGAAACGGTCCCACAAAATGCTTATATTTGTCTAAAATATCTATGATTTATCAATACAAAATAGAAAACAACTGTCTGCACAATCTTAAATCATGTTTTCTGTGAGCTAGGACCCTCAGCTCTCATAATCTGCCTGTTTTCCAAAGATTTCATGATGGGCGTGGCCGCTAGGGCCGTTACCATGGTAACATAAGGAAATACTGGAATTTAGAAAATACCGTATATTTGTCATTTAGCAGCATGAAATATACATGGTAAGGACTATAATATATGTATTTTAAGCTGCCCCACTGATTCCAACCACAATCTGAGTCATTTGAAGGCATGGGCGTGTCAAAAAAGGACCGTTGCTATGGAAACGGTCCCACAAAATGCTGTTATTTGTGGAAAATATCAATGATTTATCAATACAAAAAAGAAAACAACTGTCTGCACAATCTTTAATCATGTTTTTCTGTTAGGTAGGACCCTCAGCTCTCATTTTCTTCCTATTTTACATAAAGCTGGTAGTGGGCGTGACCACTAGGGTTGTTACCATGGTAACACACCAAGGAATTGAATTTTAGAAAATACTATATATCTATAATTCAACATCACAAAAACAAATTGTAACCATCTAAATATATGTATTTTGGGGTGCCCGTTTGATTGCAAGTAGAATCAGAGACATTGGAAGGCACCGTCATGTCAAAACATGGCTGTTGCTATGGAAACAGTATGATAAAAATTGAATATTTCTGTAACTAATCAACACAAAACAAAGAACAGGTGTATGTACACCCTAAAATGGTGTTTATCTGTCAGCTAAATCTGAGTCATTGGAAGTCACCGTCATGTCAAAACATGGTTGTTGCTATAGAAATGTTATGGTGAATTAATAAATATTAGTGAAAAAATATGTAACTATCCAATGCACTTTATAAAGTAAGGGTATCCACAACCTGAAATGAGGTTTTTCCCCTGTACGTTAGCTAGGACCCTGGATATCATATCCTCCCTGACTGCCACAAAGGTGGATACTGGGCGACCACTCGGGCTGTTACCATGGTAATAAGATAGGAAATAACATATATGTGTAATTCAACAACGTGAAAATATTTAGTAGGCATTACATCTATTTCAAGCAGCTCTTTTGAGTGCAATTCTGTTGTGCGCTTTCAAGGTCACAGTCAGGTACAGGATTATAATTCTTATTATCCGTTTGGTCTCAAACTGACGCCGATGGTGGGTGTGAGCACCAGCCCCACTACTATGGCAACGCACCATCAAAATATTGGAAATTGTTTGAAAATAACATATACATGTATATATATATATTCTGTTTCAATAATAGAAAACACAAAATATTGGTCTGGATATACATATCATAAACTTCCAGAGTTATGACACTAAATTACAGTCATAATCCGAATCACATAAGGCCATAGTAATGTCAAAACATGGTTGTTGCCATGGTAGTATTATTATTAAAAAGGTGACAGATTTTTGTTATTACACAGCAGCAATTATGTTGCAAAGACATTTTGTAATCCCCCATGTGGGGGACCGTTGCAGTAACAACAGCTGATCCTAACTGGTTAGCTGTACTTGAGTAGTTATGCTTCCACCTCTATGCCTTGGCGTTGGGAGGGAGGCAATGGAGGCTTAATAAATGGATTCACCTCAGTCACAGAACCTAATGTATTCATAAGATGATAAACTTGTCGGTCTGTAGCTAAACCTGTCTACTTGAAATAAATCTGAGAAGATTGGAATAGAATTTAGCATACTTTCCCCTAATCCTACCCATAAGAAATCTGCATGTTCATTAAGGATTAACAGCATGGCCAAGGTGGTCTAGGATTTGGACTTCATCAGAAACAGGGCCAAAGAATTGAATTTTTGGGTGCCTCATCATAGATCAAGTCCAGGACTAAAGTGTTGATACCTGCCTGGAGTTTTTTATATTTGCTAGAAGGTATTCAAAAGAGTCACTGAGAAGGCCTGTGGTGCAATTGCAGCTCAGCATTCTCATGACTTGCATGATTGGGGTACATGTATATTAGCCGTGGACTTGATGTGTTGGGGACCATAAGACCTATAAGTTTACATATTGGTTGCCCTTACAGTTAAGCTGCAGTTCTTGTGGCTTTAGAGGAGATATGGCCTATAGTTTGTGAGATTGTTCCTCTAATACTATCTTGCCTTAAGCATGGTTGGATAAAGGATGGGGTATATTTTTGGCAGAGTTTAGTGGCTAAGTCCATAATATTTTGAAATTAGTGATCACCAGCGGGTTTGTCTATCCATCTTTTACAGCTTTAAGGCGTTCTGCAGCCTTAATTGAACTGAGTATTCTTTTATTAAAACTTGGTTGACTTTCTTACAAGTCTGATATGGTGAGGCACTCTTATCTGGCTTGAATCACAGGCTAAGAAGGTCATGGTGAGGAGATTGTCCAACCCTCCTCCGGTTTGGTTTGGCAGAATAAAGTCAGAACTCAGGATGGAGATATAGGTGTCATCTATACCTCCACCACTATGTTAGAAGAGAATACATTTTTTGCAATACTTGAGTAATGTCTCTATGGTTAGGATGAAGATGATGAGTGAATCCTCACTTCACCCTAAAGGGAATTCAAATTTACTTAGTATAGTTTGGTATGTAATTCTGAAGTCTGTCAATGCCTTATTGTATCTGTTCTTCATGATAACTCTGGTGGGTAATCCTCAACCTCATCCAAAGTAGCGGGTGTTGCTGCAAGAAGAATTCTGCTGAAAATGTTCCGTACCTCTATCCTAAGGATGCTCTCTAACTTCTCATTCCTAATGGCATCCATTTATAGAACTCCTTGAAGGGGCAAAGTGGAATACAAGTAGCTCTCACTCATGTCAACTGGGTGTGGACACTTATGTACCTCAGTTATCATTTCACAGATGACTGTGAAGTCAAAACCGACACATTAATTGCAGTTAGCAGTACAGTCAGAAATTAACTTTATAAAAATATATCATTACTAACATTACCTTTCGTGTTGTGAAATCACAGAAATATGTCACTATTTTCTAAATATAGATTTCTCGATCATAATCTGCCTTAGCAGTGACCATATTTGGATATGATCATATGATCATATTAACATTTTCAATGCAATCATTCAGGCTGCTTGCAATGGAGATATTTAGCATTTCTATACTGTTATATTGTTTTAAAATAATGTTCAACTAAAACAATGCCACTTTCTGAAATGCCAATATTTTAAAGATGCTTTTGGTGCTCACAGCCACAGTACAACACCTACCAAGTGGTCAAAGTTAATACTGTAATACGACAGCACAGTAGATGAGAGTATCTCTAAGTACAGTGGTACCTGTTTAATATGAATTGGCTTATAAAATACAATGAATTTTCAGAAGCCTTGCATATCTATTTGAACATTTGCATCTTCGTTTGTCATAGCAAGTGTCCTGATCCCAGGCATGAACTTGAGGCCTCCAACCTGGAAAATATTGTTGATCTGGATTTGAACCAATAGGACAGTTGCACTTGTTTATAATTCATTATTTAGATACATAAATATCCCTTTCTTAAAAATCAATATTTGCTTTCTTATCATTCTTTTCCTTTAGCAACGGCATATTTTTATATGACTGACCTAAACTAATCCGGCTTTTGATTGCAATTAAAGGCGGAGCTTCAATTGTGTATAATTAGATGCCTACATTGTACTTCGTTACATTACAAATACATGGTGGAAGCACTGTGGTATATTGGTGAAGGCCTTTCACTCTCATACGAGAGCTCTTGGATTCGATCCTTGATCGGTGCTTACATCCCTGGGCAAGGTGTTTTGCCCACATTTGTTTTGCTTGACCCAGATGTATGAAATGTGTACAAGGCAATGATAGTTGCAGGGCAGTAATATTACTGATGTGGTTATCCTGGGTAAGTAAGATCAATTTTGTATTATTATCTATTATTCTAAAACTCTTGTTTTTTGGTGCCTTACCATGGTAGCTACCTTGACAGTCTCACCCACAACCACTTTGTGGCTACTAGGAAGCTTTCGATTATGATAGCTGAGGGTCCTAGCTGACAGATAAACACCATTTTAAGCTGTATATATTACTTGTTCTTTGATTTGTGTTGAAATATTCAATTTTCATCATATTGTTTCCATAGCAACAGCCATGTTTTGACATGACGGTGACTTCCAATGACTCTGATTCTACTTGCAATCAAACGGGCACCCCAAAATACATATAGTTATATGGGTACAATTTGTTTTTGTGATGTTGAATTACAGATATATAGTATTTTCTAAAATTCAATTCCTTGGTGTGTTACCATGGTAACAACCCTAGTGGACACGCCCACTTCCAACTTTATGTAAAATAGGAAGAATATGAGGGCTGAAGGTCCTAACTAACAGAAAAACATGGTTTATGTTTGTGCAGACAGTTGTTTTCTTTTTTGTATTGATAAATCATAGATATTTTCCACAAATAGCAGCATTTTGTGGGACCGTTTCCATAGCAACGGCCCTTTTTTACACGCCCATGACTTCTAATGACTCAGATTGTGGTTGGAATCAGTAGGACAGCTTGAAATACATATATTAGAGGCCTTACCATATATTTTATGCCGCTAAATGACAAATATACGGTATTTTCTAAATTCCAGTGTTTCGCTATGTGTTACCATGGTAACGGCCCTGGCGGCCACGCCCACCACCACTTTGATGTCAAACAAGCAAATTATGATAGCTGAGGGTCACAACTAATATAAAAACATTATCAAAGACTGTGCAGACATGTTTTTCTTTCTATTTTGTAATGGTTAGTTATAGATTTTTTCACAAATATCAGCTTTTTGTTGGACCGTTTCCATAGCAACAGCCTTTTTTGACACGCCCATGACTTTAAATGGCTCAGATTAATTGTGATTGCAATCTATCAGCCAGCTTGAAATACACATAATGGGATACTTACCATATATTTTATAGCTATTGAATTACAAAAATGCAGTATTTTCTAAGAATCCAGTATTTTTGGTGTGTTACCATAGTAACGGTCCTACAGGCCACACCCACCACCAACTGTACATGAAATAAGCAGATTATAATAGCTGAGGGTCCTAGCTAATAGAAAAACATACTTTAGGCTTGTGCATACACCTTTTTGGCTATTTCATATTTATAAGTTTGGAAAGTTGTCAAAAAACCGGCTTTTTATGGTACCGTTTCCATAGTAACGGCCATTTTTGGACACGCCCATGACTTTAAATGGCTCTGATTATGGTTGCAAACCAAATAAACTTTATGGCAAACAAGCAGATTCTGATAGCTGAGGGTCCTAGCTAACAGAAAAACATCATTTAAAATTGTGCCTAAGGGGGGGGGGGGACCTTTTCGGTTTCTGGCCCATGGACTAATGTATTCATGTGATGTACCCTCTTCCCTACTTTTTTCTATTATCATTCTGTCTGTTTCATCTGCTACTGTAATGTATTGTGATGTATATAGGGGTAAGTAGGCTAATGTGTATACTGTGTGGTAAGGAAGGGGTTGTTTTGTTGTTTGTTTGTTTTTTGGGGGGTTCCTTCTTTTTATCTTTTTCTTTTTTATATATGACCAGGCACCACAAAACCACCCAAAAGTCGCACTGTGTGATTTTCAGTTAGAGCTCAATCAATGTGTTTTGGTTGGCATGCATGGTCAAATTTGAGTTTTGGGTATTTCCTGAAAGAGTATACTTTTTTCTAAGTAATCTAAAATGTGGAGGCACCAAACAATCTATCAGACTTATGTGTGTCTTCTCTGTATTTTGTTGTATTACTTTTCTTTTTGACGGCCCTGAATACTTGTCTCATTTTAATCTCCCATAAATCTCCCGGAGTAAGTTTTTGCATTGATACTTCATTTTGCACTATGATAAACAGGATATGTCTATGTAGTATGCCAAGTTTTAGGACAATCTGATAATCCCTTCATAGAAATTTTCATTGAGTTCTAATCCTCCATTTGTCACCTTAGCACAACACTTTGCAAGTCAGAGTGCTTCAATAGACTGCAAACTTTAAACCCTTATTAAGAAGTAACATTATGAGGGACTGTGCATTCTTCTCTTTGTACATCGAGTTATGAACATCCAATGAGTTATATATCATTTTAAAGCTGAGAATCTGCTCTTTCAGAATCAGACCTTAACTAAAGTACGATGTGGTCTTTAGATATTGATTTACATGTGCTTACCAGAGAATATAGCGTGCATGCATGTGTTTTATTTTGGCATAAGATTGGAGTTCAGTCAATTTTGACATGTACAAGGTTTATTTAAAATTAAGTATTATAACACATGTATTTGCTACTTGATTGTATTATCGATATTACAAATGAATTGTTATTGTGTTATTATCTTGATTTATGAAGACAAATAAAATATTATTCAAAACAAAAGCTTCGCATCATATGACCCCTGTACACAAACTTCCGCGCGTTTGACCATATACCAATTATACTCGGGTCACTCTGTGTGGCGCAGTAATTATTGTTTTGGCAGCGGGTGATCGATGAATAGTCACGAGTGGGTGATAGAAGCAAGTCGATCACGGCCTGTCTGAACGTACTGGAAATATTTTTGAAACTTACATAGCATCGATGCTATGTACTACGTGTGAACATAACTAATAATATAGGTTTTCCCGTCCATTTTCAAACTGTTTTCATCCAACAATAGAGATTGTCAATTCAGATTCGTCTCGTGATGCCAGGGCGATGCGAATGCTAATTTCAACTTTGTCTTTTGTCATGCAGTTTAACAACATTCCGATCTGTTTAACACTATTTTCCCACAGTATCGTCAATTACAGTTCCACTTCGTCGGTCACAGTCACTGAGCACTTAAGCGCAAAAATAATTTCGTCTTTTTGCAATCAGTATCGTCACCTTTTCATTTAGTTTCGTCTCCCATTTTAGTGTGAAAATAACACACACTGTCTTTCTCAAACACATACAAACACACAAATGATATACATCCAGTTGACAAGATTAAAAGAGAACAAAGACGACCAAATTTTCTGTTTGGACTTTTCAATTCATGTTTTATGATGCAGATTGAATGATACAAAGTAAGATGTATCACATAATCATAACATGAAATGTATATAATTTTCCATCACAATATCAATATCCAACATGTTCACGACAATGTTCCTGGAAATATAGCAGACGGATGGTTCAAATGGCGTTTTCAGATTGTTTTTCGATCATCCCTCAATCTCCAGACGTGCGATGCATCGGGCCAGGTATGTCTGAGCATGGTTGTACCATCTGGCGCACTTGTCCGCTGTGATGACATCAACATTTGCCTCAGCGACTTCCTGGAGACAGTGTGCCCTCCATGCCTGAAGGTTGACTCCTGCTTCCCTTGCAGCATCACGGTCACCAACCCTGACTTGCCACTGTGGAAGGCTCAAGGCACGTTTCACCGCTGCTTTGAACGCCGAATGGGCCATTTCCACAGGATTCAGGAATGGCGAGTAGGGAGGGGTGCGCCTAATTACCACGTTGTCAAATCCCTCTGGAATTTGCGCGTTTACGTGTGGGCGGGCGTTGTCGTATATGAGGAAGAGTCGTTCCCCTTCTGGGAGCACCTGTCGAGCCTCCTCGCAGGTTTCACGTAGGAACTCCTGGAAACTCTCGAGGGTTGTAGTTGCCATTCGTACGGAATGATGCACGAGGCCGACTTCGTTAGAAATGGCAAATGTGATGTTGCAGTTGTTACCCCGCTGATTGTTCACGACCCTCCTGGCGGGCTGCCCTCTGGGTGCTCTCCCATAGCTTCTACGTGTCCAGATATTGTACCCACACTCGTCTATGTAGATACAGTGGCCGAGGACCCCGTCCTGCAGGAACCAGTTGGCGTATTCCGCTCGTTGATCCAGGACCCTCTGTGCGTTTCTACCCCCTGGAACGTCTTCCGCTAGTTTCATCGTCATCAGCATCCCGTCGAGTGTTCGGCTCAAGGTGCTGAGCGAAATGGCCGGCTTCTCGGGAAGACGTTGTCTGAGTTTCTCGTTCATCTGAGTGAGGGTCAAAAGTGGGTTATCATCAAGCATTCTCCCAAGCTTCTATTTATTTTTCACATCTGTCGGTCGTCCGCTAGGCGAGACGAATCAAAATAACAATTGACTATTCTGAATTGAAAATATTTAAGACTTGCTGCTAAACAAAGAATCTGAACTGGAAATGACTAAACTGAAAACAGCATTTACACGCTGAGCTTTCCGCGAGACGAAATGGAACTGAAAGTCGACGAAATTTCATGAAAAGTTGACGAAAATGGCCGGGAAAACCTATAATACTCTTAGCCAGGGGCGGCGGAGTGTCTTTCAAAGTGGGGGGGGGGGGGGGGCACCACAAAGTTACACCCTACCCTTCGGGAATTTAGGGCTTTATATTCATGAAAGGTCGTGTGGCGTGACGATGGGATCTGAACGTTACCACACGGTGGTTCGAAGAAAGCAAGGTGTTCCTGCCCGAATATTGGTAAGTTCTCATTCCGGGGTGGGGCTGTAGCACCCCTAGTCACCTGTCTTGTAATTATATCCTGCTGAATTACCCTGCATATAGGTCAACATGAGTAGCGGATAACTAGATTCCTTTTCTACTTACCCTGTAGTCTACATGAGGTTTCTCTAGCTGATAGTCAAGATAAGGAGGATCAATGGCCAATGAGCTCTCGACTGTCTTCCGATCCTGGACCCAAAGAACATAGTCTATGGGCCAACGTAGACCCCCTCCCCCCCCTTAGGCACATTTTTTTGTGATGTTTTCCTGGTAGCTAGGACCCTAGGCTATCAGAATCTGCCTGTTTGCCAAAGAGTTAGTGGTGGGTGTGGCCACCAGGGCCGTTACCATGGCAACCCATCAAGGAAATATAGGAATTTACTAAAATACCTAATATTTCTAATTCAGAAATTTGAAAAATGACTGGTAAGCATCTAAATATATGTATTTTGAGTTTCCTAATTGAGTGAAACCAAAATCTAGGTCATTTGAAGTCACGGTCATGTCAAAAAATGGCCGTTACTATGGAAACGGCAACATAAAATTTATATTTTGGAAAAATATCTAAACTTATCAGTATACAATAGACAGAGAGGTGTCTACACAATCTTAGATTATAATTTTCTGTTAGCTAGGACCCTCAGCTCTCATAATCTGCCTGTTTTCCATAGAGTTCATGGTGGGCGTGGCCGCTAGGGCCGTTACCATGGCAACACATAACGAAATACTGGAATTTAGAAAATACTGTATATTTGTCATTTAACAGCATAAAATATATGGTAAGGTCTCTAATATATGTATTTCAACCTGCCCCACTGACTCCAACTACAATCTGAGCCATTTGAAGTCATGGGCGTGTAAAAAAATGGCCGTTGCTATGGAAACGGTCCCACAAAATGCTTATATTTGTGTAAAATATCTATGATTTATCAATACAAAATAGAAAACAACTGTCTGCACAATCTTAAATCATGTTTTTCTGTTAGCTAGGACCCTCAGCTCTAATAATCTGCCTGTTTTCCATAGAGTTCATGGTGGGCGTGGCCGCTAGGGCCGTTACCATGGTAACATAACGAAATACTGGAATTTAGAAAATACCGTATATTGGTCATTTAGCAGCATAAAATATATGGTAAGGCCTCTAATATATGTATTTCAAGCTGCCCCACTGATTCCAACCACAATCTGAGTCATTTGAAGTCATGGGCGTGTAAAAAAGGGCCGTTGCTATGGAAACGGTCCCACAAAATGCTGCTATTTGTGGAAAATATCTATGATTTATCAATACAAAAAAGAAAACAACTGTCTGCACAATCTTAAATCATGTTTTTCTGTTAGCTAGGACCCTCAGCTCTCATATTCTTCCTATTTTACATAAAGTTGGTGGTGGGCGTGACCACTAGGGTTGTTACCATGGTAACACACCAATGAATTGAATTTTAGAAAATACTATATATCTGTAATTCAACATCACAAAACAAATTGTAACCATCTAACTATATGTATTTTGGGGTGCCCGTTTGATTGCAAGTAGAATCAGAGACATTGGAAGGCACCGTCATGTCAAAACATGGCTGTTGCTATAGAAACAGTATGATAAAAATTGAATATTTCTGTAACTAATCAACACAAAACAAAGAACAAGTGTATGTACACCCTAAAATGGTGTTTATCTATCAGCTAAATCTGAGTCATTGGAAGTCACCGTCATGTCAAAACATGGTTGTTGCTATAGAAATGTTATGGTGAATTTATAAATAGTAGTGAAAAAATATCCAATGCACTTTAAAGTAAGGGTCTCCACATCCTGAAATGATGTTCCCCCCCCCCTGTACGTTAGCTAGGACCCTGGATATCATATCCTCCCTGACTGCCACAAAGGTGGATACTGGGCGACCACTAGGGCTGTTACCATGGTAATAAGATCGGAAATAACATATATGTGTAATTCAACAACGTGAAAATATTTAGTAGGCATTACATCTATTTCAAGCAGCTCTTTTGAGTGCAATTTTTTTTGTGTGCTTTCAAGGTCACAGTCAGGTACACGATTATAATTCTTATTATCCATTTGGTCTCAAACTGACGCCGATGGTGGGTGTGAGCACCAGCCCCATTACTATGGCAACGCACCATCATAATATTGGAAATTGTTTGAAAATTACATATATATATTGTGTTTCAACAATAGAAAACACAAAATATTGGTCTTGATATATCATAAACTGCCAGAGTCATTACAGTCATAATCCAAATCACTTAAGGCCATAGTAATGTCAAAACAGGGTTGTTGCCATGCTAGTATTATTATGAAAACTGAGCAATTTAAAAAAAAAAGGTGACAGATTTTTGTTATTACATAGCAGCAATTATGTTGCAAAGACATTTTTTAATTGTTCGCGTGTTCGGATAGCTCCGGGCAAGATGTGGGTGTCCATGTGGGGGACTGTTGCAGTAACAACAGCTGATCCTAACTGGTTAGCTGTACTTGAGTAGTTATGCTTCCACCTCTATGCCTTGGCGTTGGGAGGGAGGCAATGGAGGCTTAATAGATGGATTCACCTCAGTCACAGAACCTAATATGTTCATAAGATGATAAACTTGTCGGTCTGTAGCTAAACCTGTCTATTTGAAATAAATCTGAGAGGATTGGAATAGAATTTAGCATATTTTCCCCTAATCCTACCCATAAGAAATCTACATGTTCATTAAGGATTAACAGCATGGCCAAGGTGGTCTAGGATTTGGACTTCATCAGAAACAGGGCCAAAGAATTGAATTTTTGGGTGCCTCATCATAGATCAAGTCCAGGATTAAAGTGTTGATACCTGCCTGGAGTTTTTTATATTCGCTAGAAGGTATTCAAAAGTGTCACTGAGAAGGCCTGTGGTGCAATTGCAGCTCAGCATTCTCATGACTTGCATGATTGGGGTACATGTATATTAGCCATGGACTTGATGTGTTGGGGACCATAAGACCTATAAGTTTACATATTGGTTGCCCTTTACAGGTAAGCTGCAGTTCTTTTGGCTTTAGAGGAGATATGACCAATAGTTTGTGAGATTGTTCCTCTAATACTATCTTGCCTTAAGCATGGTTGGATAAAGGATGGGGTATATTTTTGGCAGAGTTTAGTGGCTAAGTCAATAATATTGTGAAATTAGTGAACACCAGCGGGTTTGTCTATATATCTTTTACAGCTTTAAGGCGTTCTGCAGCCTTATTTGAACGGAGTATTCTCTTATTAAAACTTGGTTGACTTTCTTACAAGTCTGATATGGTGAGGCACTCTTATCTGGCTTGAATCACATGCTAAGAAGGTCATGGTGAGGAGATTATCCAACCCTCCCCGGTTTGGTTTGGCAGAATAAAGTCAGAACTCAGGATGGAGATATAGGTGTCATCTATACCTCCACCACTATGTTAGAAGAGAATACATTTTTGCAATACTTGAGTAATGTCTCTATGGTTAGGATGAAGATGAGTGAATCCTCACTTCACCCTAGATGGAATTCAAATTTACCTAGTATAGTTTGGTATGTAATTCTGAAGTCTGTCAATGCCTTATTGTATCTGTTCTTCATGATAACTCTGATTGATGGGTAATCCTCAACCTCATCCAAAGTAGTGGGTGTTGCTGCAAGAGGAATTCTGCTGAAAATGTTCCGTACCTCTATCCCATGGATACTCTCTAACTTCTGATTCCTAATGACATCCATTTATAGAACTCCTTGAAGGGGCAAAGTGGAATACATGTAGGGCTCACTCATGTCAACTGGGTGTGGACACTTATGTACCTCAGTTATCATTTCACAGATGACCGTGAACTCAAAACCGACACATTAATTGCAGTTAGCAGTACAGTCAGAAATTAACTTTATAAAAATATATCATCACTAACATTATCTTTCGTGTTGTGAAATCACAGAAATATGCCACTATTTTCTAAATATAGATTTCTCGATCATAATCTGCCTTAAGTTAGCAGCGACCATATTTGGATATGATCGTAGTCTTATTGGGAATAAATGATTAACATTTTCAATGCAATCATTCAGGCTGCTTGCTATGGAGATATCTAGCATGTCTATACTGTTATATTGTTTTAAAATAATGTTAAACTAAAACAATGCCACTTTCTGAAATGCCAATATTTTAAAGATATGCTTTTGGTGCTCACAGCCACAGTACAACACCTACATGTACCAAGTGGTCAAAGTTAATACTTTAATGCGACAACACAGTAGATGAGAGTATCTCTAAGTACAGTGGTACCTTTTCAATATGAATTGGCTTATAAATACAATGAATTTTCAGAAGCCTTGCATATCTATTTGAACATTTGCATCTTCGTTTGTCATAGCAAGTGTCCTACCAGGCATGATCTTGATTGATGAGGCCTTGATCTGGATTTGAACCAATAGGACAGTTGCACTTGTTTATAATTCATTATTTAGATACATAAATATCCCTTTCTTAAAAATCAATATTAGCTTTCTTATCATTCTTTTCCTTTAGCAACGGCATATTTTTATATGACTGACCTAAACTAATCCGGCTTTTGATTGCAATTAAAGGCGCAGCTTCAATTTTGTATAATTAGATGCCTACATTGTACTTCGTTACATTACAAATACATGGTGGAAGCACTGTGGTATATTGGTGAAAGCCTTTCACTCTCATACGAGAGCTCTTGGATTCGATCCTTGATCGGTGCTTACATCCCTGGGCAAGATGTTTTGCCCACATTTGTTTTGCTTGACCCAGATGTATGAAATGTGTACAAGGCAATGATAGTTGCAGGGCAGTAATATTACTGATGTGGTTATCCTGGGAAAGTAAGATACATTTATTATGATCTATTATTCTAAAACTCTTGTTTTTTGGTGCCTTACCATGGTAGCTACCTTGACAGTCTCACCCACAACCAACTTTGTGGCTACTAGGAAGCTTTCGATTATGATAGCTGACAGATAAACACCATTTTAGGCTGTACATACACTTGTTCTTTGTCTTGTGTTGAAATTTTCAATTTTGTTTTTATCATACTGTTTCCATAGCAACAGCCATGTTTTGACATGACGGTGACTTCCAATGACTCTGATTCTACTTGCAATCAAACGGGCACCCCAAAATACATATAGTTATATGGGTACAATTTGTTTTTGTGATGTTGAATTACAGATATATAGTATTTTCTAAAATTCAATTCCTTGGTGTGTTACCATGGTAACAACCCTAGTGGTCACGCCCACTACCAACTTTATGTAAAATAGGGAGAATATGAGGGCTGAAGGTCCTAGCTAACAGAAAAACATTATTTAAGATTGTGCAGACAGTTGTTTTCTATTTTGTATTGATAAATCATAGATATTTTCCACAAATATCAGCATTTTGTGGGAGCGTTTCCATAGCAACGGCCCTTTTTTACACGCCCATGACTTCAAATGACTCAGATTGTGGTTGGAATCAGTGGGGAAGCTTGAAATACATATATTAGAGGCCTTACCATATATTTTATGCTGCTAAATGACCAATATACGGTATTTTCTAAATTCCAGTATTTCGCTATGTGTTACCATGGTAACGGCCCTAGCGGCCACGCCCACCACCACCTTGATGTCAAACAAGCAAATTATGATAGCTGAGGGTCATAACTAATATAAAAACATTATCAAAGACTGTGCAGACACTTTTTTCTTTCTATTTTGTAATGGTTAGTTATAGATTTTTTTCACAAATAACATCTTTTTGTTGGACCGTTTCCATAGCAACGGCCTTTTTTTGACACGCCCATGACTTTAAATGGCTCAGATTGTGATTGCAATCTATCAGGCAGCTTGAAATACACATAATAGGATACTTACCATATATTTTATAGCTATTGAATTACAAAGATGCAGTATTTTCTAAGAATCCAGTATTTTTGATGTGTTACCATAGTAACGGTCCTACAGGCCACACCCACCACCAACTGTACATGAAATAGGCAGATTATGATAGCTGAGGGTCCTAGCTAATAGAAAAACATATTTTAGGCTTGTGCATACACCTTTTTGGCTATTTCATATTTATAAGTTTAGAAAGTTGTCAAAAATACCCGCTTTTTATGGTACCGTTTCCATAGTAACGGCCATTTTTGGACACGCCCATGACTTTAAATGGCTCTGATTATGGTTGCAATCGATTGGGCACCTTAAAATACATATATTAGGATGCTTACCAAGTATTTTTAGATTTGTGAATTGGAATTATATGACTTTTCCTAAAATTCATATTTTTCTTGATCCGTTACCATGGTAACGGCCCTGGTGGCCACACCCACCACCAACTTTATGGAAAACAAGCAGATTCTGAGAGCTGAGGGTCCTAGCTAACAGAAAAACATCATTTAAAATTGTGCCTAAGGGGGGGGGGGACCTTTTCGGTTTCTGGCCCATGGACTAACAGAACAGCTCATGGACACCAACATCGTCTTATGAGGTCCACAGTTGAAGGAGTCCACCAGCTGCTTGCATGAACAGACGGTGAACAATTACAAACAACAGAACACTATTCAAATTGAGTTCATAGAAATAGAATATTGATGATAGGTGTTTAGTTTGTAAGCGAATGACGTTTGTGACAAGCCCCCTATGAGCGGTGACTTCAACCATGCTTATCGATGCGAGTAACCTTTTAAAAAGAGTGATTTTTAACTCTATTTTTCCTCCCCCAGTCATGTCAGTGATCACTTGTTTAGGAGTGAATATCGAGGGCTCTCTATAAAGAAAAGAGTGAATTTCAACTCGATATTTCTTTTTTGTAAAGAAGCCCTAAGATGATACGAATGAGGAGATGTTTTAATGTTTGCATATTCAAAATTATAAAGATTTTTAAGAAAGAGTAATAATGTCTTTGAGAAATCTTAATCAGCGGGGGATCCCGGGGGCAGGGTACCTGTCTCCAAAAGTGCTGACAAGAAAGAATATCATAAACAAATACCCCCCCCCCCCCAACAACAACAAAAAAGTTCTCAGATTTCAGAGGCGTTTTTCGCAAAAAGAAGAGGAAGAAGAAGAAGATTTAAGAAGGTTTAAACCAGTGAAAGATAAGACATGCAAATTTACCTCGATTCCTTTCATCAAATATCTGAATTCAGGACAAAGGAAAGCAGAACCAGCAATGGCGGCATCCACATGAACCCAGATCCCTTCGTCATGACCTGAAAACATTTAGAGAAAAAAGTAAGAGAAGGTCTTTGTAGAAAGCTTCATTTGATAAAAAAGTTGATTTGTATTGAATTAACTTTAACACATTTTGGTATGTAACCTGCAATAAAGTCAAAGTGATATGAATTGTAACATAACAGATTCAGAATGAAGTAGAAGGAAATAAAACGGGATATATTATAGATAAGCATGAAATATTTATTAAATTATCGAAACTTGTAGGCATCCTCAGTTTAATGAAAGTATTTATAATAAAAAGAAAAACAAATGAAAAATTATCTTTTGCTATTTCAACTGTATACATGTTTGTAATAATTGTTTGTCCTAAACATGTAATTTAAAGGTAGAGTCATGTACAAATTTAAATCAAATTCTCTTAAAAGTTTTGGATTGTAACTGACTTATGCATTTATGATTTTATTGTATAAAATCATCACATTTCTTAAGCACGAAATGTCAGATTTTGTACTAGTAGGACCATCAGCAAAATCCTAAATCCAGGATGAGTAATAATTCATAAGGGTTTCGACAAGCAAAATAAATCGAGCAGCACTGATGAAAAAACGGAGAAAGTGAGAGAGAGAGAGAGAGAGAGAGTGGGGGGGAGATAGAGGTGATCCCATATACGAGGAATGAGACTGCTCTAAAATACTTACATATGGGTCCTAATTCTGAGAGAGCATCGAAAGCCAGTGATGTTGTCGATCCTAGCGTAACACCAAGCTAGTTTGATCAAAAGCATTGTGAGAAATATATGAAAATCGTTATCATGTTGCGTATGCCCGGCACCACTGGCGTATTGGTGGGGGGGGGGGGGGGGGGAGAGCTGCAGGCCCAAAAAGGTTCCAAACATTTTTTTTTTCTTAGTATCTACCAGACCCATGGCAAAATTACATTTTCATTAAAAAAGGTCGATTTGTTTTTAACTATAGGTTTTCCCTCCCATTTTCGTCACTTTTCAATAAATTTCAAACAATGATCTTTTAATTTCGTCGCCGGCCCGCAGGAATTTGCGAATGCTTGTTTCAATTTCGTCTTTGATCATTCAATTTAAAAACATTACCATTCAATTTCGTCATTAATTTGTCGCTGACTTTCGTCACTTTAGATTCAATTTCGTCGGTCACGGTAGTTTGGCGCAAAACAACAAGATCAAATTCGTCTTTTGGCATTCGTTTTCGTCAAACTTTCACGCAAAATCGTCCTCTATACTACACTGCAGCAAGATGCATCTACATTTGCTCATCATATAGTTTACTCACCACCTGCATGATCACAATTATGCCACTTTCATCGTAGATAAAACAAATTTCAATTCGCAACAATCAATAAATCACATCATCCAACTTTACACAGATGAAATACTCTCACATGAACAACACAATACAACAAAATAAAGATAAAGAAAAGATGCAGTTGAAACAACTTTTTTCGGGATATAAATAAACTTTTAAATAGATATATAGACAAATTTTCAATATTCATTATCGAATAATAAGGTTCTGTAAACATAAAATGCATCGATACACTCACTTGATGATGCAATCACAGATTGGAATAAAAAAAAGAATGCTTATCATGCTTACATGTATCTAAACATCAATATAATAAGCCAGTTCGGGGTCAGCGCATGGTACAAATGACCCCAAATATCCAGATATTTTAGACATGGAGGGTCCCTTTATGTGCACTTCAGAAAAATAACTCTGGTAGTGATAGAGGTGCCTCATGAATAGCTTTTGTTTCCCCCTTTAAAAAGAATACTTCCACCTGGATATCATGGAATGCACCATTAGTGCATAATTGAATAGTGATTACATGACATTCATGAGCACATATCGAATATTAGTGTCAGTGGGTTTTAAAATTTGGTACAGATGACCTTTATCTGCTCATGCTCAGATTGCATCTCCGAAGTGGCTTATTAATGAATCACGTAAAAGTTAAGAAAAAACGGTTAAGGTTTTATGTATCCTCTATAGAGAGGAATAAAAAATTAAGACGAATTTGAACAGCAATAAAGTGAATTTGTTTGAAAAGACGACGAATTTGATCTGAACATTTTTACTCGCTTGCCGGTGGGGACGAAATCCAGTGACAATTGACGAATGTGAATGCTAAATTGCTGAATTTGGTTGACCAAAGACGAAATTAAATGACATTTGGACGAAATCGATCCTCGTGTTTGAGCGCGGTACGCTTCGCCAGACGAAATTGAATTAAAAGCTGATGAAATCGCTTGAATAGGTGACGAAAATGGGCGGGAAAACCTATATTAAGAAAGTGTGCACCGTAGGTCTATGCTAAGCCCTCTTGGCTCAATGTTGGCACATTACACCAATGCCCGGCAAAAGGGATGAAAATATACAGACCAAGCTTCTGTAACAAGGGTACTATATTATGCAACCAAAATTATAAAAAATGATTTGTCTCTGTATTTCATTGAATAAATACCAAATTCCAGCAATTATACCTTGCTTTTATGATTTCCTTCTTACCACAAAAATAGCAATATCAGTTTCCATTCTTGGTCTAATAATTTTTCCATGGCTGTGGATAAAACGAATTCCAAAGTTTCGATTTTATTATTTGAATACACCTACAGACACACTTCAGTGCATATACCTACATTATCGAAATTAACATATATTCGTGTTAAGAATCAATTATCAAAACTAAAAAAATATTCAGACTAGTTTCCAAAAATTTGATGAGACCGAAATTTTCGATCTTTTGGTTCTTTGGTGTCAGGAATTCTCAGACTCTTTGTCGGAAGTTATAAAAGACAGATTTTCTTTCGATCTCGTGTACCTTAGGACTGGTCAAACGGTCTGTGCCCGCTTCTTACAAAAATGCCTCAATAAATATCGATAAAATTGAAGTTCCATAATCAACATTATCTGAATTACATTATGATTATGACAAGAAATTATACTCACAAAAATGGGTATCCTTCCATCTGACCTGACCTTCGCAATACCTTCAAGAAGTGCTGCTCCACGAAGAGATCCTTTGTCATCCGTTGGTAGTATAATGGTTCGAATCCCAGCTACAAGTCCAGCACGTTCGATAGAGGAATGTGCCTAGTATCACGAATGGCGATAATTACTTCAAAGTGCTGTATTAATTATGTTCTATTTTGAGTAACGAGTAAATATGAAAGCTAAATTAACTAATAAATTGATTTTGTCAAAATGTTTCCCATGTTGGTCTGGTAAATAGTGCCGAGCTGATCAGTCATTTCAATTTCACATTATTTCTAAAGCAAGAATATTCGAAGTGGTTAATCTTTGATAATACATGTAATTACTTATTTCTTCTAATGCTTAATGTACAATGAAAACCAAATGCGATTTATTTTGTTGTGTTATAGGGATAACCTCGCTAGTAACAAGGACCGCTATCCTACCCCTTCCCCTACTGATCTCCACGATTACAACTCACGTGTCAGAGCCCGTGTTTTGCAGTAGCTGGGAAAAGTGCAGGTGACACGAGAAGAAGAAGAAGAATACCTAATTCCAACTCATCTGGATCAGTCTTACGTACCTGGTCACTCGTGAAGGCAACGAAATTCGATGACACCTTATAAGGGTCTAAATCTGGGTCACTTTGGCGAAGTTTGTTGAGAGCTCGTGTCTTAGCTGCAACAAGCATCAAAATACAACTGCCACTTGCGCTTTCCTGGTAAGGTGAGAAAACAAGTATTTTTTTAAAGGACATTACATAAAATATCTTTCTAATTAAGAGCTGAAATCACACCACACCGTTCACTATAATAAGGAGAGTGCACGAGAAAGTGTTGATTCTTTGATTCGAATCCACGAATCAACACTTTCGAGTGCATTCGCCGACTTAAACCATTGCTTTACAATAAAACAACAAAAAATTCTAAAGCTGTAGATTCTTAAAGATCAATATTGTTCACCTGTGCCCCAGTTGAGTGAACAGAAAACACATTATTACCTATTATCGAATTTCTTTAATATTCTTGAATATTGAATATTTCGATCGACAGCATTGGAACAAAATTGCTTCTTGCCTATAGACCGATTCGGTTTGGGTGCTGGTTTTTATGCTAATTTATAACTGGGGGCTTCAGGAATGTTTATCAATAGAACATGTATGCACTAACATAGCAACGCACCTGGCTCAGTGCATGACCAATTGAAAAGTGCTTTTGTTCCTCTTTGGAAGCCCCCCAGTTATGGCCGCCATAAAGTACAGTGTTCTGAAGTCGAATTCGTGTATTGCCTATTCGCACATCAACTGTGCTCCATATCAACATTCATCATGGATTCAGACGATGAAATATTCCTCACCCAGTCCATTTTCAGGGGTGATTATAGTAGTGGGAATGAGGAAATTTTTGGCGTTGCATTTTCTGACGTATTGGACGATGATGCTCTCATGGCGGCAACTCAAGAGGCTGATCAGGACTACGACAAACGCTTTGGGCAGCCGGTATCAGAGGCTGAGGTTTTCATTAAATCAAGGAAAAGGCAAGTAATTCTTCATTATTCAATTATGACTTGAACATTGTATCCAAGCAAAAATTGACACATCCACCGAAATGGAGGGCAGAATTTATGTGAAATGAATGTGCATGCCTTTAATGTTAAATTTGCAAGTATACACGTATCAAATGGTATTATATTTGGAAATAAGTTCAATGCAATTTGTTATTCATGGCCTAAAATGTCTAGTTTAGTTTTATTGCATAAAATGTGTGCATCATATTTTAAAATATCTACATTATTAACATTGTTTTATTTGAATGAACTCTTCCAACTCATATTTTGATTTCTACGAAACAACACTTTTCTGCATCAGAATCAACACTTTTTCTATAAGAATCGGCACTTTTCTGCATAAGAATCTACAGAATGACTCAACTCTTCCAAGTCATATTCTGTAGATTCTTAAGCAGAAAAGTGTTGATTCTTATAGAAAAAGTGTTGATTCTTATGCAGAAAGTGTTGATTCGTAAAAAATAATCCACAGTTTAAATAAATAGTGTGACGTCACAGCACATTGTTCACTATAAGAAATATATTTATTTGTGTCGTACGGTCGTAGCTATACTGGCAACGGAAGCAGAGGTAAGTGCTCTTCCATTTTAGAAACAAAATCGATAGTTGCCCTTGAAGGTTTCATATTTTTTAGTTAATCACTTGGTTTAAATCTAGCTTATAACCATCATTGCTCGGAAGCCACAGAAGGGAGGCTCACAAAGGACATCGGCATTTGGGTATCGATTACGAAAGAAATTGTTTTGCTATATGAAAAGTCATTATTATGAAACTGCAACTATTTATCCTCCAATCAGGGAAAACCCCGTCCGATTTGGTCTAGCTAAATAGTCACAAAGAAATAGGGATTTTTTAGAAGGCATGCCATCTTGGTTCCCTTTCTTCCATCTTTTGCCACTTTGATGTTCTTAGCGATCCACATGAATGAAAATATTTTGTTCACAATAGACAGGTTTACTAAAATATTCAAAGTTTACGAAAACAACTTTAACAAAGGTAAATATTTATTTAAATATAGGTTTTCCGGCCCATTTCCGTTACCTCTTCTTTTAATTTCACCAATTTTCAATTTGATTTCGTCCGGAGAAACTTACTGCGTTCAAATCTTAAGTTCAGTTTCGTCAAATTGTCATTCATATTCTTTTTTTTTGTCAATCAAATTAAAAAAATAAGTACTCAAATTCGTCAATTGTCGCTGAAATTCGTCTCTGCCGCTAAGCGAGCTATGAATTTATGTTTTTATGCTAATTTATAACTGGGGGGCTTCAGGAATGTTTATCAATAGAACATGTATGCACTAACATAGCAACGCACCTGGCTCAGTGCATGACCAATTGAAAAGTGCTTTTGTTCCTCTTTGGAAGCCCCCCAGTTATGGCCGCCATAAAGTACAGTGTTCTGAAGTCGAATTCGTGTATTGCCTATTCGCACATGAACTGTGCTCCATATGAACATTCATCATGGATTCAGACGATGAAATATTCCTCTCCCAGTCCATTTTCAGGGGTGATTATAGTAGTGGGAATGAGGAAATTTTTGGCGTTGCATTTTCTGACGTATTGGACGATGATGCTCACAAAGGACATCGGCATTTGGGTATCGATTACGAAAGAAATTGTTTTGCTATATGAAAAGTCATTATTATGAAACTGCAACTATTTATCCTCCAATCAGGGAAAACCCCGTCCGATTTGGTCTAGCTAAATAGTCACAAAGAAATAGGGATTTTTTAGAAGGCATGCCATCTTGGTTCCCTTTCTTCCATCTTTTGCCACTTTGATGTTCTTAGCGATCCACATGAATGAAAATATTTTGTTCACAATAGACAGGTTTACTAAAATATTCAAAGTTTACAACTTGATAGGATCAAATTATTTTGTCATTCAAATTGGTCAAGTTTTATATGGACCTTTATATGGAGGGTAAACCAGATATTTAACTACATGTAATTTGTTTTACATTTTTCGTGATATTTGTGTGTCGGTCGAGTGGGTAGGTGTAATTCATTGAGTGCTGTGAACGGAAAATTTGTTTTTATGTATGATAAAAGCGACGTAAATGCGATGAATAAACGAGGATTCGATCAAGGCAATAATCACAGCTTTATACCGTATATATGGTATATCTGGGAGACGGTTTTAAGTGAAACTTTGAGGAAAATGATTTGCCAATAGACTAAATTGATTTTGCTGTCTTGTGCTCAGCTTCTGTGAGACCGACGAATTTGAATTTCAATTGACGAAAACGGGTGACAAAGCAGGAAATTGAATGGAAATGTTTCAAAAGGGTTCGACCAAAGACGAAATTGAAAAAGAGCATTCGCACATTCCACAGTGTCCGGGACGAAATTGAAAAAAAAACAAAAAACAAAAAATTGAATGAAATGGTGACGAAAATGGACGGGAAAACAAGATCAAGACAAGTCATTCATTCAGCAGGCTAATAATGCCTTCGTTACTTATGATGATGACGATAAATGAAGCATTCTCATAACAGTTATAGCAGATAAAAAAGAACAAAATAATAACTTTCTTTTCAATCCATTTAACAAATTTGGTATGGTTCATTTGGGCGTTGTGGCGTGCGCCTGTAATCCAGCTACCAGTGGAAGTTATAAACTGATTCAGCGGACCCAGGTTCGAGACTGAGTCACGTCTTTCGGATGGTGACGTTAAAGGTCGGTCCCAGACGTAAATAATCATATCTGATTGATACACGTCTGTAAAAACCCAATTACACACACACACACACACACATTTTGCTTTGTGAGCCTCTCTTTTGTCAGAACGTGGATGGAAGCGCCATGGGATTTTGCCTAGATTTAAATAATTAATTTTAGATTCATAATCTTAAATAATAATATTCAGATTAATTTACAATTTCGAAAGCTATTGATGCTGAAAATTCAATTGTATATATTTAAGATACTGCAAATTGAAACAAACTTGGGTATACAAATAAATTCAGATTAGCTGCTATCCTAGGACTTAATGTTGACAAGTCTTTCACAGATGAAGTGTGAATTGCCCAACAGGGAACGCACAAGAGATACATATATGATCTCTCTTAACTGAACTAACTAGCAAACTGAAGAACATTCAATGATGAATATTAGTACAACATTTTTAAAGCAACTCGGTAAACTTAAGATCAAAGCTGAATAGCCCCCTCCTTACCTGTATGACGCCGCCACCGTTGCCCTTGCCTGAACTGAAAAGGAATTCATCAGGAAGACCCAGCATTCTACCAAGCCAATCTGTTGTTCGCATCTCAAGCTCAGTCCCAGTTCCATTCGTGTGCTAATATAAAGAGTATAATTAGGGGAAATAAATGAAAGGAAATGTCGAATGTTCATGTCTATGCAAATGGTCACCACTGATTGTAGGCCAACTCCTGCGATTCGTACGTTCTCCTTATGATCCCTCTTGGTCGTCTTACACTCTCCTCATAAACATACTCTCTCTTACCTGCAAGAACTATCGAGGAGAACGTACAGCCTCCGTACAGGTACAGTGCAACTGACGCGCGATATGTTACGTCCGCGAGAAACCCGTGCGATGTTCCCAAGAAGCCCGTGCAATGTTTGCAAGAATTATGGTAGCTGCACAAGTCACTTCCTTTCATCAAAACACGTAAGCACATGCAGATATTGTTGGACATGTCCAACAGCCTCCTTGCGTGTCTTGCGTGCTTGGAAGGACATTTGCAGACCCGGGCGTCTGACGCAAGGATTTTCATGTAGACCTCACGCAGAGAGGTGCACGGCCGGTTGTGACCAATGCTTTAAGGCCATAAAATCCTTGCGTCGGACGCACGGGTCTGCACAACTGGGCGTTGTGGCGTGCGCCTGTAATCCAGCTACCAGTGGAAGTTATAAACTGATTCAGCGGACCCAGGTTCGAGACCGAGTCACGTCTTTCGGATGGTGACGTTAAAGGTCGGTCCCAGACGTAAATAATCATATCTGATTGATACACGTCTGTAAAAACCCAATTACACACACACACACACGGGTCTGCACGTTTTTTTCCAAGCACGTATGAAGCCGCAACGTTTGTTTGACTCTATATATTTGTACCTGGAGCGCCGCCGAAAGCGGCAGCGCTCCCTTGAGTTAGAGGAAAGGGGGCTGCAACTTTTTAAAGTTCTGATATTCGGGCAGCGAGGTGCCCGAATATCCTCAAGTTAAGGCAGCTATATACCCGAATATTTAGTTTCTTTGTCTTATCTAGTGTATTTTGATGACCAATTAATATTTTTACCATAGCGAGTTGTCAATTTTTGGATCGCTCGCTTCGCTCACTCGCATAATTGAAATTAGAAATTTGATGTTCGGGCAAGAGGTGTCGGCCCCAATTTTAAAAAAATGCTTTTATGCCTGTAACTGCAGTTATTCTTAGTTCATTTATTTGAAGAAACTGTCTACTCAATAATAATGGCAGCGATCTTGTCTCTGCATTTTATCTCATATAAATGTAATCTACGAAGTTACAATAAATAGTTACAAACGGATACAATGCACCCTCAGTAGATATTACCATGTTAATGTCAAAGTTTTTGCTCGCTCGCTTCGCTTCGCAATATTTAGAAAAGAAGAAAGTTGCTATTTAAGGAAGAGGGGTCAGCCGCCTTATTATTCCCGTCCATGAAAAGCAGTGCAAAGCAGCCCCGACGGGACAGTGGGGGTACGGTGGGATCCATCTATATTTCGATTGGTCCAATCATAACTTTCACAGCTAAGTCGTCGCCACTTTAAACCGATTAGTATGCGCTGCTCACTCCTCCCCCAATTTCATGTATTTTCAAACTATGGATCCCCTAGTGTTTGTACAATTATTGATATTATTTTTTAGGCAATATAAGACGTGTCTTGGGATAAGCAAGAAAAAAAAAACAACAAATAAACAAACAAACAAACATACAAAGAAAAACATCCCAAATATGGAGGAAAAAAATGAAAGTGGCAATTGAATTCAGGATCGTAAGCATTCTGTGCAATATATTTATATATATATATATATATATATGTATATATATATATATATATAAATACTAATATTAATACTACTAATAATTATATTATAATTATAATTAATACTACTAATAATTTAAGCAGGGTAGCAACATGAGTATTAATACTGCTTTTCCTGCAGGCCCTGCTATTATTATAACCCCAGCATTGCCAGGTACCCATTTAATACACCTGGGTCGAGAGGGACACATGTGGGTAAACCGCCTTGTCCAAGGATGTAAGGACTGGGCGAGGATCGTACCCGGGAGCGAACTTTTTTTTCCCACGAACTTTTTGTCACTATCGTCCTTGACGCATGCGCAACTTTGAAATAGCCCTACAATGCTTGGAGTTGGATGGGGTTTCAAAGTTTCATCCTACTTTAGTAAAAATAAAAATACAAGACGTTATTTTTGTAATGTCCAAACTGAGAGTCGAACCTACATACCTCAGGTTAAATGTCCGAGGACAAACGCATCTCGCCACAGCAAGATGCTGGGAGCAACCGTCATTATATCGCTTACGGAATAAACCCTATAATTGCGAAATTGATTTAGATCGGAAAGGATCAGGTGCGCATGCGCCAGGGAGGACAGGGACAAAAAGTTCGTGGGAAAAAAAATTTAGCACCCGGGACCTCTCGTCAAGAGCCTTCACTTATATATACCACGATGCTCCCATACATACGCAATGTACGCAAAGTTTTAAAACGTGTAAAAGATGAATAATAGTGCTGAATTAAGATTTAATGACTGACGTTCTGAAGAGTATAAGATTACATAATTGAGGTGTGTATTAATTGAATCTGGACGTGATGTAATACATTTCTATTCACTAATATGTTGTAAATGCTTGGTTGAGCAAACATTTTAACCTCGTGTTATTATATTTTGTAATTTGCAAATTCATTTATCGTGTTTCTTTTGTGTAAATTTGGATCAAGTAAAAGCAAATTTCCGAATGGACAATAGGTTCTCAATTTCAATTTCAATTTCAATTTCAATCTGAATAAGAAAATTTTTATCAGTGATAAATTTGTTTTTACACAAGATTAATTCCATACATAAGTCAAAGCTGACCAAAAGTAGTTATGCGGTCTTCTTTTTCTTATCATACGATCGCAAGGAAAATATGCTTTTCAATTTAAACGACACAGAGAATAGGTTTCTTACATAACTGAACTGAAGCGAAGAAAGAGCGGCGATAAGTTGAGCGGCCGCCACGCTTGGAGCAGACGTTCCGATCTCTACTATACCATGGTAATTAGGATTCGAAAAGTGAGTCATCTGCGAAAGAAAAAAACAGTTGTATCATTCATTGTTTAAAAAAAGAACAACAACAAAACCACGAGAAAACAGTGAAAAACATTTAAGTGAGTAGCCAGTTCAGCTATAGGGGATATGTATGCGTGCGATTATCATTCCCTAAATTTATTAAATGCAAAAGAAAGAAAGAAAGAAAAAGAAAAAGAAAAAGCGGAAACCCTACTTAAGCGATGTGATTAAGTTAACCAAGTTTTTGATTATTTTGTAGATCGAGGATTTGAAATTGTTCATGTATTTCAGAGAGCGAGCGAAGGAGAGAGAGAGAGAGAGAGAGGGGGGGGGTGAGAGAGATAAAGGGGAAAGATAATGAAAGTTGTAGAAAGAGAGAGAGAGATAAAGGGGAAAGATAATGAAAGTTGTAGAAAGAGAGAGAGAGATATAGAGATATAAGTTGAGAGAGAGAGAGGGGAGGGGAAGAGAGAAAAGGAGGAATATATTATTAATGAGAGAGAGAGAGAGGTGGTGTGAAGGGGGGGGGGGGTACTTACAGTATTTTGGAATGATCATCTTCCTCACATCATCCAATACGTCTTCCCATTGATCAGGATCATTAGGAGCTTCAAGAGGAAGTTGATCAAGAAGATGACCAGGTTCACTACAGCCCCCAGGTGAGAGGTCCTCCAGATTACCCCAAAACTCCCCGATCAATTCGCTGACACCGCTCGTGAATTCTTTCATTTCCTTAACACTCCCCATTGTAGCAAATATTTAGGCAGGTATGTACGCACCGATACAATACAGCGATGAAGAACTGTAAATCATGATGTAAACTGGAATTTGACAGCTATATATACCCAACATTACAAAGAAGATTTGTGATGTTTTGGCCTTGGCGGTTGTCTTATAAAGTGACTGGTATGTAATTCACAGCCGTCTCTTCTTTAAAAAGCGTAACAGGGGCGTCGCTAGGACATTTTGAATGGGGGTAGGAGTGGGGGTAACCTTTTGCCCGAATATTTACTTATCAATTTCTAAATGTTTGCGAGCGAAATGTTGTTAACTTTTCGTAGTGAAAATGTACAGAAGTAACATAATTATCTGGAAACCTCGCTGCCGAAATATGGATATTGCCCAAATAGTGGAACTTTAGAAATCCTCTGGGGACGGGGGCTGCAGCCCATTACCGAAGGGGGCGCCTTTTGCCCGAATATCAACATTTCATTTCGCGAGAGAGGGACTTTCGTAGAGAAAATGTACAGAAGTTACATAATTACCTGGGAACCTCGCTGCCCAAATATAAAGTGGTGGTTGCCCGAATATCAGAACTTTGAAAATCCGGGGGGGGGGTGGTTGCAGCCTATTGCCGCAGGGGGACGCTTTTTGCCCGAATATTAATATTTCCAGTGTTTAGCGAGCGAGGAAAAGAGCGAGCAAAAACTCCTTTCTCTTTTCTCCTTTTCTCTTCCCTCTCCCTCCCCCTCCTTTCTTTTGCCGGTAGAGGTTTTTTAAGGGGAGTGACACCCCTCATCGCCCCCTCTAGCGACGCCTCTTATTCTGAAAGTTCACGATATTTTTAGTCAACAGTTGGGTTCCCTAATGGCTCAAATGAACAATAACGATTTACCTCAGGCACTTTATATTTACAAAAAACAACTAACATAATTATACTACGCGTCAAGCATTTCATTACCATCTTCCAAAACCCAGAATACGATTTGCCTGTAAAACTGTTGTCCATTCAGGTCCCAATTACTGGAACTCTCTAAATCCCGAAATAAAAAGATCTGTAGTAAAGTATATTTATATTTGAAAAAAAGGTAAAGATATTTCTTTTGAGACCATATTGTACTTATTAATCCGAAAATGCATTCGATACATTTATGATATCTTTATTTAACTTGCATGACTCTTGTACACTCATGTTTGCGTCATGATAATCTTTGTTTTAGTCCTGTACTGTTTTCCTTTTCCCGTTCCGTTCCTCCCTTCCTATATAGCTTCCTTTCCCGTTCTTTTCTTTAATTCCTTCACCCTCCCTTCTACTATTATTTTCTTCTGCATGTCTGTAACTTATTTCTTAATCCGGGGCCTATCCACAGTAAGCCTTGCTTTACTTTAGGCCCCTCCACTATACGTGAATGTACATCTTCGAATTAGTCTCTTAATATTTTCTTTTCCTTGAATTATATCTATTCTTGCATTATGTAATCGATTTGTATTATTCCAGAATGTATGATTGATATTTTGACTGATTTGTGAAAATAAACAAAACTGAAAGAACTGAAAAAGAAATGGGCTATCGTCTGTAAAGTTGATCTAGTCATCTGAAAATTCTTTGATGACGGAGATACCTATTATAAATCGACCGGGTAAAGTCATTTTGTATCGCCTCATTTTCACGAAAAAAAAGAGAGAAAAAAAAAGAATCAAATAGCGCTAAAACTATTAAAGCTGGTACCTGTACAAACCCTTAAGATCATGCATCAGTCTGTCTCGACACGTCAATATGCTCAGTACCTACTTTAATTATCTTGTGTAATATATCGTTAAAATTTAAAAAAGGCATGTACCGGCATAATTGACTCCTTTCATTCCTCTGCATAGATACCCCCGCCCCCTTTCAATGGACACTACCCGCTACTCCCGGTTCATAACCCTCAAAGGGGAAGTCCACTCTGATATTAAGTTGGTTTTTATTTTATTTTATTTGATTTATTTTCCGTTTCAAAGTAATCATACCTGATACATAAAGATTTAATGGTCAAACAGAAAACAATGCAATAACTTTGTATGTATAAAACTAACAATACAACAATAATTTACACAAATGGATCATTATTGACCTAACATAATAGGAAACGAAGGGACATGCTGAGAAAGCAATGCTTGTATGATGCATGCCCAAAAGAATTAGTTACATCATAGAATTTTGATCAAAGAAATCATAACAATTGAATAAGTATTGGCGAAAATTACATACAAATTAACGGTATACCAACATAGGTTTATAGGAAAAGAAAGACAGAGAGTTGTAAAATAAGAGATAGGAAAATCGAAAGAAAGAGCGGTTGGGAGCAGGAGCAAAAACAGGGTGGTTAGGCACGTGTTCACGGGAATGTTTGCGAGGGTATCGGCTGAGCATATATCTTTTAAGTTTGCGTTTAAATTGTTGAGACTAGGGGATTCTTTAATTTCTTTGAATAGAAGCAGAAAAATGAAATGAGAGAAAGAGTTCAGACAGATCAGTGATAGTTTGAGCGAAATCCGTTAAGACATAAGAAAGTTATGAATTTCTGAAGTTGCAAAGGATCAAACATAAACTGGCAACTCTATGACGTATCGTTCGAGGTCCTTTTCCAGTTTCTCTGTTCTAAAATAAAATATGAATGTTCATTTTTCTAAAAAAAAAAATCAAGAAATTCATTCCGACAAGGTACCCATTCAACACCTGGGTGGAAAATGTAGATCAATACATTAATTAGTATAGGATGTAGAAAATGTGTACAAAATTTGGTGATTCTAAAACCTTATAATATTTGATTGTTCGTATTTAGCCATCATGATTACGTATAGTTTCTTTCACAACGGAATTATGTAGCATGACCAGCATCCCCAACTCAATCGCGAAAAATACTGAACACTTACCGATTATGGGCCCATGGTAATCTTTATCACATGAAAGAGTTCCGTGATGTGATAATTACTTTTGTAATTGCCTCTTCGATTAACTAAGAGATAGCATGTCATATCTTGACCATCGTGGGTCTCAGTAATAGAAAATTAATACTTCAAAATACTTGTATCTAGATGACCACAATACGGAATTTATCAGTCACGATTCATTGCTGGCTCCTTCAAATTCTTGTATTATATTTATGTATTTTATATATGCATGACTTTTATGTTACTGAATTTATGAATTGTCAATGTTTTATGAGAATTTGAAAATAAATGAATGAATGAATGATTGATTGAATGAATGATTGAATGAATGAATGAATGAATGAATGAATGAATGAATGAATGAATGATTGAATGAATGATTGAATGAATGAATGAATGAATGAATGAATGAATGAATGATTGAATGAATGATTGAATGAATGAATGAATGAATGAATGAATGAATGAATGAATGAATGATTGAATGAATAAATGATTGAATGAATGAATGATTGAATGAATGATTGAATGAATGAATGAATGAATGATTGAATGAATGAATGAATGATTGAATGAATGAATGAATGAATGAATGAATGAATGATTGAATGAATGAATGAATGAATGAATGAATGAATTAGTTGTTATACCACGGAAGGCGCATGTTAAACACCACCCTTTACATTAATACTTTTTGCATACCACCTGAACATTGTCCCTTTCTCCCTCCATTTACGAGGTGCCAGGAAAATTGAAAGTCATTCAGAGAACTTCTAACTGGCATACTTTCAGATAAGCAACAGTCATTGTAACATATCAAAACCTTGTCCCTTTCTCCCTCCTCCCTCCCTTTCACGAGGTGCCAGCAAAATGAAATTATTCAGAACTTCAACTTGCATAATGACATATTAAAGCAGAAAGGCCAATAATCACAGCAAAATTACATTTCTGTATCAGTACATTGTACCATTCATCAATAAAAATTATTGAATTGAAAATTTGAAAATAATAATTAAAGCCCCTAAATTAGTAGCGCGAAGAGGTTCTATAATCACTGTTTTGGTGTATAAATCAGCAATTGTATTGATGTATTTTGTAAATATCATTCGCATTTGTCTTAAACTCTGTAAGAGTGAACAAAAAAATTATTGGTGCCTGAATTTGAGGAATCAAAGCTGATTCATTTGAACTTTTAGAAAATTCTCAACTGCAATGGGTATTTTCTTCGCTATCTTCAGTCCTCGTAATCATCACAATCACTGTAGGAACGATTTATAGAGGAGGGAGCGAGATTACTTCCCCTTCTGGGTGAAGATTTTCTCTGTTTGACCCCAAATCGTGGAGATAAAAAAAAACCTTGCTAAACTGTGCGTATGAAAAAAGTACACACTTTGAAAATATCCTCCAAAATTATAATCTTACTATAACAATAAAACAAACTTCTTGTGAATTTATGGGTGTGGGGGTCTGTTTTAATCGGATGACACTATGAGCTCGAGTGGTCGTGGTCTTGATATAGATCAAAGTACATAGCAAGTATTAACTGCATGCGCTCTGTTGACTATCAATTATTGATTTGAACAATCATTCAGTCCTTAACCCTATACCTAGCCGTGCACACCCATATTGACGTATCCAGAAATTGATAATTCAACTTTCTGATTCATCTCAGAAACAACGTATTGTGGGATGAATAATAATTTTAAAAGGGAAGCAAATTTAACGATACCGAGTGATTTAACTTTTCTTCAATTGAACCTGTAATTGTGGACGATATCAATCATTACATTGCATCCCCTCCACATGCTCCAACAGTAACACATCCTGCCACTGGGTGGAAGAGCAAGATAGGAACCAAACTGAATGTTCAAAAAACAATTTTCTTTCTCACTTCTTGAAAGCATTTCAGATACATCTTGCTGTACTGCATTGCACCCTTTCGACATGCTCGAGACAAATCATGGAAAAAAATCATGAAAGACATGAACTACAATGTGGGGTGTGGGTCTGTTTAGCAGTATGTCCGAGGACATTTTCGGACAGAGAACAAAAACATCATGACAACAATGGTCCTCGGAAGCCGGACAATAGTCGTCGAACAATGAATTTGTGCTTTATTCCGTCGACTGTCCGAGGACGAGGAACAATAGAGGAACAATACCTGTCCTCGGAAGTAAAGCCATGTAGAGCTGCGTGCGTCTGTGTGTGTGTGTATGTGTGTGTTGAGGATTTGTGGCTAGGTATAGGGTTTAAGAATAAATGATTGTTCAAAACAATTATTGACAGCGAGCAGAGCACATGCAGTTTCTGCCTGATATGCACTTTGATCAAATTCAAGCCTAAGGTATTTTTTGCGCTGACCAATTTTTGCGAATTTTCAATAAACGTAGCCAGTACTCACTCAAGCGTAAAATGGTATCAATACTCGAGGTGTCATCCGATTAAACAGACCCTCTCCGATGATTTTACCCCAAAAAATAACATCGATATAGTAAAATATTCATTTTGGATGATGTTTTCAAAGTGTGTCCTCTTTTTACACGCACTGTAGAGCCTTTTTTTTCTTGGAAACGCTGTTAAGTAATAATATTTTTTTTTAATGATCGTGAATTTAAATATTTTAAAAAAGTTATAAAATCGTTAAATCTGATCTTCAAAATGAACTTTTCTTTTCAAGTAACACATTGTGATAAGCTTTGAATATCACACTTTGGTGCTACGTAATGCATTGGATGGGGCCGGACAACCTCTGGCAAATTTATGTATAGTTGTGGTTGACAAAATGGTCTATAACAAAAGTTTGAACTATATTGAAATATTTAGCTGCTTTTCTATTTTCTCTGTCTTATAATCATAATATTGCAGCAATCTCGTTTGGTCAAGGAATTCGCCTGCTTGGTAAAAAAGGACGCAAGATTCGAGCTGTGTGCAGAAGCCATATACAGCCATGCCTGCTTCAGATTGAAGGTGGGTCGGTTTTTAAATTATTCACTGATGTATGTGTCTATTTATTAATTTATTTAATCATTCACACGGGTTTGCTTGATTTGATTTTTTTTTGTTTCATTAATTTTATTCATTCACATCTTACCATCTTACCATTTTCAGTATGTGTGGCATAGGTATTAGGCTGCTCCATTCCCCTCCCCCCAAATGGCAACAAAAAATTAAGAGGGAAAGAAAAGGAGGGGGAATTAGGGAAGGTAGGAAAAATATCCCCGTCCATTCCATGACCAGCCGGATTTCTATCCTCCCTCGCATGTCACCTATTTTGTATTTATATTTTGGAGAAAGCGGCATCATCGCCTAGCTGAGTTGGCGGATAGTTCATTATTATTATTATTATTAAAAGTAGTACAGTGTAGTAATAGAAGTAGAAGGAGTGGTAGTAGTATTAGTATAGTAGTAGGAGTAGTAGTAGTAGTAGTAGTAGTGGTAGTGGTAGTAGAAGTAGTAGTAGGAGTAGTAGTAGTAGTTATTATTATTATTATTATTATTATTATTATTATTATTATTGTAATTATTATTATTGATATTATGATTATTATGATTATTATTATTGCTATTGTTATTATCATTATTGTTATTATTATTATTATTATTGTAAGTATTGTTATCATCATTAGTAGTAGTAGTAGGATGAGGAGTAGTAGTAGTAAATTGTGTTTCATGCATGGATCATCACTGAATTTCTTTAATCTCCCAGGGTACCGATAATGAAACCAACAGGAAGCTTCTGAAACTAATCAGCAAGACTGGAAAGGTGGTTCTTTCAGGATCTGTGTTCAAGGAGAAACACATCCTCCGTTTCGTTATTTCTAGCCCATTCACCGAAAGTAAGCATGTCGAGTTTGCGTGGAAAATAATCCAACAAGCTGTGAATGAACTTACGGACAGCAATGACAATAATCTGAAGATTGAGACCTGAGAAAATTCATGGATGAATTGAGTATTTTTATGGCTTTTTGTTATTTTGATATTCCTTCTCTTCATGGTGAGGTAAAGTTAATCTTTAGGATTCTATAGGTACGTTCACACGTAGAGCGATAGCATCGATGCTATCTAGGTTTCGAGACTATTTTGGTCATGACCAGATAGTTTTAAGACCAAACGCTGTCTGAACGCAGATAGTCACGAGATAGAAGCGAGTTGGAGCTAGGTTTCTAAACTATTCTGGCAGCGAGTTTAGCAGGAGTAAATCTCAGGATCCAGCGACAAAGCATCGATGCTTTGCGGTAGACCATCCACCGCGCTTGTGACTATTTGTAATGTGAACGCAATCGCTGCTTCACTCGCTGCTATCTTCACTCGCTGCTATCTTCACTCGCAACTTCGCATGATATGACCCCTGTGCACAAACTTCAATACCAATTATAATCGGGTCACCGTGTGTGGCGCAGTAATTATTGTTTTGGCAGCGAGTGAGCGATGAATATTCGAGTGGGTATGATAGAAGCAAGTCGATTATGGCCTGTATGAACGTACTGGAAATAGTTTCGAGACTTACAAAGCATCGATGCTATAATGTACTACGTATATTTCCTGATGTGAAACAAAGAGTATGATCTTGTAACAATATCTTACATATGTTACGAACCTTGATGATAATATAATGCATATTCATGTATATATTTTAATTTTTTGATGCGCGGTGTTGGTTGGCAGAAGGGAAGAATGAAGGCATATACGGTGGTAAATTCCGTGTGCTTTTTGGTTTGTTTTACCCCATTTTGAGTGTCGTTTGTGTTTTATGTTGATGCGGGGTGGATTGTTTATGAAGTTACCCCCACGTTGTAACAAATTGTGGGCTTGTCCGGGAGGCGTTATTGTTTTCTGCGGCACAGATTGGGGCATGTTGCGTATTGAGTCTATGGGAAGTACGTGAGACTAGTCAAGAGACTACAAGTATCAGACTTGTATTTTCTTACTCAATTTCACCTTATTTTTAAATCAGCAAAAAAAAAATTCGCAATAATTATATTCCTGTGCCATAACGCAGCAGATTATCCTATTACGCCACACAGAACAGCTGCTCAATGGCCTTGCTCGTTTTTATAAATTATCCCTACAGTTCGTTCCCATGAATATTCATGCCGACTAGTCTTGACGGAATAAACCGTATTATGAGCACACGACCGCTATTAGTCTGTAAATCAAGACCCCTTTTTTAAAAAAGCCCCAATCTGTGTCGCAGAAAGAAAATAACGCGTCCGGGAGTCGAACGAGGGACCTCTTGCACCCCAAGCACATTGTTTATTATGTTATATTATATTATTCATATATTCATGGAAGTCTGTACAAAAATCTTATTCTCTACGTTACAGATTTCATTGGAAATGTTTATTTTGCATTCCTAATTCCTTGCTTTTTATAATAATTATCCATTGTCTGCTAGTTACAATGACATAATTTTGATCTCTTAAACATTTACAGCGTGTGTGGTTTTATAACTTGAGCGATTGGAGGAAACATGACAAAAACGTATCACATGTATTCACCGTGTATGATATATATATACGGTGTATTTTTCGTAGTTTCAGTTTGCCACAGTTTCTCTCTTAAAGGGAATAGTCATTTTGATCGTCATTTAGTAATGGAAATACTTGTGTAGTTCTTTTCCACTGAATATTGATGCTATGTTATGCATATTCATGTTAGTTTTTTTAGCATTCGTGGTGTTGGTTGGCCGAAGGGAAGAATAAAGACATTATTATACGACGGTAATTTCCGTGTGATTTTTGGTGTATTTTACCCTGTTTTGAGTGTCGTTTGTGTTTTATGTTGGTGCGGTGTGGATGAGATGATTGTTTGTTTTTATTTCCATAACAACATTAAAAGTTTAAATACGTATATCCCGACCCCGAATAAAAGAAATTCCCCTAAAGGGTTTCCCCCTTTAAGAAAAATATTGAGAACAAAAATTACACCCCCACCAAAGGACATTGTTTTGTTTTGTTTTGTGTGTTCGTTTGTTTTTCCACAGGGCCAGAATAAGACAATATCCATTAAACCGGATCGGATTTTTTCCCCCCCAAAAAAAAAATTAATTGCTGTATCAATTTATTAATCATTAAACTAACAATTATTTCAACAATTCATTCATTCAAACAATCAAGCAATTAATAAATCAATAAATGCACGAACCGATCAATCAACCAATCTTTAAACAATCAATCAATATATTAAAACAATCAAGTCATTCATTCACCATCAAACTGTCGACCAAAATTAATGATAAAAACAATTCATCAACGAAGAAGTTGATCAGTAATCAATTATGAGTATCAATCAGTCGTTTCAATTAACCAATAAATCAACAATATCCCATAAATAGGAAGGAATTGTATTACACAGGAATTGAACTACGATTAAATCAAATTTATTGTAACGAATCAAATGGTATGTCCGCTATGATTTCAACTTGGGCTTAACAAAAACAGAAGAAAAAGATCGATGACAGTTGAGCAAATTCCGATAACATTAAAAAGGGGGTTCTTCCCACATGCTCCGGCGACAATTGCCAGTTTTTAATTCCAACACTAAGCGCATCCCTAACTTCCACCTAGGACCATATATATACATAATCCGAACTCTAACCCTAAACTTAACCTGAACCTAAAACCCAATTGCAGCCCTAATCCTAACTCAGTATCTTGGACGGAATAAAACCTGGAGCAAATTTTCCCGCCTGAGAAAATTGTGGATTTCTAATGTTATTGATCTATCAAAACTTTGTGATTTCCCTTGTGTGCAAATCTCTGATATTTTTTAAATATCCCTCTTTTAAATACTTTTCATATTGGAAGTCACAGCCTGAACCCGGAGTGAGTCCGCAGGGCGTACTCCAGACCTGAATGGATCCGCAAATAAAGCCATTCTGACTTCCTGTCATTATTTTGAATTAGTTGCAATGCCTATTAAACATTATGAGCATACAAATGCATATATCACACGATGGTAGCATTTAACAATTTACTGATATGTGCTGACCGATAAATGTAAAGCTGCATATCTTTCTTAGGTCACAACCCGCCGTATTTGCAAGTGCGTGCTGTCTGCGTGCAAAAACGTGGACAAAATTTGTGGATCCGTACGTGGTGAGTACTGCCTCCGTACGGCTTTGGGGCACGCAGACAAGACGTAGAATTTTTAGTGCAGGAGGAACTTTCGCTGCGTTCAGGCTGCGGGCGGGTCTACGGATTCACTCCCAGTACGGGTGACGTGCGCTGACGTGCGTGCCCTCTGCTGCTAACGAGCGCACAACGCACGGACTCCGTGATAAGTGCGGGGTCCGTGCTTATTTAGCCTTTTGACAAGGCCTCGTGACTTGGCTATTTTCCTCGTCATGCTGTGCCTGAGATGAGACTAGCCGGCGACGAAAAGAATCAACACGGCCCTGGTGAACGCGCGATCGAGCGAATTTCGCGATCGAGCGAATTTAGTCGCGAGGCCTTTTGGAACCTGGGTTGCCATCGTCCGATATGAATTATTCACGAGTTGACATTCGTATGCTTAAACACGCCTACCGAGGATTATCGACCAATTCACAACGGTATCTGCGGGGGCTTGCTTTCCATGATTGATGTACCTTGCACGGGCCGCAGCGCCAGGTGCCGAGCGAGCTAGCTCGACCAAATTTATGCTGACGTCATGCGAAGATACGTTCGCTGATTGGCTCCTACCTATAAGGTAGCAGATCCTCGCTAGGAACAAAGGACAGCATAAGAAATACAGGCCAGGTTCCAAAAGGCCCTCGGACTCACGTCGCTCGATCGCGCATTCACCGGGCTGGGCGGCTAGTCTTGTTATGCAGCCACTACTAGCTAACTTGCCGAGAAAAATAGCCAAGTCACGAGGGCCTTGTCAAAAGGCTAGTGCTTATTCGGCGTTTCTCCAGTTCAATCGTCCAATGAGCACGCAGAACTCACGTAAACCGCACCGAGGAAGTACGTCCTATGCACGTACAACGCACGTTGTGCGCGCTGATTTCTGCAGGATATATAAAAGCCGAGCAGACAGGCGAGTATCATCATTTCGTCTCCAAGATGCCCAAGAAGCTTAACAAAAAGGGGTTAGTTTAAAAGACAGCTAATAGGGCCAGAGAGGCCCTACAGAAACGGGCCGTAGATGATGTAAAGGCAGGCGACGAACAGATGAGGAAAAACTCACGTTTATCGGCACTTGCACGCACTTACTCCCTGCAAGTCGGTAAGGACACCGTACGTGAAAGTACGGCCTCCGTACGACAACGAGGCAACCGCACGGCGATCGTACGTTGTAAGCACGTTGTAAGCACGTACAACTCACTTACCAGGTACGCAACGTACGATGCACGCAACCACTCACGTCCAGGCGTGGCGTGCGGTCCACGTACTTACACCTTGCGTTGTAGTGCGTGTGAAGTGCGTTGACGTACTCCTTCCCTGCTCTTGCTACTCCCTCCCCACGTTTTCAGAAAAAGACGTGGCGGACGTGGCCTCGCAGAATATTCCAATTTGAAATATTGATGATCCAGTCAGCTCCATTACTGAAGGAAATGCATTCTGTTTTTCCTATAATGTCTGTGATGATATATACAGTTGTATTTTGTGTAATAATTAGCGAGTTGATTTAAGTAAACATTAGGTTATACCCGTCCTTGTCTAATCCATAATGAATATTTTGAATATAAAATATACTCATGAACATTACATGTCTTAGAGAATAAAGTACATATACGTGAATACGGATCTTATTTTCCTTTTCGTTTTGTTCGATCAAAAGCCAAAGATTGCCACAACTTCCATTCACTTCTAGTGTTTCTTGTTGTGTGTGTTTCACTTTTGATAGGAAAATACCAAAAATAGGTAGTGAGAAAGTATGAGGACAATCCCAATCTTATTTTATATAATAAATGACAAGTATTTATGATAAATTTCTTTCATTTTTGTTCTTAAAGAGGATGATTATAATCAACCAAACTACAATGATTATATCTATTACACTATATGTACATTGATTATATCAACCAAGCTACAATAATGATATAATTAAAATTACAATTATTTATCAACTAAACCGCAATGAGTATATCAACCAAAATATAATGATTATATCAAGCAAACTACAATGATTATATCAAGCAAACTACAATGATTATATCAACCAAACTTCACTGATTATATCAAATAAACTACAACGAGTTTATCAACCACACTGCAATGATTATATCAATCAAACTAGAATGATAATATCAATCAAATATAACGCTTATATCAACCAAACTACAATGATAATGTCAATCAAACAATAATTATTATATCAATCAAATAGAACGATTATAATCAACCAAACTAGAATGGTTATATCAACCAAACTACAATGATTATATCAATTAAACTACAACGATTATATCAGTCAAACTCCAATGATTATATCAACCAAACTACTTAATATAATACCTGTTTCATTTTGTGTGAATTCGATGAAATTCGAAATTGTTGGTTTTATTGATTTTTATCTCCTACAGTATATTTCAGCTCAACTACTCACAACACATTATCAATATAATATGTATTTTCATTTCAGAGGGAGGAATCAAACATAGTATTCTTTTCTCTCACATAGTGGCCCCCAAATTCTTGTGCAAAAGAAAATCCAAAACCTTGGGAACATTTAATGTGATAGATAATTAATGCTTGATTTGTTCTCTTCCTTACTGTATGGTTGATTTGAAAATTGTTTTAAATCATTGCACCCCCCCCCCCCTCAAAACAAGAAGATTTTATCATTTAATAGTCTGACAGTGTAATGAATCCTGAGTTTATAGTACAAGGTAAACAATCTTTAGATCATGTCTCCCTGTCCTTTCTTAACACTTTCTAACTGTGACACATGTGATATTTGTCCAGTTTTGAACTTTCAGATTTAAATTATTGTCCATAATAGACACATCCATCAGACCGTGAGAAGTAGCTAGATCCAACACTCTCCTTACTTACTTCATTCAGCTCGCACACCCCATCTTTATAATTGAAGGATTTGCATCCAACTACGCTATTACACATCATAGCACATTGTATCTGGCTCACCGCTTGAATTGTATCGATCACGTGATCGGTAAGACAGTAGCCAATCAGATTGCGTCCCTTGTTGTCCTTGGCTGGAGAGAAGACGCTTGATTTGAGATGTGGTTTGGGCCGCTGAGATGCCGGGGTAGCAGGGGACTTGGTTTTGATGGGAATCGTTGTAGGTTCGGCTGCTTGCAAGAAATCGACCAAAGAAATGAATGATATTCATTATCAAAACATGTGGAAACTATTCATGTACACCCTCAATTCACCATTCTACAGACACAGATAAGGTAATGATAGACGATAAGATTGCCCTTCTATAAACCGTATAGAGACTATCACAGAAGTTATTTTGTGTGCATTTTATAGAATGTATTTTGTTATAGCAAAATGCATCGTTGAATATGAGGCCGTTTTGTTTCCTTCTTCATTTTTTCTCCTACCTTTGTCTCCCAATGGTGATACATATGTCTATAGTAGCAGTTAAAGTTTATACCTCATACTGTTTGATATGCCATATGGTAGTTGTCATGTAAATTAACCAAATATGACCTTTAACGTTTCACCTCATAACACTGCACTGTGATCGGGGATCTTCCGATTTTGATGTATCCGGGTACGATCTTTGAATGTCATACTTCAAAAAGCTGTGTAATCATGATAATCGATCTTAAAACAGGTTTCGAAACATTCCTGTCGTCAAAATTGCTTAAATTCATAGAGAAAATCGGCAAATCCTTAGATTAAAAAGTGGGCGTAAAAAGATTAAAAGAAAGGAGAGATAGACATATGCAATAATACAATTAGGAAATTCGTTGTTTTATGCCACACTTTGGCTTGCAGTGTTAATTTTCCACCAAATATGTCACAGGATAATGTCTTTGGTAAAATCATGCTAAACAGTTTCAGCGAGCTGGCGATTCTACAAAGCAATCAACTTAATAACTTGAATATGAAAGTAATTGTAGCGACACAGACAGTGAATATGAAAAGGCAGCTTAAAAGGCAAAGGAATACGTTTATTCATTGACACTTGTGGTTGAACTAGACCGAGATCAATATATGAAAGAAAATTTGTAATTAAAAAATATAGCGTGGATATGGTAAAAAGAGGACATTTTCATTAAAATAGATGAAAATGAAACCAGTCCAGCATGTAAAGTATTATACACCAATATAATGGTGCCTATCAAAAAATACTACACAACTGGCAAAAAAAAAATCATAATATTATTTGAATTATTTTTCCTTATGAATTAATTGGTTAGTGTCTGATCAGTCAAATGACACTGTAAGTTGTCACCAAAAAAAATTGCGGTTGAGTGAACACTGCTTTCTTTTGTAAAGATTGTAAAAGTTGGTTTGAGCAGAAAATGCTAGGTTTGAAATTGGATCGATTTGAATGTCAGGCAGCAAATGAAAATGCATTGTCAACTAATTGTCAGAAAAAGAAAGAAAAGAAGAAAACCTGCAAATGGGAAGAGGGTCTCGGAATAAGGTATGTGCTGCGTTATGTTGCAGGGTACTGAAGGAAAAATTGATTGATTGTTTCGATCAATAATTCAGCTAATAAAGAACATGCAATTGCTGTCTGATAAATAATTTGATCAAATTTCAAACTTGGCATTTTGTGCGCTAGCTATTTTTTGGTTACGAACTTTAGGAAAGTAGCCAGTACTCACTCAACTGTAATTATTTTTGCAATGCTTACTGTTCATCCGATTTAATATATGACATTAACCAGAAATTAAGGAGAAATCAGTAATATATTAGAAACGTTTCGCTTTGGAAGATTTTTCCCAACTGTACTTTTCTGTACACACTGTAGAGAAATTATCATAATAGAAGGGAAAATCTATTTACAGACTACCTCTCGCCTCATACAAAATCGTATCACCACATATCAATTACTCTAAGAAAATTTGAGGGTAACATAATTATAATGCCAATTCGAAATAATTCATAAGTTTAAAAAACATATCATACGTTTACTAACCAATCCATAATATATATTATCAAATATTGCCACTTTATGATTATTTTTCCTCACAATGTATCTCTACAGAAGCCATTTATATAACATTTCACTCTTAATTATATAATATATAATCATAATACATGTACCACATAAAATTATTTGCTCAAGATTTTCATTTTCCTTTACACCGAACTTATACCTCCCAAACTTCTGTTAACATGTATTTTTTGCCGTCCATTAATATGGAATAATTATCTTGAAGCTCTTATTTACCAAGTCTTTAAAGGATTTCCAGTACAAAACGGTAACATGGAAGAGGATGGCACCGAACAGAATGAAATGGAAAACTGATGAGGAGGCTTCCTTCAACACTGGAGTGAAATAGGCTAGCTATACATAGATAGATAGATGGATAGCGGTCTCTAAAATTGACATCAATGTTAATCTGTGAGAAGTATAAGTAAAATAAAGCTTACACAATAAAAAAGTTTTCCTCTTCTATCTCTTAATTGTTCCTTTGTCCTATCAAACAAAAAATAAATATGACCCGACTTAGATTTGTGACTTCTGTTCATGCATTCATGAACATGTATTGTATATTCAAGACAGTGGAAATAAATGGAATTAAATTAAATACAGAATATACAAGAGGATTTAAGGCTTACCTTCAGTTCTGGAAGGCTCAGAAGTGGCTTCATCATTAACAGTAGTAGCGATATCCTGAATGGTGTATAAATACAATGAACAGGCTCTATCAAAGCAAGATTTAAAGGTAAGCTTGAGTTCTGGGCCCCGTTACATAAACCTTACCATTAGCGGTAACTTTACCATCAATGGCAACTCTCATGGAAACCTTGATTTTGATTGGCTGTTGAGTGATGTTACCATGGTAGTTACCATTGATAGCAGAGTTACCATTAATGGTAAGTTTTATGCAACAAAACATAATTTGTGAGCTTTCTCATTCGTATTATGTTAGTTTGGAAGATTATCATAATCTCCTGAGAAGGATTGCTCTTCAAATGCCCTCATATTCAATAATATGTCAAGAAACAGCTGAAATGTTCGGGCCGAACATTTGCGTGTAGTCCCATATACACATTTCTGTGTGCAGTACATGTGACTCTCAGCAGGATTTAGTCAAATTCGTATTATTTCGGTGCAAAACCTTACAGCATACACCAATTATTAAGTGCTATATAATCAACCTTTCCCAATTGCTTTGAGACAGTTTCTTTCACAATTCAATCTAATGGCCAGAACTCAACTTTATCTTTAACATACTAAACTTGATTAATTTCCCCATTTTTGAGGAAATAATATTTTGAGAGTAAAATAAAACTTCATATTCAAATATAAGCAGCCAGAAGTTTGTTTTTTGTTACCCGGTAAGTCGATGACCACTATATTGACATAACACAATTGTTATTTTTAGTATCATAATTGAGTTCGACATATTCTTAATTTGTTAACAATTATGTTTATGTTAGGCTTTCAAATTTGTTCTGTTTGGCTTTACACGTGCGGAATTGCCCCAATATTAGCACTGCTTACGTTTTCGACGGTTGACTTCAAAACGTGTACTTTAAACAATATTGTCTTGCGAGGTCGCATTGCGACCGAGGTGTTAAAGTTTTGATAAAAATCTCCTTAATTCATGAGGTTTAAAGAAAATTTGGTTACAATTTTCTTTGAAAGAAATTCTCTTTAATGATTTAAAAAGTCAGTTATTAATTTTAATTCATGGTTGAAAATCGGTCGGGGGGGGGGAAATTGCCCCCTACCCCTTCACATACGCTAGTGGTTGCGACCTTAACCATGTAGTAGCTGGGGTCGAAAAGGACAACGGATTTTATAAGTTTCCGAAATCGTTAATGGAATAGTTTCATGATATAAATTATATCCTTATACATTTATTTACATTTATATTTATGGGTTACGTGGGACAAGGGCTTATTTTTAATGTGAATACATCTGAATACTTGTATTACCTGTTTTGTGCCCGTGGCGAGAGACTGAACATGAGTGGCCGGGTCCTCGATCGTAGTATGGGGAGGAGACTGGGTGGTCTGGTATTGGGTGGTAGTTTGAGGAGGAGTCTGAGTGGTCGGGTCTTGGGTGGTAGTTTGTGGGGGTGACTGAGTGGTCGGGTCTTGGGTGGTAGTTTGTGGAGGAGTCTGAGTGATCGGGTCTTGGGTAGTAGTGGCATCGGCCATAGGCTCAACTGTATTGGAAAATTAAATTGGATGGTACTGCCTGAAACCTGGGTAGAACAATATAACTTTGCGCCTAAAAACGAGCCGTTATATTTCTCTCAAATTTGCTAAAACGTCAGAGATTTCGCACTCCGCACTGCAAGGGGAATCTCCTCACCCCCCCCCCCCTCCCTGCACCCACCCCTGTTACATACAGTGTAGTATTGCGTCGAAAATAACTGAAAAGCAGCCAGGGCGTCGAACTATAACTTTCCACCTAACACAATTGTTTGCTACGAGCCGTTTATCTTTCTCTCAATTGTACTAAAACGTCAGAGCTTTCGCACTTCGCGCGGGAAGGGAGAAACTCCCCCTCCCCGCCCCATCCCTGCACCCATCCTGTTACAGTGCAGTATTACGTCCAAATAACTGATAAGCAGTCCGGATGTCGAAATAACTTTCCGCCTAAAAAGGTGCTACGAGCCGTTATATTTCTCTCAAATTTGCTATAAAACGTCAGAGCTATTGCGCTTCGCGCGGGAGGGGAAAAACTTTCCCCTCCCTGCACCCACTCCCTGGGGAGCACGCTTTGCGTGCTCATCACCAATTTGCTCACAACCGCCCCTCTAAAATGAAATCCTGGCTATGCGGTTGGATCCTTCACGTCTGCCCCCCCCCCCCCCCCCCATTGAAAAATCCTGGCTACGCCTGTGTATGTGCCACTGGCAAGACAAAAAAGGGGGCTTCAGACCGAGCGTATCATGAAAAGGATGGTCTTCGGAACTACTAACATTTTGGAAAAGGGGGTATTTGGAACTGGATTACAAAACAAATAGGCTATGATGCACAAGCTCCAATTAGCTAAATACGCTGTGTGTCATGACAAGTCTATGGTGTGTTTATTCATATTATAAGCGGGGGTTAATTCGCATACATGCGCTCAGCATGAATGAAAACTGAATTCCCTTGGGTGGATTGGAACCGGATTGGAATCAATGGGGAAAGCCCGGAGGAATTAAGCACCTGGAATGAAACTCGTTTTCAACTTTTCACCAAAAATGATATTCTTTGAAACTGGCCGGGGCGGGCCGGCCAGAACGACCGGAACTGTTCTGACAGAATGGGGAAAAAAAAGCGCGGACAGGTGCTTTGGAAAGGTTTTCTCTCATCTCTTTCTCAACAAGAAAAAAATGATATGCTTTGGAACGGAAATTTGAGTGTAAAAATAGGGTCTTCTCTGCGGCACATACACACTGAACATTATATAGGCCTACTGAGTGCCCCCCCCCCCCCCCCCGAGGGGGCTCTCCCTTGTAAACAAGCTCATCCTAATAAATGAACTAGAATTATCGAGTATGACAATGACAAACTAAAATCACCTTCGCACAGAGCAAAGTATGCATCCTCACATGCATAATCGCTTAAGCCATGACTATTGGGCAGATAAGCTGCACAGTCATCAGTGCTGCCCCCAGGAGTGGTGCTGTCTGGCTCACCAGCTGAAGAACGCCACAAATCTGTAGGAAAGAACCATCAATAATACCTAAATCATTTTAACAGTTATTGCCTATACAAAAAAGGCAAAAACTGTTTTTATTACGATAAAATTGTGCTTCGTTGGATTTCCTTTTATAGGTTATTAAATTAAATATCTTTGTTAGAAAAGACAGGTGCACATGCTCAGGTATCAATTAAGTCTTATGAGAAATGCTTGATACCAAATTGGAAAGGAATCAGACGATTAAGTGTTATGAAAGCATGCCAAAAAAATTGTACTTTTTATATGAGTATACAGATCTCCTCATTTTGGAAGAGCAGGTCCACAACTTGGACTTGAAATGAGACTACCATGTTGTAATAAAACTGAAATGAATAAATGAATGAATAAATTCGCAATCTTTTTACAAGAGGCGGAGTATTTTTTGGAAGGGTAGTATTTGTTCTTGCTTGTTCTTATTTGCATTGACGTCATGACGTCAATGCTCTGTTATTGTTCGTGTTCTGCATTCTTATTGCATTGACGTCATGACGTCAATGCTCTGTTATTGTTCGTGTTCTGCATTCTTATTCTTCTTCTTCTTCTTCTTCTTCTTCTTCTTCTTAGACCTCAGACCCCATTCGTTTTGCACAGGGTGTTTGTGAGCTCTGTCTAGGTCCTTTCCCCTTGTCCATTTCATTTCAAATTTCGTATGCATGTTCCTTGGCATCCCTTCTATCTTACTGAGGTCTTCGTTTTCCGAATTCACTCATGCATGACCGTCCAGGCGCCATTTTGTCCGTTTTGGGGTCATTTTCATGCCTTTTGTTCTCCTTGCCTATCTCAGCTATCCTACATCCTACAGACTTCTAACAAATTCCTATATATAGTCCAAGAGTTGCTATTTACATTCTTTTTTTAAAGTGAATACGAAAAAGGCCATCTTCACACTGTAAATTTAAGTCCGCAATCGGCCATATTGAAAAACGCTAAATTTCTTGTTATTTTCACTCCCGAATATTAAAAATTCCTATAACTTTGTCATATCAATTGATTTTTGTCTCAAACTTTTACCATGTCTTGGTCTTGGCGTTGCACACATTTCGGCCAGATTTCATGCATTTCCGATTACGCATTATATAAACAGCGCCCTCTAAAGTTTTCAAAATGGCTCTCTTCGTGTGGCCGTATCTCCGTCATGCCTGGGTAAACCCGTACCCTTTTTGGATTTAGATACTTCAAGATATACCCTTTTCAGCCAAATAAAAAAATATATACCTCATCACTGACCGACTTTGAGAAAATTGCACTTGAAAATCACAATATTTGCATAAATGCCGAAATAAAGACAACTTGCTCTAATTTTGTGAACATTCAACGTACGTCTTTGAAATTTGGTGGGTATGTGTATTTGAGTATTTAACAACTGTTAACCAAATTTGGTTGAAATCGATGACGTCATCGCGAAGATATTACGCAAAAACCGTAATTTACTATGCATTACATAATATTGCATAATATGCTTATTTAAAATGGCGCGCTAGTCACAGTTGGCTCACAATGACCGCAATAAAATTCCCTTGTCAGGGATGCAAAAAAATATATATAGTCTCACAGAATATTTTGAGTAAATCGCGATTGAAGTCAGGTCATTATACGGATCATGCACATGTATTACACGTATTGTCTATGGGGCAAATCGGTTTCCCGCGTTCGGCCCCCTGAACGATATTTATTTTTCTTGAAATTTTGCAGGTACATGCTTCGAGGCAAAATGAAGAAACTCTCGAAGCCGGATTTTCAAAATCTATCAAGCGCTTCGTTTTAAACGCAATTTTATATCCTGCACAGTATTGTCTATGGAGGAAATCGGTTTCCCAATTCTGACCCCCTGAACGATCTTTATTTTTCTTGAAATTTGGCAGGTACATGCTTCGAGGCAAAATGAAGAAACTCTCGAAGCCGGATTTTCAGAATCTATCAAGCGCTTCGTTTTAAACGCTATATAGTGACAGGTACTTAACAGAGTCTGCAAATACAGACTAGCACGTAGACCCAAATATAGAATGACCTTCAACCCATGAGTCCATGACTCATGCCAGCTCAGTTCTACTTGTCTATCTCCACTATTCTAGATGCTACAGACTTCAAACAAATTTCTATAGGTAGTTTAAGTGATGCTCTTTATTTTACTGTTCAAGGAAATACAAAATACAGACGTCAATGCATGCACATCGTTCTGATACGATTGCAGTTCTAGTTCTTCTTCTTCTTCTTCTTCTTCTTAGACCTCAGACCCCATTCGTTTTGCACGGGGTGTTTGTGAGCTCTGTCTAGGTCCTTTCCCCTTGTCCATTTCATTTCAAATTTCGTATGCATGTTCCTTGGCATCCCTTCTAACTTACTGAGGTCTTCGTTTTCCGAATTCACTCATGCATGACCGTCCAGGCGCCATTTTGTCCGTTTTGGGGTCATTTTCATGCCTTTTGTTCTCCTTGCCTATCTCAGCTATCCTACATCCTACAGACTTCTAACAAATTCCTATAGATAGTCCAAGAGTTGCTATTTACATTCTTTTTTTAAAGTGAATACGAAAAATGCCATCTTCACACTGTAAATTTAAGTCCGCAATCGGCCATATTGAAAAACGCTAAATTTCTTGTTATTTTCACTCCCGAATATTAAAAATTCCTATAACTTTGTCATATCAATTGATTTTTGTCTCAAACTTTTACCATGTCTTGGTCTTGGCGTTGCACACATTTCGGCCAGATTTCATGCATTTCCGATTACGCATTACAAAGAGATTCGATCATACACAGTATGCCCTCCGAAGGGCCAGCTAAAATCTGACCTTTGACATTCCATAGGCTTTGCATTGGATGCATTGTGGGAGCTCTGGCCAATTTGAACAGTGAGCTAGGAGGGTCAATTTCAATAAATGTTTATTCATGAGGAATGACGTCAAAACTTCGTCAAATACTGTTCGATGATTGGTTAGTTGCTCATATTAACATAATGTTTTATGTATAAGATCATGCATAATTCATTTTTTTCATTCCCACAATTCCCTACGATTTGGACACGAAATAGGGAAAATGGCGGCCGTGCGGGTAGTGCTACTTTTCTGCCATTTCAACACAAATCTCAAAAAAACTTTGTTTTTGAGAATTTGCTTTTTTAGAAGGAGTTTGTCTTGTAAGTCTCACGAAAGCAGAAAATTCTCCGGTGGACATTCTCATCAAAGTAATGCCGTATGATGCCATGAAATGTAAGTAAATATGTATTTTGTTTAACATTCCTCTTAATAATTGGGATGTGTTCGTCGTGGCTGCTAGTGAGTTCACTGTACAAAACGTATTATCCCACATCCCACCCAGTCCCCCTTCTCATGCATGACAAAACAAAATTAGTATCTTTGATTGAACTCTAAAACGGTCATTTTGAATAGTCTACTTGTAATATTTTTCGAGAAGATCAGATATTTTCCGAAGATCTGTATATTATGATAGTGCTCAAGCCTAAAAAGTAAAGTGCATGGCTTCATTACCGACAATCTGCGGTAGATGTGGACCTGTTCAAGATTGATCAGGACACTGAATGTGCAAGATCCTCACTCTGGGGAGCTGGGCCGCGCCGGGTAAGATCTTGCCCAGCGGTCTGTTAGTTTTGGGTGCGCCGATCCTGCCCGGCTAACTGCGCTTTGCCTACGGCTACGATAGCCTGGATCTGTTCTAGGCCTACCTTAGACTTATAGTTAAAGTTAGGCCCTCGGCCTCGCCTTGAACTTTGTTTAAGGAGGGTCTAGAAAGATCAATTTAGAATTTGAATGATAATGTCCTGATTCATGCTGGACCAGATTAAAATGTTCTTTATTATATACAGTGAGTATATCCTTATGGTTATGCTGCTACTGAGAGCTGTCCCAATTTATGTTGTGTACTGTACTCTGTAGTGACAACCATGACGAGTCACCACTGTCACTGAGACGAGAGAGTACATAGGGCCTTCATGTGCGAGTAATATTATTAATTTGAGCAATAGATCTGTGGCATGCTTTTAATTACTACTATGATTCTAACCTCTTGTTCTCTTTTGATTGCAGAGCTATTGCCTTGGACCGAAGTAGAGAAACACAGGGGGACCAGGACCAGATCATTCAATATCGTGATACTAAAAACTGATAGACCCTACCTGGGGCTGGGCTGTAGATTATTGTCATCCACTCACTGCAGGAACCCTAAGTTGAACTGGAAAGGTAAATTGTTTTTTGAAAATGTAGACCTCTAAGCCCACATAATTGGTGTAAATTTCAATATTCCATTGCTTAGTCTTAGTAGTAGCTCTGTAAGATTAGATCTTACTATTAATAGACTTAGATTTCTACCGACATATTCTGTGCAGTCAAAATCAAAATTCTAAAGTCCAGTAAATTATTTTGATTTAGCCGTTTTAAAGTTTACTAAATGCCTTGGTCTAGGATCAAATTTGGAATGGAAGATGAAAATATGTACGTCTGTTAAATGTTTAAACTTAGTTTTACATTTCTATAATTAAGAAGGAAGAACAAATGCAGTGGGTTTTTTTTTTTTTTTTTTTTTTTTTTTTTTTGTTTGTTGTTGTTTTGTTTGTTGTCGTTTTTTTTTTTTTTTTTTTTTTTTGAGGGGGGGGGGGGGAACAATCCCGGCCCGTGCCCCCCTTTCAAACAACAGTATGCATTGTGCCCCCCTTTTAGAACGGAAAACCTTTTTTTTTTTTTTTTTTTTTCTTGTTTAGTTTTCGTGTCAGATATTTATGGAGGGAAACAGGACCCCATAACCCCCTCCCCCCTCCCCCCACTGAGCGATATTTGGAGGCTGGCAAGACCAGACAATATACGGATCTCCCTCCTAGCAGTTTCCCAAAGTTGACAATCCAGCATTTGTATGCCCCCCTCCCCCCCCCCCCCCCCCCCCCCGCCCCTTATTATACAAAATCCTGGATCCTCCCCTGGATACATATACCCATTTTTGTTTCCTTCTTTAAAATCCAGTCCACAGTCTACAAGAAGTTTAATTTTTGTTTGTCCTTTCTTTTTGTTTTTATAATGCAGGTTGTCCAAGGAAACTCATCAGTTACATTGCTTGTTACGTGTCAAGTAACGGAGTCATTAAGGATCGAAGTATTTTTATATTTATTATACATAAATACATTTTTTAAACATAAAGTTTAATGAATTAATTTCTTTCGAGATTTATTGCTAATTTACATAATGGCAATTACATTTATTCTAAATGTCAGGAATGCTATTTCTGAGCTGGAAATTGAATGTCAAAGTTTGGGTCAAAAGAAAGAGCTAACATATTATTCAAAGGGGAAACAAACAGATTTGTAACTTTCATTTATTTATTTTTCCATTTTTTTTTTCCATTATTTTTTTCATTTTTTTTTTTCATTTTTTTTTTTTTTTTGGGGGGGGGGGTGGTTCAGGGTTGAATGGCCCTTATTGCAATCACTTGACATTTCACTTCAATGTGATTTATAGATACACCCCTAATTCGTAATTTTGAAATAAAAGCAAAGTCTAAATTTTACATCGGATTTACCTTTTGTAGGTGTACATGTCCATGTACACGTAATTAAAAATATATTGCAATTGGTACGATTGGTCCATTTGAAACATGATTATGAGAAAGTGATTAATCTTGAGCCTAATTCTAAATTCTTTTCACACTTCAAAAAAATATTTGATAAAAACCTTTTAAGTACAGTCAGTTATCATGTCACCTCAGAATAATGCAGTAATTTAAATTCAAACTATAACCAATAAATTTTCGAAATCAAATAATTTTCCTTTTAATTCCATTGTAATTTAGAAATAGAGTTAGAAAAATGTGGCATGACTACATTATGAAATATGATTTTAGTTCATCATCTTTAATGCAACGTGTGTTTATAATTGTATGCATAAGTAGTGCATTAAGATGTAATCATAATTATTTGATCTTCAACCTTAAGTGATAATCCCTTTCATCAAATTCTTGAAGCTATCCTGCGATAGCTATGATAATTTTTCTTGAAACGCAAATGGTTCTATAATCCGTATTTTTTTCCTTTTTATCATCTGTGCAATGGTTGTACCATCAATCTGGGGCATGTTTCTAGGCAAACGAATCAGGCGCTTGGGAGTTTCAGCCCACCCGGAAATTTTCAAAACTACCAATATTTGGACAAACATCGCCTCATCATTTTGGGCAGTAAGGTGGTCTCTTTGGACTTTTATGTCTTGTATATTCTGATGATAGATTGAAGGGATGTACATGGACATACATTATAATCCACCTATATATCGGATGTCACTAGATTTAAACTTATTTGCTTACAAACTGAAATAAAATAGCAATTGGTATGCCGCCCCCTCACCTGCCCCGTGATTTGTTGTCATGAACAATATGCTATAATCTGTATATTGCATTTCAAGAGAGCATTAACTTTTATGCTGATAAGTGAGTTAGTTTAATAAACATCATTTCACACTGAGAAACTCCTTTTTGTTTGTTTTTTTCCCCCATAATTTTGTGAAAGATGTGGTGATGCTGATGATGATGCAGGCACAATATGGCATGTGTTCTGAAGTGTGAAGGTGGATTGGTGTAAATACAGCCTTATGCAACCTTGAATAACTTAATGATAGACTGAATTGTGTGGGTTTTCTGTTGATGGACTCATTTTACAAGAAGATGAAGAAAAAAGAAGAAGATGAAGAAGAAAAAGAAGAGGAAGAAGAAGAAGACAAAAATCAAATCAAATTTTTTAGGTTGTTTGTTTGTTGGGTTTTGTTTTGTGCCTTTTTTGTTTTTTTGTTTGTTTTGTTTTGGGTTTTTTTTGTATGTGTGTGTGGGGGGGGGGGTACATGCACCAGAAGCCAGTGCAAATTTTCCCTTTGTACTTTTCCTTGACATATGATATGCCAGATCTGCAAGGCACAAGAAAAGCGTTCAATGAAGGGAAATTCAATATCGAAGGAGGGCTTCTTCTTCCTCCTCCTCCTCCTCTTCTTCTTCTTCTTCTTCTTCTTCCTCCTCTTCCTCTTCATTTTTTTCTTCATCTTTTTTTTCTTCTTCCTCTTGCACTTCCTTTTCATCTTCATCTTCTTTTTCGTCTTCTTTTCTTCTTCTTCCTCTTCTTCCTTTTCCTCGTCCTCTTCTTTTTTCTTCTTCATCTTCTATTTCATCTTCTTCCTCTTCTTTTTTCTTCTTCTTCTTTATCTTTGTCTTCTAGTTCTTCATCATCTTCTGCACATTTTTGCTGCAAAAGTACAGTATACGCCTAAGTACAGTTTAATTTTATGTTAATTAGTTATAAAAGCTCATGAATATTCAAATATATAATTTCAATAACTTTACGCGCTGCGCGCCGGCTAAAATCTGGTTTTCGCTGGTACACTGAAAAAAAGTTGGCTTCATAGGCTAATACATGAACAGTGGGAGCAGTGTGCACTTTTGACCCGCCGGAAATGCCCCCATGGAAAGCCGGATGCAGAAGCGGAGTTGAGACCCCCTGACGCATTATATAAACAGCGCCCTCTAAAGTTTTCAAAATGGCTCTCTTCGTGTGGCCGTATCTCCGTCATGCCTGGGTAAACCCGTACCCTTTTTTGGATTTAGATACTTCAAGATATACCCTTTTCAGCCAAATAAAAAAATATATACCTCATCACTGACCGACTTTGAGAAAATTGCACTTGAAAATCACAATATTTGCATAAATGCCGAAATAAAGACAACTTGCTCTAATTTTGTGAACATTCAACGTACGTCTTTGAAATTTGGTGGGTATGTGTATTTGAGTATTTGACAACTGTTAACCAAATTTGGTTGAAATCGATGACGTCATCGCGAAGATATTACGCAAAAACCGTAATTTACTATGCATTACATAATATTGCATAATATGCTTATTTAAAATGGCGCGCTAGTCACAGTTGGCTCACAATGACCGCTATGAAATTCCCTTGTCAGGGATGCAAAAAAATATAAATAGTCTCACAGAATATTTTGAGTAAATCGCGATTGAAGTCAGGTCATTATACGGATCATGCACATGTATTACACGTATTGTCTATGGAGCAAATCGGTTTCCCGCGTTCGGCCCCCTGAACGATTTTTATTTTTCTTGAAATTTTGCAGGTACATGCTTCGAGGCAAAATGAAGAAACTCTCGAAGCCGGATTTTCAAAATCTATCAAGCGCTTCGTTTTAAACGCAATTTTATATCCTGCACAGTATTGTCTATGGAGGAAATCGGTTTCCCAATTCTGACCCTGAACGATCTTTATTTTTCTTGAAATTTGGCAGGTACATGCTTCGAGGCAAAATGAAGAAACTCTCGAAGCCGGATTTTCAAAATCTATCAAGCGCTTCGTTTTAAACGCTATATAGTGACAGGTACTTAACAGAGTCTGCAAATACAGACTAGCACGTAGACCCAAATATAGAATGACCTTCAACCCATGAGTCCATGACTCATGCCAGCTCAGTTCTACTTGTCTATCTCCACTATTCTAGATGCTACAGACTTCAAACAAATTTCTATAGGTAGTTTAAGTGATGCTCTTTATTTTACTGTTCAAGGAAATACAAAATACAGACGTCAATGCATGCACATCGTTCTGATACGATTGCAGTTCTAGTTGTTCTTATTTGTTCTGTTTGACTTACCACTGTCAAGAGCTAGCTGCGTACCGTCTTCACACTCGAATGTTCCCTCTGTGGCCTGGTCTGTACAGCCCACCCAGAGTACATAATTGAATCCAACTGTGCCGTATATGTAACTATGGGCGTACGAATTGCCAACCAATGCCATCTCATTGTCGTCATTGAAAACAACAAGTCTTCCACCAATCGAGTTGCAAGCCGAAGAAGACTCTGAATATGTCATTAAGTCGGAAAAGGATGGGGTTGGAATAAACTTGTAGCATCCGGGTCCTACACTGTCCCATCCAGAGGGACAGGCACCATCTTGGCGAGAAAAATATATATAAACAGTTTCTTGTCACATAAACAGTGATATTTGTTTGATTTATGAAAATTTGTACAGATAGAAAAGCTATAGAATAAAAAGCATTGGGTTTTAGATGTTATTTCGGTAAAAAAAATGATATCAGTTAAGATAATAATAATAAAAATAATAATAATAATAATGATGATAGCAATAGCAATTATGGTAATAATGATAAAAATTGTTTATAATAATTGTAATAACAATTATAACAATAATAATTATTATAATAACAACAATAAATATAATGATAATAACAAATAATAATATTAATAATGATGATCATGATAACAATGAGAAAATGATATGGTCATATTTACTCCAGATAACCTCATCAGTATTAATACTGCTCTTCCTGAGGGCCCTTCCATTCTTATTACACCAACATTGTCAGGTACCCAGGAGACAAAAATGTATGTAAATGGGTTCCATGGCATTTGCCCCTGTGACAATTGCTCCGGTCTAACTTTGCCATATTAATCCTATACCTAATCCTAATCCTAATCTTCACATTGTCTTTAACAAAAACAAAATAAATCATGTCCTTGACCTTAACCTTTGACCTTTCGAGATATGGGCGAGGAGGAAATGTCGCAGGAGCAAATGTCGTGTCACCAGGTAAAAGACCTTGTCCCAGGATGTAGGTCTATAAACACCTCTCGTAGGAGAGTCAACAAGCTTCATCAACTTCCAAAATATAGCAGAATATACAGAAAACAAGGGTGAATAGAGTTTTATCTTCATAACATTTCAGAAAAAATCACCAACAAGAAATAGAATAGGAAACTTACCCGTAATCTGCATCGCGGAAGATACCAGGCCTAAGATGAGAACAGATAGCATTCTTGAATGATTATCGTTAGAAGCACATGTACAGTCAGCAAAAAGCCGGAGCAAATAACACATCGACCACTCTTCCATGAGAGCTGATGACAAAATTAATGATATTGATTAAATGTCAGTTGGGAAAAAATCACTGGTCACGTGATCAATGAAATGAGACAGGGATGAACTGATACCCGCGACTTCCATTCCTTCTATTAAAACTGGGCCAAGAAACATTTTACTAAAAATCAAACATGACATGTTTTCAAATAGATTTATTATTCTTTAGTATATTTTAGGAGCATATTATTTAATTTTAGTTATATTGATGAAAACGCACTGTTTACTGGACTTAAATCGCTGTTTGATAGAACATCATGACATCTATCTTTTGGTGTCAATTAATGAACAAGTTATATTCATGAATATATACACTGTAAAAACTGAAGTGCTGAAACACGAGTGCTAATTGGAAGTTTGCACTTGACGTGCTATTTCTAACACCTCACGTGCCATTTTCGTCTGGGAGATGATAAGGTGCAGAAAATTGAGTGCTAAAAGTAAGTGCTGAATGTTAGGACGCTTGTTTTACATTTCAAGTGCTGACCAACGTCCCGTGATTTAATAAGCGATTTCGTAATTAGGATTTGCGCATGAGCAGATAAAGGTCATTTGACATAAACTGGCATGTTCGTTTAAAATGCACTGAGATAAGCGTCGACTGTGTAATGATTATTCATATATTCATTTAATTATACTTTTCATTAAATCCACTGAAAAGCAACAAAGTGTTCATTGATGGTTGGTATTTGACAGTCTGCCAAATGATAGCCAACTTGCAAACAATGCGCTTTCCCAAGTGTTCATTGACGTGCTATTCTAGTCACCTGGTCTACGATGTCTTTCTTTCATAGAGTTTGAATTCTTTAGGTTGCTATGTCGGGCAAGCTTACGTATTATCTTTCTTTGAAAAGATGCCTATCCTAATGAAAAAGGGAAAGGTCATTTGCGAAAAGTTGCTCATGGGCCAATAGACCTGTTTACTCAGTGATTCATGGATGTTTCTTTCCTGGGGACCTAGTAACGAGGTATCATTAACATGTTATTAATGAATGAACTACAATGCTTGGAATCGAGTTTGCATACATTACTTGTTGCTATGTCTGACAAGCCTCTGGCAAGCTTTCAGGTTGTCAAGAACAACCTTTGTTTCAAAAGTATGTATAAAATTTGAATCACTTATTAGTAAACAGGTCTATTACGAAATCGCTTATTACGCAACTGTAGTGCAAGAGCCATCATCTGCTGCACAGGCATGGCGTGGTAAGTAAAACTTTAAGACATTAAATTTAGAACTTCTGTAATTTTATGCGAATAAAGGTATCAAATAATATGATAATTACATTAATTTTTGTGGTGGTGGATATGAAACATGATGAAAAGCAATGAAGTGGAAATGCCATGTTTCAGCGTGTGGCCAACCGTCTACGGTACGCGTTGTCGACGTTGACATGAAAATTGTTGATCAGCCAGGCATGGGGCGCGATCGACCGCACGGGCCGGGACCGGGCCTGGGAAGTTTGGAAGGCAGTGTGTGTGCTTTTTTTCGTCAGGATTGTGGATTGCCGAAATGGAACAATTAAACCTCCGAAATTGCCACTTCTTGGTCTAAAGTAATTCTCAGATGATTAAATCCACATGCCATGGTTTTAGTCAATATCATCTATGTATATAACCAGTTCATAACAATCTAAAATCAAAATCTAGACCTTAGTCTAGGGCTGTTTAACAGACTATAGAAGGGTGAGTTTTCAGCACTACAGGTGTGATTTTGTGCATACTGTCTTTGTATGTTCTTTAGTACTATATTGGGTGCAAAAGTGTTAGCACTAATATTGCCATTTTGGGGGCTCTAAAATGGGTTATTTAATGCACTAGAAGTGTGGTTTTTGCGAGCTGCATGCGTCTAATAGCACCAGAAGTGTAAAAGGCTTACACTTAAAGTGTTTAAAATAGCACTTGGACTGGTGTTGAATTATAGCACGTGTACAAGTGCTACTTTAGCACAATTTGTGCAGTCCATATGCGTGACCTTGCAGGTGCTGCCTCCAGATCTTGAGGTGCTAAAAATAGCACTTCATTTTTTACAGTGTATAGGAATTGGATTGTTAGCAAAAACGTCGAATATCATTTTTCATTTTCATTTTCGTTTTCATTCCATTTATCAGTTCTAACTAGAATAACAGGTTCATAGTATATTTTCAGTTTACATGAAAATAGAGCTCCAAAATACGACTAAAATCTTGACGCCTTGTGAGCCCTTACAAGTTAATACACTGGGGGGGGGGGGGGGGGGGGGCTATGATCCTGGTTGATGCAAAACAGCAAGGAGAAAGAGAGACAGATGGCCAGATTCTGGAGAGAGAGAGTCTCGGGGATAAGAAGAAGATGAATGAATGACGGTGATACGCCATTACTAAGTACAGAGGTATAAAATTATGCATTGATAATTATGAGAGAGTACGTATGAATAATGTACATCGTGGAGAAATACATTCATACAATTAGATAGCAGATTGGGAAAGCAGCGTCATCTTGACTGCTGCTTTGAACGCATCTCTGAGTGAACATTCAGACACTCTAAAAAGTGAAGTGCTGAAACACGAGTGCTAATTGGAAGTTTGCACTTGACATGCTATTTCTAACACCTCACGTGCCATTTGCGTCTGGGAGATGATAAGGTGCAGAAAACTGAGTGCTAAAAGTAAGTGCTGAATGTTAGGACGCTCGTTTTACACTTCAATAAGCCAGTTCGGGGTTAGCGCATGGTACAAAATGACCCCAAATATATTTTAGACATGGAGGGTCCCTTTATGTGCACTTCAGAAAAATAACTCTGGGAGTGATAGAGGTGCCTCATGAATAGCTTTTGTTTCCCCCTTTAAAAAGAATACTTCCACCTGGATATCATGGAATGCACCATTAGTGCATAATTGAATAATGATTACATGACATTCATGAGCACATATCGAATATTAGTGTCAGTGGGTTTTAGAATTTGGTACAGATGACCTTTATCTGCTCATGCTCAGATTGCATCTCCGAAGTGGCTTATTGCTGACCAACCAATTCTGTGATAATAATTAGGATTTGCGCATGAGCAGATAAAGGTCATTTGACATAAACTGGCATGTTCGTTTAAAATTCACTGCGATAAGCATCGACAGTGTAATGATTATTCATATATTCATTTAATTATACTTTTCATTAAATCCACTGAAAAGCAACAAAGTGTTCATTGATGGTTGGTATTTGACAGTCTGCCAAATGATAGCCAACTTGCAAACAATGCGCTTTCCCAAGTGTTCATTGACGCGCTATTCTAGTCACCTGGTCTACGATGTCTTTCTTTCATAGAGTTTGAATTCTGTAGGTTGATATGTCGGGCAAGCTTATGTATTAAAAAGGGAAAGGTCATTTGGGAAAAGTTGCTCATGGGCCAATTACGAAATCGCTTATTACGCAACTGTAGTGCAAGAGCCATCATCTGCTGCACAGGCATGGCATGGACATTAAATTTAGAACTTCTGTAATTTTATGCGAATAAAGGTATCAAATAATATGATATTTACATTAATCTTTGTGGTGGTGGATATGAAACATGATGAAAAGCAATGAAGTGGAAATGCCATGTTTCAGCATGTGTGGTGTGGCCAAACGTCTACGGTACGCGTTGTCGTTGACATGAAAATTGTTGATCATGCGGGGTCAGCCAGGCATGGGGCGCGATCAACCGCGCCGGCCGGGCCCGGGAAGTTTGGAAGGCGGTGTGTGTGCTTTTTTTTCGTCACGATTGTGGATTGCCGAAATGGAACAATTAAACCTCCGAAATTGCCACTTTAATCCACATGCCATGGTTTTAATCCACATCATCATGTATACGACCAGTTCATATCAATCTAAAAATAAAATCTAGACCTTAGTGTAGGGCTGTTTAACAGACTATAGAAGGGTGAGTTTTCAGCACTACAGGTGTGATTTTGTGCATACTGTTTGTGTATGTTCTTTAGTACTATATTGGGTGCAAAAGTGTTAGCACTAGTATTGCCATTTTGGGGGCTCTAAAACTTGGACTGGTGTTGAATTATAGCACTTGTGCAAGTGCTACTTTAGCACAATTTGTGCAGTCCCTAGGGCGCCCTTACAGGTGCTGCCTCCAAATCTTGAGGTGCTGAAAATAGCACTTGAGTTTTTAGAGTGTATAGTCAACAGTCAAAAAGCAGGGAGTTGACTGTTGTTGCCATATTGCATTAGAATAATTCAAACGGGAAACGACGATTCGGTTGGTGGGGTTTTTTTTAATATCATAATTGTCTTTTGGCCCCTTTTCGTCTATCATATTTATTATGATTACGTTGGTGCGATTAGCAAAAATGGGTATGATTATTGAATATCGAAAAGTCAGTTTGACTCCAGAACTGACCTGTTGAATATAAACTGATGATGGGAAATTTATAATGTCTCAAATTTAATTTTCATTTCATTTCTCTCTCTCTCTCTCTCTCCCTCTTCTCTCTTGCTCTGTCTTTCCATATTTACAAATAGGTTCCCTTTCTCTTTCTCTTTCTCTCTCTTTACCTCTCCTTCTCCCGTATACTCTCTTCTCTCCAGCTCTCTCTCTCTCCCTCCCTCTCTGTTTCATCTCTCTCTCTCTCTCATAAAAACCATCAAAATATATACATGTGGATAATTATTGTGACGGTAAATTAAAGGAATATACGATCTGGGTTTAGACGAAATACGACATGAGACGACTTGGTAACTGCACAAACTGGCACTGGATCAAAAAACAATTCGCCTTTAGAACATCAAGCACTAAATTCGTTTAATTATCATGATTAGAATTCGATGGTTACTTCAACACTATGGCCTCTAAAATAATGTGCATGACAGGGATCATTAATTATTTTTAGCGTAATCAATGTATCCGTTCATGCGGTATCATGTAAATTGGTATAATGGTTATTGCATTTTATTAAAATGGTTATGGATAACGGAATGCCTGTTTCACATTTCTTTTTTTTTCCTTTTTTTTTTAGGTTATTGATTTATATTCACGACATACTTCTTTTGTACAAGGTAAGCCTATATATTTCTTTCGCTCCATGTGCATGTATATTTCTCATACCATTTTTTTTTTTGGGGGGGGGGGAATATAGGAAATTGGGGTTTTTTGCTCGATATGTTGTCAAATTAAAATTCATATCAATCAATAAGATTTTTAATTTAAAAAAAAAAAAATATATGCAATGAAGACACGCATACACCGTATATAATACTTTATGATAATATATTAACATATACATGTACTATATAATTTACATAATAATACTATTTTAATGCAGTTAATTAAGTGAAAGCTGATAAGATATTGTATAATAGTCTGATTGAATATACGTATTAACAAAATAGCCTTGTGAATAATCCTAACCCAACGACTGAATGAGGGCTGGTCACGTTAAAAAAAAACTAGCTAGTTTAACTACTGATTGTGCATTAGCATTGTATAATGCATGTGTATATCAAGATTCTAGCAAAACTACCCAATGGTCAATTCCCGACCCCCAGACCGACCCCCCCCCCCCCGGACAATGTTACCCCAAGGACAATCATCCCCCAAGAAAATCACCCGGCAGGAAATAACCCCAGGGACAGTTACCCCGGACAGTTAGCCCACCCAAAGAAAGTTATTCCCCAGCAATAATTAGCCCCATGTACCTGCAGGACACCGTCCCCCATCTTAGAAAGTGCAGAAGCAGCGCTAGGGAGGGGGCTAATAAGTGACCCTTTTTATTTTGGATAAGTGTCTCTTTTTGTTTCTAATAAGTGTCCTCTTTCCCCTTTTGATAGGTGTCCCTTTTCACCTCTGATAAGTGCCCCTTTTTGTTTCTGGTTATTACCCTCTTTCCCCATTTTCCCCTTCCGATAAGTGCCCCTATTTACCTATGTTTAGCATTGTCACTTACAAAATGTTTCCTTTCAAAATTCTCAAAAATATCATTTCTAGCTTCCCCTGATAGCAGAAAGTGGTAAAAATTACGTGATATTTACGTCGTGGTTTTCGTCTTTTTTACGTCCTGTAATTACGTCAATAAGACGACAACTTGCACCAACGCAAGACGTCAAGAGGTCGTCTTATTTTGACGTTTTGAGGCTCGCCACGGTCACATTTTTTTTTGCTGGTAAATTAGCACACTACAAGTGCTATAAACAGCATTTCAGGTGCAGTCACTATACATGCCCCTAAAAGTAGCACTTTAGTTTTTACAGTGTACAAGACGTAGAGATGACGTCAAAATAAGACGTCCTCTTGACGTCTTGCGTTGGTGCAAGTTGTCGTCTTATTGACGTAATTACATGACGTAAAAAAGACGAAAACCGCGACGTAAATATCACGTCAAATTTATATTTTTAACACTTTTTGCTATCAGGGAAGAGGAATGAAGACGTAGAGATGACGTCAAAATAAGACGTCCTCTTGACGTCTTGCGTTGGTGCAAGTTGTCGTCTTATTGACGTAATTACATGACGTAAAAAGACGAAAACCGCGACGTAAATATCACGTCATTTTTTAACACTTTCTGCTATCAGGGTGTTTAGGGAACGTTTAGAAGTATATAGAAAACTACACTAGTCGGATTTGAAATCATGCACTTATCAGAAGCGGACAATTGTGTCCCAAGCCAAATGGAAAGAAGGGCTACTAATCATGTCGTCTCCTGCATTAGCTGGTCTAAAATTCAGGCCTTGCCATAACCCCCCCCCCCCCACACACACACACACACACACACACAAACACACATCTAACCCCATCTAACCCCATAACCTTCATATGTGGCCATTGTCAACATTTATATTGGGTCAAATGTACTGTATATAGGATAAATCCTTGATAGGACCCATAAGGTAAGAGACACAATGGGCATTAGACAGACTGGTGATTAGACTCGAATTAAATAATGGCCCAAATGAGCAGTCGAAACGTTGAAACATTTCATTTTCATTTCATACACATATATTTTCTCTTTCTTTCTCTCTCTCTCTCTCCCTCTCTCTATCTCTCTTAAAAAGCATCAAAATTTACACATCTGGATAATTATTGGGAAGGTAAATTAAAGGAATATAAGATCTGGGTTTAGACGAAATGCGACATGAGACAACTTGGTAACTGCACAAATTGGCATTGGATCAAAAGAAATTTACATTTAGAACATCTAGCACTAAAGTCGTTTAATTTTCATGATTATAATTCGAAGGTTACTTCAGCATTACGGCCTATAAAATGTGCATGAATAAGGGATATTAATTTTTTTTAATTTTCTTTTAGCGTAATTACTGTATCCGTTCATGCGGTATCATGTTATATGGATAACGGGATGCCTGTTTCACATTTCTTTCATTTTATAGGTTATTGCTTTATTTTCCATCTATACTGCTTTTGTTCAAGGTAGGCCTATATTTCTTTCGCTCCATGTGCATGTATATTTCTCATACCATTTTTGTGTAAATTGTTTCTTTGCTTGATATGTTGTCAATAAATTCAAATTAATGTCAATCGATAAAAGATTTTATTCAGAAAAAGAATACACGCAATGGAGACAAGCATACATCGTAGATAATACTATATAATAATATAATACTATATACTATATACTTTACATAATAATACTATTTTAATTCATTTAATTAAAGTGAAAGCTGATAAGATTAACAAAATAGCCTTGTGAATCATCCTAACCCAATGACTGAATGAGGGCTGGTCACGTTAAAAAAAAACTACTGATTCTGCATTAGCATTGTATAAGGACAATTACACCGAAAGACAATCATCCCCAAAGAAAATCACCCTCCAGGACAATAACCCCCGGGACAGTTACCCCACCCAAAGAAAGTTATCCCATAGCAATAATTAGCCCCAGGTATCTGCAGGACACCCTCCCACATCTTACGAAGAGCAGAAGCAGCGCTCGGGAGGGGGCTGATAAGTGACCCGTTTTATGTTTGATGTGTCTCTTTTTGTTTCTAATAAGTGTCCTCTTTCCCCTTTTCATACGTGCCCCTTTTCACCTCTGTTAAGTGATGTTTTCTTCTCTGATAACTGCCCCTTTTTGTTTTTGATAAGTGCCCCTCTTTGCTTCTGATAAATGCCCCTTTTTGTTTCTGATTATTACCCTCCTTCCCATTTTCCCCTTCTGATAAGTACCCCTTTTTACCTATGGTTAGCATTGTCACTCACTTACCTTCGGCTAGAGAACGTTTAAAAGTTAAAAAACGACACTCGTCAGATTTGAAATCGTGGACTTGTCAGAAGCGGGGAAAGGGCACTTATTGGAAAGGAAAAGTGCGCACGTGAGAATTGAAAACGAGTACTTATCGGATTTGAAAGGGGCACTTAGAAGTGAAAAGACAATGTATGAGAAGAGAGAAAATGGGCACTGATCAGAAAAAAATATTTTCTTATGTATTTCTTTGATTTATAGGTCTCGTCGGTATACTGGGATGACCCCCTTCAGTCTGCACTTAGTTCGTCCATTATAATGTACATGTGGAAAAATCACAAGTTTATAAAAAATTATATACAGTCTTATCAATAGAAGGTCTAATGAGCGCGGGGGGACATTTTGTCCGATAACAAGATTTTCAATTAATAAAAGATACATCCTACATTATGGCGACCTCTTGAAGATATGTTGACAATGTCATGCAGTAACTCACGGTAGAATGAACACAAATCATCAATGAAAAAAATGGCCAAATTTCACTTCTGTTAAATATTGAGTCAGTGCAATTTTTCTTGTATATTACCTTATGAAACCTAACATTCTCATCCACAGCACTTATGATAAAATTCAATAAAATTCAATCGACACTACTTGCAATAATGCAAGAACAAGACCCTTTTTACTTCTGTTGAATCTTATCATAAGTGAATGAAAATAACATTATCAAAATTATCAGTATTTTATACAGAAGTGCTCTAATAAGAATTTGTGATGTGTTTCATGTGGATAATTACTGTGGCGGTAAATTAAACGGATATACGATCTGGGTTTAGACGGAATGCAACATAAGACAACTTGGTAACTACACAAATTGGCATTCGACCAAAAAAAAAACAATTTACCTATAGAACATCAATCACTAAATTCGTTTAATCATCATAATTATAATTCGAAGGTTACTTCAGCACTATGGCCTCTAAAATAATTTACATTAATAAGGGATCATTAAGTTTTTTTATTTTCTTTTAGCGTGATTACTGTATCCGTACATTGGTATCATGGGTATTGTACTAAAATGGTTATGGATAGCGTGATGCCTGTTTCACATTTCTGTTATTTTAGGTAAGGGCTTTATTTTTCACTACACTCTTAGAAATATTGGGCAAAATTTTACCCAAATTTTACCCAACATGAGGGTCCTTATGAGTCCGACCAACTTTTGGGTAAACTTTACCAATTTCATTGTTATTTTTGACCAATGTTGGGTAAATGCATGTAAAAGTTGAGCAAGATTTAACCAACCTATGCCCAATCTTCATTTACCCAGTGGCATTTACCCAACATTTCTAAGAGTGTATATATTAGATGTAAATCGCCACATTTGTTTTTTTCGAGGTAGCGATCGACCAACCCTAAACCGACCATAAACCGACAAAATCTATGCCATTCGGGGTGATGTCGGCGGGGGATCGGCTTTACTACGAAGTAGAGTCGGTCTGTTGTCAACCGAACTTTGTCCGAATCAAAGCTGATACAATAATACCAAATGAATACTGAATTATGAAGTTGGTCGTCAGACACAAAACCGAAGAAAACCGCAATCCGCCAGACACAACACTGAACAACGCCGCACACCGCCCGAACACTGGCTGTATTAAAGAGCAATCCAGCCTTGGTAATAAGATGATTTGTGTGAAAGCATAAAAAAATAAGAAAAACAGGATGGTGAAAGTTTGAAAGAAATCGGACAAGGACTAAGAAAGTTATGGATGTTTGAAAAATGAGATCACTACATCTCGGGTTTTCACCCCGGACCCGACCTCATGTTCAGCTGTACGTGGCACCTTATAGTCATTACAATTGGGCATCATTGCATGCGAAGGGTAATAAACAGGGTCACATGTCATTAAGGTTCATAATTTCGACGGTTCGTTATCCCAAAAGTTCATAGTTCTGATAGGTTCATTATTCCGAAGATTCATAATTCCAACAGTTCTTAATTCTGAAAATGAAGAAGGGTTCATAATTCCGAAAAGGAAATAGGATTCATAATTCCGAAATGAAATAGGGATCATAATTCCGAAAATGAAATAGGGATCATTATTCCAAAAATTAAAAAAAGAGTTCATAATTCCGAAAGTTCATAAATCTGAAAAAAAATATACTTGCAGAACCGTGTATCGCTTTCGGCATTTTCGAACCTTCGGAATAATGAATCCTATTTCATTTCGGAATCATTAACCCTTTTTCATATAGGGATGAACCTTATTTCATTTTCTGAATTACGAACGTTCGGCGTAAAGAAGCTTCGAAATAACGAACATACGGAGTAATGCATTAATGTTCGGAATTATGAACCCCTTTGTATGGTAATTTTGTGTTTCGAAATTATGAACTTTCGGAAAAAGGAAACTTGAGAAAAATAAGGAATATTACACTAATGCATTCTTCTAATTATAGCTAAATATACATGTATACCAGCTCTAGAAAGGATTACTATACTTCATACAGTGAAATAATAGTATAATATTGTAATGATATCGCACATAACATGCAATCGTCGTTCTTATTATACATTTCATGGTTATAAACAGTATCTCCATTATTTAATATGACAAATAATTATTTAATACGTCAAATGATAATCCATTGTGCTTAAATTTTGATTCTCTTTTATTCTTCAAAACATGAAATGATATCTCAACCTGAAGTTCATTGCATGTATGTAATTACGGGATAATAATAGCTGTTTCTTTTATAGCGCCTTACCAGTTACAATGTAACAGACCAAAGCGCTTACAGCATTAATTACCCCGGTCACTGGATTCAGTTGCGATTCTGCACATTACAGTGCACATTCTCCACTCCTCTGGGGAGCATTCCAGCCAGTCGCCTGGCTGGTACCCTATATAATGTTAATTTTGTATTATGCGTTAAGTAATTTTAATTTTGAATTTATGTTGATTTTTATTATACAGCCCACCCCCCCCCCCCCCCCCCGGAAGAATGGTATTTCATTTACTATATGGTGCCACCCTGTTGAAATAAAACTAAATCAAATTAAATCAAATAAAATCATTTTTTTTTAATAACTGAACTGCAGTTTTAAAACTAACTTAAAATTATTATTTATCATGCAGTTGTGAAGCGTTTGGTTGCTTGGACCAGCAAAATGTAAAGGAAGTTTACAACGAAGTTTGTAACGAAACATTTCTGGAAATCATTATTCCTTTCAGGTTATAATACAATTATAGTGATATCAATATTAAAAAAGCATGATATAATGCATTATAATGGTGTTTGATATTTTTTTTTATTCATAAGTACTCATTAATATATAATACACTTTTTCATACCGCGGTCCTATCTGGGTTGCTAAATGCATCAACGCTCGTACAGGCCCTAACAATGTCATTTGATTTTTTTTAAATTTACGTCCTTTAACCCTAAAAGGGTCGGGGTGGAATCCACCCCCCCCCCCCCCCCCGACGTTTCTCGCGATATATCCGCAACGCGCAAAGCAGTCGCCGCGGCGTTTCATGACTTTTTTTCTATTGAATCCCACGCATCTTTTGAGACCAAATTCGCGATGTCCAGGCATGCGGTTCCGAAGTTACTCAACATTACGTACTTGCACGTCAGACCGAAAATTGCTCAAAAACGTGAGTTCATGTATAATTTGTTTGTTGTTTTTTTTGTGTTTTGTTTTGTCCCCCCCCCCCCCCCTTTGGTATTTGTGAATATATAACCTATAGTTTTATAGATACAGGTATTTTATTTACACTCAATGAACAAACTTTTTTTTTTTGCTTTTATTGATGTTGATTGCGTGTGTGTACTCTTCTTGCCAGTATTTACAGTTTTTACATTTACATAATTTTTGTCAGGGAACCACATATTCATTAGCCATTTCAGCTATTTCGTGGTCTCCCATTACCATTCACATTTGTAAATATGTTTCATATATTGTTTTAGAAATGGTAATAAATTCATTCATTCAATTTCAATACAAAATGTGTTTTCAGCCAAAATTTAGAAATCTATGAATATTTTTACATTTGCTGATTAACATTAATTTATTTTATGCTGTTTATGTTCGCGAAAGTGTTCCTGACAAATTTCATCCAAAAAACAATAAAAAACAAAAGGTAGAAAAAACAAATACCGGTACATAAAATTTTTTTAAATACAATAAAATACATAAGAAATCAATTTTGATACCGAATTTTTTCAAGTATATTTGCTAAAAATACTGGAAAGAGTGTCTAGACCAAAAATTAGCATTTTTGAGCTTTCTTTAATGATTTAGAACAAACTTTTGATTTAATGCATAAATTTGCATAATCTATTAATGTGAATTTTCTTCGTTGCATTTAACTACACAGTTTTGTAGATTACGTTCGACGGTCGACGGTCGAGATCTCGGGGGGGGGGGTGGATTCCACTCCCCCCCCCCCCCCCCCGGCTGTGGCATAGCCAAAATATATCCCGGCCCTTTTAGGGTTAACGTTTCAATGATCTAATTTCCAAATTTGAAATAGGAAGTTGATTTACATGATTGAAGAAACGGGGAAAGAAAGAAGGATCGAGGTAGCATAAAAGAGAAAAAAATTTCGCCAAGTATTCTTGACATGACTGTAGAATATATTAGGCAAGCCAGTATAAGGGCCATTCGGGATCATTTGCTTATCAGAATGAATTCCATTGTCTGTCCTCACAACTTTTTTTTGTGGGGGGGACGAAAACGATATAAAGTTAGTAGGTCTAGTACAATCAGCCAATGTGCAATACATTTTTATGTCATTGTTTTGTACCAGGCCCGTAAGTAGGATTTATGCTGGGGGGGGGGGGGGGGGTCAACATTGCAAAACGTGGACCTTTCTGATGGGTGGCGGGTGGGGGGTCAGGGGGCGTGCCCCTCGAAGGGTATGGGCACGAGCGTAGTCAGAATTATGTGATAGGAGTGGGTCAAATGTGAAGCCAGAACATATGCTACCACTGTAGGATTCCAAATACTGCGAGCGAGCAAAGCGATCGAGAGAAAAATAAACATGTACTTTTAAATGGCAAAATTGTATTTCATTAATCAACAATAGGTGAAATGTAAAGCTATATCTCCGGTCATATTGTTGCCATATGCAGGAATCATTCATATTAATAAAGTTTTTAGGAAGTGAAGCGAAGGGGGCACTTTGCTTTTGTTCTTTTATAGAAAGTAACCCTAATATCTGGGGGCCATGGCGATAGGGCAGTGACGTGCCGAAATTGTCATAACATTGCATATTCATGGACCTCGCTGCATGAAACTACGTCTTTTATAATGTGTGCAAGTGAGCGAAGCGTGCGAGGAAAATGTACTTTACTTTGCCGTTGCTCATTTCAATATAGAAAGTGGACCTAACAAGTACAGTATTCGGGTGCCATGGCGATAGGGCAGCGACCTGCCTGGATATTGCAATAACATCCTTATGGAAATATTCATGGACCTCGCTGCCTGAAACTATCTCATTTCTAAGATTTGCGAGCGAGCGAAGGAAAATGCACTTTAATTCGTTGTTGCTCATTTCAATATAGAAAGTAACCCTAATTTCTGGGCGCCGTGGCGAAAAGGCAGTGACGTGCCCGAAAATTGTCATAACATTGAATATTCATGGACATAATAACATAATTTGGAAATATTCATGGTCCTCGGTGCCTGAAACTGTCTTGTTTCAAAGTTTCGTGAATGAGCGAAGTGAGCGACGGAAAACGCACTTTTCTATCTCCCATATGTTATTTCCAAGACACCCCAAGTGTTAATTTGATTTGATTTGATTTTGATTTGATTTTATTCGTCAGGTATATTGCAATACAAACATAACCAGGTACCATGACAGGATAGCCCATGAAAGCCGAAATGGCTTATTTCCAATGGGGTCCTTATACCTAAATAACTGATTAAAAAATACACTAAGAAAACACATTAGTACGGCTACAAGACTATCGTACACGTACGACAGGTAATAAGAATGTACTAAAGTAGCAAAATAAAGCATAATAACATTTTTATAAAGTAGGCGAAGATTACATAAATGTGAAAACAAGACTTACTCAACGGAAAAAACTACATGTATGTACAGAAAATCATAATGAAACTATCGATAATAAACGTTGGTTACATAAGTCATATAATATAGGAAAAACCATCTGAGCTACAAAAAGGAGAGGAGAAATATAGTTATGGAGTAGACACATTTTTCAGATGATGCTTCAACACCCTTTTAAAATGTAAAAAATTCTTAACTGACTTAACATGATTTGGGAGGGAATTCCAGAAAAGAATACCGTTAAAATAAAAGGAATTTCCAATTTTACCTTTCCGCTTAGGCACTACGAAATTAAATTGACTATTTCTAGTGTCATGCCCATGAACACTTGAAGAGCGAGTAAAATTATTTGAAATATAGTGATCTGCATTAGAGTAAAAAATCTTATGTACATGGTGAATTAAAAGTTGTTGCGATCTAAGGTTTACATGAAGAAGACCAGCTGTTTCAAGTTCACTCTTCCCAATGTGTGTTCTTGGTGGTAAGTGATTGATAAATCTTACAATCTTATTTTGAATTATTTTTAACTTGTTTTGATCCACCTTGCCTAGACTGCAGTACCATGCCGCATTAGCATAATCAAATAAACATTGTATTAAGGAAAAACTTAAAATGCGTCTTGATTTTAAGTTCATGCAATTTTGATAACGATACAAGAATTTTAGACGAGCATTAGCTTTTTTGACAATACTGTCAACCAAACTTGAGCAAGAAAGATCACTAGCTATATTTAGTCCTAAATACTTCACAGAATCCTGTCTCTTAATGAGTTGATTGTTATAACTTATATTGAAATCATCAGTATACTTCAGCCTACCCCGCGAACAAAACAAAATACTTTCGGTTTTACCAATATGTAAGCTAAGCTTATTTGCTGTCATCCAATTAACACAGTTTGATAATTCTAAGCTAAGTTTTTCCCCGATCAGCTTAGGATCAGTACCAGAATATAGTAACACACTATCATCCGCATATAAAAGTAATTTACTGTCGTTGACACAAACACACATATCATTAATGTAGCACATGAAAAGAATAGGACCTAATATGCTCCCCTGGGGAACTCCGCATCTTATGGGCATAGAATCGGAGAGTACATTTTGCAACGAGACAACTTGATGACGATTGGTCAAGTAAGACCTAAACCATTGCACACATGCAGAATTTAAACCCATTACTTTTAATTTACTTAACAGTATATTATGGTTAACGGTATCGAAGGCTTTTTGCAAGTCAAGAAGAACCATCCCGACAAAACGTCCTTGGGAAATTTCGTTCCTGACAAAATCTAACAGGTGAATAAGACAAGTTACAGTGGAATAACCATTTCTAAAACCAGATTGAAATTCGTATATTATTTTGTTTTCTTGAAAGTAGTTCTCTAATTGGGCATACACACATTTCTCTAGGACCTTCGAGACTATACTTAAAACGCTAATCGGTCTATAATTGCTAACATTAGTTTTATCTTTCTTTTTATAAAGGGGTGTTACTTTTGCAATTTTCATTTCATCAGGGAAGGTGGAAGTTGAGATAGATAAGTTAATAATGTAAGTTAAAGGTTTATACAAATATTTAGCTCCATCCTTCAAAAATCTGGCAGGTACCAAGTCAAGCCCGGTACTTTTTGATATTTTCAACTTATTTAATTCATCTAAGACAAACTTTTCTTTGACAGGAGAAAAAAGAAAACAACCTTTCGACAAACCCTTAGTGTCGTATAATTTTTGTAATTTAACACTGTCCGTTCCAAATTCATTTGCGTTGGTATCTGGCAGATTACTAGCTAATTTTTCTGCCACAGTTGTGAAATAATTGTTAAATTCGTTCGCTATCCTCATATTATCATGACATAACTCCCCTTGGATATTAATAACATTCTCTTTAACATTCTTTTGTTTGTTTTTACAACCTAAATCTTTCAGATTCTTCCACAACTTTTTAGAATCATTTTTATGCACATCAATTTGATTTTGGAAGTATTCATCTTTAGCCTGTCTCACTTTTCTTTGCACCAAATTACGTAAAAGTTTATATTTCTTTTCTAATTCTAAATTACCACAATCCTTTTTCATTCTTTTAAAAGCTATATTTCTCTGTCTTATTAACGAAATAATTTCAGCATTCATCCACTTATCGGTTCTTTGCTTAATTCTTACTTGTTTTAATGGAGCACATTTATCAACTATAGACATGAAAATATTTTTGAAAATTGACCACGCAGTATTTACTTCTTTACATTCTAATATGTCAGACCAATTGACTCGAGATAAAACATTATTAAAATCATCTATACAATAGTTTCTCATACACCGAATATTTATATTTCTATGCTGTTTGAATACAGGTCTTATTAGCTTCCTAGAGCAGTAGGTTAAAAAATGATCACTTAGGCCAATTTCAATAACACCACTTTGACAAATATTTTCTTCTTTACTGCTGATTACATGGTCTATTAATGATGAAGTGGCCGATGTTGTTCGAGTGGGTTTAGTTATAAGTTGACTCAAACCATTTAAATTCAAAATATTCTTGTATTTTTTTGATAATGAAGACTGCTGCAAAAGGCAGATATTCATGTCCCCTAAAATTATAACCTCATCATCTTTTGTTAATTTATCCAAGGTGTCAGTGAGATATTCAATAAAATAATGATCTGTAGGGGGTCTGTACACAACACCTAGAGTAATGGGTTTTGTATGGGGTAATAGAATGTCAATCCATAACGATTCAATATCATTTTGTGTAAGATCTTCTCGTACGTTAAATGCAATATCATTTCTAATATAAAGACAGACTCCACCACCATGTTCTCCTACACGGTCTCGTCTTAAAATACAATATCCATCGATACAAACTTCTTCATCGTTCACGGAAGAGTTTAACCACGTTTCAGTGATTGCAATTACAGAGATTCTATTTTGGGAGAAAAGGAGTCGTAGTTCAGGTATTTTAAACAGAATTGATCTAACATTCAAATGAACAAGATGCAACCCTTTACCATTAAAAGTATCATTAAATGATTCATATAAAGCGCTTTCATCAACAGTATTCTGTATTCTAACTTCAGGGATAGGAGGTAAAATTGGTTGAGAGGGTTGAATATCTTCACAGGATTGAGTAAAAAGGGAGTCACAAAAAGGTGGTAATGAGCACGTCAAACAGACCCAATTTTCATTGGGGTTATGATATAACCTGGTATACTCAGAGAGAGAGATTTCAAGACATTTAGTATGGTACCACTTTTGGCAGGTGGAACACAATAGGCCATCGGGGGATCTTGTTATTTTTTATTATAGTTTCCAAGATGTTTTAAAAAATACTCTCATGCGCTCCGGTTGAACAGGCTGTATTAGAGGGCCATAATTTAAGGGCCTGAATGACTAGACCGGGTTCGCCAGGAGCCCAGGAGTACTCCACGCAACTTGAAAGCGGGAAAATTTTCCATCTTAAAGTGAACAGACACATTAAAGGACAATTAACCCCACGTGATATTCTAGATGCACCTATTGTCTGCTACGTCTTTCCATGGAGGCTGCCATTTTGTGCATGACACGGATCATTAGGTACCATATGCATTGATAATAGCCTACCTTTACAACAGATACGTCGCTTTGTTCTGATTGTATTACGATTGTTATTGGCCATGGGCCTAGATAATTGACGACCCATGAGTTCTAATAGCCATCCTGTAAAGCAGATTCCTCGCTTTGTTTTGGTATTGTTACGATTGTCTCCGTCCTTGACGTCAATTCTCCGTCCTTGACGTATATTTTTTATGAAGTATATTTTTTATGAACAAATTAAGACCTTTTAAAAAATATATAAAACTAAACTTACATTTCAGAATATGTGACTTTATCTAATATATATTTGTCCTCTAAAAATCAATTACAAGTTAACGATGAAGGAAATTTTACTTGGGATGAAAAATATGTTCGTGTACACATAAAGTAATGGCAGCCCCCTTATTATTGCTAGCAGACGATAACTTGGCTGGAAAATAGTGATTTATATCTATATCCTGTGTTTTTACATGAAATTGCATGTATCAAATAAGAGGCATATACTACACCATTCAAAATAAGCTAATTCATACGCTGAGGTTAATTTCCCTTTAAATACCCCTCTCTCTTTTCCAGTATGGTTTCTATATTTCACTATTATATTCCATTACCTCAGATTTTATTTGAGTCTTATCATGCTTATCACTGCTTATCTGCCCACGTCTTTGTATGGTGTTTTAAGCAATCTATTTCCTTGTTTTGTCAGGTTTTCCTGTCCATCTAACACTTTTGAAAGATCAAAATGCTATTCAAGTTCATCCCATATTACTGATAGCATGGGCGCAAATCCAAACAGGAATTCTATTCAAGTGGGGGGACACCCGATTGTTGCATCCATGCCTCATTCAACAGTTTCAATGGTCTCAACTCAACATATCTCCATTCATTTTCGTCAGATTTCAATCGAATTCGTCCGACCTGGCAAAATTTTATCATCAAATCCATCTTTGGGAAGTCGATTCAAGAAATTGGCATTCAAATTCGTAACATAGACAAGACCTTACAACGAGCGGGTGACGATTTTGAATAACTCTTTGAACTCTTTCAATCTTTGACAAAATCAATAGCAAAATGATAAATAAATTCCGAAAATGAGTGGCGAAAGACACATGAAAGACGTATATTGACGATGCCTTACTATGAAGTTGCAGGACAGAAGCAAATAAAAAAAGTGTTCAAATTGACTGGAAACCCGGCTGCAAACCCTATTATCTCACATTATTTGCCACTTTCCTTCCGCTCTCCCCTCTCACGTGACTCCCTTGTGCCCCCTCCCCTAAGCCAGTTGGTATATGGAAATGTTTTAAAATGTTTAACCTATAAAAATCACTATTCTGATGTCACTTTGGAGAAATTTTTTCGCCTTATGATAGTTTTTTTTGCTGTTCAAACAGATTTCAGCTCGCCAGCTTGGGGGGGGGGGGGGGTGTTCGAACCCTTTGAACGTAATTACATTGAATTCTGGTGGTAATGGTACATGTATAACGGTTTAATGAAAATTTCATTTACAGTCAAGTGGATGAATTGCAGAATTGGTACAGCGTGATTATAAACACATCATACTTGATTATTACATAAATGAACAATAACAAATATATATTAAATCGAAGACATCTCTGATTGAATTGGTTATGCATATAAACTCGTCAACTTCAACAAATAACCAGAGATATTATAGTTAGAATATATTATATACACAATCTATAAAATGATGTATATGTATCATAAATTATAATGGAATCAATCAAGATACGCATTATACCTCCAATAATTCTAGTAAACAAATTTATATTGTACTCTCGACTTGAGAGAAACTTTTACTTATTCTGATTTATGTACGGTATGTTGGCGAGAGAGATCGGGCAGAACTTTGTTTACTGTGTTTAAATATGATTTCTGAATATAGCGAATGAGAGAGAGAGAGAGAGTGTGTGTGGATGCGATATCGAAATGTTAGGTGCGGGAGAGGGTAGTGGGATGATTGAATAATCATCATCATCACCATCATCATCATCATCATCATCATCATCATCATTATAATCTTCGTCACTCATCATTATCATCATATTCAGCATGATCACTATCATCATCTTCATGATCATCATCATTACCCATCCTAATGGTGGATAAGGGGGGGGGGGGGGGAGGCACACAAATGCAGGTTTGTCAACTTTTGGAAAAGGTAGACCCGTATTTTTCGCTCAGTGGGGGGAGGGGGTAGGGGTCCAGTTTTCCCCATAATTCCCTGACAAGCAAAAACAGAAAAAACAAAAAATAAAACAAAACAAAACAAAAAATAAAAGGTTTTCATTCTAAATGGGGGGAGGGCACAATCGACAAAAGGGATCCTTTATGGTCAAAATGCATACTTTTCTTCCCAAATGAGGGGGGCATGGGCTGGAAGTGCCCCCCCCCCCCCCCTGGATCCACCACCCACTGCTCATCATCATCATGGGCGTTAATCGGTGGGGGATTTTTGGGGTGGGGGACATCATATCAAATGTCCCCCCATGTTTTGTCAGAAAAGAAGGGGACCAATGGGGGACATGTGATGGTGTATACCTTGTCAAGGAGATATAAATTTCCATAGAAAATTAGCAATGCCAAAAAATGTCATGTACCTTACTTTTCAGTGCATTCTCAGTTTCGGACGATAGGGCCAAGTGCAGTACATTGATACGGGATTGACCAACAGTACACTCCAACAGCATTGGCATGCATAATATACATGCATACATATGGCGAGCTTTATACTAGCGCTAGCTATCCAGAGCGAGTGGGGGTTTGGCCGCGCGTGGCACGTGATAACAACATGAAGGGAATTGAAAGCAAACGTTGACACCACTATTCTGTGCAAATTGATTCTTACATTAAGCTGGTAAAATTGTTTTAAGTCAGTCAAGCATAAACAAATATTCGTGTATTTGGTATCACATAAAAGAAGAGACTTTATTCATACTAAAAGTGCTGTTTTTTCCAATCCTATTTCATTATCAAGATATCTATCACCAAAAACGGGTTTCCTTTTTTCTGGGACGCACTGTATTGTACTTGCGATCACTGATGATTAAAGCCACTGTTTAACATTGTGGTTGATCGATTTAAACAATTCTAAAATGAACTGCCTGACCTGTCTAATTATGTTCAGATGGATTAAAAAACAACCAAGGATGCAAAAATAATGATAGCAATGATATTTATGAACATTGTATTTATTATGAGTCTCATAATAATTCTGGCACAGTAGTCTATGGGGTGATACTTTCGGTTTTCACTTTTTTGAAGCACTAAATGATAATCTTGAAGCATAATTTTTTCACAGGTTCATTTGGACATCCCATCAGATATTCTGATAACATGTATAGACAAGCCAATGCCTTTAATAATCTTCAACCAGCAAATTCGGCCACTGTGGGTGGCAAACAGATTTAAAGCTTTTGAATCAGACAGTAGCCATTATAATTATCATTATATGTGAATTCATCGGATATTTGACAGAACTGGTACAATTCACTCTCAGTTAAAGTCAGTCATACTTTGTCATAAGTTTGTGATGTCAGTCTAAGGACCATAAATTCCCATTTTACCGTCAAAAATCTTTCCTAATATATTTTCTGAGATTAGTCCTGACAGTGTTCTTGCATTCATGCACGTTGATAGAATGACAATCAATTTCGTTTAGAAAGAGCCCCACCCATCCCCCCCCCCCCCCCAGAAAACAAATGTATTTTGATAAATGTGCATATTCATAAACCTTTATTCCGTATACGAGTCTATTCTTTATCACTTATATTATGTTTTTAAAAATGTTTATTTTTCATATAAATGCATATGTACAAAACAACCCTTAGATACAATAAATACAAATTGCGAAAATAAAGGTATGAGGAAAGTGTATCTCAGAAAATAAGGGAATTTGGCAGTCAAATCATCAGTGTGCAAATGCCACAAACTCAAATTTGTCAATACATGTATGTCTCAATCAGATAGTGTTTTTTAATGAACATATTCATAGCTTTCCTATAAATATTTGGTCAAATTTTTCTTTTAAATATGTACTGTCATTATTAAAATAATTATTTTCCATTGCCAAAATTTGAACCTACTATCGATATAGCGAAACGCCTTATTGAGTGCTGATTGCCAGGCATTAACAATATAGCAAAACCACAAGAGCACCCAAATTAATATACGAGAAAAAGTGAATACATTCAGGGAGACCTTTGTGTCTCAGAAAACACATTTCCCCATAATTGTCTTACCTAATTAAGTTATGCTGTACACGTGGGTATTTGTGGTGGATAACATAGACCCCGTTTACACAGAGACTGAAGTCGACTTTAGTCGAATTTGAACTCGAGTTCATTTGTGTGTAAACAGGGTAGTCGCAATTAGAACTCGAGTTCAAAACTCGAATTCGAATGACGACCCAGAGCAACATTTATCGAATTCAAACGCGACTTTTATCGAATTTAAATTCGCTATTTGCTGTGTGAACGGACACGTAATTGAAAGTCGACTAGCAAATATCCAGCCAGTGACCCCGTCATACGTCACTTCCGGTATTGCTAAGCAACGCGTCAGTAAATAAGCGTCATCCAACAAGTGAACCACAACGCACGAACGATCCTACAAAACCCGCCGAAGTCACCAGGAAAATTCAGACAATGCATCCAAATCAATAGAAAAAGCTGGCTATTTGAGCAATTTAGCTGCAAGCAAATCTTTAAAATAAAATTTTATCCATTACGGCAGGTTTGTGGGAGCGGGTCACATATCGATTCTGACCCATGTACAAAAGGTAAATGTGTCAAAAACTGACATGGAGGCTTAACAGAGTTGTCAAGTTTATAGCTAGGTTTATTCAGGCAAAGATATTGGCAAATTACACTATAAATGAAGCATTGCGTTGCATATAGCTCAAACTATTTTAATGTTAAACAATTAACCAGTAAATCACTGAAGTGATCTTGTAAATTCTACCTTTTGCAGTCTTTCGCCCCCCCCCCCCCCCAAAAAAAAGGCGGCTGGATTGAAGAAAAAAATCTTCCCACCATCTTCTTAAACGTTCTGCTCGACGAGCAGATCTGACACGTTGCTGTCGCATATAATTATTGATCAGGATATTCCTATTCCGACGTAAAATCATACGAAACCAGATCAAAATGACTGCCCTTACAATACTCGCTACCACCATTTTGAACTCACTCGCGGGGTTTTCACAAATTTAACCCGGAAGTTGATAATCACGATATTCCCACCAAGCGAGGGCGTAATCAAGTCGAATTCACTTTCCTTCTGAATTCGAGTTCGTCCAATGCTTGGTGTAAACAGCCCACCGAAAAATAATTTATGCTAATCCAAGGTCGCAATTGAATTCGCTGTCGAATTTGAACTCGAGTTCACTCTGTGTAAACGCGGTCATAGACCCTTAAACAGAGAGCTGAAGAAGACATGCATTACAACAATGTTGCAGCATTTATATTGCATACTGCAGTCATATAATTAAATAGTGCATTCAATTTACATATATATATGTGTAAATATTACTTTCAAGGGATATAAATAAAGCACAAGAAATCCTTAGGCACCCATCAAGCAGATATACAGAGAATTCTTAAATACATGATGTAGTGAGGTATATAATATATGCCTCACTACATCATGCATTTCAGAATTATCTAACTTTTATGCATGTATACATTATATACATGTATGCATAAAAGTTTGTGAACAGTTCGGTAACTTATTGCAAACTACATGCAGTTTTAAGGGCAAAAGCAATCTTTGATTTTTTTTTATTGCAGCCAGATGGACAGTGACTTTGTTAAACTGTAGATGATCAAACTAGTAGACTTTGATAATTCCCCATGATGTAATGAGGTAATTGCATGCATAGCTGTCAGCCACGAAAGGCTCTAGACTGGCTTTGCAACTCTGTCAGTTAAAGGGGAAGTCCAGACGATTTTCAGAATTTTGCATCTGAACATCTCTAAATTGGTTATACTGGGTGCAGAGTTTCATAATTTGTAGAAATTGGGAATTGGGATGAGGAAGAAGAATGTTTCCAAAATTCATAACAAATAACAGTGAACAAGGATGATGACATAGCAAGTGTGTAGTAGAATGCATGTTTAGCTGCTCAAGGAAGCAGAACAATCGAGGAACACATGCACAAATACTGCACAGGTGAACTTGTTGAGTAAGTCGTACTATGTAATGGAATTACAGTGCCACATTATCGGAATTTGTGCACCTTCTACGTCATAATCCTTGTTTAGTGTTTACTCTTTTAGATTTTGATAATACATGTATTTCTGCTCCATGCAGGATCACAATAAATTTCACAAATCTGTATGTAACACTTTTGATTTATGTACTATACCTGATGTGAAATTTTAAAAATCGTCTCGACTTCCCCTTTAATATGGGAGGAATTTATGTGTTCATTTATGTAGTTGAAATTAGTAAATGCCACTTCAACAATCAACAGGAATGATTTTCTTTCAAAACTATTGGGGTGCCTTTCCCCTTCAACTGCATATTTCAACAAAGTTTTGATGACCAATGTCTAATAATGTGTCATATATTTTTAGAAGTCCTAATAAAATATGAGAGATAATGCATTTTGTTTTGAGTTTGATATATGTTTAATTATACAAATACAATCATATTCAAGTCGTTATTGAACAGAATACAAAACAATGCAAACTTTAATTGGGGTAAAGAAAACAAATTAAAGCTGAACTGTAATTGTTCAAGTGTAAATAATTTTCATACTTTCTTAAAGGACCTATGTAATGCAAAGGTATGTTGACCTGTTTTGATCAGCAATACCCTAATCATTACTTGTAGCCAATAAAATATCAAAATATGTGCTATATGTTTTATAATAACTTTTCTGTTATTTTTCTTCAGATTATTTAGAAACGCCCACAAAAAGCTTCCAAACCAAGATTCTGTTTGTGACATCATCTGTCAATCACTGCTTAATCAACTATGCAATTGACAAAAGACACTGGAATACACCTTCCCTAAACAGTATAATTTGCATGTTTGAGAACAGTGGCAAATTAGTGGCTTTTGTTGCGTGTTAATTGGTAGAACTTCCTAGCATAGCAACTTCCATTGAACTTGCAAGTACATGTATTTGGGTTGGTATTGTGTGCAAACATGGCAAATGCTTTTGTAGGAATATGGCCACCTCTTGGGAGGACGCATTCCAGTGTCTTGTGTCTAGTGCATGATAATTAAGTAGTGATTGATAGATGATGTCACAAGCAGAATCTTGGTTTGGAAGTTTTTTGTGGGCGTTTCTAAGTAATCTGAAGAAAAATAATAGAAAACTTATTATAAAATATATGGCACATATTTTGATATTTCATTGGCTACATCAGTGATGATTAGGGTATTGCTGATCAACACAGGTCAACATGCCTTTGCATGTGTACATAGGTCCCTTAAAGCCACTGGTTAACATTGCAGTTGATCAATTTAAAAAAATTCTAAAACTGAGCTGCCTGACCTGTCTAATTATGATCAGATGAATGAAAAAAACAACCAAGGATGCAAAAATAATGATGGTAACACATTCACTATCGAGATAAAATCTATGAAAATTGCATTTATTCTCGCGAATAATTCTACCAGAGTAGTCTATGAAGAGGACATTTCAAGTTTTCATATTTTGAAGCACTAAATTATAACTTCTGATAGCAATTAGGACCGTGCAGCTTCGATTTTTTAAACTGAACACAATGTTAAACAATGCCTTTAAAATAGGCACTTGAAAGGAAAGAATAATAATGGTAGCAAGTTCCCCAGAAGTAATCAAAATTACTCATGAATTATAATGCTTGTAATGCTGATAAATAGACAATGAACCGGTCACCAATGAAACGAAACAGCATGAAAGAGTATAACTAGAGAGAGAGAGACAGAGAGAGAGGGGGGGGGGGGGGGGGGAGTGTAACAATATAACTAGGTATCACTTTTAAAGTAACTGGGAAGGTGACAAGCTATTGTGTCCCCCCCCCCCCCCCCCCCCCATGCTCAAGTTCGGATCGACGCCCATGATCATCATCATCGTATTCAGCATCATCACCATGGCATCAGGTCGACGTGATATCGAATAGCTAACAATAAACATGTACTTTCAAAACTGTCTGAAGCAATATGGCACTTGAAGTTGATATTATAGAAAATATCCTGTATCTATTATTTCAATATGTCTAATGACAAAAATAAGATTTTATGTCAAAAAGATGAATTCGATTTGGAAATACAATTTCCCCATTTTAAAATGGTACGTGTTTATCAGGCTGGAAAATAGGCTAGATATGCTCGCCATAATTGTTGCAACTACGGTACCATTACGCTAACGCGGTAACAAGAATAACAAACGACAATTTACAAATTGCCGCCAGGACATTCATTCAAACATTAAAAGCAGGCTTAGATGAATATGAATAGGTAAGTTACTGACGTCAAAGTGATACCGGTATATTCTAAAATAGTTAATATATGATATCATGAATATAGATTTAAATTTAAAAGACTAAATGCGAACAACGAGGACGGGTCAACACCACTACAGACTCTTGCCGTTGGGCTCTCAAGACAAACTGCAATGGGATGGGGCCGGGGCGAACTCTGCCTCTGGATCGCTCCACTCAGTCCTAGACCTCGTTTACACAGAGACTGAACTCGACTTTAGTCGAATTTGAACTCGAGTTCATTTGTGTGTAAACAGGGTAGTCGCAATTAGAACTCGAGTTCAAAACTCAAATTCGAATGATGACCCAGAGCAACTTTTATCGAATTCAAACTCTAGGCCTACTATTATGATGATTATCAAATTTAAATTTGCTATTTGCAGTGTGAACGGACACGTAATTGAAAGTCGACTAGCAAATATCCAGCCAGTGACCCCGTCTAGCCCCGGGACGCTGCCAGTACGATTCGGTGGGTCTCACAATCTACCAATGTTCAAATGACCATTTAAAAAATGGCCATGTAATTATTATTTTTTAATTAAAGTATCATATATACGATGCCACTTACCTAAACAGACTTTACGCAAATCAGCTTTTCCTAAAAAATGTGTAGAATCGATGAATGTCACTTTTTACTCTCAATTTTCGAAACCAGTCCCATTCGCCATGTTGTTAAACTTAAAGCCAAATTGAAAATAGGCACTTGCGCATGTGCCTATGAATGTTTATTACAATGACAGCATAGTTTTCGTCAATGGAATAATGAATATTCATATACCCACTGTAATCCGCCGATCGCTAGCGTATAGATCTACCGCTCTAGATCTCGCTCAAGCTCGTCTAATGAATATTCGTAATCCTCCCTTCTTGTCTGTATTATAATTGGAGCTGCTGACGCTGAAAGGGGATCCAAAGTACAAACAGGAATGACTAGAAATCAGACAGGGATTGAGGACAAAACACCTTTAATCTGGCGACCACAACATCCGAACCACGATCCGATGTCAAGACAAGTTTTCATCCATCTTTTTCGCGCCGATCCCGATCACAAAATCCCGATCATATCGGTATCGGTTTGACAATAACAATCCTTACACTCTCCCCCACCAAAAATACCCTCTGGGTTTTTTTTTTTTTTTTTCTTTCTTTTTTTCTCCTTTTAACACTACTAATCTTGCATGGCAACAAACCAAGAGCAATTTGATGAGTAGCCATGTCTGTATGACCAGGTACTTCACTAAATACATCTGGGAAGTCCCGGAAGACCTGATCTAACTTCTGTCTATTCACTTCAGTTAGGTCAAGTTTCGTCATCTCCTCCTTTGCTTGGAGATGACCCTCAATCTCCTCTCCAACCTGTGACATACCCTGCCCTCCATTCAAAGAGAACCTAACTGGCTGCTCACTGGCCCCATTGCTGCCTGTGCTGAAACTACAATTGCCAAAATCTATGACAAGTTTCACCTGCTCTGCAATATCCACACCAAGGAGGACAGGTACTGGGAGCCTACAAACCACATGAAACTCAACAGTCGCAATGCTGCCCCCTAGACCCACTTGAAGGGACACTAAACCTTCAGGCACTAACTCTGTTTCGTTAATCATGCCTAACACCCCCTCGGGCTCACGATTAACCTTTGCCCCTAACTCTTTACACAATTCATAGGTGACCAGGGATACCTCTGACCCCGAGTCTAGCAGGGCTCGGGTCTTCACAACTCTGTCCTCCTGACCATGAATAACAACATCTGCAGTTGTAACATTACTCTTACCCTTTGCAATGAAATTGATCTTCGGTGACGGTTCTTGAGCAGGGCCTTGGGAAGGTACCTGTTGAGGACCCAATCCCGGTGGTACCGGACAGTTTGCAATTCTGTGTCCGAGCTGACCACATCGGTAGCAAGCAGCATTGAAAGACCTACGTCCTGTAGATGCACTGCTTGTGCCTGTTCGTCTACGAGTGGAGGGATCACCTCCTGAGGCGGCGCTATGCATGTATGTATTTGCCCCCTCTGAATAACCAACTCATCTGCCTTGCGAGCTAGTGCAATAAGGGATGTTGCTTGGAGCTCCCTGAGTTTTAGTCTCAACACCTCATCTGAAACTCTTTCCAGGAATTGGTCAATCATAACCAAATTCAACCCCTTACTGACCTCAGGCATCTCTACCATTTGCTGAGGTATTTCTATCCACTTCAAGAAATAGTCTTGTAATTTGTTTGCAAATTCTTCGAATGTCTCATTTGCCTTCTTGTTTTCTGTTTTGAATTTAATGCGGTATGCCTCAGGGGTGAGGTGGTACCGTCTTCTAATTGCCTGAACAACATCATCATAATTATCTTGCTCCTTGGCACTAAGAGCATGGAATGCCTGTTGAGCCCGTCCAGTGAGGTATGGCTCCAACAGTCTAGACCATTCACCCTTTGGCTGGTTTGCTGCAAGGGCCAGGCGTTCAAAAGTGCTAAGGTAGCACACAATATCATCATCATTGCTCAGCTGATGTAATCCTTTTAATGGAGGACCTGTTTGTGCAGCACTACTAACTGTGGCAGACAGTATGGATTTGCACAATTTCTCAGTCTCATGATGATGAGACTCTTCAAGTTTTTTCATAACCCGCAAAAGGTCATCCACACCCACACCAGTACTCTGAGTCTGAGGCTCATCCTCAACCAGCTTTGGCAAATCACACAAACATGAGATGCGCTCTTGCTTGGTCTTTACTGCATTTGTATCGATATGGTTTAATTCACACAAGTGCGCTATGTGCTCAGCTGTGAATCTGCTGAGGTATGCTGATCTGTCTGCCATGTTTAATAATCCTATCTTGTTCCGAATTACGTTAAATCTAAGGACAAATTTTGCTTTTAATTTTAGTCTATTATTATTGAATGCTAATTATTGCTTATTAATCTTTCGCCATGTAAAGCGTAATTCCCACCTTAAAGTTAATTACTTATTTATTTACATTAATTAATGTTTATTGTTTGGAGCTAGAGTATCTGTATATTTATTTTTTATTTCTTTATGAATATCTTATGGTTATTATTATAACAGACTTGATTATTTGGCTATTATTAATTTACAGAATTAGCAACACTACTCAAGACAAGTTCCAGGGTAAGAAAACAATAACCAGCCACGGCACAACCACTCCAATCAAATCAAACTTCTGACCAACCATGCCAACTGTCAATTGTAACTAATGTGTAGTAGTAGTACTACGACGAGGACACACAAGCCAGTTATAATTCCTGACAGTTCAACTTCAACTCTAAAATCTAATACAATACCAATCACAATCTACATGTAGATATAGATTCATTCTTCAATTCCTGAAGATCTACTCTCATCAGAGTCAGACATGCAATTAGTGCAACGTAGCACTCCCAGTTAATACACCATGTCATAAATAACCACCGTAAAAATGAGTACTTGGGGCAACGGTACATCTACCGTGAAGTTACTCACACAGACACAGTCACACATGTGCAACGAAAGTCACAGAAAATGTCTCACAAACCTTAGATTTTCTTCCATTCCATAGTACAAAAAATCCTGCCGACTACGCCACTGAAAGGGGATCCAAAGTACAAACAGGAATGACTAGAAATCAGACAGGGATTGAGGACAAAACACCTTTAATCTGGCGACCACAACATCCGAACCACGATCCGATGTCAAGACAAGTTTTCATCCATCTTTTTCGCGCCGATCCCGATCACAAAATCCCGATCATATCGGTATCGGTTTGACAATAACAATCCTTACAACGCATGCGCATTGCAAGCAAAACACCGACCTTCGGAAGTTTTTACTACAGGCTCTTGGAGATAAATATGCCTTTTTTGTATCATCCTCATTGAAAAGAAAGACGACAGTCAATCGTAAAGTATTGTAAGTACCTAAAATAGCCTAAAATCAACTGATTTCATGTTTCATGGCTATCATTTTGACAAACGACCTTGTAATTATGTGACATCCATGCGATCAAAGGACTGCGAAGCGCAGCCCGAACACTACGTGTTCGGGCTGCCGCAGTAAGACCCCGTCATACGTCACTTCCGGTATTGCTAAGCAACGCTAAGCGTCGCGTCAGTAAAACAAGCGTCATTCAACAAGTGAACCACAACGAACGACGACACATTCACCGAACTGGCTTGATTCAATCCACCACGCGCTCATCATAAATTATCTGCAAATATTCGTTCATAATTTTGTAATTCCGACGTAAAATCATACAAAACCAGATCAAAATGGCTGCGCTTACAATACTACTACCGCCATTTTGAACTCACTCGCGAGGTTTTCACAAATTTAACCCGGAAGTTGATTATCACGATATTCCCACCAAGCGAGGGCGTAATCAAGTCGAATTCACTTTCCTTCTGAAATCGAGTTCGTCCAACGCTTGGTGTAAACAGCCCACCGAAAAATAATTTATGCTAATCCAAGGTCGCAATTGAATTCGCTGTCGAATTTGAACTCGAGTTCACTCTGTGTAAACAATCAGGTTTAAACCATGGTTTAGGTTTAAACCTCCTTTGTGAAATCGGGCCTTAGAGTTTTGGTCTATCCCACACCACACCACAGTACATACGACAGAAAATACCAACTATTTTTGCATTCATATCGCGTAGTGGTCAATATGACCACTCATAGGTACACGCCATTGCCGACTGTGTAGTAACGCAGGCAATAGTGAGTACGGTACTAATATGTATCACTGCATTTTTCACTACATGTATATTTAAGTGAAACCCATATCTTGGAGTTTACTTAAATATAACTAATTATGGTGAATAATAGATGATTAAAACTTACCAGTTTGTTTTGTGACCTTTGAAGAGGGTTTCCTGAAATTTTGGGTCCTTTTTTTCGATAACACCTATCGAGACCCGTCAGAGCATCCATTTAGTATTTTTCACGATTATGCTGAAGGGAGCCCTCAGCGCTCGTAGTGGTACCGGCGTGATCGGTTCGTCGATCTCCTACGAAGACCTGGCAGGGCCAAACTGACGACGTAAAAAAATAAAAAATATTACGTACGTACGTAATAATACTATGTACGTACGTACGTAATAATTACTACGTACGTACGTAATAATAATACATACGTACGTAGTAATTATCACGTACGTACGTAGTATTTAATACGTAGGTACGTAGTATTATTACATACGTACGTAATATTTTTTATTTTTTTACGTCGTCAGTTTGGCCCTTCCAGGTCTTCGTAGAATAGCTTGTGTGCGTAACATTCTGCGTACGTATCTATGGTGCGTAACCATGTAGAGCGGCCTCACTAGTGCGCAACATATTGAGAGCAGTCGTCATACGTATCGATGTCTGTGTAACAACTACCAAAAAAAAGGCTGTAAATGTAAGTTTTTATAACTTTCTACATTTTGTGTCTTAACGAACTTGTAAATTCATATATAGACTGATACCTAAGTATCAGTTTGCCCACAAAAACCTCCATTTCAAACAAAATTACATCTGTATCCCCAATACCCAGTATACACACATGTATATGATCCTAATGGTCAATATGACCATTGCTTGCTGATGTGAATATGACCACTATATTCGTGGTGTGGGATAGAACAAAACTCTAAACTTTAAGCCAAGGCTGTCAACTTTGGGGAATTGCTTGAATGCATTCAAGTTGGAGGAAAATTCATTTTTTTCTCTGAAATTCTCTGAGAAGCAACAAAAGAAAATTAAGGTCTTCAGCGTTTTCGGCTGTTTTTTCACTCCAACATTCTCTGACCAGCATAAAAAGAAAAGTCATCAGCATTATTGGCTGTCTTTTTAATCAAAAATTCTATGACAAGCACAAAAAATAAAAGGTCATCAGACATCAGCTTTTGCGGCTGGTGGGAGGTTATTTCATAAAGCGGGAGATTTACATGCTTAGCGGGAGGAAGGGTGTGGTGGCCGGAGTCTCCCGCTACAGCGCTGGTGGGACGGCGGGAGAATAAGTGTGGTGGCGTGAGACTCCCGCCAAATGCGGGAGTGTTGACAGCCCTGGCCCTGCAAAAGCTTCAGTCTCTCTGTATCGTTGGTTGCAGTTCCACTGAGACTACATCTGGCTCCACTAACCTCTGTACAAGTCTAAGTCTATGCCAGTTTTATTAATAATTCCCCATAACAGATGGTTAATTCTGCCTACCAACAGCAGTGCTTAGGGCAGACTTCGGTCTATGTAGGAGAGGGATTCCGGGAAGCCAGACATGCCAGACGTAGTCTCAGCGGAGCATATCCCCAAACAAAATTCTTTGGTCTATTCAAGTGCTAGCTTAGCCCCACCCGGCCAAAGCCATGGAGCTCGTACTGCTACAGTGCTACCGCTAGCTATGGATTTATTATAATCTACACCGAAGCTGAAATAGCCCTAAATTTCTTCTTTTTTTGGGGGGGGGGGGGGATTTCACGTATTGAAATTTGTATCATTATGTAGCTTAACTCTTGTCTACACACAATAACAAATAACCTTGAAACTTCCAGAAGGGTGATTGAAGACTGAGTCTAGCTGAGAGTCTAGAACTAAGAAGAACTAAGAAGAAGTCAACTTAAAGGCGGTCAGTCGTCGGTGCCCGTGTGTTTCTATGCTGTCCCACCTAAGGCAAGTTCGGAGATTTCCGGAATCGCTCGGACAATTTGTAAATAGCCTGCCAGCGCAGGGGCGAGAGCTGAGCTTGCCAGCAATACGCTATGTTTCAGTTTCGGGATACTCCATGCTATGGCCTATGCCTAGACTAGAGGCACGAAAATAATAGCGGTTTTCGAACGAAATGGAGGTCGAGAGGAGAGACAGTCAGACGAGATTACGTATCCACAGCGCGTACAATTTGTGGATTGAACACAAAGAAATAAATTTGGACGTGGGCTGCTTGTTTCCTCCAGGGAAAGTTTGAATAAAAAGTTCGTGTTGTATCAGCTTGAGCTGCACACCATTTGCAAATCGTACAGTGTACCTCAACGGGCTACGGTCGCCAGCGCCGGGTGCGCCCCGGAGGTGAACCCTGGCGATGGCCTTACACCCACTATTATTCCCTTCCACTTTCTCGTTTGTTCTCACTTACGTTCCGTTTCTCTATCTTATCTTTCACTCTCTCTTTCTCTCTTTATCTCATGACCTATCTCCCTTGTTCTCTCTCTCTCTCTCTCTGTCTTCCTCTCTCCCTCCTCTTTCTCTTCTCTGGCTGATTTCGAAAGAGGGGAATCGATCTTTAAAAACTTGACACTAACTTCGTGAATGGCCATCGTGCAAAGAGTTGACAGAAATTTTTAAAATAAGAAATAAAAAGGGGGCCTGATTAATCTTAATTTTGTATTGATAAACTTGAGCTGTTGAGGAGTAAAACTTTACTTGACAGCCCTGATTCTAGCTCGTTCCGTTTCTCTATCTTATCTTTCACTCTCTCTTTCTCTCATGACCTTGATAATTTTTCTCCCTTGTTCTCTCCCCTGTTCTCTCTCTCTTTCTCTCTATTTCCCTCCTGTTTCTCTTCTTTCCTATCTCACTCCATATGCCTTCCTCCACATATATACCTTGTACAGTGGAACCTCCTTATAAAGAACAATGGTATAACATACTCATTACAAAACAGTATTTTTGCAAGTCCCACTTTTTTGTATTCTATTGTTTTTAGCCCTGGTATAACAAGGTTTCGATATAAAGAGGTTATTTCCTTGGTCCCAAGAAGTTCATTAATGATGCTCCACTGTACAAAAATAAAATGAAATAAAAGGAATGTAGATTACAATACTTCAAAACTTCTGACACGTACACATAATGAAGAGTACTTTTTCATGCTGTCTTCATTTACTAGTACTTCCTTACATGTTACATGCAGTGCCATTGCAAATGGCAAATCACAAGGAAAAAGAAAAGTAGAAAAGGTGTTCCTGTATGTAATACTTTTTAAGTTTCTTTTAAATAATGTATAACTTGGAATAAAACTACCCAAGTGAGAGTAAAAATCAACTGAACATTGAAACTATATTGTCAACACTAAAATATATACAAAAGTCAGCTCAGTAGTATAAAACTATACTTTCAACAGTATATAGGCATACCATATGGAATAGCAAATGGCATATAAAAAAACAGAAATGTCCCTGTATGCATAATACATACGTTTCTTAAAAATTATATAACTTCTGATAAATCTATACAACTAGTATGAGAAGAAATCAACTTCATATTGCAAAACTATTATTTCAACACTAAATGTGCATGTTTCAAGGCAAGTTTGTGGATCTAGAATACATGTTTATCAAACTGTAATAAATATAATACAAAAATCAGCTCAGAAGTGTAAAACTATACATTCAACAGTATACATGTAGGCATACTTCAGGAAAGGTTTGTGGATCTATGCATAAGCAAATTCTAAAACAAACAGTGTAAACAGATCACAATAAAAGTAAATCTTGGAAGGAAAACAACTTCACTATGTGGTGTGATCACATTGTCAAAGGCTACCAAACATTCAACTGAAAATGGCAACGTTCACTGGCAGATTTTTTTTGAACATATGTATAGTTTTCATATTGAATTATATTATGGACATTCACACAGGAATATGATGGCAAGGGTATTTTCACTGAATATCGCAACATTGACATATTGCAGTTTATAATACCATAAATACCTAAATACAATGATTACAGTCAGGAACACAGGTACAAAAGATATGTTAATAAATGTACATCACACACATTCACTTATACGCTGGCAAGTGATATTGTTTGGTTGTAACTACATGCATTGATACAATATATTACAATCAGTTTGATCAACCACTTTTTATGATCACCAAATTCTTATTGAAGTTTATGTAATTCATGTGCATCTCACTTCACACAATGTACAACATGTAGCAAACCCAATGGACTGCTAGTTCAGCTAAAACAGCATGACAAATCAGACTAAATATTCATCATAAATAGAAAAACATCACAGAAGACATGCATATTCATGGTCATGGAATGTGTTGAAATACACAGGGGGAAATACCCATAAGAAAATTTAAAGTCTGCGGCTGATCTGCAGCAGACTTGCCGCAGATCTGCCGCAGACTTTTTAGTCTGCGGCAAGAGTAAGCAGGAGTATGCGGCAGAACCAGAATTTGCTGCAGACTTGCGGCATACTAGTAAGCAGCAGGATCAGTCTGCGGCAGATCTGCGACAGAATACTTAAGAAGAGTGAGGCTGCGGGAAGGCAACCACAGAAAGAAACTTTGCTGCAGACTTCATGCATACCAGCTTCTCCACAGGTACAGTCTGCGGCAAGACTGCCACACAAGTCTGCTGCAAGTCTGCCACAAGCTCGCTGGTACCTAATTATAACAAAGTCTGCGACAAGGTCGCCACAGACTGACACAGGCTGCCATATAGGCTGCCATATAGGCTCAAGTTATACCTAATTAACACACAGTCTGCGACAAGGTCGCCACAGACAGACACTTTTCAAGTTGTTTAACATACAGTCTGCGACAAGGTCGCTACAGAAAGACACTTCATCACTAGGTCACAAGAAACCAGTCTGTCTAAAACACATGTAACTGTGCCATATGTCAGGAACAAAAGTATTTGGGAGGATGTGCTGCAAAATCTGCTTTTCACAGAATATCAAGTTTTACAATTGTCTACTTTTTTCTTTTGAACAGAATTTAAATTTCACCTGTGGAGTGTGGAATTGTGTATATGTTCACGAATGTATTGACTAATCCAGGGTCACTGACATACAAATCTTCTAAGAATGTTCAGTACTCAACATCATACTTGCAGTCTGTTCATACAGTTAACCACTTCCAAGAAAATGTACAAAAAAAAAATAACATATGCTGAAAATGCCATTTATTGTGATATTTGAACAGTCAACCAGCAGGTAAAGAATGTGAAGTTAAAAAAAATTGAAATTCTCATTTGAAGTTCGAATACTAATATCAAAATTTTGGTTAACTGCAATTCTTCTGGTTAGAGTAAAGTCCAAATCGGCTTCAAATCTTAGTAGATCGCAAGATTGGTATGACGTCACTACGATTTTATAATGAATTCACATAAGGGGATTCACCCCTTTTATAAGGCCAAAATTTTAGTCCAATGTGAAGGGTAGTATATCTCCTCAAACTATCACTTGAATTTCAGACAGTAAATCAGTCTTATATTGGGTTAAAATTAATAATTAATCAATGCATTCATTATAAATTTAATGACCTTCAGGTCCCTTTGAAACAAACACACTGAATATTTTACAAAAAGTTTCATAAATTGCTTTATTTTGTCACCAATTTCAATCATTTTTGCACTGTGTGGAAGAGCAGAAAGTTTTTTTTTTTTTTTTTTTTTTCATTTGATGTGTATAGCGCCATCTAGTGGTAGATATGGGCAATTTATATTTTTCTATAGAGCACATGGTACCTGCATTGCAATCACAGTACATTCTCGCCAATTTTTCTCCAAATAAACGAGTCTTTACGATTTTTCTTCATCATGGGTCGTGCTAAGAAGGGTTATGTAAATAAGAAGAATGTTTTTAAAGGCATATCAAGACATGATTTGAGCTACAACCTGCAAGAAAGCTGACAGAGCTAGGACACAGCTTAGTTGAAGGACTCAAGGAGGAAGCTAATTTCTCACACCAGTCCCACCCATAGTGTTTTGAGTGGGGAATGGTGGGCTTCTCCTCATCCATGTTTTACAGTTGAATACAGCCCTGGAATTTTTCAAAGACCATTTCTGTCCAGGAGGTAAGCTTTATTAGTTGTATTTGAATGTTTATTAGTCATTCAGAAGTATTAGATTTTCATTAACATGATTAATGTGTTGGATGATGGCCTTTTTTCAGTAGAAACGCTGTCATTTTAATTTTATTTAAATTGATCTAGACCTATACCGATTATAATAATGTTGGTGTTAAAATTACAGTATTTTTATTATATTAACTATTGTGATGGAATTAGTGAATTGTGTGTAAACTTAGTGATCTGTTTATCGAACCTTTGAAGGTATTTTAACTATACAAAAACTGAAATTGATCTGGACATACGGGCATGCATGTCATTACTGACTGCGCACAGCATTATTGCTCGAACGAAATGTGACCTTACCATTATGTTTATGAATGGTTGATTATTAAGATAAGATTATGTGTGATTTGAGTCATCAATGTGTTTCTCCTTCAATTCAGGAAACCTTCAGTTGTTGGAACAATTTAACACACACACCGCCATGACCGCAGAGGCCTGTGTAGCTCCCTTAATATCCTCCAGTGCACTGTATGCAAGAAGCAGCACATGTTTCCATCTTCCCCGAACGCTGTGGCAGAAGGGGCTGGTCTATCAGCAGAAGTATACAAAAGATCTGTTCTGGCAGCAAGTGAAAGTGGGCCTTGCCAGGGAAGCCCTTGTAGACTTTTGCTGCTACATGGACCTGCGCCCCCTCCAGTGAACAACAAGAGCTACCAGGACCACATATACCGTCTGCACTTGGAGACAAATGAGGTATGTATCCTGTGTTGGTCTCCAAATTGAAGTAAATGATGAAAATGAATTTAAAAAATATATATAGGTATAGACTTGTACATTTCTATATATTATACCATATATAATTAATTTTGCTCTTTTCTTTGTTCTTTAATCCCACTGCAGGTCTGTGAAAGCCAGATGAAAGAGGCCGGTCAGCGAGTGCGGGAGGTGGTGCTGGAAGCGAACCCAGAGCTGAATTCTGCAGATGTGCTGGACGTGGCAGTGTCATTCGATGGAACGTGGCACAAAAGGAGTTTTGTATCTAATCATGGGGTGGGGGTGGTAATGAGTATGGACACGGGGGAGGTTTTGGATAGGGTCATTCTTTCTAAATTTTGTAAGTCATGTTGTATATGAAAAGATTGGGATAGGGAGGGAGACGAGTACAAGAAATGGTGGGATTGTCATAAACATGACTGTTTGGGAAATCATGAGGGAACAAGTGGTGGTAGTATGGAGCCTAAAGCAGCTAAAATGTTATTTGCAAGATCTGTGGAAAAGCATAAGTTGAGATACAAGTACATTATTTCTGATGGGGATAGTTCAACTTTTAAATCAGTCAAAAATGTGTATGGGGATGCCGGTGAAGTTAAGAAATACGAATGTGTAGGGCACGTAAGGAAAAGAATGTTAAATGCGTTAGATAGATTTTGTAAGGACGCGGATCATACGGCAAGGGATAAGAAGTTAATGAGGAAAGGAAATGGTCATTTATGGGGTAATTCAGACAATGGGAGTGTAGGTAGGATGAGTAGGTTTTATAACTCAAAGTGATGTAGAGGGCCTTGGCACTGAATTTGTATGTTAAGAGAACAAAACACAAAATCCTGATAACACAAACTGAAAGTAGTGTTAAGAGGTTCCAGTGTACATATATTTGGTGTTTGGCTAACGGTTTCCCACCAAAAATCATTGTACAGTAGCAGCTACTTAACCAAGGACCATTAATGTTAAAGTGCTCCTGATGATAGGGACAATTCCATAACATATTGTTCCTATTAAACGGCCAAGGAGCGTTACATTTTTCAAAGACGGTCCAATAGCTTCCTTGATGCAGAAAAGTTCAGTTTAGGCCACTACACAGCTATGGACCTCAGGTTTTTTTGGTTTTTTTTAACAGAAAATTTATGGGGGAGGGGCGTTTAAAAGGAACCATACGGTAAAAAGATCAAATGCAATTTCTGTATGTCTGTATGTTTCTAATGTGTACTATTAAATGATTTATAGGCAGACCAGAATGCACTAACATGTCTTTCAGTTTTGTAAATTTTTATTCAGTTCTCTAGAATGTGTGTGTGATGTTGCATCGTCGCGTGCTTGCATGCTGCCGCCTTCCTCTTGCTGAAATTGTATGTATGAATATTCATCACTAACAGTCTGCCGCAGATCTGCCACAACCACTTTCCCGAAATTGTATGTATGAATATTCATCATTAAAAGCCTGCCACAGATCTGCCACAACTTCTTCCTGAAATTGTATGTATGGAGGGTATGAATATTCATCATTAAAAGCCTGCCGCAGATCTGCCACAACTTTTTTGTATGAATATTCATCATTAAAAGCCTCCTGCAGATCTGCCGCAGACTCTCCTGCTTAGCTCACTGGTCTAAAAAGAGTATGCCGCAAGGCAGCAGCAAGCCTGCCGCAGATCTGCCACAACTTTTTTGTATGAATATTCATCATTAAAAGCCTCCTGCAGATCTGCCGCAGACTCTCCTGCTTAGCTCACTGGTCTAAAAAGTGTATGCTGCAAGGCAGCAGCAAGCCTGCGGCAACAGCTAATTTGCATGTGAAAAAGATGCCTGTCTGCGGCAAGGCAGCGGCAGGTCTGCGGCAAGGCAGCCACAGCAGTATGCGGCAGGCTGATTTCTTTCCTATGGGTAGATTAAAATGAAGTTTATACAATGTCATAATGGAAACCCTTTATCAGATAACATTTTTTGTTTGTTTCAAATGACATGAATATATTTCCTCTCTGATAAATGTTAACGTAAACATTATGTTAAATGATTACACACAGAAAATGCTTTCTTTGGTACATACATACTACAATCACCAAGAAAAAGGTGAATATAAACAGGAACTATAATAAACAATTTTTTAAAGAAGGATAACAGTTCTATGTCCAGCAGATCTAAATTTCAACAATAAAAGCAGACATAAAAAAGATCAAGACCAGTGTTGATGTTAGATGGATTTCAATCTTGTACTCCATTGACAAAGCCCTTGTAAGCCCTCGTTGGGGATAGATAGGCATACCTTATCCGCAGTGTAGCACATGATGGAACAACTCTCCTGTTTCCTGCTCCAAGTACCCATGGTGAATATTAGGCCTAGTGAATATATATACGTGAATTGTTTGTAGGTATAATGCCGGTACGATTCATTCAACCTCGGAATGTCCCTTGGAAATACATTGTTGCTTGCTGCCATGCATGCAGCCAAGACATTGCCATCATCAGTGAAGTATTGAGCAGTCATGACGCAGGTGCGGACATGGCAACACACACACATTCTCTACCTCCTTTGGCATGGGCACACATCTTCCACCATGATGCAGGCCGGCTGCTTGGTCCAGGCCTTCCTTCAGCAGGTTGGGTAGGCTCTACAGCTGCTACGGCATCCAAGTAAACATCCGTGAATCTGCAGAGGAACTGGATGGTGACGCGTTCTAGATCAGCTCTCTCTCGATCCATCGCAAATTTCTACATTGAGTAAGAAAAAAGAAAAACAACAGTGAATAAAGTAGGGAAAAAATAATGCAAATAATGTAAAGTGCACATTCCACCCTGTTCAAAATTCAAGTATGGAAATACTGTTTTGGTGAAAAAATCATAAAATTATTAAATTTGTAGGGATTAATTAATAGGTTCCATTGTATTGATATATATATTGTTTGTGAACTGGTACCACTAGGTGTATTTGAATCTTTGGAGTCACAATTAGATATACATACATGTACAGTGTATACATTCAAACGTACAGTGTATACATTCAAACATACTGTGACTCTGACTTGCAAAAGCCTGTACTAGACTCCCCCCCCCCCTTCAAATCAATTTATGTTGGTTTTTTTACAGGGGGGGGGGGGGGGGGGGGAGGTACTTCGTCACAGCTCACACAGGTTAAGCCAGTTTGCCAATCACCAATTGACATGTCTGGTGTTGATTCTAATTACATCTTGGCATACCTTCATTTATAAATAGATTCCTTCTTCTTCTTCTTCTCCTCCTCATTCTTCCTTCTTCTTTCAGTTTCAATTTGAATGATTGAAGATTCTTACAAATACACTATCTCAGACCTGGGCCCTGGCTGTGCACATCTCACATTCACACTATAATTTAATTCTATTTCTCTTGAGTCTTAATTTAGTTATTACACAATGACAAATCGCAAGAAAAATTATCGAATTTGTTGCATAGACCTTGGTTCGGATAAATAGGCTGCGATAATGATCTACTCACATTTGAAGTTGATTCATCGTCATCGCCATCGCCATCGGGTTCCCGGTTGGTGCACGGGCGACATTTCCCCGCAGGAACACTGCAGTGTGCAGGGATCACCGTCACTCTAGCAAGGGCACATCCGTCTGCCCGTTTTCCTGAACATTTACAGGCAGTCGGCTCCAAATCTCCCTCCATGTTTAGAATTGAGATATCTGTCGCTAACTCCGAAATACTGAAAGTGTCATCCATAATAAAGATGAAATTGCTTTGTTCTATAGTATAATGGTACGGCGTCAGACAGCAGATTACAGGCAGGATACACATAGCGCAAAACATGTATCCGTTCACTATTCAGTAAAACTTACACATATCACAGCGATCTATGCGGATTTTTGCCGAGGAGAAGGAAATTTCGCTGATCCTCAATAGACTTTCGACTAGACCTAGTTTCGTATGCGCAAGAACTATTTTGCAGCATCAGCAAACACAGATTTTTCCCCATTGAAACCGGCGACTGACCGCCTTTAAGACAAGTTAATGCAAAATTCGGAGTCCAGACAGCCCAACCAACATACAGCCCGATTCTGGATAACCTGACCACCTACATGTCAGGGCTGCCAACCTTGAGTGAGAGTTTAAAGTGAGACATTGCGGGGAGCAAGGCGACCGAGGGGGGAATGGTGTGGAAGGGGGGTGTCCTCCTTTCCACGGTAGGGAGCTTTGAAAATTTTACATTTTAAATGGTGCAATCTGGTGCATACATGTACTTTAGTCATGATTTCAACACATACATAGAAGCAGCCATGTCAGTCTGGCCATAGTTACACTCATCATAGTCGTCGCATGTACATGTATACATGCAGTATAAACCAATCGTAATCCAATAGCTTGTCTTTGCGCGTGCACTACCAAAAACGATTTTCATGTGCTTTGCAAACACGGGAAAATCTCGAAAGGGCTTGGGCATATCGAATATTTGGAATATCAGAGATTTTTGGAGACATTTTTTCTTTGTTACTTTCTACTTTTTTGGTTCTGCGTGAGAATTCATTTATCAGAGTGAGACAGTCAGAATTTGGTGAATTGCATGAGTCTCACGCTCAATGTGTGAGAGTTCCCTAGTAAAAAAGTACCATAGTACCCATGGTAATTTGACAGTGATTTGACCAAATTACCATCAAATCATGGTCAAATTACTGTCAAATTACCATGGGTACTATGGTTCTTTTTTACAAAGGTTGGCAGCCCTGACAAGTGCATGTACCCTGGACAGCTCGACCTGGTTGAGTTATCCAGAGTTACTGTTAGGGTCAGAGGCGGCGAAACGTCGAGCTCGGACAATGAAAGTGGGGGTGCACCTTTTGTTTGGCGGACAAAAGGTGCCCCTCCACTTCCATTGCTTAGGGTACCGTACTGGACAACTTGACCCACTTTTTTGTTCCTCATAATTTAACGAATTTGTCTAAATTCACTTATTTTACCCTGAATCTTTATCAAAACCTTAGATTATGAATAAAGGAATATATCTACCTATTCACAATGGGAAATATGACAATCGAGGACATTTTGAGGGCTTCACTGGGAATACATGTATAAATGACCTACTTTCTCACTTGCAAAGACGTATGTGACGATGACAAGCAGTACTGGAAATGAGTTGATTTTATGCCAAGATATTTATTTTATGTATACATGTACATGTAAATAACTTTCTTATCTCCTAATATTGAAAGACACGGTGAACACGATGACAAAAGAGGGCGGACAAAATATACAGCTCCTCATTGTACCCTCCACAATTGCTCTGGTAGACAAAAGAACATCCCTTCATTGCTATTATGTAAAATAAGTAGAACAGGTGAATATGCATGTGACACCTGTTCTACATATTTTTACATAATAGCAATGAAGGGATGTTCTTTTGTCTACCAGAACCAGTGTCGAAGGTACAATGAGGAGCTGTATATTTTGTCCGCTTCTTTGTTTGCCATGTTCATAGTGAGACCTGCCCATTTTCCCCCCGAATGGAGTTGTAATCTCCATCTAAATGATAAATTATGCATTGATGAACTTGTAGTGCACGTCTATGACTGCGAAGCGCCAAGTGACTGCTGGTCCATCAAATTTATGGACTAGGTTAGTCTAAATATGATCTGTTATTGTACCGCAGTGTCTTGAAACTTATCTTTTCTAAAAATATCTGGCATAAACTAACAAACATCAGCATAAAGATAACATTTAACAAATTCATAGTGACAAAGCTTTTCGACCTGCACTCATCGGGTCACAACGCAGGAATGAGAGAATACAAGAAAATACAAAAGTCAAGGAAGGGTGTGTATCAGCATACCACTGGAAAAAGCATTTTGTACCACAAAATAGAAAAACTAAAACAAATATACAGATCAATGCTACGCTGATGAAAAATTTTGTAAACTGTAATATTGCACAGTATGGTCAGATTTGATGCTCATTGGCAATATTTTTATAGCAAGTTGATCTATGCCTAAATCTAAAACTCTAATTGGGAAATTGACATATACATGTAAGAGAGTTTTTAAATTAATACAGAGAAGTTTTCGGCATAAAATCAGCTTCATTTTACACTGTGGGGTCTTGACAAGTGAAAACGAGTATGACTCCTCAAACTCATAACAAGCCAGTAATTCTCCCATGTCCCGTCATTGATATATTAATTTATTCATAATCTAAGGTTTTAATAGTGATTCAGGGTAAAATAAGTGATTTAAGTTCCTAAAATCATGAGGGGAAAATAGTGGGTCGAGTTGTCCGGCGAGGCACCCCACCCTGGATAACTAGACCAGGTCGAGCTGTCCAGGGTACTGGTAGGTGGTCGGTTTATCGAGGGTCTGGCTGTCCTTTGGTCGGGCTATCCAGGAACAGAGAATTATGCAAGAATTTGCAATCGCTTCAACTCTCTGGCTAACTCTGCCCTAATTTTCTGCTTTGTCTGCTTGTCCTTCAGTAAGCGTTTGTGCAGAGATCGCCTAAATCCTTCAGTGAGTGCTTCAGTGAGATGCTTTTGCTCAGTTATTCATTCACTAGCACTTTAATTTATCTTTCTTCCATTTCTCTGACAGAATGTCAAGAAGCCGGAGTATAGATTGAGGCTGTAGCATATCATGATGAGTGGACATGGAGAAACACTGGTAAGCCATCGACGGCCTCCTGTCGGCCCTGGAGCCATCAGGAAGAAGAGCATTCCTAATACAACCATCGACAAAGGACCAGGCACAGGTCGCCTCAAACTTGCCAGGTATTAACAGAAAGCTACAATCTAATTAAAATAAATCCCAGTTAGCCAGACTACAGGAACGGTCATATGATTGAATTGTGTTTGGAATTACAAATCATGCCACTACCTTTTTGAAGATGAATTTGAAAATGAATTTGGACCTTGAGTCGCAGTTAACAGAATCATTAAAAAAAAACCTACATGTACATGTACGTAAAAGCTGTAAATATCTGATTTTGAATAAGAACCAAACCAATATGTGCATGGCTTCAGTAGGGGGTACCTAGCCATATGGGCTTGATGTTTTATGAAATATGACTTTGAAGTTGAACATCAAGCCATACACGGGAGGCAATCTCCCCTATGGAGAGACAAGTATACAAAAAAATCAGTGGGCAAGATTCATCCATTTCCACGTACGGTGAACCTTGCAAACCACATTCGGAGTTTGCTAAAATCTTCCTCTTTCAGCTCATCCGACCACCTCAACGATCGGATCGTGAGAAATGTGAAAAAATACAATTTATGGCGACATCGGCATGGAATGTGCGCTGTACATGTAGATGAACAGAGTACAAAGCAGTGCAGCACTGAGCGGTTCCGAAGCAGGATGCTAAAGTTAATTGTGCTAATATGTTGCACACATAGACGGCTATATACAGTCAAACCTGTCTTAGTGGCCACCTGTCTATAGCGGTCACCTGTCTATAGTGGTCACTTATATTGCCTCCATGTAGCAAGAAATATGTGCCTTAGAACCTGTCTATAAAGGTCACCTGTCTACAGTGATCACTTTTTTCTGTTTCCCTTGGGTGGCCTTAATAGACAGGTTTGACTGTATACGCTTTTAGTGTTATGAACGCAAACACAATTTATTTTGCAAAAGGAACAGTACATTTTGATTTCTAAAATAGCTACTGGTAATGGTTGAGGTCTGAAAATTGGTGAATGTATCCTTGGATTGTCGGGTACATTACAGTAACAAAAATCCATACAGGAAACTTGATTTTTGTGCACTTCTGCAACATTTTCAGTACCCATGATCAGAGCCATGCACATATTACATGTAATCAGAAATATCTGGTTTTGAATAAAAAACATACCCACCAACTGCTGTGAATATATTTGAATAACGGAAAGGAAATTCTAGTTTTCTTCTTGCCTTTGTATTTTTTCATTTGTTTTTTTTAATGTACAGGCAGCTATCTACCAGTCAGCCCAAGTTAGAGGGCGGTGTAAGAAGAGGATCATTCGATAGCATTCTCATCGATGGACGTGCTAGGTCAAACAGTTTAGCCAAGCTCACTGATTTAAAAAGGTAGGTACATGTAGATACATTGTGTAGCAGTCTTTGAATCTTGATCTGTCTTTACGTTTGAGAAGTGTCCAGATGAGTTCTGGATTGCCACTGCTATTTGTGTTAGTTGTATCTTTATTTATCTTGAAATTAAATGAAATTTTAGTTGATGAGAATACAATACCAGCTTTCAAGAAAAATGGGCTCCCGTTATTTGAATAGAATTGTACTTAATATGGACTGGCTTAAATTCATTTTTGAATTGGTTTATTATGTAGAAGCAGAGTAGTATCGCCAGCAAACTATAAACAGATTCACTAAAAACTTACTTAAAATCACATTCCCTGAGAGGCGCAACTAGTCACTAATTGTAGGTCGAGTTTGTTATTTTTCTTTGCTCGCTAATTTATAGTTATTACGCATCTTCTACCGAAATTGTGCGGCAGATATTATTTATTCTTTTTAACATTGCGTTTAAGGTTTATATGATTCTAAAGCCCATGCACACTCTACTATCCGATTTTGGAAGAATAGCATTTGATTTGTACATGTAAATTCTTATTGATCGAGGGCTGAATAGTCACATGAATAATGAAATAAAAATTCTTGTAGGATGAAGTTTCCTATTCGCAGAATTGCAGTAACGTCAGACTACTGTAAAAGCTGTTATTTTCGCGCGATTAAATATTCGCGCTGAGCGACCCCCAAAACATATTCACTGGTTCTTAAATTCGCGATGCACAATGACACCCACTCCATTTATTAATTTACACACACGCAGTCCATTCAAATGCATATGGCATGTGCAACTACACACACGCGCTCAAAAATGAATTGGACACATATTAATGTGCTGAAGCGCGCAATTCAACCCACATAGGAAATCAGGCTGATATTTTCGCGAGTTCTAGAATTCGCGCTCGCCGAAAATAGCGGGAAATCCGCAAAAATTAATGTGCCGCAAATATTTCTGCATTTAAAGTAGTTGTCCAATTTGGCCTTTATTCTAAGTAGAAGAATTACCATGCACTAAATTTTGTAGTATTCACATAAATTATTCAGAATCCCAATCAAGAAGATTGTGATTGTTTAAATTTCAATATCTAAATAAATGTAATTGTGAATTCCTTCCTCAAAAATCAGATTGCAGTCAGATCGGGTAATGTGGAAAGGGCTTTAATAAGAGGCTCTATTTTCTGTCATATTACCAGAACTCAAGATTACCCTAAATTCTTTCATTATGTACCCCTGTAGGAATCTAAGTGCCAGTAATCTTGCAGCATTATCAGACAGCAACCTATCTGTTCAGGAGGCAGAGCCACCAAGAAGCTATGATGCACCCAATACAACAGGATCCAAAGCAAAGCAATACCTAGAGCAATTGATCAAGAGGTAAATGTGACACATTAGTATTTAGTACTGATGAGACTACCCTGGGTAAACAAGACATATTATTATTATTTCACTCTTTGTTAATAATAATAATAATATGTCTTGTTTACCCAGGGTAGTCTCATCAGTACTAAATACTGTTCTCCCTGGGGGCCCTGCATATTGTTACTCATTATATGAAGTTGTATCCTCTGGTGTGTTTTTTTTTTCTTGCCATCTTTTTGTTGTTGATTGAAAATGTTTTATGCTTTTATAATCAATATAGGTTGAAGGTAATTATTTGTCATGTTTCTTTGTATTGTTAAACTAGGAACTGTAAGATTGTTTTAAAAAAAATTTAAGATGGCCGTAGTCTTAAATTGCATAATTATGTGAATTTTGTAATTCAATTATGTCATGGCATATAACTTGTCCAATTGTGGACCACTCATGAAGTTTGATACTCAAGGACATTTGATTTTAACCAGAATGAAACAATTTTCAGATGAAAATTCCAATACTTACCAGTGATGAAAAAATGTGTGTTTTGATAATAGTATGATTAGTTCTGCTTGCAATAAAGAAGTGTCGAAGGTTCCCACACACATCCTTCTTGATTTTAGATATTACTACCAGCTGACAGAGGGATGCGGGGGAACCGATTGTAGGAATAAGTTCTGCCGGTCCTCAGAAGATGCAATCAGGATGACTCCTGATGTAGCTGCTATCATCAGTATTCAGCTTGCCTCTAGTCAAAGGTTAGGATCAGTTCTGAATGCTTCATTGTCTATTTGCATGTCTCTCTCTCTCTCTCGCCGTTTAATACCCACTCTCCCACTCCATCTACTTATTCTCACTTTATTATCATCCACCTTCTCTTTCTCAATAAAAAGATGGAGAAAGGACAATATGATTTGTCAGAAATTTTACTGAAAATTATGAAGTTTTATTTCATTAATAGGTTTAGTTTATAAGGTAAGCTTCCGTTCTTAGTGTGAATGCTACAATATTCCATATACCATCCAGCAAACAAACTCTCCCACTCCATCTCTTTCCTTCATTGTCATTCACCTTTTTCTCTCTTTCTCAATGAGAAGATGGAGAAAGGACAATATTCGTCAGAAATTTTACTGAAAATTCTGAAACTTTGTGACAATGAATTTAATTTCTTCATTTTCTTTATTTTTTTTTTTTATTATTTATTTATTTGTTTATTTATTTTTTTTTTTTTTTTTTGGGGGGGGGGGGGGTATTTAATTTTCTAAGTAATTGGTAGTTAATTTCCATCTTAGAAAAAGATTTATAGCTTTAATGGATATATTCTGCTTATAAAAAATATATATATATTATGCCCTCAATCTCGTAATCTATTAAAAGATGCTTAGGAGAAAATTATACAAATAATTTCCTGGTACTACAAAATTTCAATATGGCACGAAAAAGAGACATGATAACAATGCTTTTCGACCTGCACTCATCAGGTTATCACGCAGGTATGTAACAAATTACTCGAAATCAACTACCGTAATGGTACCAGTCGTGGCACGCCCTTGTAATACAGCTTCATTGCTGCAATGCCCTGTGTCAACTGCCCTAGTCTCACCGGAGCGAAATGAACGGATGCGATTGACTAGCAGATATTTTACCAATATAAATAAGGAACAACTATGCGGTGTTTCGCTCACTGCCGATGGCGCAAAAAATGATGGCAGGAAAATTTTGTTTCCAAAGAGAATTATCCACGAGGCTTATTTAGGTTCTGACAATTTTTTTATAAAACTTCCTCTTTAGCAGACTGAAACAAAATAAATAGTATGTACCATATTTTCTGTTTCGATGTAACAGAGCTTAAGTTCCATAGATGTTGGCCAGACAATTTTTTTGCATGAAATATACTTTGGAAATAGATTATCTTTCTTCAAAGTTAGCTGTCTTACCGAGAATGCCTATGCTCCAGTCTTGACGCGTCATTCCTACAACACACAAATCATGACGTAGCATCCTGACAAGCGCATTATACTAGTGCGCATGCACAATCCCCCAAAGGCAACGCGATAGCTAGATAGCTTCCTGCGTATGGTTTAAGTAGCGTGCCGTGTACTGAGTGAATATTTTTACAACAGAGTGATTTATCTTAGATTAATCCTTCCTTCGCAATATCATTTGCGAAGGGTGCAGCACCACTGGTGCAAAGTGTGGCGAGACTGGAGCAGCAGAAGCCCTGCAGAAGCGCCACAGTAGCGTTATGCAATATTTCGGGTGGATTTTATTCACAAGCATTTTCGGCATCGAATGGTGGGTGCTTCCTCAACAACCGTGGTATTATCTGAAAATTATGAATCTAAAAACTGTCAAACCCCTCCATGACTGGTGCCATTATGGTATATTATACTCGATGAACCCGAACGCAACCCAGACGCCGTAATTTCAGAACAATCGCAAAGCTTGGACGAACTCCTTTTGTCTACACAAAAGAAAGTGTAAATGCGGTGCACTTCTGGCCCGGGACATACATGTAATTGAGAATTGATCGTCGGCATAGCTTGGTGCGCAAGCTGGATTGTTCAGCAAATGGAGACCGATCGCTGAGGCACATTTGGCTGTCTTTGGTCTTTTAGCGTGCGTTTCCGATTTGCAGGCATGAACGGGCTGCGTGCGCTGATCGGTTGTACGGTTCCGAATAGTCGAGGGGACGTGTTGTTTAATGCGATCACCCAACCGCCGAGAAGTACGGCCCACATCGAGTATAATATAGTTGATTTCGAGTAATTTGTTACATACCTGCGTGATACCCTGATGAGTGCAAGGCGAAAAGCTTCGTTATCATGTCTCTTTTTCGTGCTATATTGAGAAAATTATAATTATTTTTTTTAATAATTATAAATATGAAACAATATATCAGTAATGATGTAGAAGATACCATCTGAGAAATGCTAATGTAATGAGCTGTTGAAGTGAAATATATATTAATGCCCTGTACATATGCATTTCCACTGTGTACGTAAAGCTACTTTTTTTGTCCACAGGGTATACTTTTGTAGTTCAGAGAAATTCATTGGCCACGCCTTGCCAGAAGATGTCTTCCAGACAAAAAACTGTCAAGTCAAGTCTTTCCTCCAGACGCTATATTCCTCATCACCATTTGCCACACTCTTCAAAGATGTACCTCAACCAGAGTCTTTCTCTACCACTACCAACAGTGCTGCCACAAAATTCAATAAGAACCTATCAACCTTAAGGAATTCCAAATCTGACTTGGAGAGGCTCAAGAGTGAACAGCTTTCACTTCCTCATGCTACTCTTCCGAAAAACAGACATGCTGAGAAGCTGATGCGCAGACCGCCTACAGGAAGACATTCTTCTTCTGTAACCAACCTACCTCCAAGCGGAAGGCAGCAACTACCAGGAGGAAGGGCGGGGTCGAATCCGTCATTACTTGCCCAGAAGGCAGGCTCGTTAGGGAAGCTGGTGAGGGATCAGCGTGAGGGCTCTGTCAGGCGAGGGGGTGATGTGATACGATGGGGCAGCGATCACAGCTTACAGACTGGGGATGCAACAGATATGCCTTGGGTGGATGAGTCTCCAAGCAGAAATAGAAATGGTTTGTAACATTCTTTTCCAAGGTCTTCTTGCATGCAAGCAAGATAAAAAAAATGGTCATATAATCACCAACTCTTACATCATTTTGCTAGAGTCACTAAATGGGAAGATTCTACAATAAAAGTTTAAAAATGTCAATTTAAAATCATTAAAGGTGGATATCATAGATTTTTGCAGGTGTTGCTTCAAAAATGTTTGAAATATATTTCCCTTTTAATTTCAGCTAATGTCAGATGATCTTCACTTTCAAATAACATTTCCTTAAAAGAAGAAATACATACTGATATATATTGTATTTCCTTAAAAATATTTGAAATACATTTCCCTTTTTATTTCAGCTAGCGTCAGATGATATTTCACTTTCAAATAACGTTTTCCTTAAAAGAAAAAATACAGACAGATATCAAAGTTTATCATGTAAGGAATTATAAAAAGAAAGTTGTTTCCCCTAGGAACCCTGTGAAGGATACAAGCCCTTGAACCTTTGATGCTCCTATATATTTCCAGATTTTTTTAATAATAGTAATAATAATAATAATAATTTACCTATCTGCGACTTAGGCGAAACCTAACAATAGGTTTATTCCGTCACAATAGAAACTCGACGTTCAGGCGAAACGAGTGTGGGCTAGGGCGAAACGTAACAAAAGAATGAGATAAAAGATTTCGCCCTAAGTCGCAGTTAGAGTTATTATAATTATTATAACTCTAACTGCGACTTAAGGCGAAACCTTTTATCTTATCCTATTGTTACGATTCGCCCTAACCCACGTTCGTTTCGCCTTAACGTCGAATTTCTATTGTGACGGAATAAACCTATTGTTAGGATTCGCCTTAAGTCGCAGATAGGTAAATTATTATTATTATTATTTATTATTTATATCGCGCCATCTATTTAGGTAACCTATTCCGAGGCGCGGAAGTACTACTATTATTACCCTTGCTTTAGCCGAGCTGCCCTAAGGCGCTAAAAGCATTCAAGGAATAAATTCCTACCAGGTACCCATTTACTACACCTCAGTAGTAGAACAGTTTTAGAGCAGTCCTTTTATCCCCATTTCTGTGATGTCCTTCCACAGAGGAAAAAATATGGCTTGTAATTTCTTGTTATATTAAAAAGCCAAACTCCTATTTCTATTCATCTATCGGGTCACATGACAGGGTCAGGTGATGATGTCAGTCGGGGTCTCGTGTCCAGATCCAACTCTGGTCTACAGAGGAACCGTGGAAGGTCAATTAACTTTGAGGGCGGGCTTCATTCTCGTAGCCTTAGCTCCAGTCAGGAGAATTTGAGCCTACGTGGTAGCTATGACAACCTAGTCAACCTTCATTACAGGTACGAGTTCATGATTACTAGTTAGCAATGCTGTACAATGCTATTAGTTGATTATCGGGGGTTTGATAAGTAGATTTTGGTGTTTAAGGGTAATGTGCATTTGAAAATGAATCAGAAAAAAATGAAAGCAAAATATTAAAGGTCTATAATATAGAGGAATCAAGTCAATGAATTCAGCGAAATAAAATAGAGTGCTTGGGGTCAAGGCTGAGAAATCAGTTAAGATCATTAAAATGCAGATATTTTCCAAAGCCAAGTGCTTGAACAAGGTGTCTAAACTTTTTTTTTTTATATATATTTACCCTTCCACAGGGCTCCTTTATTATGTATAAACATTCATTTCACATGAAATCGATACATGCACTATTCCATGACATTGTCAAATAAATATTCAAACATAAGAACATAACAAAATAATCTCGGTCACACTGTGACATAATAAGATAAGACAGAAAATATAATGTGTATTCTTAATTATAATTATCACAATCAAACAAACAAAATTTGAACAAAAAAATTCAGAAACATTTGGTAAAATAAAACCATTTTTTCATAAAATTCTTTTCTTTAAGACTTGTTTTGTCTAAACTTTGTTCATTTATTTATTTATTCCTTTGCAGGTCCAGAACGAGTACCATGGGAAGTACCGGCAACAGCCTGCAGATGAACTCAGGTGGCTCCGCCTTAAGCCTGACCTCCGGTCCAGGCCCCTCCTCTCTTTCCTCCAACCCCCTCTCCTCCCTCAGTCCTGTAGCCAGTCCCAATAATAGCCCCATTTTTAGCCCCGCCCCTAGCCCGATGAGATTGCTCTCAGACCAGGAAGCACTTGAGGAGACGGATGACCTTCGAGAGTTTGAGAGGTCACTTTCGTTAGAGATAGCGCTGGATACTGGCCAGGAATTTTCCTTGACGCATCTTACCCTCAACATGCTGCAGGTACTTACTTCTTGTTTTTTTCTTCCTTTTCAAGTACTTTGTTGATGTCTGATTCTAGTGGTGTTTTGTAGTATAACAACAGCATCCAGTAGGGCTGTTATTTGCCACAAAATCCTCTTTTTAGCTCACCTGAGCCTAAGGCTCGAGTGAGCTATTGCGATGGAAATTTGTCCGTCGTCCGTCGTGCGTCGTCCGTCGTCCGCCGTCCGTCGTCCGTCGTCCGTCGTCCGTTAACTTTTTACATTTTCATCTTCTTCTCCAAAACCCATGATCGGAATTCAACCAAACTTGGTAGGAATCATCCTTAGGGGTAGGGGACCCAAAGTTGCTAAAATGGTACATGTGGCCCCCAGGGGGGCCCAGGGGGAGGGCCCCCAATTGTAAAAGCTATGTAAATTTCAAACATCTTCTTCTCCAGAACCAGGTATAGCTCAGACTTGGTATTGTGTATGGAGATACCTCTATAGATGAAGAATGAATGTTGTTCATGAAATTTCTCTGAGTGGCCCTATAGGGGCCCTGTGGGGGTAACATACTGGAGGGGGGGGGGCGCTGCCAGGCAAAATGTACATTCTGATCTTCTTCTCCAAAACACATGATCGGAATTCAACCAAACTTGGTAGGAATCATCCTTAGGGGTAGGGGACCCAAAGTTGCTAAAATGGTACATGTGGCCCCAAGGGGGGCCCAAGGGGAGGGCCCCCAATTGTAAAAACTATGTAAATTTCAAACATCTTCTTCTCCAGAACCAGGCATAGCTCAGATTTGGTATTGTGTATGGAGATACCTCTATAGATGAAGAATGAAGGTTGTTCATGAAATTTCTCTGAGTGGCCCTATAGGGGCCCTGTGGGGGTAACATACTGGAGGGGGGGCGCTGCCAGGCAAAATGTACATGTACATTCTGATCTTCTCCAAAACACATGATCGGAATTCAACCAAACTTGGTTGGAATCATCCTTAGGGTTAGGGGATCTAAAGTTGCTAAAATGGTACATGTGGCCCCCAGGGGGGCCCAGGGGGAGGGCCCCCAAGTGTAAAAGCTATGTAAATTTCAAACATCTTCTTCTCCAGAACCAGGAGTAGCTCAGACTTGGTATTGTGTATGGAGATACCTCTATAGACGAAAAATGAAAGTTGTTCATGATTTTTTTCTGGGTGGCCCTATAGGGGGTCTGTGGGGGTAACATACTTGAGGGGGGGGGCGGGTGGGGCAAGTTGTCCGCCATCCATAAACTTTTTACATTTTCAGCTTCTTCTCAAACACATGATTGGAATTTAACCGAACTTGGTAGGAAGCTCAGACTTGGTATTGTGTATAGAGATACCTCTATAGATGAAGAATGAAAGTTGTTCATGAAATTTTTCTGGGTGGCCTTATAGGGGCCCCTGCCCCAGATGTGAATTGATCCACCTCAGGGGAGCGTCGTGCCCCCTGGGCCTCTTTTTTTTTTAAATCTGAAGATGATGCAAGCTATATTTAGAGACCATGAAGGAATATTATCAAAGGGAAATGCAGTATCACCTTTGAATAATTTAGTTTGATTAAAATCTCTTTTACATATTAAAGGTAATGTATAGTTTTGGTAAGCCCTCAAAAACTTGTCATCAGATTTCTTTGATTGTAGATGATAAATAGAATCATAGTAGCATAACTAAAGCTGCTGTGAAGTATTTTCCTCCTCAAGTTCAATATTAAACAAGCGAAAGGTAAAAAGTGATTAGACACCGGGCCAGGGATCTAAACTTCTACAACAGCAAGTTGTACTACAATGCGTACACACATGTAAATCCTATGGGGGACTCTGTATGCTACACACATGCTATCTCCACGCGAAGCACCGAGATTGTTGTGCGGGAAGTCTTCTTGTTGGAAGGCTCCTTGTTGGAAGGCTCCTTGTTGGAAGTCTTCTTGTTGGAAGCCTTCTTGTTGGAAGTCTTCTTGTTGGAAGTCTTCTTGTTGGAAGTCTTCTTGTTGGAAGGCTCCTTGTTGGAAGTCTTCTTGTTGGAAGCCTTCTTGTTGGAAGTCTTCTTGTTGGAAGCCTTCTTGTTGGAAGTCTTCTTGTTAAAGCCTTCTTGTTGGAAGTCTTCTTGCGGGAAATCTTCTTGTTGGAAGGCTCCTAGCGTAGGGCATAATCCTGACAGATATTTACAGTAAATTCACCGGAAATCATGAATGGAATACCACATGATCTTGTACATATCTTTTTATACAAGGAAAGCAACATGAGACTATATTTGACACGTTTCTTTCCAATTTATTTTTTTGCTCCCAAAACTGTATATGAGCTTTAAAACTAAACACAAACATTACATTGTTTTGAACAAGAAAATATAGATTTTTGTTTGTGTTCATTGCCCAACCATTTCATTTATTAATATGCAAAGTTTTGTGAATTCCATTTTCAGATAACGGCATTCAGACACAATTTTGAGGCAGTTGCTATTCCTTTTGACTTTTTGGGGCCACATTGAGCTGAGCTTTTTAAGACCACCCTTACTTTTCACCCTATTGTTAAGTCTATTATATTGAATGTAAGACACTGTGTGCTAAGAAAAATGAATGAACCTGAACTGATTTACATAATTGTATTTATTTTCTCTCTTTTTCAAACAGAGTATTATTGATCAGTACAAGGAGTGTGGAGACGATGCTTTTCTTCTCAACACCATACGCACGGTCTTCATGTCTGATGTAGCTCTCAATGCAAGTTTCAGGGTAAGTTACGTTTGTTATGTTATTTATGAAAGCCTGTCATTGCTTGTGGCAATTTTGGGCTGGATCTTAGCTCTGTAATATCAAACATGCCTGGTTGGAAGTGGGATTATAATTGATTTATTTGCTTTATTGATATTTTAAATATATGTTTAGCATATGAAATCGAATTGGTTGGCCGTAATTTTCTGTCCATTTTCCATGACTCTCTACTTTTTGTACATGTATATGCCTCCGCCCTCGAAAGGTGGTGCCTGAGGCATTATGATTTGGGGGTTGTCCTTCGGTCCCGCTTTCTAGTTTTCGTAATATCTCAAGAACCATTTGAGCTATGAGCTTCAAACTTTTTACTAGTACACGTATGTTTCACCATATGGAGATATACAAATGAGGTTTTGGGCTAAATAGGTTACAGTTCAAAGGTTATAGACATCAGTTTCTATGAAATTATGTTTTTTGGCCTCATTATCGCGATATCTCAAGAACCATTAGATAAATGAACTTCAAGTTTGGTACTGGTATATCGCCATATTGAGCCGAAATGATTGGATTTTTGGGTAATAACCAATTATTGCAATATCTCTAGAACTGTACAACTGTTGAACTTCAAACTTGGTACTGTAAACGCTGTTATTTTCGCGCGATTAAATTTTTATGCTGAGCGACCCCAAAACATATTCACAGGTTCTTAAATTGGCGCTGCACAATTGCTCGCTCAAATGTACACCCACTCCATTTATTAATCTACGCACACACGGTCCATTCAAACGCATACGGCATGCGCAACTACACACATGCTCTCGAAAATGAATTGCACACACACACATATTAATGTGCTGAAGCGCGCAATTCAAACCGCATAGGAAATCATGCTAATATTTTCGCGAGTTCTAGAATTCACGCTTGCCAAAAATAGTGCGAAACCCGGGAAAATTTCCAAGTTTACACTATTAGATTTTAAAGTAGGAAAAAGGTCACAGAATTCAATGTGAGTTTTGAACTGCAAACTCAGTACTTAGTATGTATAGCTATAGGGAGATAAACTTCAAAGATTTGGGATGTACATAGGTCAGTGATAATTTTAAGTATTTAGTTGTATTATGTAAATCACAGTAAAAAAAACCTCTTGAAGTGTGTGTGTGTGTGAATCAACTACTAGTAGTACATGTGTATGCATATCAGCATAGGGAGGTACATTGTAAATACATGTAACCAGAAGATTAATGATCGTGAAAATTATTGATAGTTTTAAAGATATTTCATTTATTTAGAGAATGGAAATAATCAGTTAAAACTAAATATGGCCAAGGCATATTTGAGATTAAAGGGATACTCAACCGCAGATTGTGGACGTTTTTATGCTGCGAGAGGGCACTGTAATTGTTGCCTGATCATGCTGTTGCCCTGTGGGGCACAAACTTCGGACAGACTGGTCGCCGCGCAACATGCACGCTCAGCCTGAGCTCGAGCTCTTGTGCGGAATTCGGTCGGCTTCGTGCAGTCCGAAATGTAATAGTCTGACGGATGTGTACGACGCACAAACTTTACGAGTGAATGGGGCTTACGCAATTCTGACTTCCCACGGCCGCCTGGTTGTGCATCCCTTTAAAGTGATTTGGTAGCTTTTATTTGTAGAGGCTTGATAAAATCTGAGCTGCCTGTCCTGAGCTGCCTGTCCTAACATGCTATCAGTGTATCTAATGTGTAAAAATGAAGCCCAGGAAAAAAAAAGCACTTCAAAATCATCATGTGCTTCACAAAAGTAAACATATGCAAGTGACCGGATATATATGCCAGACTCATTTTCCCCCATAGACTCAGTGTTAGACTAAAGCGTAAGGCCATACGCTTTCGTAAATGGGAGTATTCAGTCATAGATACCTCTATAATAGCATTATATATTTGAAAAACTTTATACATGTATGCCTGGCTATTCCTTCTGAACATTATTATACAAGACAGATATCAAAATTCAACAATTTATTAAATCAAGCCTCCACAAAGTTACCGAATCCCTTTAAGACACATACATCTTGTTAAACCTCGTACTGTAAAAGTGGAAATCGGCTGAGTAAAGTGAATTTCACATGTTTTCAATTTCGCCGATGGGCAAAAGAATACATAAACAAAATATTCGCGTGTTTTTATTTTCGCATTTCGCGCAGCGTGAAATGTGCGCGAAAAATAAAAACACGCGAAAATTTCCACACCGCGAAATACATGTATTCCACGTTTACAGTATTCACTTTGTAAATTATTTTTAGCTCATTTTTTTTAAGAGATGAGATTTGAAATTAAACTCTTGACATGCTACCTTGGACTATTGAATATTGAATTGCAGTGACCATATCATGATCAGACTACCAACAGCAGTAACAACAACAACAACAGATAACTCTTTATATAATAACAATCATAATCCAATTTTAGTATGGTGTGCATTTATTGAAACAACATCTATCCTTGCATTCAGAAATTATTATGCTCATTTTGGCTTTTGATGCTGTGATACAGGCATTACAAGGATTAAATCATTTATCACACCTGGGCTGAGGGAGGCAATGATTAACTCCCCCCCCCCCCCCATTTATACTAAAAATTTTCTCTCTTTTTTGTTTTTGTTTGGGTTTTTTGTTTTTTTTGCTTTGTTTTGTTTTGGGTTTTTTTTTGCTTTGTTTTGTTTGGGGTTTTTTTTTTTTGCTTTGTTTTGTTTTGGATTTTTTTGTTGTTATTTTTCGGGGTTGTTGTTTGTTTGTTTTGTTTTGTTTTTTTTTGGGGGGGGGTCCAAGGAGAATTTTTGTTTTGTTCTAGTATTTTGTATAAAAGTATGAAATGTACCTCAAGCCTCGTTCAGAAAGGGGGGGAGATATGTAATAATCAAAATATAATGTATGACAACCTCTTTTCTTTGTGAAAGATAACAAAACAACTTTGTGACTCGGCCCTAGCACTTTTTGCTAGCTGACCTGCCCAACTTTTGACCTGTTACAGCCAAGACCTGAAGGAGGGAGAGGATGCACAAATAACCCCTTTCACCAATCAAAATATACATTATGAGCATGACAAATAGTGGTTTGGCAAGTGCTGATAGACTTGGTGGTCTTCTTATTGCACATATTTTTAGCGCACTAAACATTTCTTGTTAATTTCTACACTTTCACCACTCCTTTAACTCTTTCAGTGCCGATGTCACATATATGTGACAGATAGACTTGTCATTTTCATTCACCAATTGCTCGACCGCAGGAAAGGTATATGGTGGTCAATGTATATCAAAATTGTTAGCTTAAATCAAGCATTCTAAATACACTGATACCTGTATAAAGACCACTTAGGGGAGACAAGAAAAACGGTCTGTATGAGCAGGTGGTCTTTATGTGCATGTTGCTTTAATACATGTTTCAATGAAAAACACTGTTCAAGAGAAACAAAAATTGTGGACTTTATAGACAGGTGGTCGCTACCGTATAGCAGGTTTGATTGAGTATAATTATATGCTACCGTAGAAATTTTTACAGAAAATTGCAGACTTTTAAAAAGATATTACCTTATTTCAACATTAAACAATATTAAACAAATGAGAAACCAAAAGATTAATAGACAAAACAGAAACTCCAATGTAATTTTCAATAATTCTTATGCATAAAGTTGGGTAAAGTAATCATGTTGGGTATCATAAGAAATGGTAATAAATTTCATACAAGTTTTATACAAAATAATTTGTGAAATGATAGATGGTTAATGAAGTGCAGACATTTGAAAAGTAAGCATTGATCACATTTTGGTAAAAATTTTGAAGAGAGCTAAACCCCTTGGCACCAAAGAGTTAAAGGAGAATTAACCCCGGATTACAAATTTACTTATATTGGAAGGTGTAATATATTCCTACTTATTGGCCTAAATCAATTTCTAATAAGATATCAGAAAAGGGTATAAATAAAGATATCCCAACACCCGGTATCTTCTCCTACTCTTTTACATGGGGGCTGCCATTTTCTTGCTGATTTGGAGTTGTACATGAACCATTGAGAAATGTTCCAGTCGGGAAGATATTTTGAATCCAAGACTTAAATTGATTTTCTTCATTACCTAAATTCCCATATGTGACGAAAAATATTAAGTGGGTGTTTACATGTATTATAAAAATTAAATCTTTATTTAAAAGTATCATTATAAAGATTTAATTTTTATAATGATACTTTTAAATTGTCTGGTTTTGCTTAACTAAAATCTATTTTTGGGGGTTTGCCAAACAGAGCAGAACATAATATATGCAGCATGCATTCTGCCTTTTCAAGTCCCATTATCCGAAAGCAGGTGAATGCATATAGTTTGCCGCTATAGATGCTCAGGGAAGAAGCATCCATAAAATTTGAATTAATTTGCTCCATCCCATACGTCCAGTATCGAGAAAATATATTTCTATTAAGCAAATATCGATTTTCAACAGAAATATATAAGGAAATCTTCAGTTTAAAAATAAATTGACATATCTATTCTATATTTTTAATCTCAAATGGGTTTTTAATTTTGAAAAAGGCAATTGGGCATTTGGGCATTTGGATTAAGAAAATCTTCTTGTACACATAAAAAAATGGCAGCCCCCATGTATTGCTAGCAGACGATACATATTGCTAGCAGATGATAAATTTTGCTCCGAAAATCTTGATTCGTATCGATCTCTATGATTCATAGGCCCGTATTCTGAACTCCGGTTTAACTTAAACTCCAGTCTAAGTTAAACCAGAGCTTTAATCAAAACTGACTAAAACCGTAAGTACAGTCTAAATTTCTGTACAAAGTTAAGCCATATTAGACTGGAGTTAAGTTAAACCGGATTTCAGAATGTAATTTTCCAAAACTATGGTTCAAAGGGCAGTTTTAGACTGAGTTTAAACCCCACTTAGACCGCGGTTTAAGTTAAACCGGAGTTCAGAATACGGGCCATAGACTCTAACAAGTAGGAATAAATAACACCTTTGAGCACTATCGTCTTTATTGTTTGAGGTTAATTCTCCTTTAATGTATTAGAGAGGTTGCAATATCCTTGCACTCCTATAAAACCAATAGGTAAAAGCAAAAACAATTAGCATAAACGATTAGCATACACTGTACATATATAAATAAAGATATAATTAGCTTCCCTCTACCCTCTACTACTGCATACAACAACAATTAACAAATACACATCGATCTCTACCAGTGGATAAAGCAACGCCCTCTACATTTGATGAGACCGGTCGCCATGTTTGGGCTCGCAGAAAAACACCACTGCTGTACTGTTTCAAACTTTCAATACAATTTTGTGCATTTTAGAATCAAATAATTCAGTACTGTGAAGTCTTTTCCACAAATTAACCAGAAAAACAGGAAAAAGCATGTATCTTTACAAATTCTAAAGGCGATTTAATGTGACAATCAATATAATGTCTTTTTGAAATTAAAAATCAAGTCACATATCTTTTGCAAAGGAGTACATCTACACTGGAATCGTACACAGCAGACGGTCTGCCACGGACTGTGTTTGAGTGTAGTACTCCTAATTTTGGTTGTGCGGCCGCATCATCAACTGCTCGCATAGAGCCGTGCGTACGATGCTATATGTACATCATGTATATGCACGTTGTAGAGCAAAAACAAAGCCTGCAGTTGCTTCCACTGCCATGTATCTTCTCAGAAAAGTTGCCAAAGACACAATTTTATGCTTCCAATGACATGTTTCATGAATTTATAGAAAAGCTGGTCATCTCTCCCAGACAACATGCTGGCTTGTGATATTCTATTTAAATTTTCATCCTCTATTTAGCATTTAGCATTTTGGTACCCTGTGGTATTTCTATCTACATGTACATGTTTACTATGTGTACAAATGTACAGGTAAATGTATTCACCATCTTTTATTCCAGAATGACTTACATGTACATGTATGAGTGTGCTTCAACTATTCAAGCTCTTCCTCGTTCAGTGCAGCTCATGTACATGTGCATTACAACATCAATCGATACTATTCACTGTGTGTGCGTGCATAGTATAAATTCTATTCCATGCATGCATTATAATATACACGTATACATTTTTAAGTTCTGTAAACAATCAGCATATATGAATGTCTTACAGTATCCTGTTCTTAGCTTCAAATTTTACACTGTCAAGTACATGAGTGATGTGAATATATTACATCATTTAACAAATTGGATTTACAAATAAGTATGCTGTCAATGAATATCTTGCTCGTTGAAAAACTTTTTGGAATTTTTGGAAAACTGTTTAAGACTTTTACCCCTCCATCTCTTCCTCAAGCTAGGTTGGGAAGCTCATGTAGCTCTGTATTGCTTGTGTTACTTGGCTTAAATGAAACTGCTTGTTTCCTAGACTTGCAAAATCATAATGCAATACTTATAAGAACTAAGAAAGTGATAACAGCATATAGCCAGTAATCTGAAGTACATGTATATCTTCCTGATGGAGATTTGGAAGCTGTTGGATGAATGGTACTGTTTTCTCCAAGATCTTTTGATGTTGTTGATTCTTGCTCTACTAGTTGAGTGGATGCAGCACAGGGGTCTTGGATGTTGCGTAGTTCAGTATTTTGAATGGGATTCCATCTAAAGTCATTACATTCACATATATCTTTTGTTACTTCTAAGATAGAAGCACAGCAGTATACCAATCCTGTTAATCTAGCCAGTTTGATCTGATTTAATGTTTCACCATTTTCTTCTGCTGAGGTCAATGAGGGTAGCCTTATGCCATCTTGGTAACATACAATCTGTTCTGGTAGAGTCCTTTGTTTAATTGCACATTTCAGTGAAACCCACTCCCCATCATTATAATCATTGCTTAATCCACAAGATGCCTTACCAGACAGATAATCAACATGTAACCCAATTCTAGGATAGTCGGGTAGCATAACACCATTCTTGTACGCTGTTAGAATGTACGTACCTTCATCATTTCTTGAAACAGGGTTGATTATTAATAGGATAAAGCAAATGTTACTATCACTGTCATTATGACTGACAAGTTCATACCTTGGAGGCAATGCAATAGATTCTAGATTTGACCTGTAAAATGGTGCTTTATATCCGTGCTGCAATGTAATCGTTGTATTGTTGCATGGGTAGGAGAAATTAAGTTTTACCACCTCCCCTTCTCTAACATTCAGTATTCTAGAGTCATTTCTGGCTTGTCTGCTGGATATGATTAATGTAAAGACAACCACATGTATGGCAATGCTTAGTTTAGTGTTGGATTTGCTCAACTTGCCCATGCTTTGAAGATATTTTGTTTTAAAGGACTTGGAAAAGAAGAAACTGAATGTACACAAACAATTTGTCCCAAATATGAAAAAAAATACACACAAGTTTATAGCGCGTAGGGAATTTATTATTATGTTCCATATAAAATTACTTTATTATTATTATTTTTATTATTGCAATTTCAGTGTGGAACACAAACAAAAAAAGAAGAAAATATGAAAATTGCTACAGAGTTCTTTTGCACAACACTATCTTGTAAACAATTATCTATATATAGCTATTTTAATATCTTACATGTACATGTAGGTCTTAGAAAGTAAATGTTGATTGGTTTATGTTCAAAGAATGTTGACAGGCATCCAAAGCTGTCTTCCAACGATTCTTCAACTTCTGCTTATGATGACTCTGTGATACTGAACACTTGACTGTGATACATAAAATTAAATGAAAAAGCACGTTTGGCTATTAGACCTTATATCCTGCTTGATGATGACAAGGAAATCCACTCAAACAAGAATTAGTGATTTGTGAATCACTGTTCTCCAGCTCGCACATACAGGGAAGTACCCGGCATCCTTTAGAACCTGAATGAATCCAGCATCAAATGCAACCAAATGCTGCTGAAGAAGTCCTCATTATCCCTTATATTTCTGGAGATTTATTCATTTACATGCATGTACAATCAAGTTTGATCGCTTATCCAGTGTACTCTTTTAGCTGCAGTTATCCAACATCATTCTTCACTGTCGAAGGATATAGAACTTCCAACTCTTCCAGTACATACGAGTCTTCCATTCATTTAACATGTTTGAAAGATGAGAATAGTGTCCGTGAGTCTGTGGTAAAAAAGATAATCATATTAATTTTTTTCCAACTGACTATACAAACACAAATTGGCATAAAAAAGATGTATCTTTCGAGGGATTCTAGGACAACTACCCCCTGGAAAACTACCCTTCGGACAACTACCCCTCGGACAACTACCCCCCTAGACAATTACCCCCCTAGACAATTACCCCGATTGCCCCCCCCCCCCCTCCTGACAACTACCCCAGAATCTGTCAGGTAGTTGTCAGGGGAGTAATTGTCCAGGGGGTAGTTGTCCTGGGGAGTAATTGTCCTGGGGGTAGTTGTCCTGGGGAGTAATTGTCCAGGGGGTAGTTGTCCTGGGGAGTAATTGTCCAGGGGGTAGTTGTCCTGGGGAGTAATTGTCCAGGGGGTAGTTGTCCTGGGGAGTAATTGTCCAGGGGGTAATTGTCCAGGGGGTAGTTGTCCTGGGGAGTAATTGTCCAGGGGGTAGTTGTCCTGGGGAGTAATTGTCCTGGGGGTAGTTGTCCTGGGGAGTAATTGTCCAGGGGGTAGTTGTCCTGGGGAGTAATTGTCCAGGGGGTAGTTGTCCTGGGGAGTAATTGTCCTGGGGGTAGTTTTCCTTGGGGGTAGTTGCCCAGGGGGTAGTTGTCCGGGGTTAATTATCCCGGGGGTAGTCGTCCGGATACGCTTTTGAGGACCTCTCCCATTCATTCTGTACAAAAAAGTTCATATTATAATTTCTATATTCTCAACGAAAAAAAATAATGCACCCTAGATGTAATCATTGCACATATGTTCTTGAACAACCCCTCTGAAACAAATCTATTCCTTCATTAACAACTAAAGAAAATGGATATTGAATGTAATCTTAAGTACAGAGCATATAGGAGAAGACCTTGCAAGATACATCACAGAGTTAACAATTTGTGTTTGATCGAACACAGCTTCAAAACTTAATAGCTTTCTTATTTTTCATTGGATTGTGCCTAAAACTTTCACTGATCTGTTTCTCTCATTTTTCAGCTTCTATTAAAACCAACTAAATATATAGGTTAGTTTTATAAAGTTTAATTTTACTGAAAAGCAGATAAAAAATGAATTTTAATAAACTTACCAATGTCATCTGAGAGCTGTGAGAGAGTTGCAATAATGGTTGCAAGATGTTATTAATAAGATGGGTTTGATTTACAAGTGGCTGATCTTCCTGGAAAAAAAAGTGTCATTACATGGACATGGCTCTTCTTTCGGTTTCATATATTCAGCAAAGCACTTCCTTAAAGTAGATATTGAAAGAAAATCACAAATATGGCAATTAATGTATCACTAGAAACTGGGAAGCTTACAGATGGCAATCGTATAAGTTTTATGTCAACTGCGTGTCTGATGATTATAAAAACAACACAAATAAAAGCTCTTCTCAGCATCTGGAATATCCGAGGATTCGCCAGAAATATAGCGATGTTTTGATGTCGTCACACTCGGGATCGATCCTGCTTAAGCAGACGACGTCCTATAATGAATGAACGTAATTGCAATGCAATTATTTATCAAATTATAAAGAGTTTGGTGTATTTAAACATGACCTTATTTCACACCATTATAAAGGGAAAGTGAAACTGATTCTGATAGCTAAAACCGTTTGATTGTAAATACACAGGAGAAGGGTCAATGATCAATGAAATAAACCCCACTTTCAAATTGAAAAGCCCTCCGAATAATAGCAGGATGGTATTCGTTCCCTCTTGAAACGCCGAACATGCCCCGGTGCAAGCAGCTGAAAATACAATGGCGTCTTATTTTGTTTACAAGTGACTGATTCCTTTATTTTTTTAACGCTGCATTTTTCATCAAAATAATACCATACACGAAGTTAAGAGTGAGGCAAAAGACTAACATTAAGACTGACGCTAGTGAAGGAAGAGAAATAAGTGAAGAGGAGATGACAAAATAGGCTCTGAAAAATGTGTAAGATGTTATGGGACATCGTCTGCTTAGACAGGACTGGTCCAGGGTGTGTCGTCACATATCTCAGCAGCGTTCGAGGAGCTCTTCAGCTGCTATATCGGGGGCTGTATTTTACCGTTTTATAATTGATAATAATCATTACTTCAAATGTTTCCAAGCGTTGAATTTGGATAACCTTGTTTAATTTATGCCATCTATGCAATAATAAGTATTAAGCCAATATTTAAAATCATTAACGTTCTACTTTAAAATCTCGAAGTGCCTTTTTATGTTTCCTCCCACTTAAAGAGCTGCCAGAGAAATTGTGTTATTGTCTCGCCTGCGTAGCAGAGGGAGAATATATACTATTTCCGTTGTTGGCGTCGTCAACAATCATGCTGTAATTACAATAACTTTCTATGGAATTGAGATAGAATCACAAAATTCATACCACAGGTACATCTCTTACTAGGCGCAGGTCAATTTCGAAAATTAGTTGAATCTGACCAAGGTCAAAGGTCAAAAGGACAGTTAACTTTCTGCAACATGGACTGTATTCACAATAACTTTCTATGGAATTGAGGTAGAATAAAAAAATTCATACCACAGGTACATCTTTTAGAGGCGCAGGTCAAGTTTGAAAATGAGTTGAATCTGACCAAAGTCAAAGGTCAAACGGTCAATGAATTTTCTGTAAAAAGCACTGTAGTCACAATAACTTTCTATGGATTTGAGGTAGAATCACAAAATTCATACCACAGGTACATCTCTTAGAGGCACATGTCAAGTTAAAAAATGAGTTGAATCTGACCAAGGTCAAAAGGTCAATGAACTTTTTCAAAGGCACTGTCATTACAGTAACTTTCTATGGATTTGAATATTCATACCACAGGTACATCTCTTAAAGGTGCAGATTAAGTTTGAAAATGACTTGAAGCTGACAAAGGTCAAGAGGTCAACGAACTTTCAGTGAAAATCACCTTACATGTAATAACTTTTGTACCTTTGAGGTACATGTAGCATTACCAAATTCAAATCTCTTGAAGGTGCATGTCATGTTTGTAAATGGGTCAATGTAAAAGGTCAATAGGTCAATGACCTTTCAGTTAAAATCACTAATACATGCAATAACTTTCTGTAGATGTACATGCCTTGAAGGCACAGGTAAAGTGTGAAAAATACGTCAAATCTGAGCAAAAGGTCAATAAATTTCACTGAAAGCCACTGAACACACTACCCCATTCTATGATAATTATATTACCATGCATGGACTGTCCATTTCATGAATGCTAAATCACAATTTATTTCATCCTCCTGAACAATAGGATAACCTTCATTTTACTTAATATACAATAGTTTTCATGACACTGAAATGTGTTCACATTGACATCACTTTCTTGTATCAATCCTTACCTTCAAGAGAGTAGCCTTGGTGATTTTTATCTCACCTGATACCAGTGGAAATCAATAAATCTAGTAAAAAACTCAGTTATCGTTCATGTGGGTAATGATGAGTGTATGTTGTAAATTGAAAGATGCAGGCAAGACAACGCTGGGCGTTCCCCTTGTTTTTGTAAATTTATCAGTAAAGACAGTAATAAAATTAGTCAATAGTGCGGAAGATGTTGATCATCGTGGTAGTACAATAAGAGTATATAAAGTTGATCTGTTGTCACACGAAGGAGCAAACGAGGGTTGCGACGTTTCAACCGCTAACTGCTAGTCTTCGTCAGGCAATGTGGACAATCGCCGCTGCAAAATGTATATGGTGGTCAATGTATATCAAAATTGTGAGCTTAAATCAAGCATTCTAAATACAGTGATACCTGTATAAAGACCACTTTAGGAGAGAAGAAAAGCAGACTGTATGAGCAGGTGGTCTTTATGTGCATGTTGCTTTAATACATGTTTCAATGAAAAACACTGTTCAAGAGAAACAAAAATTGTGGACTTTATAGACAGGTGGTCGCTACCGTATAGCAGGTTTTATTGTATATGATTATAATTATATGCTACCATAGAAATTTTTACAGAAAATTGCAGACTTTTAAAAAGATATTACCTTATTTCAACATTAAACAATATTAAACAAATGAGAAACCAAAAGATTAATAGACAAAACAGAAACTCAAATGTAATTTTCAATAATTCTTATGCATAAAGTTGGGTAAAGTAATCATGTTGGGTATCATAAGAAATGGTAATAAATTTCATACAAGTTTTATACAAAATAATTTGTGAAATGATAGATGGTTAAAGGAGAATTAACCCCTGATTACAAATTTACTTATATTGGAAGGTGTAATATATTCCTACTTATTGGCCTAAATCATTTTCTAATAAAGGCCCGGTCACACAGCCCTCCGCGGGCGTACCGCAGGTAAAATTTCGTGATTTTTTTTTTGCCCGCGGTTGCCCGCGGTGGAAAATGTGCAAAATTGGCTTACCCGCGGTTTACCCGTGGTATGCCCGCGGAACAGACGCCGGCGACTGTTCCGCGTCCTTATCGCGGGTGAAGCACTGCTGAAGCGCGGCGGTACTGCGGCCTACCACGGGTATAATAAATAAAATGTAGAAATCATAACCGCTCAAGACACAGTCCCGTGAAGATCCAGATTTCAAGCTATGGCACCGAAGAATAAGCCCACGTCGAGTTCCCCGGCCAAGAAGAAGAAGCAGCGTGAGCAAGAAGCCGAACTGATGGACCTGTACCACTTGGTTCTGATGCTGCTGGAGCAGCAAGACGAGGTCATTACGGTGACGGGGATCCATGTTCACCCCTTGACGTCTGTAGCACAACTTTTTATATACCTAAAATCAGACGTTGTACGGACGCGATTAGGCCGTGGACAATCGTATTTGGGACGTGTACAAGACGCAATTGAACGTGATTAGGACGGTATTGGGCCGCGCTGTATACGCGGAGAAAGGCGTTTGTCCGTGCTTAAACGCAGTACACACGCTAATGCACGTGATAACAACGCGGTACAGACGCGGAACAAACGTGCTATGACCGTGCTCCACCCGCGATTACCCGCTAAAATTTCGCGTCCTACCGCGTGTAACCACGTCTTAACCGCGGCCGTAGCACGTCCTAGCACGTTCGTTCCAGGTCTATACCGCGTCTTTACCGCGTGTGTACCACGTGTGCCGCCCGCGGTTACCCGCGGTCTAAATTTTTGAGTAGCGCAAAAAATTTTCGCGCGGCCAACCGCGTGTGAATTTCTTACCGCGTCTGCTTCACGGGCAGAAATTTTTGGCCGTCATTCGGCCGTGATACGCCCGCGGAGGGCTGTGTGACCGGGCCTTAAGATATCAGAAAACGGTAAATAAAGATATTCCAACACCCGGTATCGTCTCCTACTCATTTACATGGGGGCTGCCATTTTCTTGCTGATTTGGAGTTGTGCATGAACCATTGAGAAATGTTGCAGTCGGGAATATATTTTGAATCCAAGACTTACATTGATTTTCTTCATTACCTAAATTCCCATATGTGACGAAAAATATTAAGTGGGTGTTTACATGTATTATAAAAATTAAATCTTTATAATGATACTTTTAAATTGTCTGGTTTTGCTACGTAACAAAAATCTATTTTCTTGGGTTTGCCAAACAGAGCAGAACATAATATATGCAGCATGCATTCTGACTTTTCAAGTCCATTATCCGAAAGCAGGTGAATGCATAGTTTGCCGCTATAGATGCTCAGGGAAGAAGCATCCATAAAATTTGAATTAATTTGCTCCGTCCCATACGTCCAGTATCGAGAAAATAGATTTCTATTAAGCGAATATCGATTTTCAACAGAAATATATAAGGAAATCTTCAGTTTAAAAATAAATTGACATATCTATTCTATATTTTTAATCTCAAATGAGTTTTTAATTTTGAAAAAGGCAATTGAGCATTTGGATTAAGAAAATCTTCTTGTACACATAAACAAAATGGCAGCCCCCATGTGCTGCTTGCAGATGGTAAATTTTGCTCAGAAAATCTTGATTCGTATCGATCTTGTATATTTTGACGCGAAGCCATATAGTCTAACAAGTAGGAATAAATAACACCTTTGAACACTATCGTCTTTATTTTTGAGCGTAATTCTCCTTTAATGAAGTGCAGACATTTGAAAAGTAAGCATTGATCACATTTTGGTAAAAATTTTGAAGAGAGCTAAACCCCTTGGCACCAAAGAGTTAAAGGAGAATTAACCCCTGATTACAAATTTACTTATATTGGAAGGTGTAATATATTCCTACTTATTGGCCTAAATCATTTTCTAATAAGATATCAGAAAAGGGTATAAATAAAGATATGCCAACACCCGGTATCGTCTCCTACTCTTTTACATGGGGGCTGCCATTTTCTTGCTGATTTGGAGTTGTACATGAACCATTGAGAAATGTTCCAGTCGGGAAGATATTTTGAATCCAAGACTTAAATTGATTTTCTTCATTACCTAAATTCCCATATGTGACGAAAAATATTAAGTGGGTGTTTACATGTATTATAAAAATTAAATCTTTATAATGATACTTTTAAATTGTCTGGTTTTGCTTAACAAAAATCTATTTTCTTGGGTTTGCCAAACAGAGCAGAACATAATATATGCAGCATGCATTCTGACTTTTCAAGTCCATTATCGAAAGCAGGTGAATGCATAGTTTGCCGCTATAGATGCTCAGGGAAGAAGCATCCATAAAATTTGAATTAATTTGCTCCGTCCCATACGTCCAGTATCGAGAAAATAGATTTCTATTAAGCGAATATCGATTTTCAACAGAAATATATAAGGAAATCTTCAGTTTAAAAATAAATTGACATATCTGTTCTATATTTTTAATCTCAAATGGGTTTTTAATTTTGAAAAAGGCAATTGGGCATTTGGATTAAGAAAATCTTCTTGTACACATAAAAAAATGGCAGCCCCCATGTACTGCTAGCAGACGATACATACATGTATTGCTAGCGACCAGGGATGTAGCTACGGTGGGCGGCGGTGGGCGGGCCCGCCCACCACTCACGTTTTCCGCCCAGCACTCTGGCTGAAAGTCAGTCTCCCGCCCACCACTATTTCCCCAAACTTAATGTGTGTTAATTGCCCCAAAACACACATATAATGCGCAGAAATGACCTTGTTGTGCTTTGATATTGACCATAAATATTATTTCTTGACTTGACTTGTAAGTATAATACACTCATATTAACCTGAAACTAAAGAGAAAATTCAAATATAAATTGATTAAAATCCGAACGTATGATAGCTAGCTAGCTACGTATACGTCTCCGGCCGCATCTCCGGCGGCGTCCGCGACCAAGGGGCCGGGGACATATCGTGTGGGGTTGGTTCGCAATAAGATGATTTCCTATTGCAAAGGCAGTCAAATTCACTCAAAGCGTCATTACTATAATTCGTGTGTAGAAAATAGGCAGTCATACACCTCAACACTTTCAAATACCACTAACATTCACTCAAAATCGGCATTTAATTTACAAAAACCGACACCAACATATACATGAAATACAATAAATTCAACTTACCGATGTTGGAAAAGGTAATTTCAAAAATGAAATCTGTAATTTACCGTCAATTATGGCGAAACGGTGTATTGGAGGTCATTGTGTATACATTTCCTGATCGCCGCGATCGCAGACATCTCCCCCCAAAAATTTGGTCATTAAAAATTCTGTCCGTATTGCACACACGTAAAAGTCCCAATTTTCTGCATGCGCGATAATAGAGATCGATGGTTTGCACGCGATACCGAGTTCCTTTGTGGACAAAATTTTATTGGCCGATTTTAGTCTAAAACATTGGCGGAATAAAAAAAAAACATGCAATTGTCAAAAAAAAAATCTGCGTGAATTTCTTCGGTTTTGGACATGATTTTGACTTTGGATTTTGCTGGAAATATCAGAAGTTCTTCCTAACGGCCATTTGAGGTAGGAGTGAGATTTTTAAGAGCTGAATTTGATAGGAAGTATTTTAAATATCTTTTTCCGCCCCCATACCTTTAGTACATGCGATAGAAAATTCGTAGTATTTTTGCATTTGTCCCGCGCAGTGGTCAATATGACCACTATTTGTATTACATGGTTTGGTCAAGTTGTGGGCACAAAAAAGGAAAGGCATTACAAAGTGAGTAAGTACTAAGTAGTACAGCTGAATGAATGAAACAACACAGCTATATTTTTTTTTTTTGCATTTAATTCATTATCCATTTCATACATTTTATTCAGTAATGACAATGTACTGTAGTGTTATAATGATAATTAAGTGATTTGGGTATCTAGAAATTGGGATTGTGGGCCTTAATGTTGTATAAAGCAAAAGCTTAGGGGGCGCTGCCCCTGAACCCCCGCTGCGGCCGCTGCCCGGACCCCTGACCTAAAGTCGTGAAGCTGAGTTCGCTGCGCTCACTCCACACCTATGCTCCACACGCAGGTCAAAGTCAGTGAGGTTGCACCCACCACTAAAAATGCTCTAGCTACAACACTGTAGCAGATGATAAATTTTGCTCAGAAAAATCTTGATTCGTATCGATCTTGTATATTTTGACGCGAAGCCATAGAGTCTAACAAGTAGGAATAAATAACACCTTTGAGCACTATCGTCTTTATTGTTTGAGGTTAATTCTCCTTTAATGTATTAGAGAGGTTGCAATATCCTTGCACTCCTAAACCAATAGGTAAAAGCAAAAAAAATTAGCATGAACGATTAGCATACACTGTACATATATAAATAAAGATATAATTAGCGTCCCTCTACCCTCTACTACTGCATACAACAACAATTAACAAATACACATCGATCTCTACCAGTGGATAAAGCAACGCCCTCTACGTTTGATGAGACCGGTCGCCATGTTTGGGCTCACAGAAAAACACCACTGCTGTACTGTTTCAGTACAATTTTGTGCATTTTAGAATCAAATAATTCAGCACTGTGAAGTCTTTTCCACAAATTAACCAGAAAAACAGGAAAAAACGTGTATCTTTACAAATTCTAAAGGCGATTTAATGTGACAATCAATATAATGTCTTTTTGAAATTAAAAATCAAGTCACATATCTTTTGCAAAGGAGTACATGTACGCTGGAATCGTACACAGCAGACGGTCTGCCACGGACTGTGTTTGAGTGTAGTACTCCTAATTGTATCCCCCGGCAGTATGCCGGAGGATACTTTGGATTCAGCAGCGTTTCGCCGCCGCGTCACATTCTTGTGTGCGCTCTAGCGGTCACATTTCTCGACGAATTTTTTTCAGACCTCCTGTGGACGTGTATCTTGGTAAAATCTGGACCCCTATAGTTTCTGGTGATGCTGCCCCCAGTGTTCCGTCTTTTATAGGGTAAAAGGCCATATTTTTGGGGATAGTTTGTGTGCGCTCTAGCGGTCACATTTCTCAACGGATTTCGTTCAAATTTTGTATGAAGGTGTCTCTTGGTAAAATCTGGAACCCTATAGATTTTGGTGATGCTGCCCCCAGTGTTCCGTCTTTTATAGGGTCAAAGGTCATATTTTGATAGATGTCTTGTGTGTACTCTTGTGTGCGCTCTGGCGGTCACATTTCTCAACGGATTTCGTTCAAATTTTGCATGAAGGTGTCTCTTGGTGTAATTTAAAAACCTATAGTGTTTGGTGATGCTGCCACCAGTGTTCCGTCTTTTATAGGGTCAAAGGTCATACTTCAGGGCATGGCGTGAGTGCACTCTGCAGGCCACATTTCTCAACGGATTTTGTTCAAATTGTGTATGGAGATGTATCTTGGTATAATCTACACATGTTTAATTTTTGGTGATGCTGCCCTCATTGTTCCGTCCTTTATAGGGTCAAAGGTCATTTTTCCATTTCGTGCACTCTTACTTCTGCATTTCTTGACGGATTTCATTCAAATTTCGCATGAAGGTGTCTCTTGGTGTAATCTAAAAACCTATAGTTTTTGGTGATGCTGCCACCAGTGTTTCGTCTTTTATAGGGTCAAAGGTCATACTTCAGGGAATGGCGTGAGTGCACTCTGCAGGCCACATTTCTTGATGGATTTCTTTCAAATTTTGTATGGAGATGTATCTTGGTATAATCTACACATCTTTACTGTTTGGTGATGCTGCCCTCATTATTCCGTCCTTTATAGGGTCAAAGCTCATTTGTCCCTTTTGTGCACTCTTCTGCATTTCTTGACGGATTTCATTCAAATTTTGTATGGAGATGTATCTTGGTATAATCTACACATATTTAATTTTTGGTGATGCTGCCCTCATTGTTCCGTCCTTTATAGGGTCAAAGGTCATTTTTCCATTTCTTGCACTCTTACTTCTGCATTTCTTGACGGATTTCGTTCAAATTTTGCATGAAGGTGTCTCTTGGTGTAATCCAAAAACCTATAGTTTTTGGTGATGCTGCCACCAGTGTTCTGTCTTTTATAGGGTCAAAGGTCATACTTCAGGGCATGGCGTGAGTGCACTCTGCAGGCCACATTTCTTGATGGATTTCTTTCAAATTTTGTATGGAGATGTATCTTGGTATATCTCTCAACACAATTCTTTCAAATTTTATATGAAGATGTGTCTTAGTGAAACCTACACATCTAATTTCTACACCATCCTTTTGTTTGAGGGAGGGGATGGGGGAGGGTCTTTGTCCCTCCTTCAAATCGCTGCCAGTGCCGGGGGATACATTTAGCATTGCGCGGCCCCAGCAATGCACATTTCTAGTTTTGGTTGTGCGGCCGCATCATCAACTGCTCGCATAGAGCCGTGCGTACGATGCTATATGTACATGTATATGAAGATGTGTCTTAGTGAAACCTACACATCTAATTTCTACACCATCCTTTTGTTTGAGGGAGGGGATGGGGGAGGGTCTTTGTCCCTCCTTCAAATCGCTGCCAGTGCCGGGGGATACATTTAGCATTGCGCGGCCCCAGCAATGCACATTTCTAGTTTTGGTTGTGCGGCCGCATCATCAACTGCTCGCATAGAGCCGTGCGTACGATGCTATATGTACATCATGTATATGCACGTTGTAGAGCAAAAACAAAGCCTGCAGTTGCTTCCACTGCCATGTATCTTCTCAGAAAAGTTGCCAAAGACACAATTTTATGCTTCCAATGACATGTTTCATGAATTTATAGAAAAGCTGGTCATCTCTCCCAGACAACATGCTGGCTTGTGATATTCTATTTAAATTTTCATCCTCTATTTGGCATTTAGCATTTTGGTACCCTGTGGTATTTCTATCTACATGTACATGTTTACTATGTGTACAAATGTACAGGTAAATGTATTCACCATCTTTTATTCCAGAATGACTTACATGTACATGTATGAGTGTGCTTCAACTATTCAAGCTCTTCCTCGTTCAGTGCAGCTCATGTACATGTGCATTACAACATCAATCGATACTATTCACTTTG